>CM062814.1:843773536-844409786 GCA_031772625.1 Pinus tabuliformis | reverse complement strand
AAAATGTCTTGTAGGAGCTACATGATTGGCCAAAATGGCGGGACATTATGGTGGAGATACCACTGGTCATAAGATCCTGCATACTGGATACTATTGCCAACTCTATTTAAGGACCCTCATGCCTATGTCAGAAAATGTAAAGTTTTCCAAATGCTTTAGGAATACAAAAGAAAACAATCTTACCTTTGCATCCAGTTAACATTGAGAAACCTTTTGAACAATGGGGACTGGACATAATAGGTGAGATTGTTCCTAACTCTTCCAAGCAACATAAATACATCTTGACTGCTATGGATTAGTTCACCAAATGGGTTGAAGCAATACCCCTGAAGGGGGTTAATTTTGAAAACATTATTGAATTTATCAATCAATTTATTGTTACTAGGTTTGGTCTTCCTTATGCCCTTATGTTTGATAATGTGTCTTATTTTTCGGGAAATACTACTACTGAATTTTATCTTAAAAGAGGTTTTAAGGTCAAGTATTTTTAAAATTATTACCATCAAGGAAATGACTTAGCTAAGTCTACTAATAAAACCTCATTAGAATAATCAAAACAACAGTTCACCAAAATCAAAGAAACTGGCACAAAGCTCTACTTTTTACTTTATGGGCTGACAGAATCACTCAGAAGGTCTCTATAGGAACTTCTCCTTTTCAATTAGTGTATGGAAAAGAAGCTATTATACCTCCTAATCTAGATATTCCATCACTAGCCCTAGTACAATCCATTGAATAAAACCTTCTTTGTCTTTATAATTAAGAATGTCCCAAATTCTTAAGCTAGAGGAAGAAAGGGATAAAGCTAGACAAGTTCATGCCCATCATCAACAATTGGTTAAATCTTCATTTGATGCAAGTCAATTAATAACAATTTTTTTGAAATTGGCGATCTAGTTCTAAAATGGGACAAATCTCACGAAGAAAAAGGCAAACACAAAAAGTTCCAAAAATTATGGCTAGGCCCATTTCAGATCGTTGAAAAACTAGGCCCATCAACCTTTATCCTCCAAGATTTACAGGGAAAGAGGGATGCTCTTCCCATTAATGGGCTAGTTTTGAAAATATATTTTTCTTAAGGATACATATCCTCCTGTAAATATGTAAATAATCACATGTATATACTGTTTTTTTATAACTCTAGTAATGTTAGCTAATACACCGTTGTCTTCACATTGGGGTCTCTCATTATTTACAAGAAATTTGACTGATTAAACAAGAGATATTAGAAATAAAATTATAACATTGAGGTTTAGTATTGCATCTATATCCTATGATTGGTCATGAAAAAGTTTTCTTTAAAACGTAAAGGCTATTTTGAAGTTTTAGCATGTTTTGGCTTCAATTTTCATCCATTACTCTTAAGGAGTGAATATACATCCCCATCCACTAATCTTAATCTTTTTTGAATGTAATTCAAAAATATATAAAACTTGAAAGATAATAGGTCTCAAAATGAGTTGACTTACCATGATCATGGGAAATCAATGATATTGACATTATCAACACTGGTCACCAAAATAGGATAATGGCTTATGGTGATATAACTATAAGACAAGAGGTCTCATCACGAGCCGGCTTGTTCAATATCATTATAACTTTTGAATGGCATTGTCATAATCTGGTTACTAAGCCAGGACAATGACTTTCAAGTAAACTTTAAAACAAAATTCTAAAAGAAAAGATTAAATACCTCTAAGAATATTACTATAAGTGGATGGGATATTGGTATATCTTTGGTTAAATGGTAACACTATTGAGGCTATCGACGCCTGTGGGTAGCAGTGGCTCTACCAGTGAAAAAGGGTCTATCTTAAAAGCTAAGCTTCTATAGTTCTTAACTTAATCATTATAACTGATTAAATGACCAACAAGGGTAATAAAGATTTTCATCAATAAACATGTTATGAGAAAATTCAAAAGATTATGAGTTCTTTTATTCAGATTAATCTTTATTATCAAAGCTTCAAGTATTTTTACCTTTCTAAGTCTTTTCCTTTAATAGTTCAAAATTTCATTTATTTTTTAACAGAGATAATTGTTTCACCCAGTATGTCGCCAATTGTTGTACTACTCAACAACCCCCCCTAGTTAATAGTAGAACTAATAAATAATGGGGACCCTTTTATTTTATTGTACAATCCCTTAGTTTTAATAAAATAAAACAATATTAGTTTTATTTTTCCAAAAAACTTGATTAAATGAGAAATCTCCCTTATTGGAGCCTTCATATCAGAGATTAGGCCCATAAGACATATTCTTAAATAAGCTACCCATTGGATTTTGTCTAAAAACTATTATTGGAATAGCTTTAGCGGGATATTTTAAATAATGTAACATGTCCCCATAGGATAAGTTGTGATAAAACCTTCCCCAATTAAAGTCTTCAAATATTTTAAGACTAAAAGTAATAAAGCGCTTCTTTATGAAAATAAGAATAAAGGGCTGACTCCACAAGATTCCCACACAACATTATCAGAGACTCTAAATATTAGAGTTTTCAATGTGAGCATCACTCTGAATACTCTGATATCTCAATCCCCCAATCCTCCAATATCCCTTTTCGCCCATCCTCTAATAGATGACATATCTGATACTTTGATATCCTCATATTGTCGATCTCAAATATTCCCAATCCTCCAATCTCTGGTAAACTCCCCCTATTCATATCGGAACTTTCATATTGGGACTTGCAATCAGTTGTCACTCTTTCCAAACCCCAATATCAAATCTCTGATATAGGACTTTCGATGTCCCTTCCCACTTATATTTTTTTAGTCGTTACATTTTAATAATAAAAGCCCATCAGAGAGTGAGAATATCGCATGTTTCAATAATACAACCATAAAATTTCTCCAATATAATCCTCCAATATGCTGACATGTACGAAAGCCCATGTGAATCCATGTTTTATCATTTAATGGCCAAATGTAACGAATTTATGATTTCAAAGTTCTAAATGATTTCATTATTATGACTCGATATCACTAGATTTTTCTCATAAAAGACATAAATTGATATGAAATTGGTTATTCTCTCTAAGGAATTCTTGAGTTAAGGAAGTCTCTGTTGTTTCCCATATTTTCCTTTGCAGGCTAGTCCTGATAACCAAAGCTCAGCATAAATGTTTAGGGAAACTAAACCTAGGAAGAAACTCGTTGTTCAACAACAACTAGTTTCTCCTCCACCTGAAGCTACCGAAATGTCTGCATTATTCTCAGACACAACCTGTACTCCCGATGCTGGAAGCTCTTCTTGGGAATCCATTTATAAACTCTTTGAAGATGAAGAACCCAGGATTATGCCCCTATTTCTGAAACTACTTATAGTGATGTCACCAATTCATTCCTGCATAGGATTGCAACCCAGCCCAACATATTTCCCTATATAGATATGGTTAACTGGGTTATCAACCATTTGAATATTGCAGAATGGAATTTCATGACTAAGAGGAACACAATTATTGGATCATTCACCAATAGTGATTTGAGAAAGATGTATCAGCTACTAGCGCCCTAGAAAAAATACGACAAGCAACTTTTAGAGAAAATCATGAAATAAAATGAGGATCAGTTAGAGGTCACCAAAGGATAGAGAAGGGATCCAAACAAACACAAGTGTGAGGATAAGGGTATGTATGTTATATCTTCCATTTCGGGACCATTCTGTTATATAGCTGCTACGATGTGTAGAATTTTTGGTTACCCTAATACCCATAAATTCTCAGACTAGTGCGTACCCTTAATTGGTGTTGCCTTAGATGGATATGTTATGGATTGGGAAACTATATTGTCTGATACCATAAGAACCCAAATCCTAAATTATAGGAAGAATCACACTTTTTTGAGAACATTTTCGCCTTTCTATATGAGCGCTTATATAATGGATGTTATCTATTTCACCTATGATTTTACATCTATGGGATGGAAATGGACCATAAAATACCCTACATCTATCCATATCTATCATAACATACTTTGGGAATCCAAATACCACCCTCATCTCTATAAAATTTTCCATGGAGTTATACTGCCCATCCATAAAAGTGTCTTTAATGAGAGAGTTCCTAGAATTTCATCTAAAGCAAACAATGATTTATTATGAATTGGAAAATGTTTTGCAGAAGAATCCTTCACTTATATCCGTATCTTCGATAGCCTTGAAAACCCTCATGTGTTGCCCCTTTATGTCCCCGATAAACTCCTAGCCTGAGAGATAGCCTACTAAACTATAGGGAATGGCCTTTCAAAAGTTATGAAAGATAATAAAAAGACAATGTGGCCTACCTTTCCTATTCAATGTGGTGTCTATACTCTTGATAATTTCAGGCATGCTTCTATTGAGATTTAAGAAAGTCAATGTTTAAATTTCCCAACTATTCCCAATAGACACTATGATCCTAATGATACGACCGAGAATGTTACTATACAAGAGAAGCTTAGGAAATTCAAAAATGAGCTAGACAAATTTGATGATCTATTTAATTAGTTTCTATCTATTCAGAGGTTGAGAAAATAGCAACAACACAGTTAACTCTTGAGGAATTGATTAAGTTTAAACAATACATGAATAAAAGGGCAACTCATTTTCCTATGGATTTATTGATGCTTCATCAACAAAATGCAGAGCATGGTAGAGTTTCAGCTAGTACAACATAGGTCCCTATTTTATCTCAGATAAAAGAGATAGGTACTTCTTCTTCTTCTAAACCAGAAGAAACTCTAACAGACAAAAATCTAGACGCAATATGGGAGCAGTTCACTAAAGAAACAAATCCTAAGAATCTAAAGAATCCATTATAGATGAATATTACACAGACCTTTGAAGTTACAGAAAAGACCTTGCTTACTATTGAGGCTGTTGGCATTATGAGATAAGTGTTGTCCTTGATGGCAAACCTCACTGATGACAAATCATAGTACAGAAGGTCAGCAGCAAGGAATTGATGATCAGACTATAAGAAGAAGAGAAAGTTCATACACGCAGGTTCGTTAAGCCCAGTCGCTGTACACGCTGGTTGGATTCAGCAAAAGTCGTGTATGTGGAAAAGTACCTTTGGTCCATGGCGTTTATTCCTTGGAAGTTGTGCCTATGGTTTTGGACCTTGGCGTCTCGACGGACGTGTTGATCCCTAGTTTTGAAGTTGATGGTATTGGATTTCTATGGCTTTGGCTCTTGGTATTGAACAAGGCCTAAGGCTATATAAGGAGAAGGAAATCATTAGGCAAGTGGATCTGAAATGTCTGAATATCTGATGAAGCATTAGATCCATATGCAGGTTATGGGTTGATGATGCATTGCTTGATCTGAGCTAAGGGAGATCTCATCGGTTGATGGAGAGCAAGATCTAAGAGAGATCGGGATCAAATGGTTTGAAATGAACTATCTTTATGATTTTGGTTTGCAGATTACTGTGGTGTGAATTTTGAATGGAGATCGGATTTTCCACAGTGCTCATGTTTTTTGGTCGACGTTTCGAGTCTGAAACTAGACTCATCATCAGGACAAAATGTGAGGAAAAAGAAGGAACTGTTAGGTGTAAATATGAAAAACCCAGCTTGTGAAGACCAATGGCCGACTCTTTGCCTCATTGATGATTTAATTTATTATTGTTATCTAAGATTTTTCTGATTTTATAATTAACTATTTTAATAACTACTTGTTTTAATTATTTTTATTTTTTTTTATATTAATAATACAATTTTATATTTGTCTTATTTTATCATTAAGCCTCATAAATTAAATTTTGCTTATTAATTATGGTCATGCTTATTGATATTTATATTCTTAATTGATTACAATGAGATTTTATTTTTATTATTATATAAGTTTATTTTATATTAATTTATTTGTTATTAAAACTCTTATTTAGTAATTCTTAGATTGTTTAGTAATATTCTCATTAGTATTTTAATATTCATGCTTTTTTGTTTATATTTATTATATGTTATTGTTAATGTTAATTATAATTCTATATTATCATTCTGCTCCTATTATCTATATTATTCTTGATGTTACTTACTATGATATTGGTTCAAGCTCTTTTATATATACATCTTGTTATCTATTATAATTGATATTTATTATGATATTTATTAATGTTCTACTAATATACTTATTGATAAATATCATATTATCTATTATAATAGATTTTGTTAATGATAGTTGCTAATCTATATTATTATATATGTTATATACTAAGATATTTATTAATGATCTTCTAATGCTTATTATATCTAATATAGATTCTAATTGTTTTTATATTTGACGAGGTTAATGTTAGCCTCATTATTTAATTAATTTTAATGTTATTAATGCTTCTATTATTTGTATCCATTAATGCCTTTTATATCCTTTTTGTTAGAAGATTAATTTTAGTAAATTATTAAGATTCCAGGTTAAAATTATTATTAATATGATGGTAGGTTAGGGATTTCCAACATTATTATTAAGATTGTTAGCGGGGGTTAGCACGGGGTTCCAATTTTTGCTAATTTCCATGCCACCATCCCTGTTTAGGTTTTTAGGATGTTTAATGATTTCAATAGCTTCCCTAACTTTACGCTTGAATTGGTGTTCTACATTAGCAATGACTTTGGTGTCTTCTAAGCAAATATGATGGTTAGTTTTACCTACATGCTCAGCTAGGGCTGAGGACTTGGTTCTTTCGTTACGAATGTCTGCACTATGCTCTTTGAGTCTAATCCTAACCGATCTACCAGTTTCTCCTATGTATTGATCCCCACACGAACATTTGATGATATAAACCCCTTTTTGCTGAAATAGCTCTTGGTTATCCTTAACAGACCTCATTCTTTGCTTAATGGTAGACAAGGGTTTGAAAGCAGTTTTTATATTTTTCTTGTTGAGGATTTTGGCTATTTTGTCGGTGACTCCTTGTATGTAAGGAAGGCAGGTATTGGAGGTAGGGTCGTCTTTTGTTTTGTTTTTATTGTTATTAGTTTTTGCTTTTTGAATGGCTTTGTATATGTTTTCCTTGCTGTACCCTAGGTTGGCAAAGGTTCTTTTAAGGTAGGAAATTTCTTCATCGGTATGGTTTATGTCAGAGATTCTGTAAGCTCTAGTGAAGAGGGTTTGTAGGACCCCCATTTTTTGGGCGGGGTGGTGATGAGAGTCGGCATGAAGGTAGTTATCCGTGTGTGCTTTCTTTCTAAAAACTTTGTGACCAATGGAACCATCCTTCCTTCTAATGAGGAGAATGTCTAAGAAAGGAATGCAATTATTTTCTTCAACTTCCATGGTGAATTTGATGTCTTCAGACAAGCTATTGAGGTGATCCAGGAACTTGCTTAGCTCCTTCTCGCCATGAGGCCAATTGACACTGGTGTCATCCACAAACCTAACCCAAGATTTGGGTTTTAGTGGATATGAGTCTAGCGCCTTTTTCTCAAATTTTTCCATGAAAAGGTTTGCCACGATGGGAGAGAGAGGTGATCCCATAGCAACACCTGAAGTTTGTTCAAATATTTCGCCCTGGAAGGAGAAGAAGGTTGAGCGGAGACAGATTTCGGCTAATTTAGCGGTCTGGGGATCTGCTACATCTTTAACTACTTGGATAGCATCAACCAGGGGAATTTTGGTGAAGAGCTGGACCACGTCAAAACTCACGATTTTGTCTCCTGGTTCAAGCTTGGTGTTTTTTATGTGATTTACAAATTGGTTGGAGTCTTTAATGTAAGAGCTAGTCTTACCTACCAGCGGGGATAGAATGCTAGCGACGTACTTGGCTAACTCATAAGTGGGAGACCCTATGGTGTTGACAATGGGTCTAAGGGGGACATCTTTTTTATGAATTTTAGGGGCTCCATAGATCCTGGGGGTGATTTCGCTGTTAGGAGTCAATTTCTTTTTTAATTTTTCATCAAGGTTTGTTTCTTTAATGGCTTTCTTTACGAGGTTTGTGATTTTGGAGATGGGGTTTTTTTCTAGCTTTTTGTAGCTACCACTGTTGTATAGGTGGTCTTTCATTTTATTTATATAATCTACATAATCCATAACGACAGTGGCGCCACCTTTGTCGGCTTTTAAAATGACTATGTCCTTATTATTTCTAAGGCTTTTTAGGGCTTTAAGTTGATCAGGGCTTAGGTTTCTTCTGGGCGGCTTGGCTTTTCTAAGGATTACAGCGACCTCTTGCCTGATGAGCTCTTTGTCATCATCCTTGAGCGACTTAATTCCATCTTCAAGGTTGCAAATGATTTCTTCATTGGGGATTTTGTTAGGGGCTAAAGCAAAGTTAAGACCTTTGTTAAGGACCTCCAATTCATCTATTTCCAGATCTACATACTGACGCATGTATTGTTCTATAAGTATTATGAGTATGATTGATGTCTGGTACAGCTGCAAGTTATGAGAAATATTTTTTTAGATCTGTAAGCGGGTTGTCTTTGGCAAAAGCGCGTATACACGCGGGTTTGATTCATCGAAGTAGCGTATACATTGTAAAGCTTGATATTTGAAGTTGCAGATGGGTCTGATGGTTATTACAGAGTTCTGTGTCTGCTCTGTGTTCTGGTAACAGTGTTGTTAACAGGGTTTCAGTGATTCAGAGTTTGATGATTGTTTTGAGCTTCAATGATAGTTATGGGTCCAGTATGAAAATTGGATGAAATGTGGCCTTTCAGATTATGTGTTGTGCTTCAGTGTATCCAGTCTGAAAATTGATGAAACGTGGTACCTGGAGGAAAGAAGATTGTAGGCAAGCACCTACTACTAGTATCTAAGCTAGTACTAATAGTAAAAAGCTAAGGAGATCTTTGGAGCATTGTAGCAGGTAGCAGCCGGCGTACTAGTAAATGGATCGGCTAGTACAAGAGCAAAGGGGGTTGTAGCTCCCGTACTGGTATAAGACTGCACTAGTACAAATATTGTAAAAGGATTTTCTTATTAAGAAGAAGATTGAGATGACTTGCAGCAGGTGGTTTTCACCCACATTGGGTTTCCACCTTATATCTTTGTGTTCATGTGTGTGGCTCTTGTGTGATGTTCTGTTCTATTATTCTGCACCTGTTTACTGTTAATATGCTTAATAATGATCTGATGCATTTACTGAAGATTAAGCTAACCGAATTATAAGATCTCTGGATATACGCGAGTTTCATTAGACATAGTAGCGTGTACACGCGGGTTCACTTAATTGAAGTAGCGTATATGTTTCTGAGTATGAAATTGAAAAAGTTTGATTGATCTGATAATACTGATTCACCCCCCCTCTCAGTATTATTTCCAACAATTGGTATCAGAGCAGGTCCTTTGATAGAAGCTTGATCGCTTGAAGGAGATCCATGGAACAATGGGAAAGAAGCTTAAGAAGAAAGCTCATAAGAAGAAGAAGACATCTCAGAAGGACTATGACAGTGGGAGAATCGATTGGGGATTAGGTATAAGAGGCTCTTCAGATTCAGAATCATTATCAGGTATGAATGTGTTATCCTCTGATGTTCCTGCTATATTTCCTTGTGTAAGTGATGGAAGTGATAGTGAAACTACTGAACATGCTTTTATGGGTGAGCAAGAAAAGTATCAAATAGAGGCAGTATTTAGAAGGCTTACAGACAAAGTTAAATATCAACAAGATCTATTGAACAAAAGGGAATGTGCTTTCAAAGAAGAAGTTACCAAACTAAAGGCCCAACTAGAAGAAGGAAACAAGGTAAGAAAGCTACTCAAGGACAAGGAAGACCAATGTCAAAAATTGCAGCATGAAGTGACATCATTAAGAAAAGAAGTCAACGAAAGAAGCACAACCATCAAGAAACTCAAAGATAGATCCAGCTACTATGAAAATCTTGAAGCTATGATCCTCTCACTAAAGGAAGATCTTGAAGAATCCAAGAAGCAGAATGAAGATCTACACCAAGCAATTGAAAAACAAGACAACGAAGTCATCAGCTTAAAATCACAGTTGGAATGTGCCTTCAGAGTTCGTCAAATTCAGCAGGATCTGTATGAAAAGCAAGAAAAGGAGATACTCAATCTAAGGCAACAAATGGAAGAAGGAAGAAAAGATGGAGAAGACATGAAGAAGCAATGTCTAGAAAAGGAGGAACAACTTCAAGTTGAGGTAAATATCTTGAAAGGTAAATTAGAAGAAAAGGATAAACTTTTGAGATTTCAAGATAGTACTAAAGCCTTGGATGATATTCTTAGTAGTCAAAGGTCTCCTGCAATCAAGACTGGTCTTGGTTTTCATGAATCTGTTGAAGGTGAATCTAGCTCACAAGGTGAGGCAAGGAACTCTAAAGAAAAAACTAAAATGATCAACAAGGAGATGAAAGGTCAATCCCATCAACAATCAAGGAAAGAGACTCCTCAAAGAAAATCTTTTACTCCTCCTATGAATAATGTTGAATGTTATGTATGTCATAATCTTGGACATGTTGCAGCTAGATGTGGAAGAAGAAGGGTTCAAGACCATCATGTAGAAAGATCATCACATTCAAGGTACTTCAATGGATATTGTTTTTCTTGCAATATGTTTGGTCACAAAGCTGCTGATTGCTACAGGAGGAACATGAAACATGTTAGATGTTATGCATGTAACAAGCTTGGACATATAGCAAAGGAATGCAGGAACAAAGGATGGACATCACACCAAAAGAAGAAAACCTCATCACACTTGAAGATATGGAGGAAGAAGGAAGTACAGTCGGCACAATGTACTGAGACACAGCACAACACAGACATATCAGACTCAGGGGGAGCTGAAAGTGTAAAACATCAGTGTCCTGAATCTCATACGCAAGTTCCTTAAAGGGAAGTCGCGTATATACGCGAGTTAGACACTGCAAAGTCGCGTATATGTCAGTCTGAGGATAAGCAGTGGGGACACGATCAGAAAAAGGATCTGATATGATTCAGTCTATTATTTTCTCTATTGGTTACAGTCTGCTGAGGATGTGTGGAAATGTTTTGTTACTTGTATGATGTCTAGAAGTGTTTTGATCCTAACTTGAGGATGATGATGTTTTTGATGCTTATTGCTGATATATGCATGATCAGATCTAACAGATGGCACTGGTTGAGGGGGAGCATATGCCTTTAGTAATTCATTGTTGGCATTATGGTTAATAATCCTTGGTGATGATTCCTATATGGCTAAATGATATATCTTGCTATGATATGATGTGGTTGTGAGTTGTCTATGATAAACTCTCATATGATTCTTGAAGTTACATAGAAGATGTTCAGATCAGATTTATGGTTGATTCTTTGATGATGCGTATATGGTGCTTTCATGGTGATCTTCATAAAGAAAAAGGAGAAGTACAAAGCTTGAATACACATCTTCCTCACTTGATGATGAGTCACTCATATACTACTGCTGTCATATGCATAAAGATCATACAGTTATGATAAAGGCACTCTTGTGGATAAGGATTGTTGTTATTGATGATATCAAGAAGTTTTGTCAAATGAGCTTGAGCTCAAGATACATAGTGCTGATACATGGATGACTACTCAAAGCTGCTTTGTTGAAGACATGGTGATGAGCTCTTATCTATATGATGATAGGTTGATACTTACATATGTTGATTGATGCAGATGTTCCCAAGTAATGATACTTGGATCATGTAGATCTTGGCGTTGATGTAATGGCTATGGTGGTTTCTCATGTAATGTGAATGATTTCATGATGATGTTTAAAAGGAGGAGTTGACATCTATGTTCAGACATACCTTGCTGCAGGATATTTACAGGTTGCTGATATGAAAATAGCTGTACACGAGTTTCATAAGGCCTATCCGCGTATATACGCTTTTTTATGTGGATGCAGACGCGTATATGGAGTTTTTGAAGGAAATCAGCAGGGACAGATGTTGTTTGCAGAAAGTCTGATATGGGACTGACAGAGATCATCTGGCACAGGTTCAGGGGGAGCAGATAATCTTCCAATGATGCATTGTTGGCATTATCTCAACGCTTTTGGTTCTAGTTCACATTTGGTGTTGATTTCAGGAGGAACAAAGGCGAAAGGAAAACAGAAGGATCTCTTGGTTGCTGATCTGAATGGTGATTATCAGATGTTGCTGGTGACTTTCATAAGTCTTGATCTAGTTCTTTCGTCTCTATGTCATATATCTCTTTTGAGGTATCTCTTTCATGGTGTCAAGGTCATGTAACGGCCTATTTTGGTTTCCCCACTATGCCTGGGATGATTGATGCAATATGATTGGTTGTCATATGTAAACTTTTGATGTATCCCCACTTGGTTGGGTGGATGAGTCAATTTTTGTATATCCTCACTTAGTTGAGAGATGGATGTATGTATGAGTCTTTGGTGATAGGAAGGTCTTTTATGATGTATAGAGTCATGTTCTTCTTGAAGAACATCTTTTGCAGATCTTGCCTACAGTCAGGAAGAGCATGTACAACACACTTCAGCGGTACAGAGATTCAGCATGTACTCAGGGGGAGCATGGACAGATTGGTACACCTTGGCATATACAAAGGGGGAGACTATTCAGAGATTTCAGCAGGTACTCAGGGGGAGTATGGACAGTGGAATGATTCAGTAAAGGAAGAGAATATCTTGGTCCACCCTTTGCCCTTGATGTCAAAGGGGGAGAGTGATTTGGTATTGTTGCCATCAAGTCCAAAGGGGGAGATTGTTGGCATTATGATGCATGTGTTGTACTTGATGGCAACCCTCTCATAGAAGAATATCTCACTTATGTATAACTGGGTGAATCTTCAGAAGAGATATCAGATGTGACTGATGGAGGACAGCTCAAAGGAATCAGATGATGAATCTTCAGAAGAGATATCAGATGTGACTGATGGAGGACAGCTCAAAGGAATCAGATGATAGTTCTAAGTGTGACAAGTTAGCTTTGCCATCAAGTCCAAAGGGGGAGATTGTTGGCATTATGAGATAAGTGTTGTCCTTGATGGCAAACCTCACTGATGACAAATCATAGTACAGAAGGTCAGCAGCAAGGAATTGATGATCAGACTATAAGAAGAAGAGAAAGTTCATACACGTAGGTTCGTTAAGCCCAAGTCGCGTGTACACGCTGGTTGGATTCAGCAAAAGCGTGTGTATGTGGAAAAGTACCTTTGGTCCATGGCGGTTATTCCTTGGAAGTTGTGCCTATGGTTTTGGACCTTGGCGTCTCGACGGACGTGTTGATCCCTAGTTTTGAAGTTGATGGTATTGGATTTCTATGGCTTTGGCTCTTGGTATTGAACAAGGCCTAAGGCTATATAAGGAGAAGGAAATCATTAGGCAAGTGGATCTGAAATGTCTTGAATATCTGATGAAGCATTAGATCCAGTATGCAGGTTATGGGTTGATGATGCATTGCTTGATCTGAGCTAAGGAGAGATCTCATCGGTTGATGGAGAGCAAGATCTAAGGAGAGATCGGGATCAAATGGTTTGAAATGAACTATCTTTATGATGCTTATTCTAGATCTACATACTGACGCATGTATTGTTCTATAAGTATTATGAGTATGATTGATGTCTGGTACAGCTGCAAGTTATGAGAAATTATTTTTAGATCTGTACGCGGGTTGTCTTTGGCAAAAGCGCGTATACACGCGGGTTTGATTCATCGAAGTAGCGTATACATTGTAAAGCTTGATATTTGAAGTTGCAGATGGGTCTGATGGTTATTACAGAGTTCTGTGTCTGCTCTGTGTTCTGGTAACAGTGTTGTTAACAGGGTTTCAGTGATTCAGAGTTTGATGATTGTTTTGAGCTTCAATGATAGTTATGGGTCCAGTATGAAAATTGGATGAAATGTGGCCTTTCAGATTATGTGTTGTGCTTCAGTGTATCCAGTCTGAAAATTGATGAAACGTGGTACCTGGAGGAAAGAAGATTGTAGGCAAGAACCTACGTACTAGTATCTAAGCTAGTACAAAATCTAAGGGAGATCTTTGGAGCATTGTAGCAGGTAGCAGCCTACGTACTAGTAAATGGATCGGCTAGTACAAGAGCAAAGGGGGTTGTAGCTCCCGTACTGGTATAAGACTGCACTAGTACAAATATTGTAAAAGGATTTTCTTATTAAGAAGAAGATTGAGATGACTTGCAGCAGGTGGTTTTCACCCACATTGGGTTTCCACCTTATATCTTTGTGTTCATGTGTGTGGCTCTTGTGTGATGTTCTGTTCTGTTATTCTGCACCTGTTTACTGTTAATATGCTTAATAATGATCTGATGCATTTACTGAAGATTAAGCTAACTGAATTATAAGATCTCTGGATATACGCGAGTTTCATTAGACACAGTAGCGTGTACACGCGGGTTCACTTAATTGAAGTAGCGTATATGTTTCTGAGTATGAAATTGAAAAAGTTTGATTGATCTGATAATACTGATTCACCCCCCCTCTCAGTATTATTTCCAACAGAGGCTTCTAATAAATCTTTGTAAAATGATGTTTTAGAAGTCATCCCAGTATTCCCATCCTCTGAGGTCATTTTAAAATTGAAGAAATTCCTCCACTTTATGTGTTTTATAGTCCAAAACAGATAGAGAAAAAGAAAGAGAATGAACAAACCCAGGCTCTAGTGCCTGGTAATTCTTCCTTTGAAGTAATTTGGAAAGATCTCAAGCTACTCTTGTTGAGGATATCGGAAGGCTTTCACAATTTTCAAGAGCATATGCTAGTGCTACTATTGATAAAGCCTCTGAAGTACAACAACTCGTAAGGGAGAAAGATGAAAGGATTAAGCAGCTAGAATAGTGTTTTGAGAAAGTAAAATAAGCAATTTCTCAATTGTGGAAAGCACAACTTGCAAAACTGCAAAAGAACTTCAATGAATTAAATATTCAACATGAATCTAATCTAAGGAATAGGGATACCTAAATTCAGGAACTTCAACAAAAGATATAGTAATTAAAGGAGAATCCTAAGATAGTTGAATTCAAAAAGGAAGCAGGAGAACTAAAAAATCTCCTTGCTCAACAACATGTTGTTTAATATCATAAATTAGCCATTATCCATGACTTATGTCAATAAAGAGATTCATTAGTGAATTAATTGTCCGATCTGAGGACATATTATGGGGAATTTGAGGAGAAAATTTTAAATTGTATAGACTCACAATATAGTATTGAGGATAGGTTAGTTGATCACCCTAAAATTGAAGAATAATAGAATGAGATTGTTTTTCAAGAGTGGGAAATAAAAATCAAACATGCAAAAATGGAAATCTTTAGTGCTAGAGATATTTCAAACAATTTCACTGAATCAAATAGTGATAGTTTATTACAGGACAACCTGATTTCAGACTGCCCCGAGGATAATTTTCCCAGTGTAAAATTGTTAACCAAAGCATGGCAGGAATCATCGAAGAAGAAGACTGAAAAAATCAAGAATTTGTCAAAGGTTGATTTGGAATGCCATGGGCATTTCCTAGTTAAACCACATAGTTAGTGGCTAATGTTGAGGCGTCTCTTCGACATGACCACCCATCTACTTCCAACACTCAGCGATGCGCTATTCACTGCACGGATGTGCATACAAACTCATCATCCACCTGAATTAAATCCAATGACAGATATATGTGAAATTCAGCAGCGTATGGGCGAGCAACCTTCATCTCAACCATATTCAAGTTGTTACAACTACAATCTATTACTATCTTTTTACTTTATTTTGAGTGTGGTTTGTTGAAACCACTCCAGTATTTTATCATACTTTTCTATATTTGTATTTTCATTAGAAACTATAAATCCCCTTAATTGATATGAAGAAGTGATTCTGAAGTTTGGCAAGAAATCTTGTAGTTTGCACTATTGTAACTTGAGGTGATCTTAATACAAAGTGGAACCGTTACTGTTTCGCTGATGAGAAGAGTCAATGTATATTAGGTACTATTATCTGTGTATTAGTACTATGTTTATGAGATTGAATGGTTATTTAAATTGTGTTTATCATATATTTTTTTGCAAGCATTTAAGCATTTATCAGTATTGATGTGTTTGATTGAAATATTTGAAGTATATGCATGAACAATGATATCTTATATGTGCAATGAGTTTCATCAACTAATTTAATTAACTATATAATTAAATTAGTTATCTTTATTCATTTTAATATCATAAAGGACTTGATGATCTATATTGTCGCGTTAAATGTGAGATCTTTCTAAAGTCATATATATAGAGAAAGGTTTCCCGGGATAGATATTTTAAGTCTATTTATTCTTATTTCTTAGTTTCATTCACATCATTAACCCCATACTTATATATCTCATCCATTTCTATACCTTTTATTAAGGAAAATGGGTCCCATAAACTTAGTCAAAGCCACCATTCGAAACAGAAAAGGACTTGCCTTAAGTTCTCAGCCGGATGGTTTTCCTTGATGTTGAATCAGAGAACTTTGAGCCTACAACAAATCCTTACACTATCATGGTGTCCATCTAAGTGCAAGGGTGTTTTTCGTATCAAAAATATATATTTTTTCATTTAACTAGTCCTAAAGCTCCTCCTTTGTAAGTAATTAATATCATTATATCATGAGCTCCAAATTCACATTTTGGGGTCTTGACAATGAAACCATTTGTTTGTTTGAATTAGTAGACTAGGGTCCACAGGGTTGTCCAACAAAGGGGTTGTTGTCTAGTACCAACATATCAATCCTTTAGAGTAGGGAAGGTCTCACCCAAGGTGCATTTCCAAGATGAGATTTAAGACAAAAAGCTAATAAGAGATAGATGCAACCATATCTAACACCATGCCTATTAAATGGATTGTGTTGTGGGTGAGACCACCCTAGTGTCTTGGGTTGAGAACCCCAATAGAGAAGAGGGAAAACCACAACAAGAAATGCTTAGGCAATCAACCTAGATGCTTATTCTACTAAACTTTGCAAGAGTGGCCTTACCCGAATGTCCTACATTTGGGTAGATCCTGCAGGGTGCAAACCCTCAACTTCTCCTGATGTCTTTGAAACCTGAAAATTATTCAAATGAAACATATACAACAGTAGAAACATAAAGCATGTTCATGATATTAACTTTAAATCATATAAATGAATGAACAATTATGCATCAATGTAATATTCATAAACGAATTGCAATATAAATCGATGCATAAACACATTTAATATCGGAAATAGAACAACATTTGTTATGAAACCAGCTCAAGAAAAGATAGAAAAGATAGATCAATGCCTTAAAATTTAGCCTCTTCGAGGGGGCAACCTCCTTTACATTACATAAATGAACAATTCTTTGATGATACAAATGAAAAGGCCTCCTTTCTATATATAGGAGTCTAAGGGGTCATAACATAATCAGAGACGACATAACAATAATAATGTAAGGGCACAATAATAACAATAGTGGGCTTCTATGTGGCACAATAGTAACAATATGGGCACTACATGGGTACATCAATATAATAAGTGGGTTGTACTAATAACAATAAGGGGTTACACTAGTAGTATAGGGGCCTAACATGCCCCTCTCCTTCAAAAAGCATTGTCCTCAATGCTTGAGTAGTTCTTGATGCTTCTGTATAAAATTCTTGTCCTTCCATGTGGAATCTTCAGCAGGTAAGTTCTTCCACTTGATGAGATACTCTAAAATTGATCGATTTCGTAGCTGCCGGGTTCTTGTTTCTGTGACTGCTTCAGGTTCCAATATGATTTTTCCTTCCTCTTCAATTTCTGGCAATATTGTTTGAATTGGGATCTTTTGCAACTTTTGAATAAGTGGCCATACTTCTTCGTCCTTCTTCCATTCATCCCTTGCTTCATTTATCCAATCTCGTTCGATAATAGAAAGAGCACAAAACAATGCTTCCACATCCTCATCCTTGAAGAGTCTTCCCATTCAGTAAGGTCGCCATTTTTTAAGTGCATGTAGTATTGCCAATATTTCCTTCTCATAAATAGCTTGCTTGAGATGTAGGAGTAAAAATACCCAATCATCTACATCAAAACATTTTTCACTGCGATGTTGATCTACCTGTTGTTTCATTTGATTTTGCACTGAAGTGGCGTTATCCTTTAAAGTTGGAGAACTTGTTGTTGATGCTCGATGTGATCTTTCACTGCTTGAACCTTTTTCTTCTTGATATGCCCTTCTATCTCTAGAGTTTGAGGAGTGGTAATTTCTTCCAATCCTTTACAAGATATGGTCGGATTCATTTCTTGATGCTTGATGTGATCTTTCACTTCTTGAACATTTTTCTTCTTGATATGTCCTTCTATATTGATAGTTTGAGGAGTGGTAATTCCGGCCAATGCATTACAAGATATGGTTGGATTCATTTCTTATTTCTTGATGTGATCTTTCACTTCTTGAACCTTTTTCTTCTTGATATGTCCTTCTATCTTAAAAGTTTGAGGAGTGGTAATTCTTGCCAATGCTTTACAAGATATGGTCGGATTCATTTCTTCTGTCTTTGGGGTTGGTTCCTAGTGTATATACACTTATTTTGATGTTTCTTGATCCTTTTCTTCCTCCTCTTCATAATCTATGTAAAATAATTTCTTCTCAGCACACTTATGACCTTTAGTGCATTTGCTATCACAATTGTAACAAAGCCCTTTTTCTCTTTTTTCTTCCAATTGTTGTGGTGTCACCCTTGTAGGTTGTGGAAGGCTAGGAGAAGGAAAACTTACATAATTATAGTTGTGAGTGGTTGGATTCCTTGTTTCCATAATTTCGCTTTCAATTTTTCTTGCCCACTTGAATGCCTTCTCCAATGAATCAGGTTCCCAAAGACGAAGCTCATGTTGAATGTTATCCTTTAAAGTACCTATGAAGACATCAATCCTTTGCTTCTCTGGAATATCATTTACCCTTATATTCAATTTTTGAAAGTCCTCAATGTGTTCTTCCATTGAACACTTTTGTTTGAGATTTATCAATTGGCTAAACAAGGTGTTTCTCTTTGTATCCTCATAATGTGCTATCATTTCCTCCGTGAAAATTGACCACGTAACAAGCGGTTTACGAGAACAAAGCCCTTTATACCATAAAAATTGATCCGGTTCTAAATATAAAGATGCAATACATAACTTTTGTAACAGTGGTACACCATGTAGATCAAAATATTTCTCCATCTGTAGTATCCAATTTACCGGATCCTTGTCATCAAACTTCCTCATCTTGCTTTTTCTTGATTTTAGGAGCTCGATCTTGAAACAATTGTAACTCTGTAATCTCAGATCTTCCAGTTCTGAAATTGTGATCTACAGTAGCCCTCTGTGTCCTCTTTCTAATGCCACCAGTCTTATCCAAATTTGATTCTCCAAGGAAGAGTTATGCCGAATCGCCCACAATGACTTGATTATAGACTAGTTCAGTAGAGCGAACTTGTACGACGTGCCACGAGTCACTGTTTCGACCTTTGGATCTGAAAAATGCATACACGAAACTACATTCCGTCCTCTTTCTGTAACCTCTTACAAAATTTCAATCCGATCCTCAGAGAGAAAGTTATGACGATTTTTCCCAGGTCACCTGTTTGGAATGTAATTCAGGAGTCTGTAAAAAGACCAACTTCCTCAGATCATATCTCTGCAAATATAGCGCGAAAAGCTCTGAAATTCAGACCCAAGGTTCAGCGCAATTTCTTCTCAAATGGGTGTTTATTGAAACTTCGGAAACATCACAGAAAAAAAGTTATAGAAAAAATTCCACGATGATCTGTTTGGAGCAGCGAAACCCTAGAATCCAAAGCTCTGATACCAAATGTTATGAAACCAGCTCAAGAAAAGATAGAAAAGATAGATCAACGCCTTAAAATTCAGCCTCTTCAAGGGGGAAACCTCCTTTACATTACATAAATGAACAATTATTTGATGATACAAATGAAAAGACCTCCTTTCTATATATAGGAGTCTAAGGGGTCATAGCATAATCAGACTCGACATAACAATAATAATGTAAGGGCACAATAATAACAATAGTGGGCTTCTATGTGGCACAATAGTAACAATATGGGCACTACATGGGTACATCAATATAATAAGTGGGTTGTACTAATCGCAATAAGGGGTTACACTAGTAGTATAGGGGCCTAACAACATTCCTTTATTGAAGTTAGCTAAAAGTAACGTGGATAAATACGACCTGAGTCCTTTTCCGGCTCCAAGCGGAACCGTCCTCTGGATATGTCGTTTCCCAGCCTCAGCAATCTTCCTCCATCACCAATACAAGGATATCTCAAGAAAGATGAAGGATATCTCCAACAACGAAACAAGGGTTTCTTGAAGATTTGGGGAGTGTAGGAGGCACAGGGATTTTGTCAAACTCGATCAGGAATAATATCATTATAGTATCAATATCTCATATCTTCTCCTTTAAGGCCTTCCCATGGAGGTTTATTTATACTTCTCCAAATTAGTTTTCTTAGCTGGGAAACAGTTGGGCCACGGGAAATAGGGGGTGAGTAATAGGTAAAACCCGTGAACTTCACCCGAAATTAAGGAAATTTAATTGTTTTAAGTGTTTTAACATATGTACACGGGTTGGGTATATTATGACCAACGTGTACACACTTTTATCGGAGGACAAAGTAGTGTATTAGGAATAAAACAATGTTTTTTTAGATTTTGGACCAAGTTTGGAAGGAAGGGTTTCCCTAGGCCATAATCAGATCTACCAAGAGTGGTAAATGGTTCTATAAAATATGCCCCCTAATATATGTGGTTAGAAGGGGTACATGATGGCCAAAATGTATTAAGTTCATAGAAGGAATCATTCTGAGACTGAGGAGGAGTTCACCAGAATTCAGCCTGCCAAGCCAACGAAAGAGATCAGAAAGAAACTGTTATCTGAGGCAGGCATATCCATGCTCAAAAATAGTAAAGCATGTCTGCATGTCAAGTACAAAATAGGACCCAATATGCATATAAGTATAAAGGAACTAAAAAATGCATAGTGGTTCATCTTATCATAATCAAGAAAGTACATGTCTGAATATCACATATAAAGAGTTGATCAATGATGATGAAGTATGAAGTTGATCAATGAAGTCAAGAAACTAATCCAAATAGTACCAAGTGAACATGATGGAATAAATGGTACTACACTGCAACTTGGGTGCCAACATATAAGATAATGTTGTAAGGAACTGCAATATATAAGGTGGATGGTGTCAACTAGCAGAAATAGGAGCAACTGACAAGTGAACCAAGACATGTTGATGCAAACCTGAGGTGTTCACCAACTGTTGTGGTACATTTCTACACAATGGGAATAAATGATCTGAAGTCAACCATGTGAGAAATCATTTGATTACTGGTCATTGATGTATACCATTAAAAAACATGAGGCTACTCACTGATAATGATGATGAGAGTCAAGGTACCAAGTACTATCTAACAAGTCCGAATAAATGAGCTATAGTCCCACACTTGGAAGAATCTATCAATTAGGAGACAATGATGTTTTCCCACTATCGATAGTGAAGGAATATACCATTGATGATTGCAAACCCTAAGGTACTACCAAATGGACTCTAGATCTCTTTCCCAGAGAAATGAGCTGAAGTCAATGGGAAAAGATCCGCTAGAAGGAAGGCATTAAGGCATCATTCATCAATCTAGCACAAGTGTAACCCGTAGGCTAATAATGTGGAAGGAATCAGATGAACAAAGATGTAGTAACCCAACAGATGCATGTTTCTAGCATGCACAAGATGTGGCTAGTGCATAATAGAAACCCTATGAACCAACCAACAATGAAAGCTGACACAGAGGTGAGGAATCCACTAATAGGGTCAAATGGAAACCAAGGTATACACGAATATCAATGTGTGATAATGAAAGCTGAAGTTGAACACAAGGGAAACCACTCAGTCAAAGACCCATGATACTGATTGATGCTAAGCACAAGGTGACCTATCAATAATTAAAATAGGGCCAGGGTGCGGCTCTAGATCTACCCTTAGAGAAATTTTTTGTAGTTGATAAGATCAAGATCCGCCAACAAGAAGTCAATGTAGACCTTCTCAAACTGGCACAAGCAAAGGACCAATATACCTGATGTGATAACGAACATGATGCTGATAACTAGGGATGGCCAATTGAAAAATAGGTCAAGAGACACCATAGAGAGGCCAACACAAGTTTACTTCCCTTGAACAAAACCACGACTCAACTGTGACTACATAGCAACATATGATAACTTTGTATAAGTTTGTCATGTACGAGGCATAAGAAAACTCTCCATATGATTGAAGGAGGTAACTAATCGGAGCAGTACTGACTCAATAACAAGGTTAAGGCTCTCCTAAGTCAAACTAAAGCCCATCCTAATGGAGGAAAGACTTGCTTTTGAGTGCTTTGTTCAAGGGCGACACAACTGATTCTAGTTGCCATCAAATATGGAAATAATTTCTCATTCGAGCTCTTTTTGGAATATATAATTTTTATGTATTTTTCTTTTATATGAAGCTTGAAAAAGAATAAAATAATGCTATAGTACAGTGGAAAGAAAAAGTGTCGAAAAAACAGATGCTATAGTTCCTGGGAGGGGAACATTCATATGCTTAATGCAAGGTGGTGAAACTAGTCAAGGACACTCAAATGAATGTTATTTCATGGGAAAAGAGGGTGCATCAAGTTGCAGAGGTTAAGTGATTACAAGGTTCATTTTGCAGATGACAAGGTCAAAAAGTGGCTTAAACACGAGTCCAAGTGAAGTTGGCTCAAGGCCAAAAGGTGCAAATAGTCAATATGCAATGCAACGGTACACCTCAAAACAAAGGAGCCTCTAGGGAATAATGCCATAAAATAGTGTAGAAGAATGAGAATGAGTCTTCAATGCACAAGTCATGGCGGGACTAAAGAGGACTGTCGAGCCTACTCAATATAGTAGCATGGGCAACAAACATCAGTGAGGATCTAACTAAGATTCCCATGTAAAGGTTGGCTCTACCATCGTATCATGATTTTAAAGCTGGCGAGTGAAAATGCTTTGTGAACCAAGACACGATGGGGTCAACCGTATGACAAACATATCATAGTATAGAGGCTAGTATGCAAAATGTAGTGGAAAATGGTATTCCCTAACCTCTATGCCAGTAAGAAAATGATACCCGCCCTGATGGGCCTGGTTCATGCGGTCATGGGACTAAAAAAATTTCTTGAAGAAGTCTCCAAAATTTCCTGTAAAGCTAACCCATTCCTGACACTCCAAGACAAAATGTCAAAAAGTCCATAAGATAAAAATCAACTTTTGAAAAAATAATTTTTATTTTTTAACCTATATAAGGACTTTTGGATTCACATTTTTGTCATTTGTGTTTTAAGCAAGGATTTGTGGAGACAAACTCAAACAAACTTCCTCCGTCAAATCCAACCGTTCAAATTGGTCCAAAATTTCCAGGTAACCCTTTTATCATGCTTTTAATCATTTGTGATACTTTTTAGATGTTTTTTTTCATAATTTGACCGTAGGAAAATATGTTAAAAATTTCAACTCTGCATACACGTGGGTTGAATACAGGTGACCCGCATATACGAGGTCCCTACATGCGACTGTGTAAAAAGGTAACCCGTGTGTGCACGAGTAAAAAATTTAAAACATAAATTTAATGATTTGAAACATCTTTTTTGGGTAGGATGACAATCACCTGGCGTGAAAGAGATCATAGTGCCATTGATAACCAAGTAATGGAGGATCAAAATGTTGTAGCTGCTTTGAGAGGTTGTGGCTTGCTAAAATTCTTTAAAATGCAAAACATGAAGGTGAATACATGATTGCTTGAGTTGCTGATTCATTATTAGAGTGTAGAAGATCATGCATTCATGATTGATCAGATGCCCCTGAGGATCAAGATAGAAGACATATATTTCATCACAGGTCTTTATCGATGGGGAGAGAGAGTACATTCTACTGGTAGGATGAGAAGTAGTCTCAGCATGGAAGACTACGCATATACCGTCCTCGTCATCTTGAAAAGATTGGAAGTCATATTCCAATCAAGCACATATAGATTCTATCATTGAAAATCCTACTATTTACCATAGCCAAGGTAAACGTTTCTACCACTCTACATCAGGCTTCACGTGTATCCATGAGCCTAACAGTGGATACAACACAATCTTATGCTTGTTCTTCTTTGAGAAAGTACCTGAGCTTCGACCCAAGGTATTATCGACCATCAGTAGCCCTAGAGATCGATGGATGGGTAGATGGGCTAACTTGATGAAACACCTAGGGGGTGGTAATTTCCCCAAGACAACTTTTGATGATGATTTTTTCGCATGGTGGGATCAACAGGTAATCACAGTCGATGACTACCCCTATGCCGAAATGGATTTCTGGGGAGATCCAGGTTTAGTATTACCAACAAATGCAGCATGGCGTGCCATAAGTAACATTTTTTTTTTAATTTCTTGTGATTTTTTTGGATTTTTAATATAAATGAACTTAAAAATATTTTTTATGAGACAAGACACTTACAAAATATATTGATCATGCTTCAGATGTGGGACAAATGAGACCTGATGGATTTCCTCGACATAGGCATCATCGAAGAGATGTCGAAAGAGATGTAGTTGAGACTGAGAGAGTTCTCCATGCAGTTCAGAGGAACTTGGTGAGATTGACTCACCAAGTACCCATGATAGCCATAGAGGACTTACCCATGGAGATGTAGTTTCACATGGTATGAGTACCATGGGACTAGGTGCGACTATTTTGATGTGTGGCCAATGTCATTGTTTATTTTCTAGCTTCTCATCCTAAGCTAGATAGATAGATGATCAGATCTTTTTATGATTAGACATGATGATGGGCATAAGCCAAAAGTTGTAGGTTATTTTGTCCCGATTTTTGTATATTATTTTGGACACAAACACTCTATCTATATACATATGATTTTATGATGATCATATATACAAATGATACTTAGATTATTTTTTATGTTTTTTAATTTGATGAATTATTTATATGCCAGTCCAATGCTTGATTAGCAATAGAATCTGCCAAGGAATTTTTTGATCATGGAATGTGAACAAATGTGATATAAACAAATTATTGTTTCAACAATCGTACTCTCAGAAATTGGCGATACAAATAGGGATATTGTACCTGATAAATGTTATTCAACTAAGATACCACCAGTTGTGAGTCTAAATAAACCACTAATGAATGAAAATCAAGAGATATCGCTTTAGATAGAAAATTAATAACGACAGTATATTCGGCAATATTATTTGAAGTAGGATCGATACATACTCCTCTCAAAACCATCAACTGGCCAGATGGATGATAAATCACCCAAGCTGTAGAAGCAAGGTTCCAAGCATGCCTACTCACACCATTAGTGAATCCTAAATATATTGAATCGTCCATCAATACCTGCCAAAGAAGATCAAAAATATTGACATCACTAAAACCGATAGATAGATATGTACAAACATACAGTATATACAAACAAGTAAGTGCTCGGTCGAAGCCTATGAAAAGTACGTCTTAAGGTAGAGCCCATTTCTGGGCTCTACCAACTTGTTTCCTTCAAAGTCAATTAATTCATAAGCTCCCTTTTTCAAAACTCGCTTGACTATAAAGGGACCGTACCACATAGACTTAAAGTTGCCTATCCCCAAGGCATCTTTGTCTTGATCGTAGACCAGGACAAGGTCACGTTCAAAAAAAATTTCTAGGATGGACAACTTTATCATATTGAGTTTTTACCCTCTTTTTATGGGCTTCATTTATTATGGTGGCATCTCGACGCTGCTCATTAATATGCTCCAAATGAACTAGGCGCTTCTCGAGACTAGAAATCTCTGGAAGAAGTTCAATAGCTAGTTTAAGGGAGGGAATTTCACATTCAACATGAAAGATAGATTCCAACCCATAAACCAATTGAAAAGGAGTAAAGCCAGTGGCATCTTAACTAACATTCAGTATGCCCAAAGTGTCAGATACAACATGATGTGCCAATTGGATCTAGCTTTGTTAATTGTCCTTTGCAAGATGATTTTAAGGGATTTGTTCACGGCTTCAACCTACCCTTTGGCCTGAGGATAATACATAGATGAATGCTCCTGCCGGAAACCCAACTTGAGAGCAAATTCACACATCAACTGATTTTGGAAATGACTACCATGATTAGTGACAATCTCTTTAGGGATACCAAATCAGGAAATAACTTGATTGAAGAGAAACAAGGTCGTTGTTTCACTATCATTCTTAAAAGTAGGCATGGCCTTAGCCCACTTTGTAAAGTAGTCTACGACCACAATGATGTACTTGTGATTTCCTGCCAAAGGTCGATTACAAGTAGTAAAATCAATGCCCCACTTCGTGAAAGGACTGACTGTGATAACAGGGAAAAGCGAAGCTAGATGTGCGCACATTTTCTGAGTATATACCTGGCAAGGATGGCATATTTTGACCACTTCAGTACAATATTTGAAAATCGAAGGCCAAAAGTAGCCTACTCGCAAATTTTTATGGTCTGTTGCAAGCCCAGATAGATGACTGCCACAAGCTCCACTGTGGCAATCATTGAGAACTCACTCAGCTTCTTCCAAGGTTAAACAACGCCTAAGGATTGAATAATCCCATGACGATATAATGTATCACCTATAATAACATAATTCTTAGCGAGGTGACGCAACTGTATATGCTCATCTTTGGAAAAAGCTGGCGGAAACTTCGAAGTCTAGAGATATATAATGATATCCCCATACCAAGGATCTTGTGAAGAAATAAGAAATAAATGTTCATCAGGAAAATTTTCCTCATGAATAATTTCTTCCTCACAGGGCAGCTCTGATATCAACTCTACAAATACTAAAGATTTCTTAGATTTAGGACATGAATTCGAGATCGAATTTTTGCAAAATGAAAATCCATCTATTATATTTGCCCCCAATCACTCACCTACTGAGAACAAATTGAAATGGATTGACAACTGCTAAGACAAACGTTTTTTGAAGTAGAATGTAATGTCGAAGCTGCTGGACAGTGTGGATAGCTACCAAAGCTAATTTCTTGATGGGAGAATAGCGCAGTTCAAGGCCTACCAAGCCTCGAATTAGATAGTAGATTACATGTTCACATAAGGCATCATCTTCCTGAACCAGAGCCATACCAATGGTTAACTCTGCTGCAGTGAGATACAAGAGGCAATCTCTACTATAATGAGGTGGACTCAATATAATGCTTTTTTCAAAGCATCAAAAGATCGTTGCGTGAAATCATCCCATAAAAACGGGACCCCTTTCTTAAGCAAACGCATAAATCCTTTTGTGATCTCGTCATAATTGGCTATAAATATCCTCAAGAAATTTACTTTTCCTTGGAGACTTTGAAGTCGACATATGGAAGACGGGGGAGGCAACTAAAGTATTGCCTCAACCTTGAAAGGATCAACATGAATCCCCTATGTTGACACGATGAATCCTAACAATGGATTGGATGTGACTGCGAAAACACACTTATTCGGATTCAATCAGATTTTATAAAAATGACAATGCTCGAAGACCAACCGAAGATGCTTAGGATGATCAATTCTCTTTCGAGAACGAGCAGTAAAATCATCCATATATGCTTTGATAATGTGCTTGATGTCATGAAAGCATAAGACATGGCCCGCTGAAAAGTGGCTCCCGCATTTTTGAGGGCAAAAAGCATCTTTTTGTACGCAAACATACCCCAAGGACAAATAAAGGTTATCTTGTGCTAGTCTTCTGGACAGATAGTAATTTGATTGTAGCCAGAGAATCCATCCATGAACGAAAAAACTTCATTACCCGCACATTCATCAATAATTTGATCAATAAAGGGCATGGGGTAATTTTCTTTCAGACAAGCCTTATTTAGGTCACTAAAGTTAATGCATACTTGAATCATTCCATGATTTTTGTCTATGGGGACTGGATTAGAGACCCACTCAGTTAAAGGAACGGGGTATATGAAACCTGCCTTTAGCATCTTTTCAACTTTAGCTTTGATAGCTGCTGCTTTAATAGGATTAACCGGTCAAGGTTTTTGATGAACAGGTTTAGAATTTTCATATGTCTTGATCTCATGCTGGACTATAGATGGATCTATTCTAGGAATTTCCTCATAAGACCAAGTGAACACATTACGAAACTCTTTAAAGAGATCAGTATAAGTTTGAATTTCTTTCGAGGAACAGTCAGCTCCAATGAAGACATTTTTGATTATGTTAGGATTCCTAAAGATGTTCATTATTACTGTTTTTGAGATAACAGTCATGTTACCTTTGACAGAAAACTGTGCTGGGGCCAAAGGGTTTAAAACTGTATGAACATCACTAGTAAAAGGACTGGACAAACTTGACTCAATTTCTTGTAAATGAGGGAGGAAATATGAATGATGATGTAGATCATCCCATGGTCTATCAACACCCATCATTGCTTCTAGAATTTATTCCTCATATGGTAATAATATATCTAAGAAATCCTGAGCTGAAGTTGAATCGAGGGTCTAGGCCGAAGCCACATCTCCATCTAACTCCTCTGGTGAGAAAGGAGTAGGATGGGAGTCTGAAGAGTTAACAATAGACTGATAAGAAATTTCTGCTGCAGACATAGGACATTCCATTCCACCTACCTACCCTATATCTAATGTGGTGGTAGATTAGGGTAAATGCCAAGGGTCCAAAAAATAATGAGTTCGAAAGAACTCTCTTCGAGAAGGTCCCTTGGAGGATGAAATAGCATTGAATATAGCTATAGGAGCAGGAAGTTCAAAAATACCCATTAAAGAAGAGTACATCCCAACTCCTAAATTCTCTATAGGTTTCTTGGGATTGTCCACTAATGGAACAGTAGACTCATAGGATGCGTAGGAGTCACTTGGAGAATAATCCATCTTATCAACTTTTACAGTACTCTCCTCATGAGGAAAGCAAATGATGTGAAATAATTATGAAACTATGGCATCCATCTTGTAAATCCAATTCCTTCTTAAGAGGAGGTTGTAATCCAGATTCGCATCGACTATTTCTACCTCAATATTTACCACCTTTCCCCCAACACAGATGGGAAAGGTTGGAATAATCCCATGTGGCCTATGAGAATGTCCATCAAATGTTGTCAATAGAGTCGGTGAAGGAACAACTTGAGGTGATCCAATGGCCTTCCAACATGACATGGACATCACACATGTGGAAGCTCCCTCATCAATAACAGTTCGAAAGATGTTGGTCTTTCGATATGTAGACTTTATCTGAAAATCCATATGATGGGGGAGTCTCTTTTTGACATTTGACATATCAAAAGTAAGCACAAGAGAATTTTTTGGATCTACTGCTCTGATTGCCGAGAGTAATGCACTCCTCTGAGTGGGGCATGACTGGAGTACCTCTAACACTAACATAGCACAAGGACACTAAGCTAGATCTTCTACAATCAAGTAGCTCTGGGCTGCCTTACCATTAGGGTTAATGTTCAAGCACTTTCCAGAGCCTTTCGGCATCCGAGGTATAGACTCAACAAAGGGTCTCTCAATATGGAGTGGCTCTGAGGCAACGGAAACAGACTTAGCTTAGATGATTCTGATTCATCGTAATCATGAGATCACGTAGCGATGTTGATATGTGAGCTCATCATGTATAAATTTGATGAATCATCCCCTTCCTAGTTTCCCCCAGTAGGGGTACCAATACTAGAGTTTGCGCCAACAAGTAATTGCAACCCTTGGGGAAAATGGTTAGTGAGGACAACCTGGGAGCTAGACGACCCCTGTTGCACTAATAAGCGCTGAGCGTCTTGGATCTTAGGGTAGAGATGAGTCAAATGATCTCCATTGCATAACTTGCATGGAAATTTCACTTTCTTCTTGGACTCTTTCCTACCCCCTCTGACATCATTGTCAAGTTTGTTTGCATTGCCCTTCCCATCCTGGCTCTTTTTCCTACCTTATCCTTTCTTCTTCCCATTGGGTTGTTGGTTTTCTTTGGGGTAAGAAGTTTGGACAGTGTTTATAGACATAGGTTGAGAAGGTGTAGATATAGACAGAGGTGCCTACATAGAGGAATAAGTTTGTAAATACAATTGTTGCAATTGATTCAGCAGGTTACCCATGTTAGCATCAATCGATCCGACTAGCCTGTCAGCATGGGGAGCTGGCTTTGGCTTGGCTACATCAACCTTGGACCTAGGAGCATTAGGTAGAATTTTTTGAAGAACCCCAGATGGATAGTATATGAGTTCTAGCTGTTGGGCCCTAAAAATAGCATACTCTTCGATGAACACACCAGAGAGTGACATGTCCTTAGAGATCTCAGGTTGTAGAGGTTTAAGAAACCATTCGAGAAGGAAATATTGTGGAATTTTGGGTTTAATGAGCCTCTTCCTTCTCCTCCATTTCTAGAAATGATTTGAAATGTGGGTTTCCTAATCCTGTTCAAAATTAGGCAAAATCTCAGTTACAACATCATAGCGGGCAGGAAAATGGAAATGGTTTAAAAAGATAGTAACCAAATTGTCGAAAGAAGTGAAGGTACCCCCTGTCAGTTCTATGTACCACTTAGCCGCATTTCCATTTAGGGTACATTGAAATAATCTCAACCTGATTGAATCATCTATCATGGAGTTGGATGAACACCATAGCTGGAAAGTGGTTACGTGGTCACCCGGATCTTCACCAGTCTTCCCCTCGAATTTTGGTATACCTGATGGAAGTCTGGTTGGGGCCGGAGGCCAAACCAGGTTATACCTTATCCGATCATTAGTAAATTTAGAGAGATCTAGCAAGTTTAATGTTATTAGAAAAGGTTGTCGCGGAGGACCTTGAGGATTCCACCCAGTGTGGGCGGAACTCCCAACATTCTGAAAAGAATGGCCTAGATTTGTAAAGGCACTAGGTTGCCTAAAGTAACTCGTAGACCCATTTGAACCATAAGGAGCTCCTTGTGGTCCAAAGAAAACCATAGTTTGACCAACTCCTGCCGAAAAAGCTTTGTAACTAGTAAAGTTTCCCCCTAGAGAAGTGTTAAAAGGAGCAGAGAGCCCTTAGTAAGGGTTCCATGCATTGGCATAGGGAGAAATTTTTTGGAAAGAACTAATAGAAGAATACATCATACTCTCTTGTTGGCCAAAATAAGATTTATTCCAAACTCCTAACCCACTAACCGCAGGGTTTGTCGAACTTTGAAACGGATTATAATTTTGACCCGTAGAGGAAAAATGCATTGATCCCAAAGTTGGATTGGAATGTGGTATATGACCATCCCTAAATGGGAAACCCTGAAAAGAAGTTGATCCACTTTCCATGGATGTCGAGGCAGTTGATGGAATACTTAACGGAGCCGAAGGAATCACACTGGTTGGAATTCCAAAAAGGGACAAAGCCAATGCTAGAGGCAACATCTTGAGAAATTCCACTCGAAGATGGAATGGAAGTACAACCAAATATAACAGTGCTAGGAATAACAGAAGGTATAGAAATGGTTTCTCCTCCTTGTACAGATACTGGAGTTTGCATACTAATAGAACTTTTTGTGGATGCCATCCTTCCAACAGTTGTCATCGAAGGAAAATATTGATATAAACCTGGGCACAAATGCCTGTTTGTCGGAGTCCCGATGTATAGTAAAACGTCTGGATGATCAGGAGGAAGAGGAGAACTAGGAGCCGCAATAGACTCAAGAAGCTCTTCAACCTCAATATTGTCTTTCGACTAGAAGAGGACTTGAGAAAGAGCTGTAGTGTTCCTATCTAACTCTCTACTTGTACTAGATCTATCTTGTGAATCAATAACTCCAACCGGAGGATCAATCTATGATGCGCCTACTGTCATCAATTGAAAACCACTGGAAGAATTTCTCCTATGCCTTTGAGGAGAAGGTTCAAGACTCGTAGGTGATAGCCCACGAAGTCTACTAGACCAACGAGCCAGTTGATTAGCCACTTTGAATTATTTTTAAGAGATATATTTAGATACTAAAAAAAAGTTGTAAATCTAGGCCAACTAGGAGCAAACAGAACTGTCTAAAAGTCCCTAAAGATACAAGAAATCAAACAACTTTCAATTATTTCTGCTCCGAGTGATTAGGACCAGACACCAAAATACAAGAAAGTCAAAATCAAGGGCCTTCCGAAAATAGTCTGGGGTAATTACGCCCCAGGCCTACTAGCGAAGGTATCAGAAGCAGTTATGTTGACCTCCAGACAACAACCTTTGTCGGTGCAAGCACCCAAGCTTCGCAAGGGTACCCTCCAGAAGTATTGTTGAACATGATTGAATATTAGCCTTAGGTGCCACAGCATTCCCCTCCGCAGCATCCTATGTGATCCCTAGGAAAGGAAACTATGGATACCAACTCGTATCAAAAGCCGAGCGGAATAGTCATGAGGCGAGATCCAACAATTAGGAGAGGGGGTATTTCTCTTCCTTGTCTTCACTCTCCCTTGTGCTTGACTCCCAGTCATGGAGCTTTCCCAGTCTTTCTAATGATATTGGAATTTTTCTCTTTATTCAACTTCTACGTTTTGTAATTTGAGTGGCCTTGGAGAGTTAACTCTCCACTCACGTATTCCAAGGCCCTAATGAACCTAAACTTCTTGGTGTTTGTTAATGACAATAATACAAGTTCTAGTTCATTTTATTAAATCGCTTGATTTTATATAGTTGTTCTTTAAGTCAGGGGAATTATGAGAGTGAAACTGATGATGTTTTATGATGCAAAAGAAACCAATAGAAAACTAACTATATGGAGGCAATCATTTTCTTCGATGAGGAGTGATTTCTAATTGGGTTATACGAAAACCTATATATACGCAAAATATTTTTCTTTTCTTTTCTTTCCTGAAACAATCCACACACACCCAAAATCTAAAAAGACTAAGAATGCTTAAGATCCAAACTAACCTAATGCAAGTCAAAATGATGATGCAAGATCCTAAACAACACTCATAAACAAATGCGGTTATTTATAGAGACAATAAGCCAACCTGAAAATGAAGAGGGCAAGAATTAAAAACAAATCTCTCTCTAAAGCAAGCGGAACAAATTGCAAAAGATCACAATTTTCTTCTCAACAACAAAAAAAAAGAAACCGTAAACCAAAATCTTAGAAAAAGAAAAACAAAAGTGTTTTTTTTGTGTTTTTTATTTTAAGGAAATGAAAGCAACTTTTTGAGGTCACAAAAGTACTACTAAAATTCGAAAAATCAAGAAATAAGCACAAGGAGTCTTTTAATCTTGCAGGTTATAGAACTCATTAATAAATTAAACTTGAAACAAGAAAGACTACAAAATTGCACAAATTGATCTGAACAGCAGCAAAAGATTTCAACAAACTGACAAAATGTCAAGAAAGAAATACTTTCAAATCCAAAAAGAATCTCAAGAAAGCATGAAAAGCAACAAGGCCATGAAACAAGGAAAAGTAAAGTAAGGGAACTTGAAATATGGATGGAAAACGAAATCAAAATCAATTTCTTGTTATGGAAAACTAGAACATCCAAGAACTTCAAAACGAAGCCTTGAACCCAAGACACAAACTACAAACTTGCTTAAGAAGCAATCCTAGGCCAATCAAGACTTTTCAGTGACAAGGAGATTTTGAAAAAGAAAGGTTGCAGGAAAACTGAGTTCTCTAGACAGTAGATGACCATACAACAACATAAATCACTAGGTAGCATACCTAACTGGGAAAAAAGATTTCAAAAAAACAATTCAATAAATCGCATACGCAACTGTGTAAAGACATAGAAGCGTTCACACACATTTCTAATACAAGAAACTCGCGTATACGCAAGTCTGATTGAAGAAACCTGTGTGTATATGCGACTGTAACCCAAGAAAATAGCGTATACAAAGCTCAATTAGGAAGAAACAAAAATCAAAGTCTGATCAAGAAGATCAAACTTGATGCCTGGGACACTAATGGATCAAACAACACTATAAAAGCAAGCAATCAAGAAATTGAACCCTGATTCTGAACAAACAACCCAAACTAGGAATAATAAGAATGTTATCCCCATCAAAGTCACCAATTATGTTGTGAGTGAGACCACCCTAAGGTCTTGGGTTGAGAACCCCAACAGAGCGGAGGAAAACCACAATAAGAAATGCTCAGGAAATCAACCTAAATGCTTATTCTACTAAACTTTACAGGATTGTCCTTACCCGGATGACCTACGTTCGGGTAGATCCTGCAAGGTGAAAATCCTCAGCTTCTCCTGATGTCTTTGAAAACTAAAAATTATTCAAATGAAACATATACAATAGTAGAAACATAAATCATGTTCATGATATTAACTTTAAATCATATAAATGAATGAACAATTACGCATCAATGTAAGATTCATAAATGAATTACAATATAAATCGATGCATAAACACATTTAATATTGGAAAAAGAAAATCATTCCTTTATTGAAGTTAGCTACAAGTAAAGTGGAGAAATATGACCCGAGTCCTTCTCCAGCTCCAAGAAAAACCGTCCTCTGGGTTCGTCCTTTCTTGGCTTCAACAATCTTCCTCCATCACCAATACAATGATATCTCAAGAAAGATGAAGGATATCTCCAACAAGGAAAACAGGTTTTCTTGAAGCTTTGGGGAGTGCAGGAGGCACAGGGATTTCATCAGACTCAATTAGGGATAATCTCACTTTAGTATCAATATATCATATATTCTCCTTTAAGACCTTCCCATGGAGGTTTATTTATATTTCTCCAAATTAGTTTTTTCAGTTGGGAAACAGATGGGCCACGGGCAATAGGAGGTGAGTAACAGGTAAAACCAGTGAACTCCACCCAAAATTAAGGAAATTTAATTTTTTTAAGTGTTTTAACATATGTACGTGGGTTGGGTATATTCGGACCCACGTGTACACGCTTTTATCACAGGGAAAAGTAGCGTATAGGGAATAAAACACTAGTTTTTTAGATTTTGGACCAAGTCTGGAAGGAAGGGTTGCCCTAGGCCATAATAAGATCCACCAAGAGTGGTAGATGGTGCTATAACAGATTGTCTATTTATTATATTAACCATTTGACTAGAATTATACCATTCATTACAATATACCATATACGCAACCATCCAATATAACATATAAACATAAATAATAAGAGTTGAACAAATAAAAGGTCATCTAGATAGATCTTCAACATAATAAACAAATTTTGAAATGGAGGGATCATTCCATTAATATTTAATATAGAGATAATCATCATTACATAGTTCAACTCATAAAATAGAGTCACAACAACATAACATATCGAAACCTTTTGTTATCCCTCTAGCTCATAAATCCTTTCCAACTCAAAGCCTTTACTTTTATATAATGTCATCTTTAGATGCTAGGGTTTATTTAGGTCATCGACTTACTGTTAATGAAGTAAATGTTATCCATTAGGAAAATGTTCATCTCCTCATTGGCATTATGTAATATCATATCAATCAACTAATCAAAACTAATGATCCCACCCTCATTCTCTAATCATGAATTCTATTATCCTATATCATTACCATTGCTTGTTTGTTTAAGTGATGTAATGCATGTACCATTATTTGCTAGGTCAATATTATCATTCCTTCATCAAATGAAGGGGCTAAAAATAATCTCAAAGGTTTAAACATCCATAAAATTCCACAATATGAATATAAGACTAACACAAAATTATATATTTCATGCATCTTATTAAAACCATACACATGTCTCATGTCAAAAGAATGTTTTGCATATATGTAAACATTTTACACATATAATGCACAACAAATGCAATCGTATTATGTAGTATTATTTATTTCACAAGATGGGCTTACATATTAGACTAGAATATCATTTTCAACAACATTAACACCGTCAAATATCCACAATTATTTACTTCTATGATCCTCTCTGATATGAAAAGTCAAGAAAAAGAAAAAAGAGTTCATTTCACAAATACGTAACATATGTAAAGGATAACAAGAGAATACAACCACTTCAATACAACATGTGTAATTCATTAAAATCCAATAAAAATCACAAATAAACAAACAAAAAGCTTGATACTAATTATGAATATATAATAAACAAACAAAACAAGAATATTGTTGATACCATAAAATCTAATAGTGAGGAAATTAAATAAATGTATCATGCTCAGTATCCCTTTTATTCTTAGTAGGAGGCATGTACATGGCTCGAGAAGTCAACGCTAAGTGGAGTTGTGGCCCTAATTTGGTGGTGATCGACTATTGAGAGAACTGAAGCAACACGGTCTATGGCTGGTTGGAACATCTGAGGTTCACAGTCAACTGGAAAATCCATCAAATAAGTGGAAAAACAGGTTATGGATGTGTTTTATGGATTTTATTGGCACATATTTTTTTGTATTGTATTTGGATTATGTTATTATGGCATGATTGTGCACATAAATTATGTTCTATTTAAATTATGCATGTATTTTTTGTTATTTCTTGACATTTGTGTGAGTGGTGTTTCCCAACGGGATGACTAGGGATATTACAAGTGGTATCATAGCCAAAATACAATAGACATGCAGAGGCCCACCAGTGAAAAGGAATAAAAATTTAAGAGTATGTTTACAAGTTGTTTCATAAAATGTTGAAATTTACGTGATCATAGTGAAAACGATTTCAACTGTTTTAACTTCCATAGTTTTGGATTTACAAATTGCTTGACAAAAAAAAATCTAATAATTATTTATGGAATATGATAATTGGTGGGTATATTGGACTATGATGATTGGTGAGTATGGTTCTTAAATGAATGTTGTGATAGGGTCTACCATGATTGGTGGTATGGTGCAGAATGGATTTTGCTTAACAGTCGTAGTTGACAAGTTTGAAACATTTTCAGGTCATTGTTACCAGTTCTCTAAATACAACTGTACGATATGAAGCACAGTAGTTGTGTGCTACTATTTTATGAAATTCCAAAGCTAAATATGATTTGGTGGAATATCATAATAACATGATGACAAAACTGCAAGTGTTTCCTACACTGGGATTATGGCGGCAATAAGGGATAAGTCCATTGTTGCAATGCAACACAATTAATGCAAGTTGAGTTTTGAACTAGTGTTGGGATACGGCTTTCAATTTCTTTTATTATAATAAGATAGAAGAATAAACAAAAAGACCCGTTTGAGGTTGGAAAATGTATTTTATTAAATATTATATTATTTGACATCTTTTGCAAGCCCTGTTGCAAGGGCGATGCCCATTCTATTTATGAGTTTGGAAACATTATTGAAAATAATGGTTATGTTGAGTAGTAATGAGCCAACCAATAGCACCTTGGACAATAAAAATATTCATGAATATGAAAGTAAGCTCAATACATGCATTCCTAGATGCCTATATGTTCAATTTATAATAAGAACAAGAAATAGAATTGAATATGTGTGTGTAATATTTAGTCTTCTCGCCAAGCTAGAAACCAACTACACTATACTCTTACCAATGTTGGAAGGACGGTAAAGGCATATAATTAATGGTGTCACTTGGGAAGGAGTAGAGGATATTTTATTTTAAAGGAGTCATGCCATTAACAATATATATTGAGGTCCTTCAAGAAATGTATCAGGAAAGTTGTTCATGTCAAGTTGGGACTTGAAATTCATGTTATTTATAGTCCACATTGTTACAATATCCATCTATGTTTCATTAAAAGGGTATGCATGGTCAATATGGTGATGTCCTTCCCTTATTGTTTATGTGGTTCTACCAAAACAATTTCGCCTGTGGCGAAGCTTAGCTAGCCACACAAATCAACAATGAACAATGCATATCAGGTGTGAAGTAAGGGGGCAATTAACTACTCCAGGTGACATAATGGGTAATGTTACACAACATCTTGTCACTATCCATGTACTCCCCGTTCCAAGATCCTACAAGACCTCTATAATGAACCCTACATGCTTTCCCATCATGAATAAACTCCCATTATGTCCCTCTTCATGAGCAGAATGATTCCCTTTTGCATCATTTCCAAAGAATCTTGCTTTTACCCCAGTTTACAAGACCAATGCTAATGACTCGTTTCCTCCTCGTGCTGATTTGTAGAGATTAAAACTAGGACTAGTGCCATACGGCACTACTAGCCTTTTCTCAGTCACATCGATCCTCTTTTGGCAAGTTTTTTAAATATGGAGTTGAAGCTTCCAGGTCTAGAAGCTTTGTAACATAAGTCTGTTAAATGGTTGGGCCAGATGGAGCTGAGGAAGTCAGTTTGGGCTCCTTTCCCCTATTAGGATGGAACCAATCCAAGAGATAAGTATTTCTCCCATGATAAGAGGAACCATATCCTCTCCATCAAAGCTATATAAACCCCTCCTTTTACATGCTACACTAGTTTCAGTCTTAGTATTTTTGGAGCTTGAATAATCAACAAGACATCTATAGCTTGAGCTCTCTAGTTTATGTTTGAGGAAGAATAGTGTGTTTAGTTTGGTTTGAGACTAAGGGGATGAAGGCTTAAAAAATACATTGTTGGGGCTATCCATGAGATGCTAGTAAGAGTGTGGGAACCTGGATACGTCGGAGGAGACTAGCGACGTCAACGCATTGGTTGTAATCTCTTTCTAAACTTATATGAATACAACTCTTGATTGATTTCCCACATTAAAGTGTTGTCTTACATTTCATGGCTTAATGTTCCTAGACCTGTTACGTAGGTTCAATGAAATTTGTATGCTATCACATTTGTTGTTGTTGTTTGTTTGCTTGTTTTAGGTATTCAAAGGAAGGAAACGAAAACTAGCTGGAGTAAGGAAGCAAGATCATCACCAAGCGGAATAGCATTCTAAGAGGTAGGCCCTCTTATTCGATTCTAGCTTAAGGATGTTTTCCATAGATTGTTTGTTTGTGGCTAGACCTGCTCTCTCAGGCTAGAGGAATTGTTTGTGTCCACACTAAGAATTTACTTGCACCACAAATTGGTGACTCCGCTGGGGAACCAATCCTTCTGTTTGATTGATTGTCATTTTATGGTTTTGTGTGAAGTTTTTTAGTATCACCATTTCCCTTTAGTTTTCTCTTCTCTGCCTAGTTTACTTCTTTGAGTCTGAAATTTACACTAGCAACTCTAGTTTTAGTCTTTGAAAATTTTAATTTTTTTCCTTGAATCCTCGTTTAGCGCATTTATTTTTCTGATAGTCGCGCCGATCAATGTGATTTTCTCTAAACCAGTCGCGCCGACCCCCTTCTGGCGCTTGTTGTTAGTTAGGAAGTCATGCCGATTCCTTTAGGTGAAGATTGGGGTTTCCCCTAGATCATAACCAGTGTGTCATTCCCTATTGATTTATGCCTCTTAGCTTGTCCTGACTGTGTTCTCCCTGACTGGAAAACTTCATTAGCTTGTTTTATGTGCTTGTTTGGTTTTCCTTTTCTTCACTTGGTTTCTTGAGTCCTTGGATGGTTTGTAGCCCTAGGGCATCTAGGTCATCTCCATTCAGCTATTTGTGTGTTGAAGAAGTCAAGTTGTTGGTTAAGTTTCTCCTTGCATTTCATTTTTAGTCCTTTTGTTGCTTTGATTTTCATTTAACAAGTTTGAAAAGTTTTGTTTGCTGATTAAGGATCTCTTTTCGGGCATAGATCACATTGCTCATGTTGTTGTTGGTTGAGTCTTTGAATCATTAGTTTAGAAGGAATTCTCTTTTGTGCTTTCCATTTGATTGATGTTGATTGTTTTGAGAAATTTTCATTGAAGAATTTGTGAAAGATTCATGTTATGATTCCATTGAAAAATACATAATTCTAGTTTGCTAAATCAATATGTTACATTAGCTAGCATCTTGAAGACTAGAGTCGCATCATCATTTGTATTCGAAAAGAAATGAATTCTCTTTACTGTTAAAAGGACTAGTTGAAGTGCATTCAATAGGAAGATCCAGTGTATTTTGGAGATTTATTAGTGAAATATTTTATTCTTTGATTGTTGCAATGATTGTGTGTTCTCTATCTCTCAATTAGTGTTAACTTTCATCGAAGACAAAGATTTCCTTTCTCATATAGCTGCATGTAGGAGTTTTTTTAGTTGACAGTAGTAGGGCCTTGTAATTGAAACCTAATTCAATATCAACCATTAAAATCGATTCAATTTACCTAAGGAAGCATTGAAACTTAATGCTTACATTTAGAAGTCTAGGCTAGAGACATGTTCCGACATCTTTAAACCTAGTAGTTGTCGTTTGCTTCGGTATTAGACAGTGCTAGTATGGACTTGTGCTCCCCATACAATCCCACATATAAAGGGATACCCCACTAGGTTTGTAATCCTTTATCCATAGGGAGCCGACTCTACCACCTTGTAAACATGATACACCGAACATTGCATTCGAGGAGATTTCTTGCCCGTACTTCTCGGTTCGCCGGGAGGTATTCTGCAGTTCATAGTTACCTGGTGATCCAGGATCTTTTGATTATAGATGTATTAAAAAATTACATGCATAAATTGTAGCTTAAACATAGAAATTTAATGTGCACATGAGAGAAGAGGAGAAACACATAAAATCATGAAAGAAGACAATAGACTCGGTAACAAAGTTTGTCTGATTTGGACTACGTCTCCGAGCCCTGCTCAATCAATGGGGAGGTCTTCATTCATTAAGTGGTATGAGAAAGAATATTACAAGCATCAGTTACAAAAAGGAGTCTTATACCTCCATTCTGAAAAATGGCCAAAAAATGTAGAACTCTGTTGGATAAAAGGACAACACCATTGCGTTCATGGTGTTGAGAAATGCTGAAACCATATAAAATCTGTCAAAATCTGACAAAGTGAAAATCTGGCCCCTTGGAGAAATTTATTAGATCATGGTTCTGCCCCCCCCTCTCTACACTGCTTATGGTTCCGCCACCTGCAAAATTAATGTGCCTTGAACTACGTGCACACTCCTCCACTACTTGGGCGCACTGATGACTGAGTTTAAATATAAAAAAGGTGGGCGGAGTTTACAAAGTGTCAGTTGGGCAGAGTGGTTAGAGATCTGTTTGTTGTGGAGGAGGTCGGGTGGTCAAACCCTGCCCCCTCCCATTTTACATAACTGAATTAATTTTTGGATGGGAGGTCGGGCTGGGCCCGCCTTTGATAGCTCGCCCACCTCACCTATCCCCTTTCTCTACGTTGGCCCATACATTCCACGGGTGGTTTGTTTTAATGGTGATGTGGTTGGGTCCGTGCCCCAAGGGCTGGTCCACCACCTAATCTTCTGTGCAATGGTGTTCTACCGAATATGGGGTGAGGGGCCAGGGGTAGTGGCCCACCCCTCCATTTGTGATAAGGATTGGGGTGGCAAGGTTGATGGCCCATCACTCCCTTTTCTTAAATAATTTTTGTTTTGTAAAACAATATAGCCGTTTTGAAAATTTGGAATTTGGACTAAAGGAGTCATTTTAATGAGTCGACAATTTCTCCCAGAATCCAGCTAGAGTTGGCTGGATTCATTTTGTCGGAAATCTTCCAAATTGTGTCTCCATTAAGCTTGCCTAGTTAGCAAAAGTCAACCAAAACTTTGACTACCTCTATCTTCCTCATCCAGAATCGGATTGGAGTGTCATTCACACCATTGGAATTAGAGCGACGAGCACTTCGATCTGATGTCAAGTTAATCAACTTTCTGCCACTTTCAATTTTGAGCCTTTTCCATGCCACTGGTGTTTAGAGATCCACCTAGATCAATCCTCCCCATTGAGTAGCTTTTGGACCACCAAAATATTTATCAGTCAATTGGAAAGTGAGGCAATTGTTCCCTCACTCTTTCTTTCTCCAGCCATTTTGCCTTGCTAGGGTGCATCCCTTTGAAACCAACTCGAAGATGTTCCACATTTCCCTATCTTGAAGTCCTGGTTCTTCTGTCAAGGATGATATCTTCAGGTAACTCATCAAGGTACTCTGGTGCAAAGTCATCAACTGTAGGAACTGTGCCCATCTCTTCGGTGTCCATAGTAAATGGTGGCTCATACAACTTTAAGTTTTCCACATTCACTATGGAGTACATTTGCATATATGTCGGGAAAATCGAGATGAAAGGCATTGTTTCCAATCTTCTCCAAGATGGTGAATGGACCATACCAGATTGGTCGTAACTTCTTCCCTTCTCCCTTCATCATGTCCTTACTGATATGGAACCACACTTTGTCGCCCACTTGAAATTGATGGTTGACTCAGTGTTTGTCATATCGAGCCTTGTACCTGGCTTGACTTTTCTCCAACTACTCCTGTATTGCTTGGTGAATCAATTGGATCCGGTAAATGAACTGATGCGCTTTGTCCCTATCATCACATCCATTGGAGTCATCTTCCCTTCCAAAGACCATATCAAAAGGGTCTTTTGGCAGGTAGCCAAAATATGTCTCAAATGGTGAATGATGTGTAGAGGAGTGCACTACTCAGTTGTAGGAATGCTGCACATATGGAAGATGCTCATCCCACAACTTAGGATGTTTCCCATAATAACCTCGCAACAAGTGTACCATGGTGCAGTTGAAAACCTCTGTCTCTTCATCAGTCTATGGATGAAATGTCGTGCTTCTTTTCAACTTGGTGTCCATCATCTTCCACAAGCTGGTCCAAAACTCTCTGAGAAAGCGAGAATCCTGATCTGACACATTCAATGTGGGCAACCCAAAATGGACCCAAACATGCTAAAAGAAAATATAAGCAATCTACTCTGCAGTGATCTACTTTTTACAAGGCATTAAAATACACATCTTACTAAAACGATCAATGACGACATAAAAATAGTTGTGACTTTTCCTAGACAAAGGCAAACCTCCTACAAAATCCATCGACACACTTTCCCATGGATGACTTGGAATAGGGAGTGGTGTGTAGAGCTCGAGTTTTCTATTAGAGGGCTTTGAAACAGAACACATCACACATCTCTTTACATAGCGAGTCACAATGTTCTTCATATGAGGCCAAAAACAAAATATTTATACATGACACAAAGTTTTTTCAACACCAAAATGACCAGACACAAGGGAGGTGTGGGCCTCCCGGATTACATGTACCCTTTCTCCTATGGGTATGCACAATTTACCAAGGTTATACAATAGTTTCCCTTGCAAGTGATAGCTGTCCACCTGTGAACCATGGGATAGTTTTGCATATATCTCCTTAAAGTCATCATCATTAGCATATTGTTCAACATAACTTTCAAAAGATATAACAAAGCATTATGCAAAATAACAGAAGCAAAAATAGGAGGCTGAGATAGCATATCAACCACTTTGTTGCTAGTTCCCTTCTTATACTTTATTACCAGATGAAACTGTTGAAGAAAACCCATCCACCTGCAATGACGAAATTGTTGCAACTTGGTTTGTGACTGAAGATAATGTAAGGCTAATGATCTGTATGGATGATGGTCTCCTTGCCGATCAGGTAGTGTTTCCACTTTTTCACAGTCTGGACCAAGGTATATAACTCCTTGTCACAAGTGGGATAGTTTATCACAGCCTGAGAGAACTTCTCTGAATGGTAACATATCAGATTCTTTTGATGCATTAGTATAGCTCCCATGGCATATCCGCTGGCATTTGTATCGATCTCGAATGGTTGTTGGAGATCTGGTAAGGCCAAGACTAGTGCGGTGCTGATCTTTTTTTCAATGTTTTGAAGGACTTCTGCTTCTTTCCTCCCCATTGAAAGATTTGCTTTACACTTGTCTATGTGTGTAAAGGTGCTACAATAATGGAGAAATTGGCAATAAATCTCCTCCAATACTGTAATGCACCCAAAAAGCTGCAAATCTTGGTTACACTAGTAAGCTTAGGCCAATTTACAATTGCTTCAACTTTAGAAGCACCAATTTTTAAGTGACCATGACCAACAATATGATCTAGGTAAACTAAAGAGGTTTTTCCAAACTCACACTTTGACAATTTTACATAGAGTTTTTCTTTTTTCAATACATCAAGCACTTTCTTCACATGTGTTGGGCATGGAATCCCCCCACGGCATGTTTTGGGGCTTAAAGCCCAAGTTTTGAGCAAGTCTTTTGTAAAAGCTACGCGAATTGCGAGTGTAGAGCACAAAGTCATAATAGAGTCACAGGGTTGTCTGCCCTAGTTTTGTAATGTAACGTTGGCTGGATAGACCTACCCATGGTCTGCGGACCATGGGATTGTATAAATAGAGCGAGGTTATAAGTGTAGAAGATAACTAATAGCTAAGGAATGGAATAGAAGATGAGAATTCTAAGTGATTGAGTCAAAGCATAAAGTGTGTCTATGGGTCGTAGAGTAGGAGAAGGCTCTGCAACTGAGTGCACAGAGGCCTAGTAGTCCGCAACTGAGTGCACAGGCCCCTACAGCTGAGTGTGCAGGGCAGGTTGACTCTGTAACCGTTGGAAGAATCAATAAAGAGAAGTTTTGCTATAATTTTGTGTATCTTTTCCTGGTTTAATGTATTATTGGATATAATTGGGAAGTATACTATTTATTTACTGCGCGAACCTGTATGAATGTTTTATATTGTTAAGTATAATTTAAGACATTTAAGTAGGAGAAGGTGCTTAATTAATACTAGAAGATAAATAAGATCTCAGGTAATAGTGAAGAGCGCAGTACAACCCCTAGTTAGGGTTGCACGAAGGTAGTGTATCAGGCCGCGAGGAACGGGAAAGTGGGCAAAGCCACTTGCACACAGAGACAAAAAGTGAACCATTCGAACTCATCAGACATCTCTAGGGTGCAGAAACCTGGTTCTAGCACCCTCCCATACTACTTTGGGTGAGACCTTAGTCTGCACTCTACGAACTATTACTGAATGGGCCAGTGGTATCGGGATTTGTTTGGCTAATTAACTCCAAACCTTGGTCATGGCCCAGCAAGCCAACAAATGGTTCCGTTGCTGGGACCGGGATCTACATAGATATGTTTGATGTTGTATCACTAGAATCTGACAAAGAAAGGAATTAAAGACTGGTTGGACAGAAAGATTCACGAGTTCGCGGTGCAGGAAAACAGGAATCTGCGACTATCAAAGGAAGACTGGTTAGATTGCTACTTGTATATGGATATCCATGAAATTTTCTTTGCATCCTTCCCTACTGAGTTGTATGAGTGGATCATGAAGCTAGCAGATAACCAAGGAAGGTGTAAAATCGACAAAACTATTGTGTGGACTCTAGAATGGGTGTGCAGACTGGAAGCATCGAAAGATAAGATCACGCGCGTTGTCGATCACTGGCTCAATTGAATCATAGGGGGATTCATCATCGAATTCATGGTAGATACTTCAATCAGCTATAGTGAGGCAGAACAACACTTCCTCAAGGGACCGCAAGGTAAGTACGTTAAATCTTTAAACACTTGGGTTAAAATGCTACTGTGTGAAAAGTAGGTTATGCGAATAAATTGATGTTTGGGGCTATGTGGAGTGGGAGAATCTACAGAAATGAAGGTAGCACCGAACTAGAAACTAACCCCTTGATTTCACCTTCATGAGGAGGTTAAGAATAGCTCGTGAAGGTTTCACCAAGAAGTGCAATTAATCTGATAAGGCAGAGAATTCCGTGCATACCACCCCCACCCACACCACCACCAGTTTCACCATCTTCACCCCCGCCTTTGCCCATACCACCTCTGCCACCACCGTGAAGTAGTATGGCCAACGTGATAAAGCTACCAGTGTTCAAAGGAGTAGGGAATGAAGATCTGGACTAGTTTTGGTTCGTGATAAAATCTGTATGGGAAGCACAAGGTGTCATGGACAACAATATAAAGAAGGAAACATTGGTCAGTGCTCTACAGGACCGCACGCTGACCTGGTACATTAAGCATTCCAATGACAATCCAAATGCGAGGATAGTAGATATCCAAGCTACGCTAAACAAAGAATTCAGCAGGCCAAAATCAGAGGCTTAATCGATTATTGGATTCATGAAAATCACAATGCTACCAGGAAAAACCCCATGGGAGTTGGATCAAAGACTGAAGTGCACAATTCTCGAAGCGAACATGACCTTAATAGATGGGAAACACTGCGAATGGTTTGTAGAATCGTTATCGCTGCATCTACGGAATGCGCTGACGTAACAAAGGCTAACCACTCAGGTTGAGGCTTTGGAGATTGCAATGAGATTGCATGAGACTTAGATACAAGATCCTAACCCAAGAGTTCAATAGATTCACGTGCAGCTAAAAAAATTGTCCCTGGAGATGCAGAGTTTGAAACAAGACAGGACAACCCGCCCAGAGATACGCAATGAGGTTTGGTGCATAAAGTGCAAGGGCTAGGGGCACGACAAGGGCCACTAGCCGGTGTTCATGAATTACCTTGTGAGAGGAGGGCCAATGCCATTTAGACCGGAGGCACAAGTAGGACCAAGCGTGACACCTGCATTATGGTGCCCAATTTGTCAGATAGGAGGATAGCATGCTACAGATAACTGCCATATATTACAAAAGTATATGCAGAATTCACAACAGTTGTTCTGTAATTTCTGTAGATCAGTAGGCCATGATGAGCGTACTTGTAGAGGTCATGAGTTTATGATGGATCAGACTCCTACCTATAGAGTTTAGGCTCAAACAAAGCCCCTTGACCAGAATTCAGGGATGGTGTGAACCAAATTTCGGCGGCACGAACGAGGCCAAGGTGGAATGGGACCAGGAAGAGGTTGTGGAAAGCTGATATGTTATAATTGCAGGGATCAGGACATTATACTCGCGATTGTACAAACCTAAGGTGACCATCATGCTTGTATTGTACATTTTTTGTTCATGAGACAAAGGACTGTCCAACACTGATAATGAGGTTTCTTGATAAAGGAGCACTCCAACCTCCCCCGACTCAAAACCTGCAAATGATGAGGTCTGAGCTACACGAGGAAGACCCTAATGTAAATATTGTGCTTCGGAGTGGTATTATGACAGGGGATGACAAAGGCAAGCAGCTTGAAGAAAGCACCTGGGTTCGTAACGCCCCAATGAAGGAACCAGAATTTGATTTGGAGCATGCTAAGGAGACCTTCATGGAAGCTAAGAGGAGCTTTGTGGATGCCTCCACTTTAGAAAGTAAAGACAGACTGTATCCAGAAATGGACCCATCGATGCTCACTACATTCTTGGACACATGCATGAAGCTATTGCGTGAAAACAAGGCTATAAAGGGGTTGCAAGAACTCATAACTAGATGCGTTGGGACTGCGCTAGGAGAACCGCACGTAGTCCGTAAGCTCGAGAAGCACACGATGCGAACATGAAGGGAGATGTGATTGACTACGTAGAATGGGGAAGTGATTCTGGATCTAGGATCAGGCGTGAACGTCCTACCAAAGTAGACATGGGAGTGCATGGGCAAGCCTATGTTGCAATGGTCTCCTATCCAACTGTGAATGGCGAACCAACAAAAGATCCTACCTATGGGGAGATTGCAGGGAATCACAGTAGATATTCAAGGAGTAAGCGCACTAGCAGATTTTGAAGTGATAGAGATTGTTGATGATAGAAATCCTTACCCTATGCTATTGGGAATAGATTGGGCCACTGACATGAATGGAGTGATAAATCTAAAGAAGCACAAGATGATTTTTGAGAAAAAGTTATTGCGCGTGGTGGTACCTTTCGACCATGCAGAAGGATCGCGCTAGACAGAGCCAGTGCGTGACTACGACAGTGATGATGACTTGCACTATATCTACAAAATAATTGTGTGGGAGTAGGACTAGGTAAATCCAACCGCGGATGGCCGAATCTCGTGGGAGCATGAAAGCTGCTGCACATCAGATTCTAAAGAGAAGATAGAGTGATGGCAGAACCAGTTACACGAGGTAACCATGCTCAATTGTAACATGATGACAAGGTCACTACACTGCGTAGCAATAGAGGTAAGAGATCTACCTATGTATGATGGGTTGAGCGAGGTGGATGATTCGCTAAACAATTTTGAAAGAGAAGTTCTGGAACAACAACATTTCGACACTCTAAAATGGGTACTGCGAGCTACGCCCGCAAGATGGTGGGATACACACCAAAGGATTTTTGAGGACTGGTGTGAATGCAGAAGGATGATGCTTATGTAGTTTGGGAAGCCTTAGATGTGGTTAAAAGACAAGTATGACAGACGAAATGGCCCGTGCGCCCACCTTTCTAGGTGGATACAAGCATATGGTGTGAAACTTGTAGGAATGCAAACAATACTCATGGTAGGAAACACGATCGGTAGGCAGGTGCGTGCAAGGAAATGGCGCGAACAACCTCTTCGGTTGGGACCATGAAGTATGGAAATAGCAAGTGCATAGAAGAATATCCACACAAAAGCTTGTAACAAAGTATGTGAAGCACTGAACAAGATCCACAGTGTGAAGCGGGCTGACTGGGACCTGCACGTACCAGCGGTTCTATGGGCTTGTAGGACCATGTGCAAGAACCTAACTGCATAGGCATCACCAAGGCTAGAGTATGAAGCAACTACTGTAAGCCCTATAATACTTGAAGAGCTTAGACCACACATAATAGCCTCGATAGATACGACAGTTCACTGAACCTTAGAAGAAGAAATCCAACAGGGAAATTTTGGACTCCAAGAACTTGAAGAAGAAAGGGTACGCTTAAGGGAGAAAAGTGCTCTGGTGGACGCGGAAGTCAAGAAGCTAGAGGATGAAATAAAGGAATATTTCCTTGATAAAAAGACCAGCTTGATAAGAAAGAGTGCACATGATCATGCTAACATGTTTGAGGATTATTATCACGAATTGATCAGTCTGATGCCATGGCTTGGACCGCACATTGCTATGTAGGGTAGCGCATTGTAGATGGTAACGTGCGCGATGCCGACCGTAACAATAAAAGGTGGGTATTCCCTAAGAAACATGATGGGTGATAGGATGAAACTTTTCACAGGTGGTGCGACCACTTGACTAGTCGAAGGAAGAATAGTCTTAGCACTCCAGGCAGTTGAAAGGGAGTTCGGGACTATAAACTATTCTACTCGGGAGCTACACGATGTTGGAGTTGCGGGCAAAAAAAAAGAGTCACAAGATCCGCGACCACGCATGAGGGGCTGTGTTGCCATGCAGGTTAACCAAAAAATGACCATTGAAGTCACTATTCATGATGGATGCTCGACTTGAGACGAAAAGGAATGGGCGGCAGGCATTTAAGATGCGATTTATGGGTAAGATTTGCAAAAATCTACCGCCAAGGGAGCATTAATGAACTGGATTTTGGGGGAACGGTTGAATTCAAATTCAAAAAGTGCTATAAAATACAAAGGGCTACCCAACAAACAACACTTGTTTGTTTTCAAATTGAACCATTAAGCAGAGCCTTAATCGTTATGAGTCGAGCACCGATTAAGCCCTTGAGTTCGAAAGTGCTAGATTCCTGGACAAACACGATGGCAATAGTTGTAGATGTTATGGACATAACAAAAATGACCGTCGAAGAGGTTGCACAGGCCCTGACTGTGGGGGATGCGCCAGAAGGCATCGAGATTGTGGCAAAAATCCTGAAATCACCACGCACACCAAGACCCAAGAAGGACAAACAAGCAATGGTCCCCGTACATGTGCCCCCATGGAACCCGCTGTGCAATAAGTTGTCAATGGAGGAGAAGGGGAAAGCCGTCACCATAGAGATCAATGAAGAAGTGGAAGACCTAGAGGACCTAATCATCGTAGAAGATGAGGATGAAGGCATGGAGGAGGAAACTTAGCTTGCGCACCCCCCGACAAAGTTGCCTGCCTATGTCCCCTCGTGAAAAGGGAAGGCTAATGTGCCCAAGGACCTGGACAAGACCAAGAGCTTGCTCCAGACCCCGTTCCTCGTAGACAACATTATGTTTGAGGGCACGCACTTGGGATGGGTGCCGAGCCTAAAATTAGAAGATTAGGACCTCGTTGACCATGAGAAGTTCCCTCACCTTGAGACCAGGAATCTCATGAAGCCCAAGCAGAACACTGCGTTGGGGGTGACATAATTAGAGCCGCGGAAGTGGTTGCGTGCAGTGGAAAAGGTTGGGCTACTGAATTTTCTCTGGGTGTTGCATTTCCACCGCACCTCAATAACCATTTTCGTTATCAAGAAGCTGCTCTACCTAGTGCATGATGGGTGTTTGTGGCTGGAGGAGCCCATCCCCATCATGGAAGGCTTGATTCACCATATCTCCTAGTTTCCTTATAAAGGAGAGGATCACGCAGACATCTCGGAGGAGAAGAGCAGTGACTTTGCCATTGCGGAGGCCATGAAGAAAAAGTACAAGCTGGAAAAGAAGAAGAGGAGCTATGCCATCTCCAGCATCAAGGACAAATCAGTATGCGTGGCAACCCAAATCCTGGCAGGAAAGGTTATGCACAATTGCCTCCTAGACGATGTACCCACGTCGGTGGTAACACTGGCTGAGCAGTGTGATGAGGGGGTCCAGTTTAATTTGTTTGAGTTCCTCCGCAAGAAGTTTTAAGAGAATTGCCTCAAAGCTTAGGAATAGGGCAAAACGTTCCACTGTGCATGGCTTCTTCTATCCATAGTGCTGATGGCAGGGGAATTACTAGAGGATAGTCAATTCCCCATAATTGACAGGGATCTGCCAGAGGCCACGAAGTGCACTTTGCTCTGGGCCACAAAGGATGTCAAGAGGATCCGTGGCAGTAAAATATTCTGGGTGTTCATGGAGATGAACCTTAGAATGGGGATCCACCATAAGTCACAGTTGTCACCCACTATATACAATAGTCTGCAGAGTTTTATAGAATTCAAAGCAGACTTTCACAACATTTATATTAGAGCATGCAAGGACTGACCAAACAGTGGATAAAGCTACGCTTCGTAGCCACAGACGATGTCATTTTTAACATACTAGAGGCATGGCCATCGGAGTGGTGCACCCCAAACATCACGGAGATCAAGAAGTGGTTGCACAAAGAAAGAAATATGAGGCTGAGCTACTCATTATGTAGTTGGCTGAAAAGCGAAGGAAGGAAGCAGCAACAGTAGAAATGCAAGCAGCGTGGGACGCTGCACAAAAGACAACTGAGCAGGAAAAGGCTACAGCAATAGCAGCAGCACAGGAGGTAGCCACGAAGGTGGGCGAGGGCCAAACGATGCCTTCGTAGGGGCAGGAAGCAGAGGAAGCTGAGACAGAAGAGGGAGGTGCGGACCCACAAACCTCATCAACCTAGTTGAAGCGTCGACACCCAGCAGAGCGAGCAGGGTTGCGTAAGAAGGTAAAGGCATCGAAGTTGTCTATTGACCCGATCACCCTAACTAAGGGTGATTTGCATGACATCGGTGAGGCAGTGTGCGATGTCACCTCTGAGGCTCTCCAAGATTTCATGCAGGAGAACCAGATTGTGTTGGGGGCCCTTAGAGCGCAGTTGCAGGAATTACATGTGTGCCCTCCTCAGGCTCGTACCCTTTCGACCAACCTCATAGTCGGCTCAATAGCGGCATAACAGATGTTGCACGCATGGATTATGAATACTATAATGTTGCTGGAAGGGGCACTAGTGACATAAAATGAGGCCGATAGGCCTACGGTTAGCATGTTGAAAGGTCTCGGTCTCAATATGGCTGCAGTCCCATGAGAGACCTTATATGTTTTGCAGGATGGGATAACTGCAGAGCTATGCGCTAGGGAGAGCCGCACACTTCAAGTACTCAGTGAAAAGAAAATCAATATGGAACAATTGAGCTTGTAGCGTGATGAAGTGGTGTCATGGAATCAACAGTTGGTATAGGTAATAGATGACGCTTGCCAAAGCATCCTAGAGCTGGCCATCCCAGCAGACATGCAAGTAGAGGCACGGATCCACAGGTTAGTAATAGCGGTACACAAGGCGAGGGAATAAATGACAAATGTTCAGCTGGAGCTGAACCTTCAGATCGCCAAGCTGCAGCTAAAGGTGCAACAGTCCATCCCCATGGAAGTCAGATAACATCGTGCTAGCGCTATCATAGGGGGACTAGAGGAAATTGGCAGTGCAGTGTGAGACTGCACCAGCATCTTGGAAGAATCATTTGAGGTCCTCACAAATTTGCAGGAGGACCCCAACATCTAGTGCTTAGAGACATAGGCGTGAGAACTCCAACAAAAGTACAACAGTGTCAAAGCAACTATGTAGACAGTGGCCCTCACTCAGAGGCTCGCGCGGATGCAATAGGCTAAAGCACTGAAAGAGTAGGTGGATGTGGCACGACACAAGGAAGCAGTCCGAAAGGTGTGTGTTTAGCCTTGGATTGATGAGGCATTCACCATCAAAACAGAAATTGAAGGCAAGCTCACACACATGCAAGGGATGCACACACTGATGTAGAGAAGCACTTTCGACACAAACGCCTCAGAACAACATGCAGCAGATCCAGCAAACAGCAGTTAAGTGTGCTGCTGACCTTGGCACAATTCGAGAATAGTTGGAGGGACTCCACACAAATATCTCCACACCGACAAAGTGACTCGAGGGCAAGTCACGATGTTTGTGTTGGGGGCCTATTGGGAATGGAATCCCCCCATGGCATTTTTTGGGGCTTAAAGCTGAAGTTTTGAGCATGTCTTTTGTAAAAGCTCCGCGAATTGCGGGCACGGAGCACGAAGTCATAATAGAGTCACAGGGTTGTCCACCCTAGTTTTATAATGTAATGTCGGCTGGATAGACCTACCCATGGTCTGCGGACCATGGTATTATATAAATAGAGCGAGGCTATAAGTGTAGAAGATAACTAATAGCTAGGGAATGGAATAGAAGATGAAAAGTCTAAGTGATTGAGTCAAAGCGTAAAGTGTGTCTATGGGTCATAGAGTAGGAGAAGGCTCTGCAGCTAAGTGCACAAAGGCCTATTAGTCCGCAGCTGAGTGTGCGGACCCTTGTAGGTGAGTGTGCAGGGCAGGTCGAGTCTATAATCATTGGAAGAATCAATAAAGAGATTTTTTGCTATAATTCTGTGTATCTTTTCCTGGTTTAATGCATGATTGGATATAATTGGCAAGTATACTGTTTATTTACTATGCGAACCTGCATGCATGTTTTATATTGTTCAGTATAATTTAAGACATTTAAGTAGGTGAAGGTGCTTAATTGTTACTGGAAGATAAATAAGATCTTGGATAATAGTGCAAAGCGTGGCACAGCCCCTGGTTAGGGTTGTGCAAAGGCAGTGTATCAGGCCATGAGGAATGGGAAAGTGCGCGAATCCACTTGTGCGTAGGGACAAGCAGTGAACCAGTCGAACTCATCAGACATCTTCAGGGTGCAGAAACCTGCTTCTAGCACCCTCCCATACTACTTCGGGTGAGACCTCAATCCACGCTCTGCGGACTATCGCCGAGAGGGCCAGTAGTACTAGGATTTGTTTGGCTAATTAACTCTGAACCTGGGTCAGGGCCCAACAAGCCAACAATAGGCATACATGTTCATTCCAACTTTTACTAAAGACAAGAATATCATCTAGATATACAAGAACAAATTGATCAATGAAATGCCTGAAGAGATCATTCATGACCCTCATGAAAGTGGCTGGAGCATTGCAAATTCTGAACGGCATCGCCATCCATTTGAACAACCCCTGTTTGGTCTTGAAGGAAGTTTTCCACACATCCTACTCTGCAATTCGAACTTGGTGATAACCACTACACAAATCCAATTTGGTGAAATAGATAGCATTCTTTAACTAATCTAGTAAGTCATCAATGCGTGGAAGAGGGTAACAATTTTTCACCGTGATTTTGTTTAGTGTTAGGTAATCCACGCACATCATCCATGTGCCATCTTTCTTTGGCACTAAGACAATCGGTTAGCCGCATGGAGAAGTGCTTGGTCTGATGACCCCTTGGTTCAATAGTTCTTGCACCTACTTTTTGATTTCCTCCATCTCAATGGTCGACATCTTGTACATGCCAATATTTGGTAAAGGAGCGTCATGCTGCAGATGGATCTCATGTTGGATTTCCCTCTTCAGAGGTAATCCCCTTGGTTCCTAAAACATCTCATCATAGTTAGAAATTAATTCACGTAATTCCTTTTTATGCACATGATCACAACCCTAGAAAGCATCGGATAATTCTGTATCTTTCCTCTTCACAACCATAAGCATGCAACCCTTACTGGAATTCACCAACCTCTTAATTTTTCCTGCACTTACAAGGCTAGCATTGATTTTAGTTTGATGAGCCCTTACAATATATTCTACCCCATCTTCTGTTATTTGGTATTTGTTTTCATGACGAAAGAAGATTGCTTTTCTATCATATAGATATGGACTCCCTAACACCATGATAGAGATATCCAATGGTATCACATCAAGTTCTACCTCATCCACTAACTTAGAAGTGACCACAAATTTAACCTTGGACTGCTTAGTTACATTCAATTTTTCTTTATCATGTATCCATCCAAGTGGGTAAGGTTTTGTTGAAAATTGGCAACAAGAAATTGCTAAAAATAGAAGTGCTAAAAATAGTAGTTTGGGCATCAATGCTGGATTAGACAACAAGGAATGAACAATGGAAGTGCTAAAAATAGAAGTTTTATTTTTAGAAGTGCAGTGTGGATTCCTATTTTAGTCAGTCCCTGGACTAGAAATAGGAAGTAAAATTCAAATTTGGTCTTACCAGCAGTTTGAATATTAATTAATTAATTCAAGTTGAGTTAATTAGTTAAGGAAAATCAAACTTGAATTCTTTGTGAGAACATGCAATAATTTCTCCACTGATTGGGGAATGTGTCCTTGATTTTCTCCACTGATTGAGGAAGCAAGGATGAGTTCTATATTGAGAGGATCAGTTGCCTTAGTTTAACTTAGTCAAGTCCAGTTAGATTAATTTAACAAGCTGTTAAATTAATGAGATTGAGTTTGTTGATGCTTGCATGCATGTGACAACTGGTATTTTCAGATAACTGAGTATTCACTCATGGATAACTAATGCATGGCAGTTCAGACAGAGACCCAGTTGAGATCAGATGAGGGAGAGTGTACTATCAGTTGCTAGGATATTCCTAGTGAATATTCCTTACATGAGGAAGGAATATTATTCCTTCTAGTACTGCGTAGTTGGACCTAAGGTGACAGCAGGTATGATTTGGACAATTCACACATGTTATGTAATTGGACCCCAATCAAAACTACGGAAGGAAATAGGGGCCTGGAGGACTTGTGGAGAATACATATACAGGCCTAGATAGTCGATGAGCTACATCATCAGATTACAGAGAGAGCAGGATAGCTTTTGAGCTGATTCTTTTTGTATGTTGTTGAGGATTTCCACTTGATTGATAATACAGAGATGGGGTTTTAAGCTAGTGCTTTTCACGGAAAAATTCTTCTATGTTATGTGTGATTGATTCCTTCTTATCAGTTATATGTGTTCATTCTTGATGTTGCTCATGGTTGATTAGCTTCCGTAAAGTTTATGGTAGATGTAGATCTAGTATTATGCTTTAGTACATCGTGTATTCAGTTTGATCTGTAGGTGAAATTTCTACATGATATCAGTGAGCTAGTTGATTTGTAAAGAAAATTCTACTTGGCATCAGAGCACAGGTGATCAAGGAAGAATAGTATACAAGAAGGAAGAAGTTTGTGGTTTCTAGATATAGATATCGAGTTCTTATCACATTTCAGATTTCATCAATGGTGTTCTATGGTTTGAGGCTTGAGTATGCACTGGATGGCAGCTTAAACTATATAGCCTGGAAGGATCGCATGGAGGCAATATTAGAGGATAACGAGGTGAAGGACTTCATTGGTCAAGAAGTCCCCAATCCCTCAGGATCTAATGCCCAAGAGTTGGCGGAATGGAGGAAGTGTGTGGCTAAAGCTAGGAGAATCATCCTGGAGGGAGTTCGAGATCACATAGTCTCGAGCCTCCATGGGAAGGAGACTCCATTTTCGATGTGGAAAACATTGAAATATCTTTATCAGAATAGTAGTGATTAGAGGAAGCTGGCACTAAAGGACAAACTTTGAAAGATCAAGTGTGAAAAGGGCGACACGATCTCTATGTATCTGACCAAGCTCACCACATGTAGGGATGAGCTTGCAAGTGTAGGGGTTGTGACAGTTGATGATGACATGGTGAGTCTTGCACTCCTTAGACTTCCTAAGAGATGGCATAGCTACCAGGACTCGGTTAATGGAAGAGAGAAACTGCGAGATTGGGAATGAATTTGGTCGGATTTGATGCAATAGGAGATAAGAAGAAGCACCAGAGATGGTTCTTCATCCATGGACAATGAAGAAAACTGTGCCTTAGCGAGTAAGGTGAAGAAGGGGAAGGAGTTGGCTTCTCTTTCCGAGTCCAGTTCTTCCCATGGTGGGAAGAAGTTTGACAAATCGAAAGTGCAATGCTTTCGTTGTCATGAGGTGGGCCATTTTGTTACAAATTTTCCACTAAGGAAATCCAAGAAGGGATCCGGGGAAGGATCTGAAAGTGAGGCACTTGCTTCACAGTTTGAGTTGGATTTCACACTTTTCACATGCATGGTTTCATCCATGGTGGCAAGTGGTTGGTTTCTTGACAATGGAGCTTCTTTCCACATGACCGGTGACAAGAGTTTGTTTAGTACTTTGGAGGAGAAAGATCTCCAGATACTCATAGCGATGGGTAATGATGAAAAGTATAGTGTCTTAGGTGTAGGCACGATTATTTTTCATAGGGAGCATGGAGCTCGCCTTACCTTGACTAATGTCAAGTATGTACAAGGACTGAAGAGAAACTTGGTGTCGATCGTGATGCTGGAAGACAGAGGCTATGATGTAGTCTTTAATAAGGGAAAGGTTTTCCTTAGACACATCATCACTAGATAGGTGAAGCAGATCGGTTCACGGGTCAAGAACCTATATGCTCTTGAGGTTTAAGATGCATGCAAAGCCTTGAGCAGCAAGGCAACTGATGGAGGCCTGGTGGTTGAGAGGGACAGTATATTACCTCTCAACATGCAGCACTAGAAGAAGTCTCACACGATTATGGAGGAGCCATGATTAGTGCAGCAACTTCAGGAGGTTGTGGAGTAGCCACAATAGGGGAAGCTGAGAGTAGATAGAGTAGAGACATCTACTCATGCAGAGACCTCCAGTAGGGGGAAACTTCAAGCCAGGTGGGCAGAGGGATCACATGCAGCCATACCTATAGGTAGGAGGTGGGGCGATGTGGAGTGATCGTCCCAAGGATGAGGGACAGAATCCTTGAGGTACCCAACCTCTTGGATGAGACCTTGCTATTGGAGCCCTGATGTGGAGTAGTAGGAACTGACTGATTGGGTAGAGACAGATGCAGATGGAGTGGCAGAGAGAGCTACAGTGCAGGGAAGCCTAGGACAACGTAGAGCATGCAGGTTGCAGCAATGCAAGAGGCACAATTGTGTTGCACACTACAGGGTAGCATAGAGAAGGGTGCAACAGTGCGAGATGCATGGAGATGTTGCAGTAGCGCAGAGGTCAGAGAGGGAGCACTTGTCAACAGTAGGTAGAGCTTCAACATCAGAGTATGTTTCTAGCCCAACAGAGAGGTCAGTTGGGAGTTTTTTTTGTTCAAAGAGTTGTTGGAGCAACCACACTTGGTAGATGTGTTGCATGCAGAACATTCCAGAGGTACAGGATAGGGTTCAAGAGGAAGCCTTTCTTATTGAGAGGGAGTATTGAAAATTTGCAACAAGAAATTGCTAAAAATAGAAGTGCCAAAAATAACACTACTAAAAATAGCAGTTTGGACATCAGTGCTGGATTGGACAACATGGAATGAAAAATGGAAGTGCTAAAAATAGAAGTTTTATTTTCAACAGTGCAGTGTGGATTCCTATTTTAGTCAGTCTCTGGACTAGAAATAGGAAGTAAAATTCGAATTTGGTCTTACCAGTAGTTTGAATATCAATTAATTAATTCAGGTTGAGTTAATTAATTAAGGAAAATAAAACTTGAAGTCTTTGTGAGAACATGCAATAATTTCTCCACTGATTGGGGAATGTGTCCTTGATTTTCTCCACTGGTTGAGGAATTAAGGATGAGTTCTATATTGAGAGGATCAGTTGACTTAGTTTAACTTAGTCAAGTCCAGTTAGATTAATTTATCAAGTTGTTAAATTAATGAGATTGAGTTTTTTGATGCTTGCATGCATGTGACAACTGGTATTTTCAGATAATTGAGTATTCACTCATGGATAACTGATGCATGGCAGTTCAGACAGAGACCCAATTGAGATCAGATGAGGGACAGTGTACTATCAATTGCTAGGATATTCCTAGTGAATATTCCTTGCATGAGGAAGGAATATTATTGCCTCTAGTACTGTGTAGTTGGACCTGAGGTGACAGCAGGTATGATTTGGCCAATTCACACATGTTATGTAATTGGACCCCAATCAAAACTACACAAGGAAATAGGGGCTTGGAGGACTTGTGGAGCCTATATATACAGGCCTAGATAGTCCATGAGCTACATCATCAGAGTACAAAGAGAGAAGGATAGCTTTTGAGCTGATTCCTTTTGTATGTTATTGAGGATTTCCACTTGATTGTTAATACAGAGATGGGGTTTGAGGTTGGTGCTTTTCCTGGATAAATTCTTCTGTGTTATGTGTAGTTGATTCCTTCTTATCAGTTATATGTGTTCATGCTTGATGTTGCTCATGGTTGATTAGCTTCCACAAAGTTTATGGTAGATGTAGATCTAGTATTATGCTTTAGTACATTGCATATATCAATTTGATCTGCAGGTGAAATTTCTACATGATATCAGTGAGCTAGCTGATTTGTAGAGAAAATTCTACAGGTTTTGGATGTGGTTTGGTTTCTAAGCCTAGCTTCTTTACCAAGTTCTCTGAAATTAGATTTGTTTGGGATCCGGTATCAAATAGAGTTTTCACTTTTGTATGATTTATGATAACTCTAATATGAAATAGCTAAATTCTATTTCGTTCATTAGGAAGAGACTCATCTATTGAACTAGTGCCTTCATGTGATTCTGAATTAACATGAGGTGTAAGAGTACCTTTTGTTCCTGCCACTGTGACCAATGCTTCATCTCTGGAATTGGATCCAAGGTCTTGCTACACAGTTGCCATTGTCTTCCGGTTGCCTTTTCCTCCATACTTCTTTGGTCTCTTTTCTGGGTACAATTTCCAACAATGATTGTCGTCACGTCCTTCCTTTTTGCAGTGACTGCAATAAGGCCTTTCTTCTTCATCTCTCTTGGTTGATGTCATCCTATTCTCCTTTCCTTTTCCTTTCACTTTTGGTTTTCCATTTGGAGTTTTCAAAGGTGGTTTCTTGAAATGTTCATCTCTTTCATTTTTGCCCCTATTCTCAAGATGGATGGCCTTTACACTGGCCGAGTCAATAGTAGTTGGTTCAAACAATAATAATGAATGTCTAAGGTAACTATGTAATGATCCAATATACTTAGTTACTACTTCAGGTGAGTCAAGTGCAATGCCCAAATTAAGTGCTTGTTTTCTAAACTCCTCTATAAAGTTTTGAACATCCTAACCTCTGCCTTTCATCAAGTATTCCAATCCATTAAGGATTTTTGCTTATAGCCCAAGGGATAAAAATTTTCCTTTAATGCAGAAATGAAACTAGGCCATGAGGAAAGAAGATTACCCACACTCTTACTGCTTCACAATTTTCTCTCCCACTAGACGAGAGTCATGCTACTTAGCCGAAGAGAGGCTAGTTGAATCTTTGCCTCGTCCTCTTCAATCTGTTGAATCCTGCAGTAGATTTCAATATTCCTAATCCATTTATTAAGATTTTTTGCATTACTTTCACCGTTAAACATGGGAAGATCAAATTTGACATCTAATTTAAAAAGGTTTCTTAGATGCATCCCTTGAGTTTCTGTGATGATGGTGATGAGAGGAAGAAGAACTTTCAATCGTGGAAGGAGAAGGAGGGGGTTCTTCTTCACCATTCCATGCACTGAACCTTGTTCTTTTTCCTTTTTCCCTTCTTCTTTCTCCAGCCTTGAAAGCAACTAACCAACATTTTCTGCCATTGCATAGAAGGTTTTGTGAAAATTGAGCTCCTCTTCATAACGAGCCTCTTCATCTGCCATGTTTCTCCTTCGATGCGCATGCCCCACTTCAAGATTGAAAGACTTTAGTTTCCCCTCACCACTTTGGAGCCTGTTTCTTGTTAACATACAAACATGCAATTCATGTCTACAAAGATCTGCACTGATACCACTTGATCCAGGATCTTTTGCTTATAGATGTATTAAAGAATTACATGCATAAATTGTAGCTTAGACATAGAAATTTAATGTGTGCATGAGAGAAGAGGAGAAACACAAAAAAGCATGAAAGAAGAAAATACACTTGATAATGGAGTTCGTCCGATTTGGACTACGTCTTCGGGCCCCGCTCAATCAATGGGGAGGCCTTCATTCATTAAGTGGCATGAGAAAGAAGAGTACAAGTATCAGTTACAAAAAGGAGTCTTATACCTCCATTCTGAAAAATGGTCAAAAAATGCAGAACTCTGTTGGAGAAATGGATAGCACCATTGCATTTGTGGCATCAAGAAATGCTGAAACCATATAAAATTTGTCAAAATGTGACAAAGTGAAAATATGGCACCCTGGAGAAATTGCTTAGATCATGGTTCTGCCCCCCTCTCTGCACTGCTCATGGTTCTACCACCTGCAAAATTAATGTTCCTCGAACTACGTGCGCACTCCTTTGCTACTTGAGCGCACTGATGACTGAATTTAAATATAAAAAAGGTAGGTGGAGTTTACAAAATGTCCATTGGGTGGAGTGGTTAGAGATCCATTTGTTGTGGAGGAGGTCGGGCGGTCAAACCATGCCCCCTCGTATTTTACATAACCGAATTAATTTTTGGATAGGAGGTTAGGCTGGGCCCGACCACCTCACTTGTTCCCTTGGTCTATGGTGGCCCATACATTCCACGGGTGGTTTGTTTTAATGGTGATTTGGTTGGGTCTGTACCCTAAGGGCAGACCCACCACCTAATATTTCGTTTAATCGTGTTCCGCCAAATATGGGGGGAGGGGCCGAGGGTAGTGGCCCACCCCTCCATATGTGATAAGGATTGGGGTGGTCGAGTTGATGGCCTACCACCCCCTTTTTTAAAATAATTTTTGTTTTGTAAAAAGATATGGCCATTTTGAAAATTTAGAATTTAGAATGAAGGAGCCATTTTAACGAGGCGACAATTTCGCTTGGAATTCGGCCAGAGTTGGCCAGATTCCATCCTCTAGAAATCTTCCAAATTGTGTCTCCATTAAGCCTACCCAGTAAACAAAAGTCAACCAAAACTTTAACTGCCTATATCTTCGTCATCTGGACTCGGATTGGAGTGTCATTCACACCTTTGGAATCATGGTGACAATCATTTTGATCTGATGTCAAGTTAATCGACTTTCTGCCACTTTGAATTTTGAGCCTTTTCCATGCCACTAGCGTCTGGAGATCTAGCTGGATCACCTGGTAATCCTTTTGCCTAGATTATCCTGAGCAGTCATTTTGGTATTTTTGACTCTTTAAATTTAAAAGATCATCGAGTACTTGTCCTTTCGATCTCGTTAACTCCGAAAGTGACTAGAGTCATCTTTCGTCCTTTTCTCGACTCTTAAAACATGAAAAGGCAAAGTTTTGTTTCAGTGTTTTAAAATTAACTTGCCATGAAATATTCCTAGTAAAAGTTATCTTCCTTAGTAATTCTTTAGGGTCGATTCCAATGGAAACATTTCTAGAGTCCACTAGTCAAGGATCCCCCTCAGATGGGAATCCTGGTCCTTCTTCTTTTGGAAACACCGGTGCTCCTTATACGACGGCATTGTCTCTTCCTGGGTTAACCATTGGTTTACATGTTTGGTTGATTTTGACGTCGGTGGTTCTGAGCCTCCTGAATCCTGTCCAAATGTCTCCTTCATTCGAATCACCTTCTTCCCCCATTTCTTCACCCTCCTCTTCTACTTTGCCTGGTGAAAGTTTCAAATCTAGTAACCAGGAGGCTAAGAATAATAAGAAGAAGAAGACGAAGAAGAAGAATTAAGATAAGCGAGAGGCCAACCGTGCAACTATTGCTCTAAATGCACTTCCTGTCAACAAACCTTCTGATCCTCCATGAAAGGTAAAATTCCCTTTCAGGCTATTTAAGGGTGACCATCTCCTTTGAGATTGTACTGGCATTCCTAGAGTCTTAAAGATATGGTCTCAAGACCTAAATCGACCATCCTCGTTGACCTATGGAGATCATGTCAATGCTACACCTTCAACTAATGATGGTACGAAGAAGGGAAAGATTAGATTCCCCCGTAGGTTATGTGAAGGGAAGCATCTTCTTCACCTTTGTCCTCTTATGGATAAATCTTCCAAAATTTTGGAAAACCTTACAGCTCCTCAACCCCAACTTCCTATTGGTTATTAGAGGCTTTCTTCTAACCCTCTCCTAGTTGGTAAAGAGATTGAATTGGATTAATATCTTGCCCATCCTCCTCTTCCTGAGCATGACTCTCTTCTGTTTGTTCCCGACCAACCATTGGTCGAAAAGAGTGTCGACTTGGCTCTGCCTTCAGTTGTTAACTATGTTCCCGAAGAGAGTGGTGATAATATTGCTCATGTTCTTCTCATCTCTTCATATTATCACCCATCCCGGTTATTTAGGAGAGTCCTTCTCCTATTCCTACAGAGCATGGGGGAAATCATATGATACCCCCACCAAGTAGTTTTGTTGTTTCTTTTTATTGGAGTCAATTGACTGCTTTCTGCCTCCCGTCTTATGTGCCTTTCCATATCACAATACAAGCCTATGATATGGTAGTACATGGCACTATATTAGATGAAGGCACGTCTGTTAGCATCATGTATTCTATTACTTGGCAAGCTTTGGGTTCCCCATAGCTTGTGCCTGTCACCCAGAATCTATTGGCCTTCAACAAAGGAACTAGTCAACCCTTAGGGATCCTTCCAAAGTTCCCTATCACTTTGGGAAGAAAGACTGTCTATATAGATGTGATGGTAGTCCAAGGTCCTTTAGATTTCAATATTCCCCTTGGATGCGACTATGTTTATGTCATGGGAGCTCTTGTTTCTTCACTTTTCCATGTGGTTTGTTTTCCGCACAAAGGGAGAATTGTGACTATTGATCAACTATCATTCATTGGTCACCAGGCACCTCAACTAACATCCCCTATCATCTCTTGTTTGAAAGCAGTACCTTCCCCACCACAGGCCAATTATGTGGCTACCCGTTGCATCTCCACATCTACTAATGATCACGTAGATGGTATAGTACATTATGTACTAGGGGCATTGGAACCTGATCTGTCATTTGTACCAGTTGGCATGTGTTCCTCCCAGAGCGTAGTTCTCCTATCTAGTGAGGACTTCTTGAGAGTCATGTTCTCGTATGGTCCATGATCAGTTATCTGGAGCATAATTCCTTGTCTTGTGTCAAGCTCCTTAAAAAATGAAACAAAGGATGTGAGCATAGTTCTTTGTCTTGTGTCAAGCTCGTTAAAAAATGAATCAAGGAGTCATGAGGATAGTTCCTGGTCTTGTGTCAACCTTGTTAAAAAATGAAACAAGGTGTTGGAGCATGGTTCTTTCTCTTGTGTCAAGCTCCTTAAAAAATGAAACAAGGAGTCTTGAGGATAGTTCTTTTATTGTGTCAACCTCATTAAAAAATAAAACAACTCCCTTTTCCAAATCGAGTCTTTGATTAAGATCTCATAAAATCCCAGTTGAGTCTTTCCTAGATCTCGAAAGTTAACCTTCATTCCATCCACCTAGTTGAATGAAATGAAGCTTGGGGGGCATGTACCTCAAATTGAGTCATTATGTTAGGGGCATGCAAACTTATCTCAAGTATAGTTTTTCATTTCAAGCTTGTGTAAACATGAAACTAAATCCAAGCAGAGTTCTCCATCGTTCAAGCTTGTGTAAAAATGAAGCCATTCTTGATTTACATCTTGTGATTTCCATTTTAATTAGCTGATTTCTGCTAGATGATCCTTGGTTGTTTTATTCCATTGCCACCATCTCTTTGGCCAATCATATGCTTTTACTTGGTTGCTTTTTCCTTTCCTGAGGAACCACAGCAATGAGTGGTTTTATTGCCTAGCCTCCTGACCATTACATGTTTTGAGTAGTTCCTCCATTGTCGGAACCAGTTGCTACCCTTTATACCACTCGTTCCTCCAAGATGAGTCACCTTTAAGATCTTTTCTGACTCGTAAAAGATGAAAATATTGCCGAGTATTTTTTTCCATTTTTTGACTCGTTAAAGAAAATAAAAATGGGGGGTCTTCTTTCAGCTCTTTTCCAACTCTTAAAACATGAAAATATTGTCTAGCTCTTGTTGTTTTTGAACTTGTTAAAGGTTGCGAAACATTGTTTACCTAGTATACGTTTACCCCTTTTTCGGGCTGGGGTAAACTATTTACGAAAAAGGTACTCCTTGTCTGAAATAATCAAGCCGTTCTCCCAAGTATTGTTTTCTACCTTTCCGGGCTAAAGAGACACAAATGTACAAAAAGGGACCATGTGGAGTTTTCTTTTCTGTGTATTTTTCAAACTCTTTAAACATGAAAAACATACCAAGTTACACCTTTGTCAGACTTGTTAAAACATTAAACGACATCGAATTCATCACCATGACGAACATGAGCTTCTCCTTCCTAGGGCTCATTAATATTACTAGGTTAGATTCATCCAAAGGATGGACTTATATTACAAGATATGTTATCCTCATCAAGCTTGTGTAAAAATAACTGGGGTACTCGCCAGAAATGGTGAGGGAAAATTGGAAGTATTTCATCAGTTGTATTCACTTGAGGCAACCTGTCGATCTTTAACGTTAACACTCCTCACTCTCTCACTTACCTCCCTGGGTTTTGGGTTATCCATTTTAAACCTCTCATATGATCTCTGCCATGTCACCATGACCTTTGATCCTATCATGTCAAATACTGCGAAAATCCAGAGTTGTGTCATCCATATGTTCAAGAGAAGTCTTCCTACTTGTACATTGTCTGATCATCTGGGATTACTCTCATTCATTGTGTTCCCATTTCATGTCAATGATGAAGGATTCATTATGGCCTTCCTTCAACAGATTTCTTCCTAGCGACTTAAGCTCATTATCCAAGAAGTTGATCTAGAAACTCCTTTCCAGTACCTTAGATCTTGCATACCTAAATGGAAAGTTCTTCGCACTCGACACCAAGTTCTCATCATTGGCCTTCAATCGAATGATTTCATGGGTGTTCGACTTCAGTTCCTTATTCACACCTCGTGAATTGTGTTGCTGGTACCTTGAGAGCCATTGTCATTATTGGTTGTTTCTCTCACGCTTGTTAACGGTTCATATCATTCACTGGTAATCAAGCAACTTTCTAACATGTTCGACTTCAACACATTTATTCACATGTTATAATTTGTACTTTTATCGGGTCGTGTTGGAGCACAAGAGCCTGGGATTAGATTACAAAAGTCTAGGTTGAGAGGAGTAATGAGTCATTCATGATTATATACATGATTCTTTAGATGGATGGTTGTGTCCATGCCATGGATCTATTTCATATGATCCCTCTAGTCGGATGGTTGTGTCCATGTTGAGGATCCATGCACATGATCTTTTTCTTGGTGGATAGCTATGCCTATACCATGGATTCATGTATTGTTATATGCCTCTCATGTTTATCAGCCATGACTATCATATTTCATATATGTACATGTATGCTTTCTTACAGGTTTTTCGACAACAGACTTTGGTTCCTCACATCTACTTGTAAAGCATTTCACCCCTCACTCTAGTTTGGACTTCATGCTTTAGGGGGCATCTATTACACAACATTTTTTCATTGTCCCTATACTCCCCATTCCACAATCCTGGAGGACCTATACATTGAACCATACATGATTTCTCATCATGAAGAAACTCCCATTATGTCCCTCTTCATGAGCAGAATGATTCCCATTTGCATAATTTCCTAAGAATCTTACTTTTATCATAGTTTACAAGACCAGCGCTAATGACCCGTTTCATCCTCATGCCAATTTACAAAGATTAAAACCAAGACTAGCGTCATACGATGCTACTGAAACTTTTCTCAGTCACATTGATCCTCTTTTGGAAAGTTTTTTAAATATGGAGTCGAAGCTTCCAGGTGTAGAAGCTTCATAACGAAAGTCTAGTAAAAGGTTGGGCTAGATGGAGCCGAGGAAGTCATTGTCGACTCCTTTCCCCTATTAGGATGGAACCAATCCAAGAGATAAGGCTTTCTCCAATGGTAAGAGGAACCATCTCCCCTCCATCCTAGCTATATAAACCCCTCCTTTTACAGGCTACACTAGTTTCTGTCTTAGTATTTTTGGAGCTTGAATAATTAGCAAGACATCTATATCTTGTAGCTCTCTAGTTTATGTTTGAGGGAGAATAGTTCGTTTGGTTTGGTTTGAGTCTAAAGGGAAGAAGCCTTAAAACTTCCATTATTGTGGCTATCCATGAGATGCTAGCAAAAGTGTGGGAACCCAGATATGTTGGAGGAGACCAACAATGTCAAGGCATTGGTTGTAATCTCTTTCTGAACTTATATGAATACAACTATTGATTTATTTCCCACATTGAAGTGTTATCTTACATTTGATGGCTTAATTTTCCTTGACCTATTAAGTAGGCTAAATGCAATTTGTATGCTATCATGTTTTTTGTTGTTGTTTGTTTGCTTGTTTTAGGTATTCAAAGGAAGGAAACAATAAGTAGGTGGAGTTAAGGAAGTAGGATCATCACCAAGTGGAATAACGTTCTAAGAGGTAGGCCCTCTTATTTGATTTTATCTTAAGGAATTTTTACATAGATTGTTTGTTTGTGGGTAGACCTGCTCTCTCAGGCTAGAGGAATTGTTTATGTCTGCACTAAGAATTTACCTGCACCACAATAGGTTGGGCCATATCCCTTTTCTTACATGGTGTTGTCTCATTTGATATTAGCTCCCAAAAGAGCTCCAGCAAACCACTTTGTGTAGGGCTTGATATATGATTTTGAAAACTAGGGGCAAAAGTTGTTTTCACTCCATTGTATAATGATTACTAAGGGTGGATGTATCATGAAAATGCAAGGTGCCATGGAGCCCGATACCATATAATAAGTGAGTAATTCGAAGGGGGAATGTAATTTCTATGAAAAGGCTTGTTGACCTCCAAAGTTGTATTTTCTTGAATATTTTTATACTTAGTCAAATTTAACTTGTGTGGAAGAAAGTTCACATCCCCTACTCTACACATTCCCCACTCAGCACATATTATTTCCAGCACACCCCACACCTATGCACTTCCTTTCTTTTCACAAATAATCACATGTATGCCACTCATCACAATCATAACATATTTCGTAACATAAAATTCATCTCAGGTCATTAATTTCCCGATTAGCCATAGTAATAATATCAAGAATATTATAAACAACATTAAAAGTGGATCAATATTTGAGTTAAAGGGACATGATGACTTTAGCACTTTGATATTTGTTTCCATCACCTCCCACAAAAGTTGGCCTTAAAGTATTAAACTTATATTTATTAGCTTGTCACACCTAATGGAATTCACACACAAAAGGATGAAATCTACTAGTTATATCGAAGAAGGAGGAACTCATAGATAAGAGCCAGTAAGAAAATTGATAATTACCCACATATTCCTAAGGACAAAGGGAGTATGACTACCAAAAGAAATAAGGAAGAAATTTATAGTGAAACATTTAACTCACTTGTCCACAAGGAAGAAAACTTTTACTGGTCAACCACATAACAATGTGTTGAGGGCCCCGAAATCTGGTCAACAACAAGGGGGATACCCACTCGGTCGGGAACCTGGTTGGCGGCTCCGTGCCCGTTTGGTGTAGCGGGTCCGACTGGGGATGACGGGACCAGCTTCCCGTTCTAAGGGGTGTGTGTGTGTGTAGAAAATGGTGATGTGTGTGTGTGGAAAATGATAGTAGAAAATCTGTAATTATTCCTTAACTAATCTAATTCTAAATTCTGAAATGACTTTATACTACTTTAATCTAACAAAAACAATACATCTAATCTACACTAACCCGGGACAGAATTTTTCCATTATACAATCTAGAAAGATTTCACAGAATAACTGGTAATGAAGATTATTCAGCTATTATGAGAATATAAATCAATTAAGATGAACCATCTTGCGTAAGAAGTTAAGCAAAACGGTTGTGAATAGCATATTGCATAATCAGCTATTCATGTATTAAGCACAAATCAATGACTCCACCGTACAAAAGTGCCAAATGGTAGTCCACTCATTCATACGTTAACATATAAATAACATCAGCTGTATATTACTCTAAGAATGCAAGCAGAAACTAGTCAAGAGATAAAAGTACCATTTATGACTGATTTTAAACTTACAGACCTTAAGCAATAATGATCTATTTCTACTTGCTTCTAATGCCTACTAAGAGTACAGAAGTGCAACATCAGTAGCAGGTATTAAAATGCAAACATAAATAAATCTTGATCCGTCCATTCATCAAAAACCCCCTTCGAGGGTGCAAAAGTGCATGTTCTGAGGACAAGTTTTTTGACAAAATTTCAGACCCTTCTCCAATGCAACGAGAAGGGTTAAATACTAGTAACCGACTAATTTTACTTTACACAAATTCAGGGAACGGCTTCAAATGACTGCCCTTTTACTAAAAACAAATTTATTTCTAAAAACTGAATCTAATTTCTAACCGTTTCTGTATCTGCTCCTTAGTGCTGTAAGCAATACGCTGTTCGCCCTGAAAGAGTCGGCTGGTTGTCCTTTCCTTTTGTTCGAGCTTGAAAATTAGAAACAAAAAGCGCTGGCACCTCTTTCTGTTAGATTAGAAGATATTTTCGAAAACCTTTCTCTAGCTGGGTGTATTCGCTGTGCGCACACTTAGTACAACCCAGTTTCTTTTCGAACTGATTTTGCTGTTTCTATTTCGGTTTCCGGTCGTGCGAATGATTCAGTGAGTTAGAAGCTGCGCTGTATGGACAATCCCCTGTTTCGAGAACTGCTTCCGTTCTTTGTTCCAGGCTTTTCTGGAGCGTCTTTCTTCTCTTGCGCTTCTTTCTCTGCTTTACCAAGTCTGAGCTTCAGGATCTTTTGTAAACACGCTGCTTTTGTGCGCCTTTGACTCTGAGTCTTGGACAGTCTATTTTCATCAGTGCCTGTTGGGCGATACTCTGGAATCCGCAGTTCTGCTGCATGCGGCATCCAATTGCGGAGGCATCTTCTCTCTATTGTCTTATTGGCGCTCTTCCCTTCTCCTTAGATGTTTCCTGCATATAGATTTATATAAGTTGCATGTCTTGCAGTTTACGCAAAGAAGAAGGGAAATGACGAAAAGATTGACATGAAAGCATTAAATTCTAATGAATGCGAAATTAATCACATTCATCATAACTTGACTCTTCGATAAATGCGATGCAATCAGTTCTGGATATTTGAGCATGCGGTCATTAATTTCACTTAAGGCGCGCTTTCATTTTTGGATCTACCGTGTATGTCGGAGAATTCTTGCGATGAGTTTTTTCTACGATTGGTATCACAGTATCGATGGCTGCGACGTTATTAAGTGTTATCATAGATCGCAGATATCGCAGATCGCAGATCGCTGATATCGCAGATCGCATATCGCTAATATCGCAGATCACAGCTTTGCATGGTCGCAGATCGCAGATCGCAACATCACAAGGTTTTCACTTTGTCATTTTGTGCTGCTCGTGTGGCATTGCGACGTGCGACGTCGCATATCGGCCGTCGGCGTTTCTTTAGGTTCTCCTTTTTCAAACGCTCTTAATGCGCACGATGTGATGGGTTCTCGCGTCGCTCCTTTTTAGTGTATTTATGCGCTTTGGGCAAGCGCTCCTTTTTCCGTTGCGATGCGATATAGCTTTTAGGGAGCTGATACAAAAGAATTTTCAAACAAAAATATTTTTTGGATTTTTGGCTAAGGTTCCCCCTTTGCTTGATGTTATTACTAATATCAAATGAAGAGGGGGGTTGTTGGTGACCACAACAATGGCGATTCATTGTGAAGAACCAGTTATCTCTGCATTTCTATTGACCGTTCACTTCCGAAACAGCAAAATTCTTATATGTCTAAATTTTGTTATGAACAGATAGAGTAGACCCCCTCACCTTGTCAACGATACTTTGTCTCAGCCTTTTTAATCTCAATTGCTTGCTTCCTCAGGCTTTTCTTGCATTCGCACCAGACATTACTTGGTCTTGATTAAATATAAAATAAGGTCTTCTCTGCGTACTGGCTTAAAAGTATACTCATTTGTCGTAGGTAGAGCCTCTGCTGCCCGCAAGCGTCCATAGCCTCGACAGGGTTACCATGTTATCCAGCAATGATCCTTTTTCCTGCTTGAGGTTACTCGCAACATTCCAGAGAAAAATCCTTTTTGACACACTTTTCCTTTTTTAATTCTCTAAAGAACAATGTCTTGGTTTGGTGGCCAAATTATGACACAGTCATTCACTTGATTTACACTTTTGTTGAACAAGCCGGCTCGTGATGAGACCTCTTGTCTTTTGATTGCAACAATCTTAAGTCGTTGCCCTATTTTGATAGACAGTATTGGCAAAGTCAGTGAGTTATAATACCTATGATCATGATAAGCCGGCTCGTGATGAGACCTCTTATTCTTTGAGATATAGTGTTTTGCTTGGATTATTTCTCTGAATGCTGCAATTCCCTTTTAGCAGGGAGGAAGTCATTGTTTTTCCTTAAGAAAGCTCTGGACCACAATAATAGAGTTTTTTTAAAACAACAGCTTTGCAGAGAGTACTTATTTTATTATTGATGATTCCTTTCATGGTGCTGATACAAAACAATTTTTTCACCAAGGGTTTCCTTCGTCAAAGTTCTTTGAGGTTGAAACTAATATCGTAATCAAGGTGAAGTTAACTCTATTTGTTAATAATAAAATTTAGATTTTTCAAAAATTTTGCTATTTGTACAAGCGAAATCAAAATCTGATAGAGAATTGGCGTGCTCTTTTCATGAATCCTTTTCACATGATCATCTACAACGGGTTTTATTCATAAAAAGAGAAAAACAAAACAAACTGAAATATAAAAACTAAATCTATCCTACAAAAATTAGAAGAATTTCTCTTCTATGGAAAATATAATTTAAGAATCAATCCATTGACAGGTAAAGAATCTCTCCTACCTGCCAGATCCTGCAACACGAATGTGAATGGGCCTACGACTTCTACAATCTTAAAAGGGCCAAGCCACAGCTTCTGGAATTTCGTATGTTTGCCCTTTTCTTCATGTGCCTTATCCCATTTCAAAACTAAATCACCCATCTGAAAGTTTTTTCTGGTTATGATGCTTGAGTCAAAAGAAGATTTTATTAGCGCTTGGTGATGTGCATGGGTTTTCCTAGCTTGTTCTCTTTGTTCTTCTAGTTTGATTATTTCCATTTGTCTTAATTGTAATGAGGAAGTAGGTACTTCATCGATGTACTGTACTAAAGACAAAGAGGGAATGACTAAGTGAGTCGGAAGAACCACTTCCCGCCCGTAAACTAAATTAAAGGGAGAAGTGCCGATCGAAGCTTTCTTTGTGATTCTATCAGCCCATAAAGCATTTACCAGCGCTTTGTGCCAATTCTTTTGGTTTTGGTCGACTGTTCTTTTGATAATTCTGATTAGGTTCTTGTTTGTTGATTCAGCCAATCCATTACCTTGCGGATAGTAGTTGGCAGAATATTTCAGTTTGAACCATCTTTTGAGCGCAAACTCAGTCATAGCATTTCCAGAAAAATATGAAGCGTTATCAAACATTAAGGCCGTTGGCAATCCAAACCTAGTTATGATAAATTGGTCTATGAATTCAATAATGTTTTCAGAATGAACTGTCTTGAGAGGAACTGCTTCTACCCATTTGGTAAAATAATCAGTTGCCGTAAGGATATACTTATGCTACTTAGAAGAGTGAGGAACGATCTCACCTATTATGTCCAAGCCCCATTGACTAAATGGTTAGTCGATGTTGACCGGTTGTAGCGGCATGGACGCTTTCCTTTGTTTTCCTACAGCAGTCTGGTAGACTTGGCATTTCCTTACGTGATTGTATGAGTCTTTGAACAGCGTGGGCCAATAATATCTTGCACGCAAGATTTTGTGTGCAGTCGCATCTCCGGCATAGTGTCCACCTGCTGGTCCGTCATGGAGTTCCTACAAAACCTTTTCGGCTTCAGTTTTCTCAAGACACCTAAGAAGTACAGAATCATAATTCCTTTTAAACAGGACATCATTTATGAGCTGGTATTGCTTAGCTTTTAATCTCAGAGCTCTTTTCTTGGTATGATCTAGACGTGATGGAGCATACCCGTTCTTAAGAAAATAAATGGTGTCAGCATATAATGATTCTGAGTCGTTTAGGCTTACCTCATACGCGTGTACCTCTTCAGATGAGTTCTCGGGGATTTGTGATGCTCCAGCTAACATCTTGCAGAAGCCTTTGCCTCTTACGATGTGTGCCGGTTTGATCTCAAGGTCGTATTCTTGTAAGGCGGTGATCCAATTCGCTCTCTTCTCGCCCACATCCTTCTGTATCAGGAGGTTTCTTACCGCTGGAAACAGTTTTATGACTTTGGTATGGGCTTTTAGCAAGAAAGGTCTGAAATATTTGATTGCTTTGAAAACGGCATATGCCTGTTTCTCGACATCAGAATAATTGAGTTCAGCACCTTGTAAGTTCGAGCTAAAGAATGCGATTGGGGCTTCTACCTTTTCGTGATTTGCTTGAGTTAAAATCGCAGCATAAGATTTTTCTGAGGCAAACGTGTATAAGATGAAAGGTTCTGAAAAATTTGGGGTAGCCAAAGATGGAGCGTTGATGATGGCTTGTTTGATTAAGTTGAATGCTTCGTGCTCGTCTAGACCCCATTTGAAATTTGAATTCATTTTTATCATATTTTGTAAGGGTGAAATAATACGTGAAAAATCCGGGACAAATCTTTTGACAAAATTGATCTGTCCAAGGAAGGATTGCATGGCTTTCTTGTTATGAGGTATGGATATTTCGGAAATTTCCTTGATTCTGTCGGGTTCTATGTGAATACCAGATTTTGATACTATGAATCCGAGTGGTGGGCTCCAGTATTGTAGCAATAATGCTACAACTCTTGGAGCTTCCTATCTCTAATTTTATCAACCCGGTAGTTCGTACAAACTTGGAAGCGACGATGCTGTATGCACAAGTACTAGCTCTTGTCGCAGCTGTCACTTGGTCAGCTGGCACAAGTCCGCTAGGGCTCAAGCCAACTTCTATATGCTCACAGAAGAAGCTTTATGAGTGATGGACGAAAGCTAACTCAAAGGAGGCTAATCTACTTGCAGAAAGAAACTAAAAGCCAACAAAGCATGAAAACCCTAGTAAACCCTAATTTGACTAGCTAGGCCCTTACAATGCAAAACTGTGAATGAAACTTCTACCAATGATGCCATTACTTGCAGTGAGATGAAATACATGCATCTAAGCTACTTGCATCTGAAAAGACATGTTTTTGTATTTTTTCATTAAGCGGTTGGATTTATTGTGATGATGCTTTTGATTAGGGTTTGACTGTGCAGGAGCGGTTCGAATGGAAGGAAAGCATGGGCAAGGTCAGGGGGGCTAGGAGAGGCCCTAGAGGATCTCTAGCATCAGTCCATAGAAGTCTACCACGTTCGGATGCTCAGCAACCAAGTTTGCAGGCTTCTACAGGAAGTCTGCAGGGGATCCTACAGGAAACTCAGGGGTTCTACAGGAAGTCTGTGAAATTCTACAAGATGTTCAACCGTGGGAGTTTTGGGAGATGGTTAAGTGATGGAGTGGTATGGGAGGATAGGTGAGATGGAGATGGAACTGGTGATGGCTCAGGAGCGGAGAAGTCAGATGGAGAAAGAGTGCATGCAGTGGGTTGATGGCTGGAAGGATGGGATCAACGAAAGGTTAAGTAAATGGAGCTACGTGAGTAATGGAAGAGCTGGATGGTAAACGAGCTGAACAGAGGTCGGTTGAGTGGCTTTAGGTGTGGTTGACAAGAAGAGGAAGGTAATGGAATGGTGTGGAGCAGTGTAGATGAAACAAATTGTCTATGAATGTCACCAAAAACGAGAACTCTTTAACCTATGTTAACTGTGCTATTTTGAACCAATGAACAGCAGTGCAATTTGTGAAAGAAACTCGTGCATGGAAGTGGAATGAAGAAGTAATGATCAAGACCAAAGTGCATGGATGGATCTACGACTAAAGTAACTGTTGCAGCTTGCATGGACGTGAAAAGAACTGCGTTTGGTTTTGGTGGTTGGTTTAGACTACACCCCAATCCCTAACAGAGATGGCAGTGAGGTCCTTTCAACCCTTTTCTGGAGCTCCAATGAATTATAACTATCCTATTCTAACCTAAGCAACTGGAAGCAAATTCACCATAAACTAATCCTATTCAATCTCATAAAAACTAAATCAGCAGACTGTAAATTCGAATTGCATGACAAAGTAAAGAAACAAGGTGCTGGAACGAAAGGCAAATAACATTACAACACAGAGGAGGTCTATTGCTCTCAAGTTGGGCCCTAACCTGAGAGCTATAGCTCCCTTAGAAACTCAGAATGAGATCAAAATCTGCCTGCCTTTATTCATAACCAAAAATCTGATGTCATGCCAAAACTGGCTTACAAAAAGAACCAACACCGAGCTGTAGCTCGTACTTCGAAATTACAATAGTAATGCAAAAGTTCAAAAAGCCCCTATCAAAGGCTACGGCCTCAGTATTTATGCAAAATGATAATCCAACAGGGTTCCTTGATTTGTGGAGCTCGACTGTCCAACTGAAGGTTAAACTGTTGATCATGTAGAACAGTTGTAACTGTTGTTCCTGTAGAACGATTGGTTGCCTCTAAGCTCGGTGGGGAGATTGGTTGGAGCTCAGAGCTATGGTGGGAATCACGAGGAAGGTCCCCAAGACTGTGGACATCCTCTCCCAAAAACCAGCAGTGCCACCTTACTGTCTCCTTGTCTCCTTTTTCGTGGTATTTTCTCCCTTTTAATGCCAAAAACTTGAAATCATCATGTATTAGTCACGTAGATAGAATGCCTACCCTTCTTCCTACAAACAACACGAATAAACCAAGAAATGAATGCATAAGCAATAAAAGATGAATGGTTTGAGCAAAGCAAGTAGGCCAAATGAGCCAAAATTGTACCAAAAATTGGGGCTCATCATCACCCCCCAGCTAAACTATTTGCTCATCCTTGAGCAACTTTGCCCCAACTCCTTGTCCTTGGCCGAGAACTAGGACCCAGAACATGCTCCTTCTTTCCTACTTTTGGTGGTTCTACTTTTTCTGCCTCTGGCGGTGATGAGGGTGGCGCTTCTTCCTTCTTTTCTGTTTCCTTGAGCCGGGCTTCTGAGGCTGATTGGCCTATCCTTCTTGTCCAGGAAGTTATTTTTGGGCTTCCCCTCTCGGGGGTGACTGAAGGTTTAGAGGGGGATCTCCCAATGGGTGAAGTAGGGACATCCTTTACAGTGGTTTGGCTGCTGGGTGGAGGCTGCAGATTGCTCGTTTTTATCCTCTTACTTCTCCTGGCTTCAGATGGTAGAGGGGTCTCCCTCTCTCTCTTCTCCTTCGGCTTTGGAGGTGTACTGAGGGCGGCCAGCGCAGCTGCTGCCTCCTTTTCGAGAATACCAGCCTTCTCTTTCTTGCGTTTTTCTTTCTCAGAGCTCCTTGTAGAGGGCCCCTTATTTTCAGATTTTGGGCTTCCTGTAGAAGACCCTGCTTTGCCCACTTCTGGGCCTTCTGTAGAAGATCCTTTCTTTACCAATTTTGGGCTTCCTGTAAAAGACCCGGTTTTAGCCACTCTCGGGCTTCCTGTAGAAGCCCCTGCTTTGGTAATTTTCGGGCTTCCTGTAGAAGACCCTTTCTCTGTCTTCAGGCTTCCTGTAGAAGCCTGTTTCTCAATGATTTTTGGGCTTCCTGTAGAAGCCCTTGTCTCTGTTTTCGGGCTTCCTGTAGAAGCCTGTTTCTGCTTTCCTGTAGACACGGGTGTCACCACCTTTTCTTGCTTAGCCGCATGGGTTTTTCTCTTTTCTTTGGTTGCAGGTGCTGATGAGGTACTTGGGCTGACGTGGACTACCTCAGCTTTGTCCATTCTGCTCTTCAACCTCTTCTCTCTTGCTGACAAGATGGGTGTGCCACCTTTTTCTTTGTCATCCTTTTCTTCATGCTTCTTCTTTTGTTCCTTCTTCTGCACTGTGGTCGGGGTCTTCTGGCCTTTTTCTCTCTTTCCCTCGGCCACTGCTTCTTGTTCCTCACTGCTGGAAGAACCCGTTTCTTCAATCAACATTTTAATGTCTCCATCTTTTGTCAAATTCCGGAAGGATTCCCATGAGAGGGGAACCTTATATGAATGCAGCGCATCCTCCACAAGAAGCTTGATCAACCCATGGTGGGCTATCTGATCTGGTATGCCCTCTTTTAGCTTTGTGGCACACTCAATTAGAGACTGCAACAGGAAATAAGGGATTCTCAGTTTTTGTTCTACAGGAAGATCAATCTGGTGCCTCAATTCAGTGAGCAACCGAAAGTGATATGTATACACGATGCTAAAACGACCTTCACAAGTTATATATTTCATGATTTGCAAACTGACTTCATTCCATGGTGGCAACAGACTCGTTCTTCGCACCCCATTTTTGTCCTCCGAGAATTCCTCCTCAGGTGGAAAGAATTCTTTCTTGGCCTGCTGGCTCAACTTCCGTTCTTCCTTATCCCACGGCAGACCCATTGGAAGTTCAGTGATTCGACTGATATATTGCGGGGTGAGCTTGAGGCTTAGGCCCCTGAAATTCATTGTGGCCAGTGTCTTGGATTTCGGCCTCAGAGCCTGCAAAAATTCTTCTGCTACTTCATCATCATAACCCTGCAATTTATCACAAAAAGATATCCATTGAACCCGTGTGAAGAGTTCTACCACTTCCTGGTTTTCCCTTAATTTGGTTGAATCAGTGGGTTCCCGTCTTATAAACCCACCCGGCATGATGAACACGGTTGTTTTAACTAAAGGTGGCAAATGCGAAAGAGATTTGGTCTATTGAGACAGAGCATGCACATAATCCACAAAATTTATCCCTGCGGATCTCAACACAGTCTAATTACACTGACATCCTGTAGAATGACAGTATAGGCATAGCAAACAACAATCTCACCGATATCTTTATGACCAGACTGTGGACGATGATCCTGCCACCTTTGAAAACCAATTGCATGAAGAGTTTCAGGGTTACCTTTTTCTGTCACCTTTTTTACGTGGGGAACCCGCCTTCCTGTAGAATTGTGTCCCTGTAGAGACTGCGTTCCTGTAGAAACTGTGTTCTTGTAGGAGCAGTGCGCAAATTTCGGGGAGGACTGTAGTTGGCCTGCGCTCGAGGTGTGCTTCACCAGCGTTCTGGTAGCCAAAAGCTCAGCGTATCAAAGTGCAGAAGAGATCAGAATAGCCACTCGAGTTTGAAGTGGTGGTTGATAAATGCATGCGCACAATCTAGCCGATTAGATTTTGAATCGGCGCAATTCGTGGCGCGGGGGGTGAGCTGTCCCCGCCGGACCGTTGGGTGACGTCATCCATCATTCGCCTGCATATTCACTTGTTGCCGCATCCATTCCCACAGATCTGCCGCCGCCTCTTTCTGTTAAACTCATTGCTTCCGACAGGAGTGTTCTCACGTGCGTGCTGCTCATTCTCTTTGTCGTGGCTGCCACCCAAACATCCAACTATACCATAACTAGCCGACGTGGCCAGTCGACTGGCCATACGGCCGCTCAACCATTCACTTTTACGCTGTGCAAACAATTCAAAATAAAATTCATGCGATTTGATGGAAGGAAGGGTCGAGACACTTACCTGCGTGGCTGCACACGATTTTTCCAGTTTTTGGACGATGGTGAGTGGATCTACCTGCTGCATGCGAACTTACACAGACCCGGAGGCTCATGGTTATAGGCTGCCGACGATGGAGTGGATGCTTTGGTTGCATGCACCCGCGTTTCATTGCAGATGGCGGTGCTGTGAATGGTATCCACTCTAGCAGGTTTAACTGTTACAGGATTCCCGCGGGGTGTCTCGAAACAGTTCTTCCTCCTTGGGTGCATGCTGCACGACGGAGGATCTGGCCTTTCGATCACGCTCCCGGAGCTTCTGATGCCTATGGTATGAGATCTCAGCACTTGTTTATCTTTGAAAATGGCTTTTCCCGCGAGAACTCATCGATCTGCTTTGCTGGTGCAGGGAACTTGGTTGCATGTCGACAAGGATGGTGGAGCAAGGTAACAGCAATGTGCAAGGGTGCCAACAGAGGCTTTCATGCGTCCAAACCGATCCTTAGTCGCTAGATCTCCTTTTAAAATGAATTCTGGGCCGTCCCAAACTTCTACAGGAAGTTTCCTGTAGAACACAGAGCTTCCTGTAGAAAGTTCGGGCTTCCTGTAGAAAGTCTGCACTTTCCTGTAGAAAATCCGCGTCTTCCTGTAGAAGATTCAAACCATGATAAAATTGCACATACCTTGAAAAAACATGGGTATCCTTGGAGGAGGTGCTGGTGAGGTCCCTTGACAACATGATAAGGACCCTTGGCTTTGAGTTGAGAGGCTTCCTCTCCTCCATAGAACATCTGCAACCTGCATGCAATTTTACCGTATTTTGCTTATTGTTTTTTTCTTTTTTTTCTTTTTTTCTCTTTTTTTTTTGAAAGATAACAGGAGCGCCTCAAAGAGGTTTTCACCCGTGCCATCTGCCCTGAGCGCCTCAGAGAGGTTTTCACTCAAGGATCTTTTTCAAACCTTTTCCTTTTTTTTGAAAGACAATAGGGGCGCCTCAATGAGGTTTTCACCCCTACCACCTGCCTTGGGTGCCTCAGAGAGGTTTTCACCCAAGGATCTTTATTATTATTATTATTATTATTATTATTATTTTAAATCCTTCAGGGTATGCCCAAAGCAGAGGCAAAAACCTTCTCTGTGACAAATACAGATTTCTCCATAGTTTTGATGAACTCTTGTCTTGAGAGAGGTCTCATGTAGATCTTCAATCGATGCCCATTGACAAGCATGGGAATGCCTTCCTCATCAATGGTTCGAATAAGGACAGATCCATTGTCATGGCATTTTTCCACTGCATATGGTCCTAGCCATCTGGTTCTCAGCTTCCCCTTGAAATATTTGTATCTGGAGTCATACAACAAAGCCCAATCTCCTGGCTGAAATTGCTTGTCATGGAGATGTTGGTCATGCCACACCTTTCTCTGAAGTTGAACCACTTCTGAGTGAAGGAGGGCCTGCATTCAGTGCTCATCCAGGCCATTCAGCTGCAATAGCCTTTCTTGTTGTGCATGGCTGAGATCTAGGTCCAGCTGAGCTGCCATCCTCAAAGTGTTGTATTCAAACTCGATGGACAACAAAGCTTTCTTCCCATAGACCAGCTCATAAGGTGTGAAGCCGGTGGTGGTCTTCCAAGTGGTGTTGTAAGCCCATGTGGCTTCAACCAGGCGATCTGCCCAGTCCTTTTTGCTGCTGCTCACCACCTTAGTCAAGATCCCTTCTAATGCCCTATTAGTGACTTCCACCTGCCCATTTGCTTGAGGGTGATAGGGGGTGGAAGTCCTATGCTTGATCTTGTGATGAGCTAGTAGATCTTCAACCAGGTTAGATGTGAACTGGCTCCCTTGATCGGTGACCAGCTCTCTTGGATAGCCAAACTTATAGAAGATGTTTTCTCTGAGGAACTCGGCCACCTTTTCTTCTGTTGCTACTTTGATTGCTTTAGTCTCTGCCCACTTTGTCAAATAGTCAGTACACACAATGATGTAAGACCTTTGCCTCGAAGAAGGGTTGATTGGGCCCACAAAGTCCATGCCCCACTTCTCAAATGGCTCAAGAGTCACTTGAGGTTGGAGAGGCATCTCATCCCTTTGGGTCGGTTTCCCCATTCTTTGGCATTGGTCACACTGGCTGACATATCTTCTGACATCTTGATGAAGTGTGGGCCAATAGTAGCCTGCCTGCAGGATTTTGAAGGCAGTTCTCTTTGCTACAAAATGTCCTCCACAAGGCCCATCATGACAAGTGAGGAGGATATCAAAGACTTCCTCCTCCCTTACACAATGCCTTAAGATCTGATCGGGGCCAAGCTTGAACAGATTGCCCCCGATCCAAGTAAATGAGGCACTTTTTCTGATGATTCTGCTCTTCTCTCTGGAAGATAGGTGCAGAGGGAACTGTGCTGAAACAAGGTAGTTTGCTATATCAGCAAACCATGGAGAGAGTACTGAAATAGCAAACAGATGTTCATCGGGCATCTGGTCATCCACCATTCCATCCTCATCTGCAGACAAATCCAATCTAGATAAAAAGTCAGCAACAACATTTTCTCTACCTGGTTTGTCAACAATGGTCAAATCAAACTGTTGCAATAAAAGTAACCATCTAATAATACGGGCATTCACATCTGGTTTATTCACTAAATATCTAATTGCAGCATGGTCTGTATGTACAAAGGTCTGGTAACCAGTAATATAATGTCGGAACTTGTTCAGTGCATGGACCACAGCCAAGAATTCTTTCTCGGTTACAGTGTAATTCAGCTCAGCTTTGGACAAGTTTTTGCTAACAAAGTAGATGGCATATGGAAGTTTTTGCTCAACCTGTCCTAAAGCTGCACCTATGGCTTTGTTCGAGGCATCAGTGTGGATGTGGAAAGGTAGGGCCCAGTTTGGGCCTCTCAGGATTGGGGCTGACACCAACTTGTCCTTCAATTCATTTAAAGCCCTCTGACAATCGTCAGTCCAATTAAACTCCACATCTTTTGCCAGCAGGCTAAACAATGGCGAGGCTAGCTTGCTGAAATCTTTAATGAATATCCTGTAATATCCTGCTAATCCCAAGAAACTTCAGACATCCCTTACCTTTTGAGGAGGTGGAACCTTCTTGATGAGAGCAATTTTGTTAGGATGCACTTGTAACCCCTGGCAAGAAATGGTATGGCCAAGCACGGTCCCTTCAGTCATCAGGAATTCACATTTTTCAGGACTAAGGGACAAGTTCATCTCAATGCATTTGGTTAGGACTTTTCCCAGGTTGGACAATGCTTCCTGGAAGTTGGCCCCATAAGAAGTAAAGTCATCCATATAGATTTCCACTGCATCATGGACCAACTCCGAGAAGATGCTCAAGACAGCTCTCTGGAAGGTAGCAGGAGCATTGCATAGCCCGAAGGGAAGAACTCGGTAGGCAAAGGTACCCCAAGGACAAGTGAAGGTGGTCTTATCTTGGTCTTCCGGGCTGATTTGGATTTGGTTGTACCCGCTAAACCCATCCAGGAAAGAGAAGAAATTCTTTCCTGCCAGTCCATCCAACACTTGATCTATGAAAGGTAGAGGGAAATGGTCTTTCTTGGTAGCTTTGTTCAGTTCTCGGTAGTCCACACAGATTCTCCATTTCCCATTTTTCTTGGGAACCAACACCAGAGGGGACACCCATTCACTATCTGAGATGGGGTAGATGAATCCTGCATCCAACAGTTTTTGCAATGCTTCGTTGACAATGTCCTTAAGAGCTGGATTCATTCTCCTCTGGGGTTGCCTAACTGGTTTACAATCCTCTTTGATGTATATATGATGGGTACAGACCGAAGGATGGAGTGCTTTCATTTCCTTATAACTCCAAGCAAAAGCATCTAGGTGGTTGGCCAACAGACTACACAGCTCCTTTTCCTAGGAAGGAGATAGGGAGGAGCTGATCTTCAATGCTTTCTCAGGGCCGAACTCCACATTCTTGATTCTGGAAGTAACAGGTTTGGTTGTACAAAGATCCACTAAGGTGCTAGCTTGGGCATCCTCCACCAGTTTCTCTAAGGGTAGTGCACTGGAAGGTGGATTCTGGATCAAGGTCTCGATCAAGTCATCCTCGGTTGGGGGGTCTCTTCTAGTGGTATCTAAGGTGCACAGAGGTGCTGAGTACACCTCGTCTTCCTCTCCTTCTTCCAACCAGAGTGGTAAGTCATGCTCTAAGGAGGGTTGGGCAGGAGGGTATAGGACTAGCTGCTTGGACATGGGACCATTTTTTATGGTCATGTTTCCTGCACGACAACTTATGTAAGCATCTGCAGTAGCTAACCAAGGCCTTCCCAAAATGAGAGGATATCCAGTAAGCTTTGCCTTTGGTTGCAGAACCAGGAAGTCTGCAGGGTATTCCCAAGAGTCAATAGAGACCAAGACATCCTCCACAATCCCTTCGGGAGTCACGGTGGAGCGATCTGCTAATTGCAGTACTGTCGAGGTCTTCCTCAAGGAACCCTGAAGATTGAGTTTGAGCATGGTATCCCTGGCCATCACATTAATGGAAGCCCCCAGATCAATCAAGGTGTGAGGTATGATGGTTCCATTGATGTGGACATCTACTACAGGACTTCCAGGATCTAGGTACTTTGGGCAGATGACTTGTCCTAGCATCAGGTCAGACAGTTGTCCTATGACATTAATGGTTGAAGCATCTTTCTTCCGCCTGCCTGGGTGTTTGAAGCACTTTTCCTTAACCAGTTTGTTGTATATTGGCACATCCTTGATGGCTTGGAGAAGTGGTATTTTCACACACAACTGCTTGAACTCTCCCAGAAGCTCATCCTCCTCTGGGTTGGGTTGTGTGGTGGCTGTTAGTCTCTCAGGAAAGGGTGGAATAGCCTTCGGTTCGCTCTCCTGATGGTCTTCCTCATCCTCTGGGGGAGGAGGTTGGCGATCTGGTAGAGTCTTTCCAGATCGAAGATTGATCTCTTGGATCTCCACAGCATAGGTAGGGCATGAGGTTTCCCCAGTGTATACCTGCTGGGCCTGTCTATTGTTGGGGTTCGGGTTCGGTTGAGCAGGCATTTGAGGTTGCCTTGGAGGAGCAGGAGGTAATGGCTGAGGTTGAACTGGTGGTGGAGGCAAGATGGCAGGAGGAGTGTTGTATTGGGGCCTCCACCCCGACTGAGGTGCATTCCATTGAGGCTGTGGCTGGGCCTGTGAATGATATGAATGAGAAGTAGGTTGAGCGGGGTACTGAGGTGGATAATACCATGGAGGAGGCATGGACCATGAAGGATGAGCAGGGGGACCCCAGGAAGGCATAGGAGTCGATTGGTTGGGGCTGTAATAAGCTTGAGATGCCCCTTGCATCCCATGCTGATAAGGTCTAGATCCTTGTGGCCTCCTTTGGTTGAGGTAATAGAGAGGTTCAGTGGGAGCTTCTGTCCCTTGGTACATGGCTTTAAACCCAGGTAAGGTTGGACACTGATTTGTGGGATGGTCCTCCTCACAAACAAAACATACTTCAACCGAATGCAATGGGCATTCGTTCTTAGGGTGTCTCCTTGTGCACCTAGGGCAGAAGACAGCCAAGGCTCTCTCAGCTTCTTCTTTCTTCTGCTGGATTCTGAATGTGTCCAGCTGCATGGCAATGGTCTGTCTCACCTCACTCTTGAGATCTTCTAATTGATTTGCAAGCTCATGTTTGGAGAAAGGAACACTAGTTGAGAGAAGGTTTCCCCTACCTCGTTTCCTAGCTGCCCTGGAGTGGTTTCTAAACACAGTCTTGATGTCCTCATAAGGCAGTTGGTAAATTTCCCCCCCAGCTAACATGTGAAGGGTATCTAAGAGGTCTTCAGGGACTCCTCGGAGCAGGACCAACTTGAGGGATTCAGGGTCAAGTGTGCACCTGGCCCGCTTATAGCTTAGTTGGAACCTCTCCTCATAATCCTCTAAGGACTCCTCATTTCCCATGGTCATCCTAAAGATTTCTCCCTTGGTTTCCTTAGACCTACAATAATCCCTGTACTTGGTATTGAAAGCTTGCTGCATCTGAGCCCAAGTGGTGATACTATTCCCAGGTAAGCCCATGAACTAGCGTAATGCTGCATCCTTAAGAGTTGAAGGGAAGAGTTTCAGCTTTTGCTCATCTTCAGTATAGTCATAGGTTCTACAGAGGACAGAAAACTCAAACAGGAAGGTATCAGGATCTTCAGTAGTCAGACCATGGAAGTGAGGTAAGGCGGAGGGGCTAATGTTCTTCATTTTCATCTCTCCATTGGTCTCTCGGATGGGGAAGGCACCTTCTATTCTCTCATCTTCTCTTCTATTGTCAGCCATAGCTTCAGATGGAGTGGTCTCTAACTCTTCTTCTACTATAGGATCGTTGTATATCTCTGGATGTTCACCTATAGGTTCTTCTGGGTCACTGTCACCAAAGAAGAGAGAAGGGTGACTCAGTGATGTGGTGGGGGTGTTGGGTAGGAATTTGCCTGATTTATCTCGGTTCCTACGAGGCATGAAATGGAAAAGACTTTCTTTTTTATTGTTTTTGCTTTTTCTTTTGTACCTGCAAAACTAAAACAGATTGATCTACAGCTAACTAGAAAGATGCAGAATTAAACTGAAAGCAGGAAAGAACTAATCTACTTTGCTCAAATGAAATTGCAGGAATGGAAATGCTAGTCTACGCTTGCAGAAATGAAATGCTAATCTATGAAAGCAGGAAATGCTAATCTATGAAAGCAGGAAATGCTAATCTATGAAAGCAAGAAATGCTAATCTATGAAAGCAGGAAATGCTAATCTATGAAAGCAGGAAATGTATATGCTACTTTTGCAGAATGGAAATGAAATAAACTACTTAGCAGAAGATTGTAGTGGAAAATAGAAGAAAAGCAACAATCACCAATACTCTGATGCTTCCCCGGCAACGGCGCCAAAAAGATGGTGGGCTCCAGTATTGTAGCAATAATGCTACAACTCCTGGAGCTTCCTATCTCTAATTTTATCAACCCGGTAGTTCGTACAAACTTGGAAGCGACGGTGCTGTATGCACAAGTACTAGCTCTTGTCGCAGCTGTCACTTGGTCAGCTGGCACAAGTCCGCTAGGGCTCAAGCCAACTTCTATATGCTCACAGAAGAAGCTTTATGAGTGATGGACGAAAGCTAACTCAAAGGAGGCTAATCTACTTGTAGAAAGAAACTGAAAGCCAACAAAGCATGAAAACCCTAGTAAACCCTAATTTGACTAGCTAGGCCCTTACAATGCAAAACTATGAATGAAACTTCTACCAATGATGCCATTACTTGCAGTGAGCTGAAATACATGCATCTAATCTACTTGCATCTAAAAAGACATGTTTTTGTATTTTTTCATTAAGCGGTTGGATTTATTGTGATGACGCTTTTGATTAGGGTTTGACTGTGCAGGAGCGGTTCGAATGGAAGGAAAGCATGGGCAAGGTCAGGGGGGCTAGGAGAGGCCCTAGAGGATCTCTAGCATCAGTCCACAGAAGTCTACCATGTTCGGATGCTCAGCAACTGAGTTTGCAGGCTTCTACAGGAAGTCTGCAGGGGATCCTACAGGAAACTCAGGGGTTCTACAGGAAGTCTGTGAAATTCTACAGGATTTTCGACCGTGGGAGTTTTGGGAGATGGTGAAGTGATGGAGTGGTATGGGAGGATAGGTGAGATGGAGATGGAACTGGTGATGGCTCAGGAGCGGAGAATTCAGATGGAGAAAGAGTGCATGCAGTGGGTTGATGGCTGGAAGGATGGGATCAACGAAAGGTTAAGTAAATGGAGCTACGTGAGTAATGGAAGAGCTGGAAGGTAAACGAGCTGAACAGAGGTCAGTTGAGTGGCTTTAGGTGTGGTTGACAAGAAGAGGAAGGTAATGGAATGGTGTGGGGCAGTGTAGATGAAACAAATTGTCTATGAATGTCACCAAAAACGAGAACTCTTTAACCTATGTTAACTGTGTTATTTTGAACCAATGAACAACAGTGCAATTTGTGAAAGAAACTCGTGCATGGAAGTGGAATGAAGAAGTAATGATGAAGACCAAAGTGCATGGATGGATCTACGACTAAAGTAACTGTTGCAGCTTGCATGGACGTGAAAATAACTGCGTTTGGTTTTGGTGGTTGGTTCAGACTACACCCCAATCCCTAACAGAGATGGCAGTGAGGTCCTTTCAACCTTTTTCTGGAGCTCCAATGAATTATAACTATCCTATTCTAACCTAAGCAACTGGAAGCAAATTCACCATAAACTAATCCTATTCAATCTCATAAAAACTAAATCAGCAGACTGTAAATTCGAATTGCATGTCAAAGTAAAGAAACAAGGTGCTGGAACGAAAGGAAAATAACATTACAACACAGAGGAGGTCTATTGCTCTCAGGTTGGGCCCTAACCTGAGAGCTATAGCTCCCTTAGAAACTCAGAATGAGATCAAAATCTGCCTGCCTTTATTCATAACCAAAAATCTGATGTCATGCCAAAACTGGCTTACAAAAAGAACCAACACCGAGCTGTAGCTCGTACTTTGAAATTACAATAGTAATGAAAAAGTTCAAAAAGCCCCTATCAAAGGCTACAGCCTCAGTATTTATGCAAAATGATAATCCAACAGGGTTCCTTGATTTGTGGAGCTCGGCTGTCCAACTGAAGGTTAAACTGCTGATCCTGTAGAACAGTTGTAACTGCTGTTCCTGTAGAACGGTTGGCTGCCTCTAAGCTCGGTGGAGAGATTGGTTGGAGCTCGGAGCTATGGTGGGAATCACGAGGAAGGTCCCCAAGACTGTGGACATCCTCTCCCAAAAACCAGCAGTGCCACCTTACTGTCTCCTTGTCTCCTTTTTCGTGGTCTTTGCTCCCTTTTAATGCCAAAAACCTGAAATCATCATGTATTAGTCACGTAGATAGAATGCCTACCCTTCTTCCTACAAACAACACGAATAAACCAAGAAATGAATGCATAAGCAATAAAATATGAATGGTTTGAGCAAAGCAAGTAGGCCAAATGAGCCCAAATTGTACCAAAAATTGGGGCTCATCACCGAGCAATTTCCCTTCACTTAATGTAAAGAAAGATTTCTTTGGATTGAGCAAAATTCCATACCTCAAGCATCTTTGAAAGATTTGCTTCAAATCTTGGAGATGGTTGTTTAGTTTTCTGGAGTACACTGTTATATCATCCAGATAAATCACTACTGATTTATTGACCAATCCTTTAAACGCGATGTCCATGGCTCTCCGAAAGGTAGCTCCGGCGTTGATCAGACCAAATGGCATCTTCCGATATGCATAAGTGCCCCACTTGGTTCGGAACGTAGTTTTTAACTGATCATCGGGATGCACCAGTACTTGATTGTATCCTGAAAATCCATCCAGGAATGACATTAATTCTGAGCCTGCTACTGCCTGTAGAATTTGCTCCATAGGTGGGAGGGGAAAGTTATCTTTCTGGCAGGCTTTGTTGAGATTTCGGAAGTCGATACAGATTCTAATGTCTCCGTTTTTCTTCCTAACGGGTACCATATTGGATACCCATTTGGAATGCCTAATGGGGAAGATTATTCTGGCTCTCAACAACTTATTAAGCTCAGTTTTTATCTGGTTTTCTAGGTTAGGGTGTATTTTCCTAAACTTCTGCTGGACAGGTTTCTCGTTGTCAGTTATAGGGATAACATGCTGAATGATGGAAGTGTTGTAAGTCTTCAGCTCATCGTAGTTCCAGGCAAAAACGTTTTTGTACTGTCTCAGAAGGCGGATATATGCTGATTTTTCTTCAGGGGCTAAGCCCTGGCCTAGATTAACGTTTTGCGGCTTTTCGTCGGTTCCTAGGTTGACTGATTCGTAGTTCAGAGTTGAACTATAAAGCTTGGCATTAGCCGACCTTTTGAACCGACGTTTCAAGTCATATAAGTCTTCTAATTTGACCACCGATTTGGGTATAGCATTATCAGTGCTACTTTGTTGTATCTGGTGATCATGACAGTCTTCGTCAATTATCTGGTTTGTGTAAGATCCTTCAGAGGTGAGGAAACTTACGATGTCTGGGTCGTCGTTGAACACTCTCCAGTTGGTGATATTGTCAGGAATGGAAGGTTTAAAAATTAATTCTATTAAAAACCTATCAGGACTAAAGTCTTCGGAAGGGATAAGTCGAGAGGCTACGTTAGCTAACAGGTCTGCGCTTGCGTTTTGAATTCTTGGAATTGACGAGATGTTAAATGCTATGAAATGTGCAGTGAGATCTTGCACTAACGATTGATAATGCTTTAAATGACTAGACAGGCAATGTATGGTGTTACGTACCTGTTTTACGACGATCTCAGAATCTCCAAAGACTTGAATATACTTAACATTCAATCCGATTGCTTTGTATAGGCCTTGAACCAAGGCTTCATACTCTGCTGTGTTGTGCGTGCAATCGAACTCAAGTCTGCATGTGAGCATAATCTTGTTCCCGTCTGGGTTGATCAAAACGCATCCTGCTCCTACCCCTTCGTTGGATTTAGATCCGTCAAAATATAATTTCCAAAATAAAGAAGTATTTACAGAATTATCTAAAAAACTAAAACATTTTGAGTCATCAGTTTGGGAGAAATTTTCAACTTGGGATAAAACTGAATTCTCTAAGTATGGTGAAATATGAGCACTGAAATTGCCTAGGAAAGAATCTATTGCGTAATTGCCTACAATGCTGCTATTGTATGTGATGGCTTCATTTTCTCCTTCTAGTTCTGTCACTATGTATTTTTGGTGCAACTCTCGTTCAACCTTTATCTGATTTGGTTTACCATTGTATGGTAACCACATGTGCGACCAGTCGGTTGAGAAATATCCGTGGAGTTTCTCTGACCAATCCCTGCTAAGAATCAAGCCATAAAACTCAGGGATATCAGCTACTAGGATGTAGATAACCTGACACACTTTTGGGTTAGTCGACAATCTTATGGTCACCTGATTAAGTTCACCAATCACTTCGACCTGGGATCGATCAAGTTGAACTATACGTACTACAGATTTTTGAGGTTGCACATTCAATTTGGCACATATTGACCTGGGTAAAATATTCGTTGAAGCACCAGAATCGACCAAGCAATTGTGCACGTTTTTGTTGAAGATTTCATATGTGAGCAGAAAAGGAGGCGTATGAGACCTTGATCTTCCTCCAATCAAGGCGATGTCGTTTGGATCAATTTTATTTATCATATTGGTTGGAGGTCTTCCCAGATTGTGGGAAGCCACAGCTGTAGGTAAAGATGTAGTAGGCACAGCATGTAATTCTTTCATCATGATTTTCTGCTGGTGTTTCAGTTTACTCAATTCGTACAGAGTGATATTAGCCCTAGTCTTCTTCATGTCGTCAATGATGTTGTAATCCATTTCATCCGACACTATTAGTGTTCTTGATGGAGGTTCTTGTTCAGATTGGACTGGGCTAAACTGGGTCGCTTTAGCAGTTGTCTTTTTAGTTACGACCCTTTCTTTTGTTGCAGGGCTTGCGCCTTTTTGTTTTGGGGTAGTTTGGGGAGGATCAAGCTGATTTTTACTTCTCGTGCTAACAGGAAATGCTTCTTGATCCTCTTCCTGTGGGAGGATGAAATCCCACATTCCTTGAAGTTCTACAACTTCTTCCTCGTTGGTCTGCCCTTCAGTGGTATTCTCTTCTTCTTCGTCTTCTTCAGACTCAACGTTTGAGACAACATTGGGTGGTTTTATGTCCATGGGAGGATTTCTTTTAAAAGTCCTAAAGGGCTTTTTCGAAGAAGTCTCTGCTACTTGTTTCTTGATATCGACCATCTCATTGGACATGGCTTTCAACACTTTTTGTAACCCTTCCAAATCGAAAGGATCTTTCGTTTGCTTCTTCTTGGTGTCTTCTTTGAAAGAGATCTTCTTTGATTTGCGTTCTTCTATAGCAGATCTCTTTTCTAGGGCTACCACGCGTCTTTCCACTGCTAACGCTTCTGTCAAGTTGTCAACTAATGTGGTCTTGTTTGCCCTATCTACGAAGATAGCCAATTTTGGAGGTAAAGCCGTGATGTACCATTCACACCTTACTTCCTCGCTGGGTTGTGAAGCAGTGGGGATTTTGTTGAGGATCTTATTGAACCGTAAGTTAAAGTCTTTAATGGGTTCTCTAGCCTCAGCCTTAAGATTAGATAGGTCATTAATCAATGTCGCCGTAGATCGGTCATCACCAAACTTAGTGAGGAACTGACTTTGAAAAATGTCCCAGCTTGTGATGGATCCGGAAGGTAACGAAAAGTACCATGACCCGGCTGTTCCTTGCATTGTATAAGGGAAGAGCTGGACAACAGCGTCTTCGTTAGTAACTCCGTTGAGATTAACAGAAAGCATGAAATTATTGATATGTTCTTCTGCTAGCATACCTGCTTCTGGGTTAAATTTAGGTAGCCACTTCTCTGGATGGGCCGGTATAGGGCTCAGGGGTGGAGGCATTAAAACCGCCCCAGGATTGTTCCATGGAGATTGGGCCATCGTGGAGCTGCTAGCTAATGGAAGTGCAGAAACTGACCCCTGATGCTGAGAAGGTGAAGAAATCAGGATCTTTGATGTTCGAAGAGGAAGGCTTGTGGAAGACGGGTGAGTGAGTTGGAATGGAAAAGTGGGTGGTTGACTTCGCGGTGAGGGAGTTGATATGGACGAAGTGGATGAGAGAGTCTCTCTGTCAGACTCTTGAGGTGTTTTCCTTGCTCTTTTTCTAGTAGGAAGAGGGAGTTCACTTGGTTGTATGCCAAATTTTTCACTCTTTAATCTGGTAAGGGGATGAGCAGTGTTGTACTGCGAAGTCACACTGCTTTTAGATTTATCAGACTTCTGGTTAAAAATGGAGAATCCCTGAAGTTTACGAATCAAAGTTTGAATTTCAGGGGGGGTTCAATAATAGATTGGTCTGATATATTCGAATATGTAGCAGTGGTGGATACTCGAACGACTTCAAATTCCGGGTTTAACCATGTTGGAGAAGTCGAGGGAGTTGATGAGGGTGTATTACTCTCAGAATGGTATTTGGATATTGCTTTAGGTGCCATTCATAGTTCGGGCCCTCCTTCTAACGCCAAATATGTTGAGGGCCCCAAAATCGGGTCAACAACAAGGGTGATACCCACCCGGTCGGGAACCTGGTTGGCGGCTCCGTGCCCGTTTGGTGTAGCGGGTCCGACTGGGGATGACGGGACCAGCTTCCCGTTCTAAGGGGTGTGTGTGTGTGTAGAAAATGGTGATGTGTGTGTGTGGAAAATGATAGTAGAAAATCTGTAATTATTCCTTAACTAATCTAATTCTAAATTCTGAAATGACTTTATACTACTTTAATCTAACAAAAACAATACATCTAATCTACACTAACCCGGGATAGAATTTTTCCATTATGCAATCTAGAAAGATTTCACAGAATAACTGGTAATGAATATTATTCAGCTATTATGAGAATATAAATCAATTAAGATGAACCATCTTGCGTAAGAAGTTAAGCAAAACGGTTGTGAACAGCATATTGCATAATCAGCTATTCATGTATTAAGCACAAATCAATGACTCCACCGTACAAAAGTGCCAAATGGTAGTCCACTCATTCATACGTTAACATATAAATAACATCAGCTGTATATTACTCTAAGAATGCAAGTAGAAACTAGTCAAGAGATAAAAGTACCATTTATGACTGATTTTAAACTTACAGACCTTAAGCAATAATGATCTATTTCTACTTGCTTCTAATGCCTACTAAGAGTACAGAAGTGCAACATCAGTAGCAGGTATTAAAATGCAAACATAAATAAATCTTGATCCGTCCATTCATCAAAAACCCCCTCCGAGGGTGCAAAAGTGCATGTTCTGAGGACAAGTTTTTTGACAAAATTTCGGACCCTTCTCCAATGCAACGAGAAGGGTTAAATACTAGTAACCGACTAATTTTACTTTACACAAATTCAGGGAACGACTTCAAATGACTGCCCTTTTACTAAAAACAAATTTATTTCTAAAAACTGAATCTAATTTCTAACCGTTTCTGTATCTGCTCCTTAGTGCTATAAGCAATGTGCTGTTCGCCCTAAAAGAGTCGGCTGGTTGTCCTTTCCTTTTGTTCGAGCTTGAAAATTAGAAACAACAAGCGCTGGCACCTCTTTCTGTTAGATTAGAAGATATTTTCGAAAACCTTTCTCTAGCTGGGTGTATTCGTTGTGCGCACACTTAGTACAACCCAGTTTCTTTTCGAACTGATTTTGCTGTTGCTATTTCGGTTTCCGGTCGTGCGAATGATTCAGTGAGTTAGAAGCTGTGCTGTATGGACAATCCCCTGTTTCGAGAACTGTTTCCGTTCTTTGTTCCAGGCTTTTCTGGAGCATCTTTCTTCTCTTGCGCTTCTTTCTCTGCTTTACCAAGTCTGAGCTTCAGGATCTTTTGTAAACACGCTGCTTTTGTGCGCCTTTGACTCTGAGTCTTGGACAGTTTATTTTCATCAGTGCCTGTTGGGCGATACTCTGGAATCCGCGGTTCTGCTGCATGCGGCATCCAATTGCGGAGGCATCTTCACTCTATTGTCTTATTGGCGCTCTTCCCTTCTCCTTAGATGTTTCCTGCATATAGATTTATATAAGTTGCATGTCTTGCAGTTTACGCAAAGAAGAAGGGAAATGACGAAAAGATTGACATGAAAGCATTAAATTCTAATGAATGCGAAATTAATGACATTCATCATAACTTGACTCTTCGATAAATGCGATGCAATCAGTTCTGGATATTTGAGCATGCGGTCATTAATTTCACTTAAGGCGCACTTTCATTTTTGGATCTACTGTGTATGTCGGAGAATTCTTGCGATGAGTTTTTTCTGCGATTGGTATCACAGTATCGATGGCTGCGACGTTATTAAGTGTTATCGTAGATCGCAGATATCGCAGATCGCAGATCGCTGATATCGCAGATCGCATATCGCTAATATCGCAGATCGCAGCTTTGCATGGTCGCAGATCGCAGATCGCAACATCGCAAGGTTTTCACTTTGTCATTTTGTGCTGCTCGTGTGGCATTGCGACGTGCGACGTCGCATATCGGCCGTCGGCGTTTCTTTAGGTTCTCCTTTTTCAAACGCTCTTAATGCGCGCGATGCGATGGGTTCTCGCGTCGCTCCTTTTTAGTGTATTTATGCGCTTTGGGCAAGAGCTCCTTTTTCCGTTGCGACGCGATATAGCTTTTAGGGAGCTGATACAAAAGAATTTTCAAACAAAAATATTTTTTGGATTTTTGGCTAAGGGTCCCCCTTTGCTTGATGTTATTACTAATATCAAATGAACAGGGGGGTTGTTGGTGACCACAACACAAAGGTATGTGAAAATATTGGTCAAACGGAAGAAGAATAACAAAATCTGGACCAGTGGGTCAGCAAATGCTACATGTGTTCCTGAAGTTTTTGAATTTAATGAAATAGTCTACCTTTGTGCATGATATCTCGATCCAAAGGAAAGGATGATCATAGTAGGAGTGAATAGGAATCCAATTCCTCTAACCCCTAAAGCATTCAGAAAGATATTCAAATTGTCAAGGCAAATAAGTTATTAAATTTTCTTGAAGCCAACAGTTTCATGGACTCTCAAGTTTCCAGAATGAACATTATTTAGGAATTTTATCTCAGCATCCTCATAGGTTCCCTTTGGCATTTCTTTCTTAGATATTTCCATATTTGCAGAACCTTACAAAGATTTTTCTTTGAATTTTACCTGAGAATGGGATGGGAAAACACATCCAATATTCCAAGATTTCTACTTTATGCTTTGTATTATTCTTATAAAAGAGACTCTTTGTTTAATTGGGAGGACCTCATTTCAAATGAGCTAGCCTTCCAGTTGGTGAATTTTTCAAAGACCCATATATTTTTCATGACAACGTATTTAATAAAAGCTCTTGTATATTGTCATGTTTTCAAAGGATTACCCCATAAAATCAATTTTAATCTTAACAAATAACTAATTCAGTTTTTGTATCATGTATTATGAATACATAAATCCCCATTTCATTTTTACCAAATTAAAGATTTGTTTGTGAAAGAAGTTAATTACATGATAATTGGACGTGAACCTACAAGGATATCAAGACAAGCACAATATTTACTATGGGGAAAGGGGATCCATGAAGAAAAATAATATAATATGATAATTCGAATCTATGGATTCTAGGACAATCCATTGTTTTTACCTAAATTTGTGATGGACAATATTTTCTTGTTCAAATTTGTAGATAGTATCACCCTTAACTAATTTATTCGAGTGAAAAAACAAAAAGAGAAGTTTTTTTCCTCTCCTTTTATTGTAGGGGAAATAACCATAAGAAATGCAACTCATTTTGTATAATTTTCTCAATTGTTGAATCCTGTTAATTTAAATGAAGTAAAGGCTATTCAAGGTTTTGACCTAGAGGGATTATTTTCTAAGTACTTAACTATGGTGAGATATGGAAACTTGTTCACAATAATTTCATAAGAATGTGGGGAAGTCATATTGGTTCATTAAGAGATAAAAAGTTTCCTAGCAATGCTAAAGAAGCCATTATTGAAACTAGCACAAACATGGGAGAAAGAAATAAGGAAAGAGGCATGGAGCACATAAACCCTTCTCCATCCTCTATACCCTAGACTCACATGAGTTCATCTTCTACCCAGTAAAAAAGGAATACTAATTTTACTGGAAGACGAAGCAATGATAGACTCTCAAGAGGAGGAGACAAAGAAGAACCGCCTCCTAGATTGACCCTAGAAAGGTCACATATTGTTCAGTCATCTAAGATTAAAGGTTAAAAAAAAGCACAAAATGTGGAGGAAATTATTGACATTGAATTTAATAGTACCATATTACCTGATTTGGTTATAGCCTACATGGCTAAAACCAAAATAATAATAGAATAAATCGTTGAAGATCACCCTGTCACTTTGAAAAATGCAAATTATGATAGAAGTAACAAAAATTTTAGAATTGAAAAATTGAGGATTCATAATAGAAAATTTATTGGCCATACTGACATGGGTTTTAATATTTCAAAAGTCAGAGCATTGGTCTCTTAAAATTACATCACACTAGGAGAATCATTAGTACATTCAATCACTAAGAAAGAGGTACAAGATTTGAAATTAAAAAGAATAATAAAAGAGCTAGAAGAAGCTCTTAAACCAAACCCTTTATTTATGACCCCTCTTGCCATACAAGCACCAGTAGTAGTAGTATCCACCTCTGAGACACCTCACAACATCAAAAAAATGGCCTACCTCCTTAATGGAGTCAAATATTACATTGTTAAAAATATTAGTAAAAGATTTAGAGTATTGAAGATATATGCGAAATAACTTTCCATTAAAGAAATATGGCCCAAAAAAAAATTCCTTTATTAACTATCTCAAAAGAGACCTTGAGCATGATCAAAATTTTGTAGATTATGAATTTCATAGTTTTATTAAAAATGTCAGTTCAGTTAGTGAGTTACGTAGATCACAACAGAATCTCCCGTGAGCCAAAATATTAAAGTCGATCAAATTTGGATGGCCTGCAAGAATGTTATTGGAAATTATTTTTCAGTGTAATAAAATTAATGATAGAATAAGTGTTGTCTTTCTCAAGGAAATAAAGGTTTTTTACTATCTACATGGTCCTCGTATGATAAGAGATTCTACATTAATTCCAAAGGAAATATTAAAGGATGAATTGAATGATTTTAAGGAGTCAATGGGTCAAAATTTGATAATATAATTGATTTTTCTGAAGAAGAAATTAAAAAATGGTTAGTTTCTTTTGTGAATATAAATGAATATCAATGTACTTTAGTTGCACAGTTACAAGAAGATGCTTGGGAAATTGAGGAGGTATTATTTAACCAGTGTGTCAGGATGGATATCACAATTCCTCTAGTGAAAGGCTCCATTGAAGAATGGTTAATGAAATCACTTCAAGAAGTCGTTAATCCAAAATAACTATCAAAACAATTATTGTAATGACTACATATCCAATGAGAAAAGGCAACAAAGACTTTAGTATCAACAATTATAATTTTGTGAGTACTTTAAAGAATTGAAGTGTTTCCCCCTCTTCCTCCCAATATTTGATCATTTAGTCTTTTGACTCTATTTTTCATCATTTATGTTGACCCCTAACTGTAACTAGTATTTTCTTCTAAGCATATTATTTACGTTTCAGTTATCATGAGTCAAATCCAATTCCCTCTTGGTATGAATGCACTTAAATTATGTTTAAGTATCAGAGTTTTGTTGAGTACTTTATGCACCAGACATTTTTCAAAAATTTAAATCTGCATATTTTTTTGACTTCTGCAGAGAGCTCCTTTTCATGATAGTAGTTCATATATGGTTCAGAAAGTTGAGTTAAAGTTGTATGAATCTCGAGAATGTTTTTCCCATCATCTCACGATTTTACATGAATGAAATTATTTATATCTTTCTAATATTTGAACTTTGTTATCTTGTGTCTAGCCTTTTGATATGATTCAATGGTATTTTATTACTTTGATGGAATTAATGAATATTTTGCTTAAATTTCAGCGTTTATATCTCGAATTATTCCTTTCCTTGTATTATTAAAAAAACACCTGATCCACTCACAGGTTCATATATTAATGTTTCAATCTTACTTCAAGTTATTTGAGTGTGTTCATAAAGAGGAGTGTTATCTCTTTGAAAACGTAGAGGGACCTGCACTCAGGCCCTAGGAGGTCAGATTTTTTCCCCTATAAGGAAAAACGATCAACAAGATCAACGAGGCCATAGACTTATAAGGGTCTAAAGTAAAAGGGTATGTGTGTGGGGAAGACAGGTGAAGGAAAATGTTGGAAAGTTCACATTCGTATGAAGAATATGAAAGGAGGTGTAATCGTGATCCATGTAATGCACCACTTCTTGTTTCACCATGTACGTTTACTTCAAGAAAACTTTATTCCCATTTTCTCTATGATTTGTTGAGTCGAGAGGCTCATTCTATAGCATAGTGTGAAGGCCATGTGTAAGTATGTACATTCCTCTTAAAATAAAAATAAAATATTCTCTAAAAATAAAAGTAATGTTAGCTATAATAAAAAAGGAAAAATATGCTATGCATATTTAATTAGTTGTCCATATCACCTAATATGATTTCATGTAAAGTAATTAGAAGTAAAAAATAAAAATATGTGAGTAAGATTTTCAAACCTTATACTTTTCAAAAATATTTTAACATGTTGTTAGGAAACCAACTCACAAAATGATAGAAAAGATAGATCAATGCCTTAGAATTCAGCCTCTTCGAGGGGGCAACCTCCTTTACATTACACAAATAAACAATTCTTGGATGATGCAAATGACTAAACCTCCCTTCTATATATAGGAGTCTAAGGGGTCACAATATAATCAAGCCGACATAATAGTAATAACATAAGGGCACAAAAATAACAATAGTGGGTTTCTATGGGGCATACTAATAACAATATGGGGATAATAGGGGCACAATAGTAACAATAAGGGATACAATGACAATATTAATGGGGGAATAACTAGTATTATAGGGGCCTAACATGCCCCTCTCCTTCCGAAACACGTTGTCCTCAATGCTTGAGTAGTTCTAGATGCTTCTGTATAAAATTCTCATCCTCCCATGTGGAATCCTTAGCAGATAAGTTCTTCCACTTGATGACATACTCCAAAATTGATCGATTTCGTAGTTGTCGAGTTCTTGTTTTTGTGACTGCGTCTAGTTCCAATATGATTTTTCATTCCTCGTCAATTTCTGGCAATATTGTTTGAACTGGGAGCTTGTCACCTATAACCTTCGTTAAACATGAAACATGGAAGACTGGGTGCACTCGGGAAGCTGCAAGAAGCTCCAATTTGTATGCCATAGTACCAATCTTTTGCAACACCTTGTATGGACCATAATACTTTGGTGATAATTTATTATCCTTCTTAGCTTGCTTGAGGGACATTTTTTTATATGGTTGTAGTCATAGGAATACCCAATCACCTACATCAAAACCTCTTTTGTTGTGATGTTGATCTGCCTGTTGTTTCATTCTATTCTATGCCAATGTGAGGTTATCCTTTAAGAGTTGGAGAACTTATTCTTGATGCTCTATGTGATGTTCCACTGCTTGAACCTTGGAATTTTCTCTTAAATATGATGTGATGGATGGTGGATGATATCCATAAAGTGCCAGAAATGGGGTTAGTTTTGCTCCAGTATGGAAGGAAGTTTTATACCACCATTCAGCTAGAGGCAACCATTTGACCCATTATCTATGTTTATCAAATACAAAGCAATGAAGATATCCTTCCAAACATTGGTTTACTATATTAGTTTTCCCATTGGATTGAGGATGATAAGATGAGTTATGAGCTAACTGAGTACTGAGATAAGAAAATAATTATGTCCAAAACTTTCCAGTGAAAATGGGATCTCTGTCGCTTACAATAATCTTTGGGTTTCCATGTAGCTTTTGAATTGTTTCCATAAATGCAGTAGAAACTATACTAGCTTTAAATGGATGTGATAATGTACAAAAGTGTGCATACTTGGAAATTATGTGAAATACCACCATGATGACACTCTTTCCCTCAGACTTGGGTAAACCTGTGATAAAATCCATTGAAACCTCCTCCCAGCATTGGCTTGGAATGGATAAAGGTTGTAATATACCTAGGGTCTTAATTGTTTCAACTTTATTTTGTTGGCAAACCAAACATTCTGCCACAAAATTTTGAATATCCGATTTAAGGCCAACCCAAAAAAATTCCTTCTTAACCCTGTGGTAAGTTTTTCAAAATCCTCAGTGCCCTCCTAAGGGAGAATTGTGCAATTCCATAAGAATCTTTTGTTTGAGTTGGGAATTCTTACATAGGTATAAGTGATCTTTGTACCATAATGAATCATATTTCCAGCTAAATGTATCAGATGTACTAGGATCTTGTTGTAACTTTTGAATGAGTGCCCACACTTCTTTTTCATTCTTCCATTCCTCCCTTGCTTCATTTATCAAATCTGGTTGGATAATAGAAATGGCACACAACAATGCTTCCACATCCTCATCCTTTCTTGAGAGTGCGTCTACCACAACATTTTGCTTCCCTTTTTTGTAGATGATTTCAAAGTTATAACCCAACATATTTGTGACCCATTTTTGTTGCTCTTCAGAGGACAATCTTTGTTCTAAAAAGTATTTAATACTATCATGATCCATTTTTACCTTGAAGTGTCTTCCCATTAGGTAGGGTCGCCATTTCTTAAGTGCATGTAGTATTGACAACATTTCCTTCTCATAAATAGCTTTGTGTAAATACTTTCCCTTGATTGGACAACTTTCAAAAGCAATGGGTCTTTCATCTTGCATTAAAACAACACCAATTACATTTATTGAAGCATCACATTCCACAATAAAGGTTTTTGTGAAGTCAGGCGTAGCTAAGACTGGTGCTTGGCACATTGCCTCTTTAAGGTGTTCAAAGGCCTTTATTGCTTCTACAGTACATGAAAATGAATCTTTCTTCAATAATGTTGTTAAAGGTGCAACTATTCTACCATAATTCTTAACAAACTTGCGATAATACCCTGTCAACCCGAGAAATCCTCGCAGATGCTTTATGGATGTGGGGATTTTCCATTCCTTAATGGCTTTAATTTTGCTAGGGTCTACCTTAACACCTTCATGAGATACAATATGACCTAGATATTCCACCTCTTGTACTCCAAAGAAGCATTTGGAGCTTTTTTCATATAATTGTTTCTCCTCCAATAGTTTGAGCACCTTGTCAACATGTTCAACATGATCCTTCCAAGACTTGTTGTAGATTATTATATCATCAAAAAATACTAACACAAATTTCCTAATGAAGGGTTTGAAAATGGAATTCATCAAACCTTGAAATGTAGAAGGTGCATTGGTAAGGCCAAAAGGCGTGACCAAAAATTCATAACGACCCTCATGAGTTCTAAATGTTGTTTTTGGAATGTCTTCAGTCTTCATTCTAATTTGATGATATCCTGAACGAAGATCCAACTTGGTGAAGTAAATTGATCCATGCAATTCATCCAATAATTCATCAATGACAGGAATGGGAAATTTATCTTTAATATTGAGCTTGTTGAGCTCCCTATAATCCAGACACATGTGCCATGATCCATCCTTCTTGTGCACCAATACTACTGGAGTAGAGAAAGAACTTTGACTAGGTTGAATTATACTAGCCTCTCGCATTTTTGCAACCATACATTCAATTTTACTCTTTTGGGCATAGGGATATCTGTACAACCTGATGTTTGGAGGAACACTTCCTAGAATCAAATGAATAGCATGATCATGATCACAAATAGGTGGGAGACCTTTATGAGTCTCAAATACCTTGGAATGACTGTCCAAGGCTTTTTGGAGATCTGGAGAAATATATGATTTCAATGTGGGAACCTCTAGCGAACATAATTGTGCAATTACACCCAGTTTTTCCTTCTTTATAAGATTTGTCCTAACGTTAAAGATGATTTTCTTTCTCGGCTTCCCTAAAATACCCCTTAATTCAACTTCCTCTCCTTCTGTACAAAATTTCATGAAAAGTTCTTGAAAAGTAAAAGCTATTGTACCCAAGGATTGTAGCCATTGGACTCCTAGTACAACATCAGCACCACCCATTCGAATGGAAAGCATTGGGCTATTCAATACATATTCTCCCATGGATAGCTTGATATTATGGCACTTTCCAGAGCAATTTATGGTTCCTCCACTTGCAACCATCACTTGACACTCTGGTGCTGGATATAGGAAGAAATTCAATTCCTTTGCTATCTTACAATGAATAAAATTATGGGTACTTCCCAAATCAATCAACACTATTACCTTTTTCTTCTTGATATGTCCTTCTATCTTGATAGTTTGAGTTGTGGTAATTCTAGCCAATGCATTACAAGATGTGGTTAGATTCATTTCTTCTTTATCTAGGGTTTACTCCTAGTGTATGTCCTCTTCTTTTGACATTTCTTGTTCCTTTTCTTCCTCTTCACAATCTATGTAGAATAATTTCTTCTCAGTACACTCATGACCTTTAGTGTATTTGTTATCACAACTGTAACAAAGCCCTTTTTCTCTTTTTTCTTAAAATTGTTGTGGTGTCAACCTTGTAGGTTGTGGAAGGCTAGGGGAAAAACACGTCCATATTTATAGTTGTGAGTGGTAGGCTTCCTAGTTGCCATAATTTTTCTTTCCATTTTTCTTGCTAACCTGAATGCCTTCTCCAATGAATCAGGTTCCCAAAGGTGAACCTCATGTTGGATATTATCCTTTAAAGTCCCTATAAACACATCAATCCTATGCTCCTCTGGAATATCTTTTACCCTTATGTTCACTTTTTGGAAGTCCTCAATGTGCTCCATCATTGAACCCTTTTGTTTGAGATTTATCAATTGGCTAAAAAAGGTGTTGCTTTTTGTATCCTCATAATGTGCTATCATTTCTTCCGTAAAAATTACCCAAGTGACAATTTGTTTACGAGAGAAAAGCCATCGATACCATACAAACTAATTTGGTTCCAAATATAAAGTTGCAATATGTACCTTTTGTGTGTTTTGCACATTATGGAGATCGAAAAATTTCTCCATATGTAGTATCCGTGTTCCGGGATCCTTGCCATCAAACTTCCTCATATCAATTTTTGGAACATGGTGGGTCTTCAATCCAACATTAGAGTCTATGAAAACATGGTTAACATTTCTTTTGTTCTCATAATGAGTTTCCTTTACTACCTTTTCACCATTAGTGACCATTTCTTGTAGCAACTTATTCAAATTTATCTTCGATTCTTCCATCTTATCATCCATGCCATTCATCTTAGCTTCCATGCCATCCATCTTAGCTTCCATGCCATCCATCTTAGCTTCCATATTAACTTGCATTCCATTCATATTAGCTTCCATGCCATTCATCTTGGCTTCATTTACCTTTAGTGAGAGTGAAATTTGTTGTACTTGGTCTTGTAATTTTGATATATCATGTTGCATTTCTTCCTCTTCTTCATGATTCATGCTATAGCTTTTAGGTTTCTTACTAGGTGTTTCCATTTTCTTTCTTCGGGGCATTAATTAATGCTAATAATTCTTCACCATTCCCTTTGAATTCCTTCAAACTAATTTTTCAAACCAATCTTATGCAAAATTTTAAAAAACTACACACCTTTTTTTTCACTTTGTAAGAGCTCGATATTGAATCTGTTGTATCTCTGTAACTGCAGATCTTGAATATCTAAAATATTGTCTTGCAGTAGCCCTTTGAGTCCTATTTCTAACGCTACAAGTCTGATCAAGATTGGATTCTCCAAGGAAGAGTTATTTTTAGGACTCTGGACACCACATATCTCCACAATGGTATGATATTGTCCACTTTGGGCCTAAGCCCTCATGGATTTGTTTTTGGACTTACCCCAAAAGGCCTCATACCAATGGAGATATTTGTCCATCCTTATATACCCATGATCCTCCCCACTTCTAGTCAATGTGGGACTTTGGGCCTAAGCCCTCATGGATTTCTTTTTGGACTTACCCCAAAAGGCCTCATACCAATGGAGATATTTGTCCATCCTTATATACCCATGATCCTCCCCACTTCTATTCAATGTGGGACTTTGGTCGTATACCAACAGTTATGCCAAATCTCCCCCTGTGACTGGATTATAAACTAGTTCAGTAGAGCGAACTTGTACAATGTGCCACGTATCATTGTTTCTACCTTAGTACCTAAAACTGATACATAGAAAACTACAGGCCATCCTCTTTTTGAAACTTCTTACGAAATTTCAATCTGATGCTCAAAACAAAAGTTATGATGATTTTCCCTAGGTCGCCTGTTTGGAATGTAATTCGAGAGTCTACAAAAACCCTAACTTCCTCAGATCATATCTTCGAAAATATAGCGATTAAAGCTATGAAATTTGGACCCGAAGTTCAGAATGATTTCAGCTCAAATGTGTTTTTTAGCTTCTGAAACGTCGCAGAAAAAAAATTTATAGCGAAAATGCCACGATGACTTGTTTGGAGCAGCGAAACCCTAGAATCCAAAGCTCTGATACCAAATGTTAGGAAACTAGCTCACAAAAAGATAGAAAATATAGATCAATGCCTTAGAATTCAGCTTCTTCGAGGGGGCAACCTCCTTTACATTACACAAATGAACAATTCTTGGATGATACAAATGACTAAACTCCCTTCTATATATAGGAGTCTAAGGGGTCACAATATAATCAAGCTGACATAATAGTAATAACATAAGGGCACAAAAATAACAATAGTGGGTTTCTATGGGGCATACTAATAACAATATGGGGACAATAGGGGCACAATAATAATAATAAGGGATACAATGACAATAGTAATGGGGGAATCATTAGTATTATAGGGACCTCACACATGTGATATTAATTTCATCTATATCTATATATAGAAAAAAATGTTAAAAGAAAATATTTTGATGTTATAAAGAATAAAATATACTATTTGAATTATGAATAAAATATTTTAATATGAATTAATATTGACATATATTTAAAAATATATTAATAGTAAAAAAACTAGTGTAATGTACTCTAAAATTATACATTGTTTTTTGCACTCTAAATTTGCACGTAAAAAAATTTGGTCCCTCTCAACTCATGTTAAATCTATGTTTAACATGGATATATGTTGGTCATGTAATCAATTCTTGTAGAAACCAAAACATTTTGGTCATCTATAGGGGTCACTCCCACAAGAACCCTTCTGCTATGGAATGCTAGTTGAGTGGTGACCAAATGGAAGCTTTCACAATGACACTTCAAAGGTGGAGCTACTATTCAAGGTCGAGAGAAGGACTACTAACAAGGTCCTTGCACTGACCCTACTCTGCTACTGTTACAGTGTACGGCATAGGAGGCACACTACCATCACTACTAAATATTATAACTATTATTGTCTGACTTGTGGCTAAGGGTAGAGGCATTGATAAATACATAAATGGATCAAATGTTACAAATATTTTGTTTTTATACCAAAGTTGAATTGTATTTTTCTTGGAAAACATCTACCATTATAGAATCATTTCATGCAATATATGATTAGCCCAATATTCATTTTCTATTACAACATTTTGCCTCCCATCAACATCCTTAGATTTAATGTAAGGTTTTTGTTTCACAAAATCTAGATCCTCATGAAGTCTGTCCAACAAAATCATGGCTACAATAAGTGATGTAGTTAATGTTTCAATAAACTTGTTCTCATTCGAACTTTTAGAGATATAGATAATCTAAATAAAGGAAACATTGTAGTTGGTCAACTATTGGAGATGGCTTCAAAATGATGGCTAGTGGACATTAAATATAGTCAACATGCTCTACTAATTCTCTCTTCTATGAATTTTCTAGATGAAATTCAAGGAAAGTAAATACTATGAGACATGTTTGCATTACATGGATTTGGCTGAAACAAGCATTTGGTTGGAAAGTCTCCACTGCCTCTGGAATCCTGTTGGTATTACATAGGCTTTTAATGCACTTCTTTGCATTGCCATGGGGAGTGTGGGAGGAGTGTACATCAGTAGAGGAGTATGGGAGGCTTTTAATAGGGAAAATGATATGGGTCATAGGCTTATGGTTGTTGTTGTTGTTTGAAGAATGATGAGGGGGTGAGGAAAAATAATAAGAAAAGTCCTTTGTACAAGTTATATTGTGAGCTTTCAGTGTTTTACCAGTAGCTACTTGTCTAAAGATCACTACATATATTATTGACCTTAGAATGAATTACTTACAACCTTAAAATCTTGGTGCAGAAGGAAAAATATTTCCTTCTCTCGAAGATGATCATTATTTTGAGGCAAAGAATAAGATGCACAGTGTTGAAAATAACAACAAGAAATTCTAAAAATAGAATTGCTAAAAATAGCATTCTATAAATGGCATTTCGGGATACCTTCCTATTTTAGTCAGTCCTTAAACTAAAATAGTGAAGTAAAATTCGAATTTGATCTTAGCAACTATTTGTAAATTAATTAATTAATTCATCTTGAGTTAATTAGTTAAGGAAAATCAAACATGAAGTCTATGTGGGGACATGCAATAGCTTCTCCATTAATTGAGGAATTTACCCATCAGTTAAGGAGATAAGGATGAGTTGTAATTAGTTGACTTAGTTAATTGAGTCAAGTCTAGTTAGATTAATTCAAACAATTTGTTGAAATAATGTAAGTTTAGTTAGTTAATGCTTCCATGCATCTAACTATTACACTTCAGGTAATTGAGTATACTCTCATAAATAACTCATGCATGTCAGTTCAGACAGAGACCCAGTTGAGATCAAATGGAGGGGCAGTGTACTATCAGTTGCTAGAATATTCCATTGTGAATATTCCTTGCATGTAGAAGGAATTCTTTCCTTGAGGATTGCGCAGTTACTTCTTCAGGTTTAGTGAGTGTGATGAGGCCAATTCACACATGTGGCTTAAACAGACCCCAAGAAAAATTACGCAAGGAAATAGGAGGCTTGGAGGGCTTGAGGAGGACATATACTGTCTATTCAGTCTATGAGTTGTATTATTTGATTGCAGAGAGAGCAGGATAGCTTGAGAGCTGAACATTTTTGTAACTTGAACAAGATTTCCACTTGTATGATAATACAGAGTTGGGGTTTTAGGCTGAGGCTTTCGCTAGGTTATATCTTCTGTGTTATGTGTGATTGATTTCTCATTCTCAGTTATATGTGTTCTCTTGATCTTGCTCAATTCAATTAAGCTTCCGTAAAATGTTGTAGAAGTAGATCTTGTATTGTGTTTTAGTATATTGCATAATCTATTGATCTACAGTGGGAATTTATACATGGTATCAAAGAAAATGTGATCAAGGCGAAGAACAATATACAAGAAGAAGAAGTTCGAAGTTTGATTCCTAAATATAGAAATCGAGTTCTTATCACATCTCTATTTCACCTATGACGTTCAGTGGTTTAAGACTCGAGTATGCCCTTGATGGCAGCTTGAATTATATAGCCTGGAAGGATCGCATGGAGGTAGTCTTAGAGGATAACGGTTAAAGGACTTCATTGATCAAGAAGTCCCCAAGCTGACTAATGCTACTCAACTGGCGGAATGGAAGAAATGTGTCGCTAGAGCAAGGAGAATCCTCCTGGAGGGAGTTTGAGACAACATTGTCTCTAGCCTCCATGGGATGGAGACACCATTTTCGATGTGGAAAACATTGAAATATTTATATCAGAATAGTAGCAATCAGAGGAAGTTGGCATTGAAAGACAAGCTTCGTAAGATCAAGTGTGAAAAGGGTGACACAATCTGTACATATCTGAACAAGCTCACCACCTGCAAGGATGAGCTTGGAAGTGTAGGGATCACTATCGCTGATGATGACATGGTGAGTCTTGCACTCCTCGGTCTTCCTAAGAGCTAGCATAGCTACCAAGACTCGGTTAATGGAAGAGAAAAACTGCTAGATTGGGAATGACTTTGGTCAGATCTGATGCAGGAGGAAATCAAAAGAAGCACCAGAGATGGATCCTCATCGAAGCAAGATGATGAGGAAAATTTAGCCTTAGCGAGTAAGGCGAGGAAAAGGAAAGGGAAGGCATCCCATCCCAAATCCAATTCTTCCCATGGTGGGAAGAATATTGACAAATCGAAAGTGTGATGCTTTCATTGTCATGAAGTGGGCCATTATGCTACGAATTGTCCACAGAAGAAATCCAAGAAGGGTTCCTCAAAGGGATCTGATGGTGAGGCAGTGGCCTCATAGTTTGAGCTGGATTTCTCACTTATCGCATGCATGGTTTCATCCATGGTGGGATGTGTGTGGTACCTGGACAGTGGAGCTTCATTCCACATGTTAGGTGACAAGAATCTTTTCAATACCTTGGAGGAGAAGGATCTCCAGATGCAGATCGAGATGGGTGATGATGGAAAGTATTGTGTTTCAGGGGAAGGTACGGTTGCGTTTCGGAGGGAGCATGGAGCTCCCCTCACCCTAACTAATGTAAAGTATGTACCAGATCTGAAGAAGAATCTTGTGTCTGTCGCTATGCTAGAAGATAAAGGCTATGATGTAGTCTACAGTGAAGGAAAGGTATTCCCGAGGCATATTGGTACTGGACAGACAAAGTGAATAGGGATTCGAGTCAAGAATCTCTACAGGCTGGAGGTAGACAACTGTGCTGCTTTGAGTTCCAAAGCTGAGATGGTGCAGAGCTAAGATGTTGGCAAGCTATGGCATAGAAGACTGGGTCACTTGCACCATGGAGCCCTGAAGATCATGCATCAGATTTCTACCGGATTACCCAAGGGAAAACTTGAGTAGACGACTACATGCAAAGGTTGTACCTTGGGTAAGTATGCGAAATCTTCCTTTCCGGATCAAGATAGTAGAGCTGGAGAAATCCTGGAGTGAGTTCACTCAGATGTATGTGGACCTTTCTCTACAGCCTCCATCACTAAACAAAGGTACTATGTTATTTTTATTGATGATTTTTCTTGTATATGCTAGATCTACTTTATGCAAGGGAAGGATTAGACCTTCTTGAGGTTTTGTGAGTTTAAAGCCTTGGCAAAGAAAGAATCTGGAAAGAAAATAAAAGCCTTGCATAGCGAAAATGGTGGGGACTATGTCACCCAATAGTTTAAAGAATTCTGCGTTGCAGAAGGTATTAAATGGGAACTGATGGCACCCCATAACCCACAGTAGAATGGGGTGGCCAAAAGGAAGAACAGACCGATTGTGGGAACAGCTTGAACGATGTTGCATGACCAAAGCCTACCACTGGGTTTGTGGGTTGAGGCATGCAATACAACAGTATACTTGCAGAACAGAAGCTCGCATCATACACTGGGAATGAAGACACCTATGGAGGCCTATTCTGGGAAGCGACCTAATGTAAGTCACTTCGAAATCTTTGGATTATCAATTTACTGTCATGTGACCAAAGATGGTAGGAAAAAGCTAGACCCAATAGCTGAGTTGGGAATACTTGTGGGGTACAAAGATACACCCCACAACTATCGGGTGTACCTTCCTTCCACTAAGAGGATTGTGATACACAGGGATCTGATGTTCGATGAGCAGAAAGCCCTTATCACTTGAGAGGGAGCTCGAGTTGCATGCAGATGAGGAACTTTCAGTTCCTAAGGATGATGTTATCACAAAATCAAGCACTGAAGGCTGCCAATCAGCAAGATTCTGTGTAACTATTTCAAACCAGGCTTTGGACTAAGGCTTAGCCTCCTTAGTCTAAGAGGGCTCTCTCACAGATTATTAATATTGACTAATGACAAGAAAAGATGGCTAACTTTTATAAGACACATGAAAATAAGCTGGCTGGACAACATTGAATTGATTCCCATTGGGCTTATGGAGTCTCTCATATCTCAGCAAACAAAAACACTATCTTTTCATAGAAATCAGGGCACTTTACATCTATATGTTCAAACATAACTTTGAAACCACAGTTTGCCAAGGCATACAGGAAGTCAGAGCATGATTCATGAGTTCTGAGTGATTATGCATTAACAAAACTGTAAAAGAACCTTAAATAAAGAATACCATCACACATTTGAACAAGAAGATCCATTGTGAATCCTGAGAAGAAAACACAGTCATTTGCATTACTGAAATTTGTTTATACATAAACCAAAAACAGTCTTCTCCAAAACATCCAACCCTTATTACATCACTCTCTTGGCTATTTATAGAGTGCTTTTCCTATCTCATTCGAGCTTCCTCCTCCAGCATGAGGGGAGCTCGATGATTGCCATTAATTACCCCTATCCGCTATTGAACTAACCTATTAAATACAATCAACACTAACTGAAGTTCTAAAAAGTTCTAATTTAATTATAACTCTAACTCTATCTTCTTCGTAGAAGATTCCTCCTTGCAGCTTTGACACATGGTTTCCTTTTCGTTTGGCTGAGATCGCTGTGATTAACCTTTAATGCTCCATGTTTGTCTTTAATGACACATCTTTCTGTTACCCTGAAACATAGGCCCCTGTTTGTCGGTCCTTGATGTGCTGTTCCATTTTGGTCGTCCATCACTTCGAACATGCAGCAGCCTGTCTTCTAGCCCTTGAATAATCCAAGATATGGAACGCTGCCATGTCTCCAGATGAGCTGTAGGCTGTATTGATGGACAGGTGTCTCTCTTTCAAAACTCCCGTTCAAACTGCTTTTTCTGCATTGAAAACACCACCTACAGCAGTTTCGTAGCGCGCTACGAAACTGCTGAGTTATGTTTGTTAATGCATATGACAATCTGAAATTTTGTAGGGCTTGATGCACAAAATGCTCTCCTTGTATCCATTCAGGATTACTGGTTGATTCTTGTTCCTGAGTTGCTATTTGCTGATTGTCATGAAATATTCAAACTCAATATGTAGGCAATCCTCAATCCCGACCTCCATCTTGATGCTGTTGTTAACTGTTGGAAGTGGTGTATAATTCCGCACCCAGAAGTCTTGGTACTCGACAATGTTACTGACATAGTTACGACTGATAGTAACCTTCAAAATGTACCTTAGCCTCCCATTTACACCATTGTATGACTCATATGGCATCTCAACTGTGGAGAACTCGAATGGATAGGTCTTACGATCATGAAGCTCACCAGGTACATCTAGCTCCCGAACAAGGGAAATAAAATCGTAGAAGTTACCCCTGTCGAAATACAACTCTATTTGGCCTAGAAGCTCAATTTTTACACCATTATGCTCAACTTTTTTACCAGCAACAGGTTCTATCAAAACCTCTACAACAACATTTTCTTGGCTTCGAAAAAGAGGCACCAAGGCAGTTTGCCCATTTCCTTTCTTTACAGTAGCCTGCTTACGAGTTTTCCCATCAGAAAAGGTGATAGATATTATACAAGGTAGCTTAAACGCTCCAATGAGATAGTTCATATTTGCAACTGGTCAATGCTTTTAAGTGATCTCCAAAACCCAAAATCTGCAATGATTGGTCAATCCACCCGCAGTTTTCACTTCAAAACACTTGCAAAACTTCCCGAACTCGGCAGACCTCTTAATTCTAACCGACTCATATGAAAACTTCGTTACAGGGTCAGGGGCTTCAATCCACTGGATCAGAAACAGAATAGGATGCAATGAAACATGAAACTTTTTCACCTGGAGCTCTGACCACAGAGAAAACAAAAAATTTGATACAGTGGTACCCATCTTCATCTTTACATATCCACGGATGACATAGAACTCCATGAGCAGTCAGGCGCTCATAATTCCCGCTCAGATAGTTTTGAAGTAAGCATCTTTCTGATAAGATCCTTTGCACTCTTAGAAATTGTGGGCCATGGTTCTGAATCAAAATCAATATGACCTCGTAGAACAACATCGAAAACTCCCTGCTGTGTTTCTGCCCAAAATGGTGGAACACCGCTGAGTAAGATGTATAGGATGACCCCGGCTGTCCACACCTCTGCCTCTGGACCATAGCGTTTGCATAACACTTCCGGGGTAACATAGTATGGGCTTCCAACCACATCAGTGAACACGTAACCAGGTTTGAAAAAGACAGACAGCCCAAAATCAATTTCCTTCAATGATGAATGACAGAAAGCACCTCTTTGTTAGTTGCAGTGCTCGTGCCCATCCCTATCACGAGCATGTTGCTTCAAATGATTCATCAACCTTGTCCCATAGTCTTTTACTTGTTCATCCGCAGTAATAGCACAGAAAGCTATTTCTCCAAATCTCTGACTAGGATAAGGGCGATAAGAAATGCCCCCAACAACTTAATTTTGCTTGATGATCATCATTGACTTGTGGCTCCTGTCCATTACAAGTCTAACAATGTACGCCTTTGGCATATTGGGAAGTTGCCTTGCAAATATATTCTTTAATCCAATAAGCCAGATCATATGTTGATCAATTCCATCATTACTAAAACACACGAATTGAAGACGGCCTGCATCTTCCTCTTTCTTGAGTGATTCTTCTCTAGAACAATAGGCTCCACTGGTTTGAATGTTATCAGTGGAAGTAAGCTTATTAGCTTCCTCTTTCACGGAACTGGGTAAAAGAGCAGAACCGGAAGGAGCAACTTGAGCATTGTTGGCTGAGACATTACTGTTGTTGTTGTTACAGCTAATCTTTTCTTCTTTAACTGTGTCAAGAATCGGTTCAGTTTTAACAGTGGTGGCAAGTGCAGCTCCAGCAGCATCAACCTTGGGTTTAAGATTGCGGGAATTAGCAGCGCCGTTGTCCAAGCGAGCGGCAGTGAAGGTGTGCATGGAATCGTGGCTATCATCGGAGTCGTCGTCGGCATCAGAGTCGTGGTCTTGATCCTCTTCGTCTCCATAAGCAAGTAAACCACAAGATACAGACATGAATGATGAGCTAATAAGGTCCTCCACTTGAAACCTCGAGAACTCTGAGCATAACCTGCAGCCATTGCATTCCATACAACTACATCTCTCTCTGGCATTTCATCAAACACTTGGAAACCTTCCTCTATACTCCCACACTTAGAATACATATGCAGACAAAGGCAACTTTGACTTCCATTCGACTTCATAATAATTTATATTACCGCTATCCCCTTTGATGCCAACAGAGCCTGCACGTGTCAAGACCGACATGTAAGACTTTACACATGCTATTCCCGTAAAATTCTTGCAGAAAATATGACAGCTGGTGTGAGATGTACTATGGATCAGCACGAATTCCCCATTTCGTAGCGCAGTTAGTGCAAAGTCGGTGTTTTTCGCTACGAAATCACTAAAACAGGTTGCGCTGCGAAACTGCTAAAGGATTTATGCGTTGCGAAAACACTTTGTCCTTAAGCTAGTCTGAGAAATTTTGGCAACAGAATTTTCAGTGATAACAGATGAGGAGCCTCAGATTAATGCAGAGCAGCTGCATGTAGAGGATCCAGGAGTGGAGACATCCACTTATGTTGATACTTCCATAGATGGGCGGAAACTCTCAAGGGAAGCTGATAGGTTGATGCTGGATTCATGGGAGAATGTGGGACAACCATCTTCTCAGTGCAGATAGAGGAGGTCGCCCGAGCAGTACACTAAGTACATGGCCTTGGTTAGGGAGTGTGTAGATACTGAACCTTCTTCATTCGAGGAGGTAGTGCAGCAACCATTCTGGGTTGATGTAAAGGTAGAGGAGGATGACTCTATCATTCAGAAAAGTGTGTGGGATTTTGTCCCAAGGGCTTAGGGCAAGTCAGTGGTGAGTTCCAGATGGATTTACAAGGTAAAGTAGGTAGCTAATGGCAGTGTTGAGAAACATAAGGCAAGGTTTATTTCCTAGGGTTTCTCACAGGTTGAGAGGATCGGCTACGATGAGACTTTTTCTCCCGTAGCAAGGTATTCATTGATTAGATCGATGTTGGCACTATCAACTTAGATGGGGTAGAAGATCCACCAGATGGATGTGAAGACAACATTCCTCAATGGGAAGATTTAGGAGGAGGTATACATTGAGCAGCTAGAAGGTTTCGAAACCTTCGATCGTGAGTCACATGTGTGCAGACTCAAGAGGGCTATGTATGGGCTGAAGAAAGCACCCCATGCTTGGTACACTAGGATTGAAAACTATTTCACCAGTTTGGGCTTCACCAAGAGTGAAGTAGATGCGAACCCTTACCACATCATGGTAGAAGGTAAACCATTGATCATTGTTCTTTATGTTGATGATCTGATTTTGACAGGTGATGAACAACTCATGTAGTCTTGCAAGGAGGACCTTGCAAGAGAGTTCGAGATGAAGGACATGGGCCTTATGCACTACTTTCTAGGCATGGAGGTGTGGCAGAAAAATGGGGAAGTATTTATGTCTCAAGGAAATTATGCCAATGATATACTCAGGCACTTTCACATGGAGAAGTGCAAGCCCATGCAGACTCCTCTAGCTGGGAACTGGAGGAAGGGGGATGCTACTTTAGGTGAGGTAGTAGCTGCTACTGTTTATTAGCAGCTGGTGGGTTCATTGATGTATCTGGTGAACACACGACCCGACTTATGCTTTGCGGTGAACTAGTTGAGTCAAGCTATGGTTCAGCCTACCAAGCTATTTTGGAAAGCAGCAAAGCATGTGCTGAGATACCTCAGAGGCACATCTCAATTGGGATTATGGTACAGACAGATAGAGGGAGTGAAGCTTCAAGGCTTCATAGATGTAGATTGGGCAGGGAGTCCATCAGAATGGAAGAGCACTTCTGGAGGAATCTTCAACCTTCGTTCAGCTACAGTTTCTGGGTATAGCAGGAAACAGAGATCTATTGCACTTAGCTCGGCAAAGGCTGAATACATGGCTGCTAGTTAGGCTGCATTGGATGCGGAAGATTCTAGTGGGATTGTTTGGTCAGATGATGGATCCTACAGTGATCTACTACAATAACGAGAGTTGTATCAAACTCTCGGAGAATCCAGTTTTTCATGACAGGTCCAAGCACATAGATATCTGGTATCACCATCTTTGAGACTGTGTGGTCAAGAGGATCATGTTGTTGCTGTATGTTTCGACCGAGGAACAAGATGCAGATGTTTTGACTAAGGCATTGTTAAAATGCAAGTTCGAGTTCTACAGAGATAGGATTGGGGTTGCTGATAATCCCTTTCTTGTTGAGAGGGAGTGTTGAAAATAGCAACAAGAAATTCTAAAAATAGAATTACTAAAAATAGCACTGCTATAAATAGCAGTTCAGCCAATGTTGATCTTAGCAGCAATGGATGGAAAAATGGAAGTGCTAAAAATATCATTCTATAAATAGCATTTCGCGATACCTTCCTATTTTAGTCAGTCCCTAAACTAAAATAGTGAAGTAAAATTCGAATTTGATCTTAGCAGCTGTTTGTAAATTGATTAATTAATTCATCTTGAGTTAATTAGTTAAGGAAAATCAAACATGAAGTCTATGTGGGGACATGCAACAGTTTCTCCATTAATTGAGGAATTTATCCATTAGTTAAAGAGATAAGGATGATTTTTAATATTGAGTTGTAATTAGTTGACTTAGTTAATTGAGTCAAGTCCAATTAGATTAATTCAAACAGTTTGTTGAATTAATGTAAGTTCAGTTAGTTAATGCTTGCATGCATGTAACTACTACACTTCAGATAACTGAGTATTCTCTCATGAATAACTCATGCATGTCATTTTAGACAGAGGCCCAGTTGAGATTAGATGGAGGGGCAGTGTACTATCAATTGCTAGAATATTCCATTGTGAATATTCCTTGCATGTAGAAGGAATTATTTCCTTGAGGATTGCACAGTTACTTCTTCAGTTTAGTGAGTGTGATGAGGCCAACTCACACATGTGGCTTCACTAGACCCCAAGAAAAACTGGGCAAGGAAATAGGAGGCTTGGAGGGCTTGAGGAGGACATATACTATGTCTATTTAGTCTGTGAGCTGTATTGTTTGATTGTAGAGAGAGCAGGATAGCTTGAGAGCTAATTCTTTTTGTAACTTGAAAAAGGTTTCCACTTGTATGATAATACATATTTGGGGTTTTAGGCTAAGGCTTTCCTCGGGTTATATCTTATGTGTTATGTGTGATTTATTTCTGATTCTCAATTATATGTGTTCTCTTGATCTTTCTCAATTCGATTAAGCTTCCGCAAAGTGTTGTAGAAGTAGATCTTGTATTGTGTTTGAGTATTTGCATAATCTGTTGATCTACAGTGGGAGTTTCTACAAATAGGGATAGGGAACAACAATTATCTTTATGAAAAATGTATTGGGAAAAAATATGGAATTGAAACTTCAAGGGAAATTATGTTGTCCCGGATCTCACAATGCTACCTAAAATTTATGTACACAAACTTTTCCTTTGATATGCCTTCCTGTTGTGGCTTAAGAGGGGATTAGGCCTACATGGATCACCCTAGAGGACTCATTCTTCATACTTATTACTCTTGCAGTCTAAGTGTTCTTCCAATGGGATAACCATGTTGTGCTAATGGGGTGTGTTTCTTTCAAAGGCCAACCCTTGAATTATACTCTTCAACATGGTTGTTCTAAATGTGATGGTTCCTAAAAATATATCTGCACTTCACAAAGTTTGCATTTATGTTGAAACTTGAAGCCAGAATGACATCCATATTAGAATTTAAGGTGCGTCCTTCAAGTTGTAGCTTGTAACTTATAACTTTCTCTCCAAATGGTGTGGCATGTCCTAGAATGAACCTCATTATCGTGCATGAGATATTTTGCGAAACTGGAGTACAAGCCTTAACTAATGAGCTTGCGTTTCAAATCTAGACCAACATTGGTCACACCAATAATTCTTATAAGATGTACTTCATTTTACCTTATAAATAGAATGTTATGAGAGGCCCTTTGTGACACAATATAAGTCTAGGAAATACAGAAGGATGATGCAGTCATTGAAGGAAAAGGAAGCAAAATGATATAAGGCATTAGTTTTTACAGTCTCTTTATGGAGAGAGAGAGTTAAGCATGTAGGAGTCAATAGATTGAAGAAGTCGTCTCTACACTTTGTACTATGGTAGGAATTAATATACTACTCTTAGATCTGTTACCAAGCACACTAAGGGTTGTCATCAATATATATATATATATACATATATATATATATATATATATATATATATATATATATATATATATATATATATATATATATATATATATATATATATATATATATATATATATATATATATAAAGTACTAATTAGTCCCAAGGGTTACCTTAATTGGTACTTTTTTTATTGAGAGGTCACGGGTTCAATTATCTTCTATCATTGGACGTAGAGGTCACCAATCTCTGGAATCTGTAAACCACATAGGGAAAAAAAAACTAAAATACTAATTTAATAATATTAAGTTCTACATATTCTAACTAATAAGATAAATTACTAAATTAGTAATATTAATAGGAGACAGGTATAACCAATACATACTTAAAAATTTTAGGATTTTAAAATATAAAAAGGAAATAAACCCTAAAAAACAAGGACAATAACCCAAAATAACTTAAAATTATATAATCAAGCTAAATTGTAAAGGAACCAAATTAGATTACATATTATTATTCTTAACTAATAAGGAAAGTATTAAATTAATAATATTAATAAGATATAGTTATGATTAATATAAGGTATTAAGGTTAGAAAGGAAAATAAAGGGAGAAAACAAAAATAATTATATATATATATATATATATATATATATATATATATATATATATATATATATATATAGAAAGAGAGAGAGAGAGAGGGAGAGAGAGATAATTCAAGGCATGAATGATTAAAGCTCAAAAGATGAAAAAAATAAAATTAATACTAAAAACAAAGAGCAATCTTTCCATTTGTATACATGTATGTGTGTGTGTGTGTTTATGTGTGAGATTCTCACTTTCAAGCAGGAGGGTGGGGTGAACACTTACATTTATAATAATAATAATAATAACAACAACAACAAGAACAACGACAACAACAAATGGATATGAATAACCACATGGATTGCAAAAAATGAAAGCATACAAAATATCAAAGCTATAATAAAATTCTAAGCTCTAAAATCATGCCTCTTTTACAAAATAAGAAATTACACAAATAAGATATCATATTGACACAAAAATGATAAGAATGCAAAATAAAATATATAAAAATACTAACAAAACCCATACCAACAATTCACAAAGCATAATTGTTGATTTCATTGATGTAATAATTGTAGAAAACGGGTCCTTACCTAGGGCCTTAGATGCTCGTATATACAATTTTGGGTGGATAGATGGATTTGTTAATTCAACTTTCTAGTGCCTATTCGCATTCCTAATTTAGAGCTTTGACCGAGAAGTTATATCTTTTCTAAATTTTACCAATTTACCCAGTTTTCCCCTTTAATTCCACCAAGCATATTCCTTCTAATCTCCCTAATAATTTGGGTTCTTAGATTGAAATTTTTGATCCATGGGTGGATTCTACTATCTAAGATATTTCAAATGAATACTTCTATGATCAATTCTGAGCTCTGAGGAGAAATGTATGCCTCTTGAAAGTGAGTTGGTACTTCCCCTTGCTACATTGATCTAGCTGTAAAATTTTCATACCATATCCATTTGGCATGCATAGTAGCTCCTTGGAACACTCTAACTAAGAAATATCCTTTAACTGTATAGCCTCAAAAATTCCTAGAAAACACCATTTAGGGCCTCAAAATGGCCCTAGAAGTTTAGGACGTAGAAAATTATGAGAAAATCAAAACAAAACTTATGAAGAGGGAGAAAAACTTATGCTTATGTGGCATTCTACCAACTCAATTGTTGGCATGGAATGGAATGTGGAACCTAGTTCCATTTGGAACCCTAAGGTGCTTCCATGTCACCTCCTTGTCCACCTAACATTGCCTCATCATCTCTTGTCACCTTCTCCTTATCTCTTCTCTCTCCTCTTTCCTTCTTATAATTTTTCTTCTCTTTGTTTCACTTTTTCAAATTTGTGGGCCACCTAACCCTTTTTTTCTTTTTCCACCGCACGACATCATTTTATCCAGAGATGAAAGAGAGGCTTCCACGTTGTCCCTACCTCCTGCATGTTGCACATTTGGGTTATTCAACAAGTTGCGATCCAATGTTTGTCTTTCATCAATATGAATGACTCATAATCATTTTGGATTCACAAGTGATTGACCCATGACCAAGAAACTTACATCTAAAATATCTAATGGCTGAGATTAACCCCATCCAATGATGGAGATTTATTTCAAACCCAAAGATGATCGAAGGTTAATGATGCAAATTTTGTTGGAATTATGACACAGGATTGGCGCTATGACACAGGTTTTGTCCTTGATGGCAACTCACTCAAATGACATATCACAGTTCAAGCTCTCTGAATGAAGGAAAAAGAGATATACACAAGTTCCTCTTAATCAAGTCGCGTATACATGCGGGATCACCGATGAAAAGGCACATATACATATGCACTCACTTTCATGCAAGGAAAAATGTGTACATGTGGGAAAGCTATGGTATTTATTCCTTGCTATTTGGACCTATGGTTTTGGACCATGGTATCTTGTCCGAAGTATTGAACCCAGGTATTGGGTCCATGGTATTGATTCTCTATGGTTTTGGACCATGGTATTGAGTAAGGCCTAAGACTATAAAAGGGGAAGGAGAGCATTAGGCAAAAGCATTCACTCAAGGATTGAATATCTTATGAAGAGCAAGATCTAGAATACTGGTCATTGGGTTATGGTGCATAGCTGGATCTGAATCAAGCAGGAACCTAAGCGCAAGGAGAAGGATAAGTTCTATTGATGGGTCAAGATCTCAAGACTTGAAGAGAAGTATCTTTGTGCGATTTTGATCTGTTATAATTGGTGCATAAATTGATATATAAATCTGATAATCTGGGTATAACTGATGTCTGAATAATTGAAAAGGATAGATTATCTTTTGTAGATCTGTACGCAGGTTTAGCATAGCAAAGGTGCGTATACAGGCTGGTTAGGTATTACGAAACTTCATATATGAAGGTTGGCCTTAATACAGAAGCGTATGCATGCAGGTTATACATATTGAAGTAGCGTACGTCTCACGAAATATGTTTTAGCTATTTCTGTTTATTGCTGCAGTTTTTTGGGTTCAGGATTGGTTTCTGGTTATTCTTAATGTATTCTGGTTACAACATTCATAGAAGTAATTGTTTGATTCAGTTTTGGTTGAATCAAAGGAGATTGGTTGATGCTAATGTAATTGATGTTTGATTAATGTTATTGATGGATCCAGTCTAAAAATTTATGAAACGTGGTCCCTGGAAGAAAAAGAGAAGGTTGTAGCCTTTTGTAGGTTAGCACCTACATACTAGTACTTCAACTAGTACAAGAGCTAAGGGGGTTGTAGCTCCCTTCCAGGAGAAGATGGAAAACGAGAGAAGGTTGTAGCCTTCTGCAGGTAGAAGCCTGCGTATTGGTATAAGACTGCACCAGTACAAGACCATTGTAAAAAGAAGTTTCTTATTAAAAGAAGATAGAGATGAATTGCAGCAGGTGGTTTTCACGCACATTGGGTTTCCACCTTATATCTTGTGTTCTTGTGTGTGACTGTCTACTCTATTTTATTGTACCGGGTTGTTGTTTAAATGGTTTTGATGCAAAAATTATTGATCAATATCTGAAGAATAAATTAAATTATCAGTCTACAAGTTATACGCCAGTTTCCTTAATTACAGTTGCGTATATACACAGTTTTCACTAACTAAAGTAGCGTATACAGATCTGATTGTGGAATGAAAATTATTTGACTTAATAATACTAATTCACCCCCCCCCCCCCCCCAGTATTTATTTCCAATAATTGGTATTAGAGCAGTTCCTTCAGAAGAAGCTTGATCACTTGAAGGAAGATCTATCATCATGAGCAACTACGAAAAAGAGGCATCTATCAGGCCACCAATCTTTGATGGGAGCAACTTCATCTATTGGAAGGTAAGAATCACAACCTATCTTCAATCTCTTGGTACAAAAGTTTGGGATATCGTGGAAGGAGGATACACATTTCCATCAGCAAATCCTACAGATACGACTGGTAAGAAGCAGTATGAAACAAATGCAAGGGCTGTCAATACTCTATTAGGGAATTTATCTCAATTAGAATTTGTCAAGGTTATGCACCTCAAAACCACAATGGGACAAGATCGTTCTGAGCTATGAAGGAGACGATCAGGTAAAACATGCAAAACTACAATCTCTCAGAATTCAATATGAAACTCTCAGAATGCACAATGATGAAAGTGTGGCTAATTATTTCTTATGTATAGATGAGATTGTTAATCGTATGAAAAACTTGGGTGAAGAGATAAAAGAAGTTACTTTAGTTGAAAATGTTCTAAGATCTTTGTCCTCTAAGTTTGAATCAAAGGTGTATGCCATAGAAGAAAAGCAGAATCTTCAGAGTATTACCATGTCACAGCTGCACGGAATCCTAACTGCTTTTGAAATGAGAAAAGGGGGTCCATTAGACATGAGAGAAGCTGCATTCAAAGCTTCAGGAAAAGGAGATTACAATGAGTCAGGACATATGTCAGAAAGAGAGGAAGAATCAAACTTTATCAAGAACCTTCAACAGGGTTCTGGAAGATTCAAAGGTAAGCTACCTTTCAAATGCTTTGCTTATGGAAGAGTCGGTCACTATGCAGCCAAGTGTCCTCATAAAGATAAGCTTGACAAAGGTAAAGAACCAGTTAGATGGAACAGAAAACAGAATGTAAGTAAGAAGAGCTATTATACACATGAAGATAGTGATGAATTTTAAATTAGTGATGAAGATGAACAATGTAATGATTATAGACTTTTGATGGCTTTTAAAGATGATGATTTCTTGGATGCTATAGATGAAGATGATCTCTATGAAGAAATTTCTAAACTTAAAATCTTTTTAGAAGAAAAGAGTATGATCATAGATACTCTGACATTCCAACTTGCTGAAAGGGAAAAACACAATGAAAAGTTAGAATGTGAAATTGTGGGACTTAGAAAAGATATTGAGAAAACAAAAGTTCTTAATCTTAGATTTGCTAAAGGATCTGAAACTTTAGATGAGATTATCAAAGTGCAGCGTTCTCCTCTAATCAAGACAGGTCTTTGATATACTGAAGAAGCATCTCAAGCATAGAAGCCATCCACCTCCAAAAGTTATCTTGACGCAGCAAGGAGAAGTGAACAGATTGACAATCGACAGAAAAGGCATAAAGCAGATCACCAGGTAAATTAGGGTCAATCTACTTCAAGGATGAACAGAGATCACCAGGTAAATCAGGGTCAATCTACTTCAAGGATGAATAGAGATCACCAAGTAAATCAAGGGCAATCTACTTCAAGGATGAACAAAAGCTACAAAGAACCGCAGGTAAACCATTCTCAATTTGCCTCAAGAATGAATGTCTATGGAAACTACAATCACCTAGACGGTAGGTTTGATAATCGCAGGAATTTCTTCAATGGCCAATGTTTCTCTTGTCATAACTTTAGACACAAAGTTGCTCAATGTGTTTCCTACAAGACCATCATGATTAGAGAAGCAAAAAAACAAAGAAGTATGACTGGGATCATGAAAAGGACCTACAATAACTTTTTTGTTCTTGAAAATGAAATAGAATGTTCTATTTGTAACAACTTCGGTCATGAAGATTTTGAATGCAGGAGAAGGTTTTGGCAAACAACTCAAAAGGAGCAAGCTTCATTGAGTTTGAAAACATGGAGAAAGAAAGAACCACAACCAAAAAGATGTGGTATAGCCTTATATGCGGAAGGATGGGAAAATCAGTGGTACATTGATAGTGGATGCTCAAAACATATGATAGGTGATAAAGAAAAACTTCAGTCATATAGTGCCTTAGAAAAGGAAAGGAAGGTCTCATTTGGAAATGACACCCCTGCACTCATAAAAGGTAAAGGTTCTGTGATTTTGAAAGAAAAAGTCAAAGTTGGAAATGTTATGTATGTTGATGGCTTAAAGAATAATCTATTGAGTGTTAGCCAAATGTGTGATCAAGGAAATGAGGTAATATTTCGATCAAATGAATTTATTGTTCGTGAGCTTGATATAGGAGAAACAATGATCAAAGGCATAAGAACTCCAAATAATCTATACATACTCAAGGGAGGACAATAACAATGCTATCTAAGCGAGAATGATGAACACTGGCTATGGCACAGAAGATTGGGGCATCTAAGCTTCCCCTAGATAAGGAAAGCATGCAAATATCAGGCTGTTTGCGATCTTCCTAACATCAAAATTCCAGACAATACAATATGCAAATCATGTCAGTTTGGTAAGCAAACCAGAACTCATTTCCCTAAGAAGGAAGGATCAACTAGTAAGCCACTTGAACTTGTCCATACTGATTTATGTGGTCCATCAAGGAAAAAGTCACCTCATGGAGAAGAATACTTTATATTGTTCATCGACGACTTTTCCAGGATGTGTTGGATAGGACTTCTGAAGCATAAAGACGAAGCCTTCGAAAAGTTCAAAGCTTTCAAAGCCTTGGTTGAAAATGAATCAGATCATAGAATCAAATGCCTCAGATCTGATCGAGGAGGCGAATTTACCTCAGATGAATTTTTCGATTTTTGTGAAGAACATGGAATAAGAAGGGAATTCTCTACCGCAAGGACTCCTTAGCAAAATGGAGTAGTGGAAAGGATGAACAAAACGGTTCAACAAATGGCTCGTGCTATGCTTGATGAGTCTAGAAATCCCGCAACCTTCTGGGGTGAATTTTTATTTGCTATCATTACTATTCTCAACAAAACAAACGTCTGGGTGAACAGCACTCGAACTCCTCATGAACATTGGTATGGTAAGACTCCTATAGTAAAATACTTCAAAATATTTGGAAGCAAATGTTACATCAAAAGGACTGATGAAAACCTTGGCAAGTTTGAACCTAAAGTAGATGAAGGCATTCTCCTTGGTTACTCTTCCCAAAGCAAAGGATATAAGTGTTACAATAAAAGACTTGGAAAAATTGTTGAAATTATTGATGTAGTGGTTGATGAAGTAGGAAACAATCCAAGGCAAGTAAAATACGAAGATTTTGAAGATGATGAGGACTATCCTTCAACATCAAATCAGACTAATGATGAAGAAGAAACCTATGAGGCACCAGAGGAACAGATAAGGGTAGAAGAAAAGACTCCATCCAGGTATTTCCAGAAGAATCATCCAGAAACTCAAATTTTGGGGCAGAAAGAGGCAGGTGTACAAACAATAAGAACTATTTTAGAAGCTTCAAGCTATCTAGCATTACTCTCCTCCATTGAACCATGAAATGTAAGTGAAGCATGTAAAGATGAATGTTGGGTCAAGGCCATGAATGAAGAACTTGAGTAGATTGAAAAGAATAACACTTGGGAGTTCGTTCCTAGACCAAATGATAAGAATGTCATAGGGACAAAATGGATATTCAAAAACAAGTTGAATGAAAATGGAGATGTTATTAGAAACAAGGCCAGACTTGTTTGTAAAGGGTATGCTCAACAAGAAGGCATAGAATTTGAAGAAACTTTTGCACCAGTTGATAGACTTGATGCCATAAGAATGTTCCTTGCTCTTTCTAGATTTCAGGAATTCAAAGTATATCAAATGGATGTGAAATCTGCTTTTCTAAATGGAGACTTAGGAGAACAAGTGTACATTGAGCAACCAGATGGATTCATCCTTGGGAATGATCCAAAACTTGTATGCAGACTCAAAAAGGATCTCTATGGCCTTAAACAGGCTCCAAGGGCTTGGTATTTTCGTTTGGACAAATACCTCCATCAACAAGGTTTTTCAAAAGGATCAATAGATAGCAATCTATATATAAAAATTGACAATGATAAATTGCTAATACTTGTTGTGTATGTTAATGATATCATCTTTGGTAGCAATGAAGAAACCATAAGTCAAAAATTTTCTTTGGTGATGCAAAAAGAATTTGAAATGTCCTTACTTGGTGAGCTCACATATTTTCTTAGTTTACAAATCCAACAAAACAAAGGAGGTATCTTTCTATCACAAACCAAATACCTGAAGCAGATCTTGAAGAAATATGGCATGGAAGATTCGAAGCCAGTATGTACCCCTATGGTAACAGGATGCAGCCTCAGCGCAAATGATGAATCAGCAGTAGTACATCAACCAACTTATAGATCCATGATTGGTAGTCTGGTCTATCTGACAAGTACCCGACCAGACATCATGCATGTAGTGGGAATAGTTGGAAGATTCTAGGAAAATCCAAAGAAAACTCACCTTCAGGTAGTTAAAAGGATTTTCAAATATCTTCAAGGGACACAAAACTATGGCTTGTGGTATCCTAGAGATACATATCTCACACTTCATGCATATACAGATGTAGATTGGGCAGGAAGCGTGGATGACAGAAAAAGAACTAGTGGTGGTGCATTCTTTATGGGTTCTAGATTAGTATCTTGGTTTAGCAAGAAATAAAGTTCAATTGCATTATCTATAGCTGAATCAAAATATGTGGCTGCTGCATCTTGCTACACACAACTCCTTTCGATGATGCAAACACTACAAAACATTCAAATCACTTGTACTCCACCTATCTCCATTTTTTGTGATAATACAAGTGCAATCAGTATTTCAAATAATCCAGTCATGCATTCGAAGACCAAGCGCATACCTATCAAATATCATTTTCTTCGGGAACAAGTGCTTGAACAAAAGGTCAAATTGGAGTATGTTCCCTCCAAGGGACAAGTTGCTGATATATTCACCAAACCACTGCCCAAGGAGACATTTGAATACCTCAGACAGAAGTTGGGAGTAGTTGATGCATCATCTTGCTGTTGAAATTATCTGGTTCAGAGAATAGTAGTTGTACACAAGTTTCATGAAGCGTATCCGTGTACATAAGCCAATTTCTGTGGATACAGTCGCGTATATGTTGGTTTGAAGACAAACAATGGGGCCAGACTTAGGATGAAAAGAGTCTGATATGGGTCTGACATAGACCATCTGGCACAGTTTCAGGGGGAGCATATACTTCTAATAATGCATTGTTGGCATTATCTTAGAAGATCTTGGTTCAATTTCACAACTGTTTTTGTTTCAGGTAGAACAGGTGCAGAGGGAGATCATGGTTGTCATTCTGAATGATGATTGATAGATGCTGCTGATGTTAGTTTCTGATGACTATCTTAGTCTTGTCTTAGATATTTAGTCTCTATTTCTATTTTTATCAAGGTCATATAACAGCCTTTTTTTGGTTTCCCCACTATGCCTGGGATGGATGATGTAATGTTATTATTTTATCATGTGTAAACTTTTGGTGTATCCCCACTTGGTTAGGTGGATGATTCAATATTGGTATATCCCCACTTGGTTGGGAGATGGATGTTTGGTGATAGGAAGGTCATTTACGATGTATAAAGTCATGTTTTTTCTTGAAGAACATCTTTTTGTAGACCTTGCCTACAGTTAGGGGGAGCATGGATAGCACAACAGAGTAGAGATTTCAGCATGTACTCAGGGGGAGCATAAACCTTTGCCCTTGATGACAAAGGGGGAGAATGAATTTGAGAAACTTGGGGTTGCCATCAAGTCCAAAGGGGGATATTGTTGTAATTATGACACAGGATTGGCGCTATGACACAGGTGTTGTCCTTGATGGAAACTCACTCAAATGACAGATCACAGTTCAGGCTCTCAGAATGAAGGAAAAAGAGATATATGCAGGTTCCTCTTAACCAAGTCACATATACATGTGGGATTGCCGATCAAAAGGCGCGTATACGTATGCATGCACTTTCATGCAAGGAAAAGTGTGTACATATGGGAAAACTTATTGTTTGGTCCATGGTATTTAGTCCTTGGTATTTGGACCTATGGTTTTGGACCATGGTATCTCGTCCGAAGTATTGAACCCGGGTATTGGGTCCATGGTATTTGTTCTCTATGGTTTTGGACCATGGTATTGAGTAAGGCCTAAGACTATAAAAGGGGAAGGAGATCATTAGGCAAAAGCATTCACTCAAGGATTGAATATCTTATGAAGAGAAAGATCTGGAATACTAGTCATTGGGTTATGGTGCATAGATGGATCTGAATCAAGGAGGAACTTGAGCGCAAGGAGAAGGATAAGTTCTATTGATGGGTCAAGATCTCAAGACTTGAAGAGAAGTATCTTTGTGCGATTTTGATCTGTTATAATTGGTGCATAAATTGATATATAAATCTGATAATCTGGGTATAATTGATTTCTGACTAATTGAAGAGGATAGATTATCTTTTATAGATCTGTACGCAAGTTCAGCATAGCAAAGCCGCGTATACACGCTGGTTAGGTATTACGAAACTGCATATATGCAGGTTGGCCTTAATATAGAAGCGTATGCGTGCAGGCTCTACATATTGAAGTAGCGTACGTCTCATGAAATATGTTTTAGCTACTTCTGTTTATTACTGCAGTGTTTTGGGTTCAGGATTGGTTTCTGGTTACTGTTAATGTATTCTGGTTACAACATTTAGAGAAGTAATTGTTTGATTCAGTTTTGGTTGAATCAAAGGAGATTGGTTGATGCTGATGTAATTGATGTTTGATTAATGTTATTGATGGAAACAGTCTAAAAATTTATGAAACGTGGTCCCTGGAAGAAAAAGAGAAGGTTGTAGCCTTTTGTAGGTCAGCACCTACATACTAGTACTTCAACTAGTACAAGAGCTAAGGGGGTTGTAGCTCCCTTCCAGGAGAAGATGGAAAACGAGAGAAGGTTGTAGCCTTCTACAGGTAGAAGCCTACGTATTGGTATAAGACTGCACTAGTACAGGACCATTGTAAAAAGAAGTTTCTTATTAAAAGAAGATAGAGATGAATTGCAGCAGGTGGTTTTCACCCACATTGGGTTTCCACCTTATATCTTGTGTTCTTGTGTGTGACTGTCTGCTCTGTTTTACTATACCTGGTTGTTGTTTATATGGTTCTGATTCACAAATTAATGATCAATATCTAAGGAATAAATTAAATTATAAGTCTGCAAGTTATACGCTAGTTTCCTTAATTACAGTTGCACATATACACAGTTTTCACTAATTGAAGTAGCATATACAAATCTGATTGTGGAATGAAAAATATTTGGCTTAATAATACTGATTCACGCTCCCTCTTAGTATTATTTCCAACAAATTTACTCCAACATATCGAACAATGGGGATTCATTTGATCCAATGGCCCAAATTAAGATTAGATGTAGAAGTGTTCACCCAATAACTAACTAACTTGTCTCGAAAACATTTGGCGATGGAAAATGATTGTGACCTATGATCCACAATCATTTCATGCTGGGAAATTATTTACTAATAACAAGGTCCTTCCACCCTAAAATGAACTTCAAGATGACACCTGTCCACGTCCATGTATCAACTCAATTTCCACTTGACATCTCACTATCATCCCTACATCATTAGTATGAAAATTTAAAATTTTCAAAATTTTCTTAATTCTATTAATAATGCCTAATTTCTATTAAAACAAATGTTTGCCATAAAATTCCCTGCTCAACTCTAAATCAACCCATTTCTTCACTTAATTCAATCCCACTATCAATTTGATATATTATACTTGTCAATTCATAATTTTTGAGCTAATTTATCCTCTGGATTTTTCCCAAAATTGGGGATTTTACCAAACTTCTCAATTGTTTTCCTATCCAACTATAGGAACTCATAATCATCCTGATACTGCCAATATATATCTACAAATTTGAAAAATACTTTATGTTATTCCCATCTTCAATCTATTTTATTACATATGGGAAATTTCTAGCCCCGTGATTTCTGAATTTGAAAAATTTCCCATTTTCTCTCCTTAAGGGCTTTGTCAAACAATTAGTAGAAAACATGTAACGTTTCTTATTTACATATTCCTAGCAATACATTCTAAGTATCAGAACCATCACGTTGATACTGTTGTATAATGTCCCAAAAGCCTAATCTGAGACATGTTATGATGATTATGACTTTCGACAATTACAAATGTACAAATTTATTTTGTTCCTAACTTTTATTTCCATTTTGAACCATAACACCATAATATGACCATGACCTGCATATGAACCAAATGAATATTCATAATGGCATACAATGTAGCTCCCAATTACAAATATATACATATAATTATGCACTAACATAAAAACATATATAACACACTAGAAGAAAAAGGGTAATTGGTGAGGGTCATGCCTGTGACAGACCTTTAAGGTCCGTCACCAATGTGACATATGGTGATGGTCTTAAAAAAAGCGTTGTCGTAAGTGTATATAGTGATGGTCCTTTAAGGTTTGTCACCAAAGTCATTTTCAATGACACTTTTGGTGAGGGTCATTAAAGGCTCGTCACTAATTTTCTCTTTGGTGACACTTTTGGTGAGGGTTGTTAAATGCCCATCACTAATTCTCTCTTTGGTGACACTTCTAGTGACGATATTTTATTGACCGTCACCAATGATCTTTTTGGTTACTTTTGGTGACGGTCAATAAATGTTCATCATCATTGATCATTCCAATGAGTCTTTTATGATGCTTCATGCCTATGACAGACATTTAAGGTCCGTCACCAATGTCGCATATGGTGACGGTCTTTAAAAAATCATTGTTGTAAGTGTATATAGTGACGGTCCTTTAAGGTTTGGCACCAAATCCATTTTCAATGACACTTTTGGTGAGGCTCATTAAAGGCCTGTCACTAATTTTCTCTTTGGTGACACTTTTGGTGAGGGTCGTTAAAGGCCCATCACTAATTCTTTTTTTGGTGACACTTCTAGTGATGATATTTTATTGACTCTCACCAATGCTCTTTTTGGTTACTTTTGGTGACGATCAAAAAATGTTTGTCATCATTGATCATTCCAATGAGTTTTTGATGAAGCTATGTACTTGCTACTAAATTTTTTGTCAAAAGATAGCGATTTAAGACCATTGTTATGGAGTCTTTTTTATTATGTCCAAGGTCATAGTGGTTATAATAGTTAGTCAATTTGTTAAGAATTAATTAGTGTGTATCATTTCCCTCAAGTCATCAGAATATAGTTTGCCTATGAGTTAACACATGATTCATCTCTATTAGGTTTATTATCTAGCAAGTTTCCTTTAAATAAAGTTCCACTAGTGTGTGTAGGAACCATATTATTTAATACATAATCAAGCTCTATCAATTCTATTAATGAGAGAGACCTAGTACTCCTCAACACTCATGTCACACCTTAAGATGCTTTGGAATAGTACACTAACAATCCTTGGCACCTCGCATGTCTTGGAACATATTTGTACCTAGAACATCTTGCCATGAGTAGGATGCCCAAGCACATGTTGGAATGCCCTAGCATAGCATAGCACTCCCCTATCATGTGTTGGCATGCCCTAGAACACCTTGGCAAAAGATTGCATTGAAAAACATTAAAACCTGGCACACTTTGGCACTTGGCATGTATTGGAACATATTATAAGTGTGCCTAGCATGCCCCTTTTGAAAAAGATAAAGTCTCGACTTATTAACCCTCTTATGTGTTCATTTCCTTGCATTTTATCTTGTTTATTCCTTTTGTTGCATTGAAACTCCCTGACGCATATTGGCATATTATGGCACCATGCACATCCTAGCATGTCTTAGCACTTGGAATGCATTGGCACTATTTGGCACATGTTAGCACACCTCGAAAATACCTAGCACACTCTAGCACTTCTTGACATTCCCTGATATTACCTGGTGTGCCTTACCCGTTCTTAGCATACCTTGTCACTCCCTCCTTGGCATGACAACTAGCACTCATTAACACTCCCTGACGCACCCTTATATTCATTCACTTCCATGAATTTTGATCTAGTACTCCCTTGTGTTGTCATAGTACTCTCTAACACTCCTCAGCATGCATTGGCATTCTCTAGCATACCTTAGCACTCTTCGATATGCTCTTCCACTTCATAGCATGCATCACACTCCCTGACAAACATTGGCACTTGGAAAGTATTAGCATGTTTGGCATGCATTGAGATGACTTGGTATGATTTGGCATGGTTTAATATTAATGTTATCTGAGATAAATTATTGGAAACTAGATGAGAAGAAACAGAGGAATATTTGGCACTTAGAATGCATTGACACTTGGCACTTGGCACCTATTGGCACCTAGTGTTGGTTTCCCTAGCATGACCCTCATGGAAAAGGTAATTTGATGACTTATTAACCCTATTATGTGCTCATTTACTTGTACTTTATCTTGTTCCTCCCTTTTGTTCCCTCGACAGTCCTTGGCATGCATTGTCACACCCTTGTACATCTTTGCATGCCTTCACACTTGGCACGTCTTATCTTGTTTTACATGTCTTCATACTATTTGGCACATGTTAGCATGTCCTAGCATTCCCTAACACACCTTTCCAGTCATGACCTTACAAGTAGCACTACATTTTTCCATGACTTAGGAACATTACATTCACTAGAACACCTTGGCACTCCCTACTTTTCATGCCCTCTGTTATCCTCCACAATGTCCCAGGTTGATGAGGAGATCGACGAAGGTAATCACAGACCAAGATTTTAGTTTGGTAGCTAGCCTTACCAAACCAGAGATGGATCTCTCTAATCACAACAAAGAGATGATTGGAATGTAAAGGATTTTAGGCTAGATAGCTAGCTTCAAGTGGGTTTTGGAAAATTTAGGGTTTTGTTGCTGGATAAGGGAGAAAAACCAGGTAGCTAGTCAGAGGATCAAAGGGTTACAAAAAAAAAAATACAAAAAGGAGAAAGGTAGCATTACTTTTGTGATGGATCTTAGGGTTTTTCGGTGTAGTGTAGTGTTTAGAAGAAACGAAAGGTATTAATGAGCATGAAACATGAATTCATTAAGGAAGAAATAAAGTAACACATAATGATTTTTCCATCAAAACAAATCTTTATGCAAAGAATTATGTTTATAAAATGTAAGGAAAACCATTGAATAATTTATGAATGGAAAGAGAAGATTAATATCTCTCATATAAAGCTATAACAGAGAAAAAATAACATCACAAACTTACAGCACATTAATTCCTAGATAATAGTTGCAAATTGTGTCCTTTGGTTTCCAAAAAATATCCAAGTACAAGATACAATATTTCTCTCGTCTGAAATCCAACATGTTCTATCACTGAGAAACTAATACATAAAGACCAAAACAACATCTCCCCACTCTTAGTGGTTGAATCAATGACTCTAGGAACTGTTCCATTAGGTGTTCTAACCAAACCCTAATGTCTAGGGAAGTTAAAAGTGACTTCTAGAATTAACTTTGACTCCAACCTCTCTCATAAATGAGGTAAAATTTACATCAAAACAACTTATAAATACTAACCACCCATTATTTACATTTACTTTTATGCATCATATTCATCTACTTCACCCTTCTGACTTTTACGAAAGTCAAACTAGGAATTACAAAAAATTACACAGTGAAAATTTTACAAAAATCTCAGAAATTTCTAGGTGTATATTGAGTTGTTGGAGGCCATTCTTGAGTGCCTTATGAAGTCCAAATCTAGAATGGAAGCCTTTTCTAGAAATCTAGGAGAGTGTAAATGTCTTTAGAGTATTTCTTCACTCAAAATGACCAATTTTTGGCTGACATATGGCCATTCTCCCAAGGTGTCTCCCAGTGTGCAACGAAATGGAAAGAGAGGGGCAGAAAGGTGATTTTTGGCCTCTTTTTTGCAAATTTATCAAAACCTGAGCCCCATACCAGGAAAGTGGGAAAATTTTGTTTGATATGGGGTCATAAGCTTTCCAAAACTGCTTATTTTACATCATTTGGAGCCCCGAGGAAGAAGCAAAGCATGAGCTTGCTGTGCTGCTAGACAAAAAATTGCCAAAAAATTGCAAGTCTGCACCAAAACACAAAATTTTCTCCAAACCCTCCCAATTTTTTTCTAGAGATGCCTCCTTATCACACCTATAACTTGCTAATGCTCCCTCTCATACACTATTATTCATTCATTTCCATGCAATTGAAACTATTCCTTCATTGTGTTTCCCTGACACTACCTAACATACCTTGTCAATGCCTCCTTAGCACACCCAGAACTTGCTAACACTCCCTATCACACACGATTATTCATTCATTTACATGTAATTGAAACTAGTCCTCCCTTGTGTTTCCCTGGCACTCCCTAGCATGCGTTGGCACCACACCCTAGCACCTGACACCTCTTGGCATCCCTTAGCAGTTGGCATGTCTTGGAATGATTAACATGAATTGGAACTTTCTAGCATGTTTTATCACTTCCTGGCATTCCTTGCACACCTTGGCACTCCCTAGTTGTCATGCCCTCATAGATAGCCTTACTTTTTTTGTGACCTTGGAACCCAACCAAGTCATTGAAAAAATAGCTTTGTCCCCAGAAAAAAGTCTCCCTTTGTCTAAAATTTCTTTTTGCACCCCCTTATTGTAATCATACGCTTACCTATTGCAAGTCCTATTATGAAATTATCCTAATACAGTTCGTACTTGGGACACCTGGAAGACACTCTTATTCATTTGTTTCCATGTACTTTGACCTAGTTCTCCCTTGTGATGACCTCACACTCCCCAACACTCCTCGACATGCATTGACATTGTCTGGCATGTGTTATCACGCCTTTTCATTCCTTGGCATGCCCTGACACTCCTTAGCTATCATGCCCTCATAACTACCCTTATTGGTTTTAAGACATGGGAACCAACCAAGTCCTACCTCGACTACAACATCTTGACCAAGTTACAATTGCTACAACTATACTATCCCTTGTTCACCTAAGAATGGCCTATAACTCATCTTAGGCTACTCATGCCCAATCTTAGCTCATCTCACTTAAGAACTTACCAACTCAAGGCTCACGTCTAACCATGGCCATAAAACAACTAAGCAACATAGTTTACATCTTGACATGGAATAGCACCTGGCATGTCTAACAATCCCTTGGCACTATGTGGCACATGTTGGCATTCCCTGCATGCCATGGCATGCTTTAGCACTCCCTATCATACCATACCACTCCTTGACATGTCATGGCACTCTTACATGCCTTGGAACTACCTAGCATATAACTTTGTCACTCCCTCCTGAGCACACTTGGAATTCACTGACACTCCCTATCATACACTATTATTCATTCAATTCCATGCATTTTGAACTAGTTTTCCTTTGTGCTTATGTAAGACTCCTTAACACTCCCTGACACACATTGGCACACCCTGACACGCATTGGCATACCTTCGCATGTCACCCTAGCACTAGCATTTCTTGGCACCACCTAACATACCTCGTCGTCCCCTCCTTAGCACACCTAGAACTCGCTGACACTCCTTGTCACACACTCTTAGTCATTCATTTCCATGCATTTGAAACTAGTTCTCCCTTATGTTTCCTTGGCACTCCATAACACTCTATGGCATGCATTGGCATAGCCTAGCACCTAACACATCTTGGCATGTTTCCCTAGCTTCTAATATCCGTTAACATTGCTTAGCATACCTTATCACTCCCTCCTTAGCACACCTAGAACTCACTAACACTTCCTGTCACAAAATATTAATCGTTCATTTGCATGCATTATTTTCACCTATTGCTCTCTTGTGTTCCCATAGCACTCCTTAACACTTCCTAGCACGTGTTTTTGATGGACAAAACACTATATATAGGTTAGCTCATCCTCCATTTGTGCACACGAAAATTTGGTTAAGTAAGTTTGTAATAAGAAGTGAAAAGATAACTAACCAAGAGAAGGAAACAAAGAGAAGATTTTGGTGTTGTTTATGGGTCTGTTTTAGGGCTAATAGATCCACACGTGTGAAGGAAGGAAAAAATATCTACTATAGAAAAGGTCAAGGATCTTGTTGTTGCCCAAGAAGTCAAATCAAAGAAGTGGATAAGCAAGCTTACATGCCGAATTATAATAAGAGTTCATACCATCCAAGCGAAGAAGATCAAGGTTCAAAAGGTTGGTCAACCACACATTCAAGGGTTTATGCAAGAGGGCCAAGAACTACAGATCTGATCCATGGAACTAGAATTTGAAGGATAGTCGAGTTATTGAAGGAAGAAGCCTGATCATCGTTGAGTCAAGGAAAAATAAGGAAGTTGAATCAAGGAGGCTTGTGACTTGCTCTTAGAGAGGTCATTGAGTCAAGGGTCTAGGCCATGGTCTTGGTATTTGTCAATTGAAGTCTATATAAGAAGAAGATCTCGTTTGGGTTTTTCTCTCATGTTAGAGAGCTTTTGGCCATGGTTGATCGCATATTCTATGTGTCTCTTGTCTCCTCATTGTTTATGCATTGGTAGATGTTTGATGAAGAATATTGTTTTGAGCATTGTTTGTTATTGTGGATTACTTTTGAATGTGTTTTTGTATGAAAAATTGGTTGGGTTTGTAAAATATGAGTAGAGCAGTGTTTGATTAATGCATGCTTCCTACAATAAAATGTGCCTGTTACTTAAACAATTAATTTAGTGGGAAAATGGGTATTTGGACAATTATTTTGGAATTTATGCACCTTACAAGTACATCAACTCATATAATGCATAAATATAATGGAAAGTTGTAACATGTTGCATCATAGAAAGGATGTTGATAAAATATGATAGCTTAAATGTACATGATAGTTTGGAAATGTGGGGAATAACTCTTATTTAGTCATAGGTAGCCTAATCAAATCATTTTTCAATATTTAAATGTCCATGATGATTTTGAAAGTAGGTGGGTAGCAATTCTTACTCTTGTCATAGATAGCCTAATGAGTACTTTTCTCTATCTAGAATGATACTAGATACAAAACTTTTTGTATTGTGTACTTCTTCAATTTTTTTTATAATATATCATGTTATAAAAACTTTAAAATAAGCTTCTCACTTTGGTTCTTGCATTTGTGGTAAAATCTGAACCCAGCTTCTGAAAGTAGTGTTATTTTGGAGGATACCAACAATATTTTTCACTCCATAAAGGTTTTAACCTATCTTTAGTCTTTGATGAGATTTTTTCGATGATTGTACTTAAAAAATAAAGATGCATCTGCAATTTTCTCACTTGCTAATTTGGAATCGATGAAAAAAATCAAAATAATTACTTACATTTATTTGTAGACTTTACCTAAAATTGATGGAACATGGTGATTAAATCAAATGAGTGGGAAATTGAATTTTGAAATTTTATTAATGTCCTCAATGTTTGGAAAATTAATGGGATCAGATGATAAGTTAGCATGTAAGGTATTTAATGAGACATTGCTTCTCTTCTAAGAAAAGTATATCTAAACCAAGTGCAATACCAAGGAGAGAGAGGATTCTGTAGTGTGCAAAGCTTAGTTGTGTGGGTTTGGGGCTAAGGTATAGTTGCTCCATTTAACTGAAGTAAAATAAGAGGAAATGAGGCAATGCATACTTTGTAAATATTAGCTATGAGGATTTGGGGTTCAAGGCTTAGTCACTTCACAATTGAAATAAAATGAGATCAAATAAGACAAGGACTTGCAAATTATTAGTTATATGTAATGACATTAAAGTGAGTAAACACAAAGTATCAAAATTCGAAGTAGCATCAACCCTTGTGTATGAAAATTCAGTCAAGCATTTTTTTATGGCTAAATTCCCCCTGAAATATACATTTGATTAATGCAAAAGCTTAGAAAACCACATCTATGTAATTGAGGTATCCCTCTTAGATGCACAAACCTCCCCTTGGCTTCCCATTGACTTTGAGGTTGTGTTCCCCTACACTCCTATATGTGTATTGGGGATACTACACTACAACATGACAGATTCTAAGATATATTGTGATAGGGGGGACGAGGGTTTCAGAAATTCTTGTTACCACAGGAAAGTATTGTCGTGTTTAGTTCAACAATATAGAAGCAAAATGCTCATGTAGAAGGATTTATGGTGCTTTTTCAATTTTGGGAAATAGAAATGCCATACATTATGGTGGTTCTTGGTACAATATTACCGATTCATGGAGAAAGATCAATGGTTCCTTGGGTGGAACTATACCAATGTGTGGGTGGGACCAGGCTCATGAGATTCATTTTTTACTACCATCACAATGAACTACAACCAAATTGACTCATGAGATTCATTTTTTACTTCCATAACAATGAACTACATCCAAATTGGTTATAAAAGATTGCATTGTTAAAAGTTAATTTTTAGCTTTAAAGTTTGACATAAATCCGGCGGCTCTCTGCGGGACTGCGGCTCTCTGCGGCTCCATTGAATCGGCCCTTACAACTTTAACAAAACATATTCGTTTGTGTAATTTTTTCTGCGGGACTGCGGCTCTATTCCTTTGGTCTCTGCGGCTCTCTGCGAGACTGCGGCTCTCTGCGGCTCCATTGAATCGGCCCTTACAACTTTAACAAAACTCTCGGTGTAATAGCACTCGCACTCTCGGGACGACGCAGATCTCGCAGATCTCGCAGTTTTGGATCTCTGCGGATCTCTGCGGCTCTTTGTTGGTTAAAGTATTTGGGTTAAAGGATCTCTGTGGATCTCTGTTGGTTAAAAGATCTCTGCGGCTCTCTGCGGGACTACGGCTCTATTCCTTTGGTCTCTGCGGCTCTCTGCGGGACTGCGGCTCTCTGCGGCTCCATTGAATCAGCCCTTACAACTTTAACAAAACTCTCGGTGTAATAGCACTCGCACTCTCGGGACGACGCAGATCTCGTAGATCTCGAAGTTTTCTCGCAGATCTCGCAGTTTTCTCACAGTTTTCTTCGTATCTCTTCAGATCTGTAGTTTGGCTTTCGATCTGGTGCAGATCTGCGTAAAATATGGCTCTGAGCTTCGCAAAAATAACTGGTGGCTCATCCGCCTCTGGAGGGCAATATCCTGCCCATATCGTGAGTGAAGCCCCAGCTCCCACTATCCAAGTGGTCCAGGACTCACTCGATGAAGCTTTGAAGTTCTCCGAAAGTGCCCTAATTTGCCGGTTCAATGGTTTTTGGCCGCGGCTGATACCACTCCACAATTGGATCTCGGAGGTATGGAAGCCTATCATTTCTGATGAAATTAATATCTACCCCTGTGCTAGAGGTTTCTTTATAGTAGATTTTGAAAATCCTGAAAGCAGACAATGTATTCTAGATTCCGGCCCTTGGTTTTGGGAAAAATCAGGCCTATTCATGAAGCCATGGAACCCATCATTCGATCCCTCTACAGCAGTGATAACCTCAGCACCAGTTTGGGTGAGATTGCCAAGCCTACCATTGCATCTCTGGAATCTCTCCTCGCTAAAAGCCATCGAAAATGCAATTGGGAAATTTTACTGCAGGTGCCCAGAAACAGAGGAATATGCCAGAACCACCTATGCACGCATCTGTGTGGAAATGGATTTCAGCGTCGGATTCCCAGCTGAAATAAACCTAACAAGTAAAGACTATGTGTGGAACCAGAAGCTTGATTATGAAAGTGTCCTCTTCAGATGTCGATCGTGCTTTGAGACGGGGCATCTAGCCAAAAATTGCCCAAAAGCCTCTGAGAAAAATTTTGCTAGAAAAAACCACCACAGATCTACATGGTGGGAAGGAGCACAAAAAGAACACTACACTGTCATCAAAGAAGAATATTCTAGAGAAAACTCTGAGTCACAAGAAATCAAGGAAGAAGGAAACAACTCTCAAAGCAAGCAAGGAGAAAGCCCGCCCCAACAAATCAACAGTTATGAGGATTTGAATACCGCAGAAAATAAATCTTCATTTAACAGCAAAGCAGATCTCCTAAACCAAACTTCTCCGACTATAGATCGCGAAGCTAAGACACCAATGTCCCAAGAACCAGAAGAGATGAAGGAGATGCAAGACAAAGGAAGTTGGAAGACCGTAGAGAAAAGAAAGAAAGCTACAACACCAATCTCGCCAAGAAAGACGAGGAGCCAGACAAGTAAAAATTAAGAAAATTGTAGGTTCGATAGACCAATTTGGTCTCAGTGGACATTAACCATCATCATCATCATCATCATCATCATAAAACCAAATCTCATTGCTTTAAATAACATGGAAACCCATAATATTAGTATTAGATAATTAAACATTAATAAAAAATATTTATAGTTTTTTTGTTTAATTATATAAAATCCGAATCTGAATTTGTTTAAAATTACATCTTACAACATGGTTAATTATTTTGTAATTTTGAAAAACAAAAAATGTAATTTTTTGAAATGAGTATACAATAAAATAAGAAAATATACATTCCTTACATTTTGATATATTCATAAAATATAATGTTTTTAAAATTTATAAAAGAATAAATAATTATAATTAAAAAATTTAACGATCATCCAAATTAAAAATTTAATTTTCTACAACATTTTTTTTCCCACCTTAGTGTATTTCAATGAATGTTGAGTAGTTGAAAAAAAAGGAAAGACCATTTTGCCGTGTTTTCTTCCCCGCCTTAGTGTATTCGAATGAATATTGAGTAGTTGAAAAAAGAGGAAAACCATTATGTGGTGTTGCCTTAGTGTATTCGAATGAATATTGAGTAGTTGAAAAAAAAGGAAAGACCAGAACAAGTTTTCTTCCCCGCCTTAATGTATTCAAATGAATTTTGAGTAGTTGAAAAAAAAAGGAAAGACCATGGACACAATACAATCTGATCTGTGACTATATGGAAACAAGTACAGGTCGTTGGATCAATCTTTAGGGTTTCTAGATCAATCGCCATTCTTAGAATTGATTTCCAAATTTGTTTTATATTTTCACATGAAATGTATGTTGAGTAGTTGAAAAGAAAAGTAAAGACCATGGGCACAGTGCAATCTCATCTGTGGCTATATGGAAACAGGTACAGGTTGTTAGATAATTTTTATGTTTTCTAGATCGATGGCCATTCTTTGAATTGATTTGCAAATTTGTTTTATATTTTCACATGAAATGTTGCAGTAATTCACTGACAGTTATTGTTTCATAGTTGAATTTGGATGTGTTGATAAATACGATTGAGGAGGATCTCTTCAATGGCTTGCTCACAAAACATGGGTCTATTTTTGCTGGGCAAATTTGGACCACCATGGAAGGATCAGAAGCCTTGGTCTTCTTTCAAGAGCCCAAGAAAATACTTGCATAGGTACCCTTTCTCTCCTTTAATTCCTTCCTTGATTTCAATTGCTTGAAACATTATACCAACTTTTTCACCTGAAATTAGGTTATTTGGGTTTTGTTTTTTAAGAATTTAGCTTCAAATAAACTAGCCCCACAATTACTATATTGGCAATGAAATTTATATTAAATATACGCTAAACTCTTATAGTAGTTTGGTAGTATACCACACCAGAAATTACAAAAATAGTAGTTTGGTAGTATACCACACCATGAAAACAACGAAAAAAACAACAACGTAGACTTCTCAAGGTAACTCCTTGCCCTCCCTCATTTCAATGCAACACAAAAATATTTGCTTGCTCTCTTTCCATTTCACCGCAGTTCTTAATCAGAAATCTCAATTTCAAGCTCTGTTACCAGAAAAAGGGAAGTCTTCGTTTCTGAAAAAAAAACCTTATAAAAAATGGAACGGTACGAAGAACGGTGCTTTATACAGTAGTTTTCGTTTTTTAATGGAAGAAACTGGGTTTTCCAAAAACGGTTTTATGGAAAATGTTAATCTGGTTGATTTTCAATATGGATCTATTCCAGATTGGACGTGGACATGAATCATACATTTGCAATATGGATCTCTTCCCGATTGGACGTGGACATGAATCATACATTTGCAATATGGATCTCTTCCCGATTGGACGTAGACATGAATCATAAAAAGTATTGTTTTCTGGATAGTTCTTGAAGGCCATTTCATAGTCTATGGTTAGAAGTTAACTATATATAGCTTAGGTGCTAACGGAACAATTTTGTTGCAAATAGGTTGGGTGTTCTCCCTAGTGACTAGTGCTTAATATATCTTTAACGAAGTTGAATATTTAGGGATTTTATTAGTTAAAATTATGTTATTTTTTAAATTGTAGCCATTGATGTGTACCAGCATATGGTTAAGTTTTTACAATTTTTTTGTTTTTTATTTTTGTGTTGCTTTTATTTAAAAGTGGATTTACTGATTGTATCTAATATTTAAAATGTGTATTTTTATATAAAATTATAAATTTAAACGTATAAGGTTTTTTTATATATATTTTTATAAATTAGTAATGTATATAGATATTATATATATATATATTTTTATAAATTAGTAGTTAAATAATTTAGTTAATTTTTCTAGTTAATTAATTATTTTATATAAACATTGGGACACAATATTTTTTTGGCCATTGGTATGGTTTATAACCTCTCAAATGATTGGAAAAGGATTTTGATAAAACCATCCTATAGAAACTTTTATCAACTATTAGACTATCTATAATATTAAATATCATCAACCAAAGACATTAATTTAATATATAAAAAATAATAATTATTTATTATCCATCCCATTAGTAGTTTTATCCCATAAACTTTTTTCATGGGTGATAAGAGAGATTATGTTAGGTAATTTGCAATAATAAAGCTTAAGAGCAACAAGTTATTGATTAATATGTCTATGATAAATATGGAAAGTTTCATAATTACATAAAAATAGTGATAGAAATAATTGTAAATTTATAAAAATAAACAAGTCTTAAAAATCAAAATACAAAATAGAAATCCATCATTTAATAAATTTTAAATACAAAACAAATAGGAGTACTACTACAAGAAAATACTCCTCTTCATTTATAAATAACCATCGTAGATCTATCTCTCTCGAGCATCAAGAGAGATCAAATCTCTCTCTCTCGCTACAAACCTCTTTAAGTGAAGAGATTTGATCCTCTCAATGCTTGATCCACAGTTAAAATGGATCTAGGTTGCTTTAGTTATTAGCCTTTGAATAGGCTAGATTGTAGAAAAATACCATGGACAAAAACCATGGGTTAGGAGTACGATGGGAAAAAACCATGGGCAAGAAAAAACTATGCACTGGAGAATTTTATGTTTTTTAATTTTTTATTTGATTTGATTTTGTTTTATTTTGACTAAGTTAAAATGCCAAATATTATAACATATTCCCAAGGGTGAAAGGGTCTCTTGGCACAAAAATCTAACAAAGAAAATATATTAAGAGGGGCCTAGAATAAGATACCTAGATTATGACATTTCTTTTCAAGACTTGAAGGTCTCTCTCGCTTGTTTTAATTAATGAAAGAAAATTGATGAGAAAAAACTAATAAATTAAATAAATATTAAATACAGAACCATGGAATCTAACAAAACCATGTGCAAAATCTAGCAAATTAAATGAATATAAAGTACAAAACCATGGAATATAACAAAACTATTGGCCATAACATTTTTTCAAAAGTTAGCAAATTAAATGAATATAAAGCACAAAACCATGGAATATAACAAAACTATTGGCCATAACATTTTTTCAAAAGTTATTTCAACATATACAAATCTAGGGACTAAAAAAGAATAGTTTGGTAAGTTCTAACCATGGGCGATAACATTTTTTTAAAGTTATTTTAACATAATCATATTTAACAATTAAAAATGAATGGTTTGGTATGTTATAAGCACAAGTGATATTTATATATAATATTTAACTTAGACATTAAAAAAATCACAATTTAATAATTTATTTCACTTATTTATATTGACCAACCACACTTGTTGATTGGAAACATTGACTCACATAACAAATTTTAATGGATCCAATAGAATAAAATGAAAACTAATAAAAAAATAACTAATATCAAGAAAGAATATCTAAATTTAACTATTAAAATTTAACATAAAAAAAAATTTACTATACAAAACCATATATATGATGCATTAAAATAATTAATATAAAACATGACTACATATAATAATCATTTAATCAATGCAGATACAAATATGAGATAGCCATTATACACTTTAACAATAATTATGTTAAATAATATACACTAGCCTAGATCCATCTTAATTTCGGATATACCGACACCCTAAAGGGATCAAATCTCTTTTATAAATTAGTAATGTGTATAAATATTTTATATATATTTTTATAAATTAGTAGTTAATAATTTAGTTTTTCTTTTTTCTTCTCACAAACTAGCAATTTAATATCTAGTTCAACTATACTTTTAAAATATATTATTTTTATTTTTATAAAGATTAGTTTTCTATTATAATGGATTAAAGATAAATTTTTGAAAGTTTTCTCTTTAGATTTTGTCTTCAAATACATGTTGTAGTATTTATGGTTTTGCAAGTGGCAATAGTTCGAGAAAACCCTCTCTTTTTTACTATATATCCAATGGAGATCAACTCAATCTCCACCATCTTATTACCCAACCATGAAAACAATAACCCAATAATTGTGTGGAAACTGATACAACAGATCCCAAATTTGAGGTCCACTCATGTCACATCAAAGAATATATATAATGTATGTGGGATCATGTACTCATCCAGAAAATGCAAAGGCTAAATCAAACTTGAATTCGGTGCCAAGTGTTTCTTCACTATTGTATTTGCCAGCCTAGAGAATCAAACATCGATATTCAAGAATGGCTTATGTGAGAAATGGAAGCTTTGTTGATCACTATAAGTATTAAGGAATGGCCAATGTGAGAAGCTAAAGCCTATGAGCAACTACCTATGCACCATATTATTTGAGAATGTTAATGATGAATGCTTGGTTTTATGTTTCATATTTTTCTTGTTTTTTCTCTCTCATCGTTTCTTGAATGTGAAACAAATGCTTGGTTGTATGTTTCATATTTGTCTTGTTTTTCTCTCTCCTCATTTCTTGAATGTGAAATCTCCAAACTCCGTTTCTCATCTCGTTGTCGTTTCTCGTTCCGTTTCCCCTTTCTGGTTTCCAGTAACATATATTTCAAGCCCTTCCTTCTAGCTTTGGTTGAATTTTTGCATTGCTCTCAACTCCAAAAGCAGGTGATAGAAGGGATGGGTAGAAAGATTGGTACCCAAGATAGAGTTAAAGAGGAAGAAACATTGAGTCAGACACTGCAAGATTCCTCTCGTGGGGTAAAAGGATCACAACAAGGCCACAGTAAGTCCCTGAGAGAGAACGAAGATGCTACTGCATGCAGTGGTAACAAACAGAGTATGGTGCAGCGTCGTATATTAATGTGCACCAATGACATCATATTAGCAAAAATCTAAGCATGAAAATAGATTGAAATAAAAACAAAAGGGAAACCCTCACTAACTCGTTAGGCCCTTGCTCAATAATCGGGCAACATTTGGGTATGAAAAATCAAGGATCCCTTCTTCAAAGTCCCTGTTTTCTTTTATAGATCTCTTCATATTGATGGATGGCTTCAACCCTCCTTGAATGGCCATTGGATGAGTGCTGGGCAGTTGCATTCATTAAACTTCCTAGAAACTGTTTGAAATCTTTTTAATTTAAACTTTTATACAGAACTTTGACTTTCGCATTTTGTAATTTGGTGCATATGTTTTCCGCTCATGCCACATTTGTTTAAATAAACTACATATTTATTTTCTTTTGATTATGTTTCTCAACTATGGCCATGGATTTATCCTAGACAAGTAATGAAAATAAGATATGTTCTAGGGAATTGAACATATGTTTTTTCATCACTTGTATCGATATACTTTGACAGCACGGGCACAAAAACCCAAACCCATCTCTTCATCGCACTATGACCGATAAAGACTTTCCTAGCTGTTGAGCATAACACATAGCCCATATCATTTGAAGGTATACTGATGTTATTATTTCACCTTGAGATGGATATATATTTTTTTTTTTTGTAGCAGGAAAACGACTGCTACATTACGATACATCAACTATACTCAAAGGCAAAAACTATTTTTCCTGTACAACCATGTTGAGAGTAATAAGTATCTTCCCATGTGTCATCATGGCAACAGATTCCATTTTGCTAATTCATTATGTTTCTCATTCTAGTGGTCGCCATTATTGTGCAAGTTTCTCCTATCACTTTTTGCCTCCATGAAAGTTGATAAGAAAATGCTAAGACAATGCTAAATGTCAAATTTTAGCAGACATTATGAAAACCTTTTTGATCCATTTTCTAACATGGTTCACAATCTGCTTTGATAGTACTATAATGTATCTCTTCCAAAACTTGATTGTCTTTCATAGCTGGACAACTAGTTTGATAAATGATCCCTTTAAATCTGTCTTCGACTCGAACGTTATTGGATGTTCTTGAAGATGGGCCAAGTTTTCACCCAAAACGTCCAAACATATCAATAACAACCCATAGTGTAACAGAAATATCCATCATCTTCCAATTATTAAATGCGGAAATATTACTCTAAAAGCCTGGATTTCCCATACACTGGGGCTATTACTTATATAACCCCTTGTTTTAGTTTCTCTTGCATGTTTGGCGATTTAGTTGGAATATGTCAAAATATAGAGTTCCTTGATGTCTTCACTCCAACTTCTTGGATGCCATCTCAAAGAAAGGCTCAAAGGGTATTCCAAATATTATCTTTAGAGGTGACCATTTCGACTTGAAAGGCTGAGTATCCATTCCATCAGTCACACTCTTCTATGCATGTGTACATTACCAAGAAATTAATCATTAGTAAACATTGTTGCAAGACAATAATTGTTCAAATAAATTTCTGAGACGTTCTAGATATCTAAAGAGATTTCCTTATAAAGCTCAAGTTCAACAAAGCATCCAACATATGGATCATGAAACAGTGGATCCTCACACTAATATATTCACCATGGGACTAAGAAAAAGATATAAAAAATGTAAACTCCCTCATGTAGATGAGAAATTGGTGTTGGAAACTCTCCACATTAGAATTTACATTCTTACCATATTCAAATGGTGTCCTTCCCCAATGTAAACAATTCTTCAATAATATGGCCACTCTCCCACATGTGTCACTTCTCCCAATCCTCATGCTTAATTGGCACACTGCACCTACGCATTTCATTCGAGAATGCGTATGTCTTGGGACTTTATATCCACTGTAGTGGGCCTTCATCCCTCTTCTATTACAAAGTAGACTTCTTAGGGTAGGGAAAATCACAACTCCCTGCCCTCCCTCATTTCAATGTAACACAAAAATATTTTCTTGCTCTCTTTACATTTCATGGCAGTTCTTCAATTACAAATCTCAATTTCAAGTCCTTCCTTCCAACTTTGGTTGAATATTTTCATTTCTATCAACTCCAAAAGTAGGTGATAGAAAGGATGGGTAGAAGGCTTGGTACCCAAGCTAGAGTTAAAGAGGAAGAAACATTGAGTCAGACACTGGAAGATTCCTCTCGTGGGGTAAAAGGATCACAACAAGGCCATAGTAAGCCCTCGAGAGAGAAAGAAGATGCTACTACATGTAGTGGTAACAATCAGAGTATGGTGCAACATTATATATTAAGGTACCATTATCATCCCCTCATGACTTTGATTGCTGAGGAGAGAGAAAATATTTTAAAAGAAGAATTTGGAAAATTTGAGGCTATAATTAGCAAAGTGGAAAGCTTGCACAATTTTGTTTAGAGACCTCATGAGAAAGTTACAGATGCTAATACACTCTTTGATATCACATCCATACTCCTCGCTGCTATTAACAGATCACAAAACAATCATGGTGATACTCGAGTTGATTTTATTAGTAGTGATATTCTAAGAAACTATATTGACCAGGCATATGGAAGCAGGTCTTTGGAGGGAAATGACGATCCCAAATATCATGGAGAAATATTAGGGTTTTAGCTGCTTTTGTTTTCCACCATGTGGCAGGAATTTGCACTATGCTTGGTGATGAGCCCCAATTTTTGGTAACAATTTGGGCTCATTTGGCCTACTGACCTCGCTCAACCCTTCATCTTTTATCACTTAGGCATCATTTCTTAGTATATTCGTGTTATTTGTAGGAAGAAGGGCAGGCATTATATCTATGTTGCTAATACATGATGATTTCAGGTTTTTTAGCATTAAATGGAGCAAATACCACGCAGAAGGAGACAAGGAGACAGCAAAGGTGGCATTGCAGGTTTATAGGGAGGTTGTCCACAGTCTTGAATGACTTCCCTCGTGATCTCCACCCTAACTCCAAGCTCCAACAGCTATCCCCACCGAGCTGAAAGGCAGCCAACGGATTCTACAGGAACAGCAGTTCACTTTCAGTTAGGCAGCCAAGCTCCACTAATTGAGGAAGCCATCTTGATCCTCATCATGTATAAATATTGAGGCCGTAGCCTTTGATAGGAGCTTTTTGAACTTTTGAACTACTTTTGCAATTTCTAAGCACGAGCTACAGCTCGGGTTTTGCTTTCTGTAAGCCAGTTTTGGCATGATGTTAGACTCATGATTATTCAATAAAGGCAGGCAGCTTTGGATTCCATTCTGAGTTTTTAAGGGAGCTATAGCTCTCAGGTTAGGGCCCAACCTGAGAGCAATAGACCTCCTTTTCCTTGTATTGCTATTTGTCTTTCCTTTCAGCACTTCATTTCTTCGCTTTGACATGCATTTGAAAAACACAGTCTCCTGATTTAGTTCCTTTAGTGTGATTGAGTAGGATTAGTTTATGGTTAAAGTGCTTTCAGTAGCTTAGATTAGAGTAGGTGGATTAGAATTCATTAGAGCTCCAAGAAAAGGTTGACAGTGCACTCACTACCATCTCTGTTTAGAGATTGGAGGTGTAGACCGTACCAACCACCAAAAAAACGCAGTCTTATACGTTCATGCAAGCTGCAACACAGTCATTTCAATCATAGAACCATCCATGCATTCTGATCTTCAGCAATACTTTTTCGTTCCAACACCATGCATGATTTCTCTCCACAATTTACATTGCTTCTCGTCGGTTTAATAACACAGTTAGGATAGGTTGATGAATCCTCGGTTTTGTGTAGATTTTTTTCCTTTACACTGCGTGGTATCACTCTGTTATCTTCTTCTTCTTCTCAACCGCACCTAGAGCCACCTACCCAACCTATGTTCAGCTCGTTTGCTTTCCAACCCTTCCACTGTTCACGTAGCTCCATCTTTTTGACTTCTCATTGCTTCCACCCTTCTATCCACCAACCAACTTTACCCACTCTCTCTCCATCCCATCTCTCTGTCCCTGAGCCATCACTAGCTCCCTTTTCATCCTACCTATCCACCCATACCACTCCTTTACTCCTCCATCACCCAAAACTCCAACTGTAGCACATCCTGTAGAAGTTAGCAGACTCCCTGTAGAAATCCCGAGCTTCCTGTAGGATCCCCTGTAGACATCCTGTAGAAGCCTGCAAACTCGGTTTTCGAGCACCTGAATGTTGTGGACTTCTGTGGAATGATGTTTTGGATCCCCTGGAACCTCTCCTAGCCCTCCTGACCTTTCCCAAGCTTTCTTTCCCTTCGAACCACCCCTGCACAGTCAAAACCTAATAAGAAACAAGTCATAATAACTCCAACCACTTAAGAAAAAATATAAAAACAATGTTCTTTTCAATGGAGGTAGTCTAATCTCATGCATCTCATATCACTAGAAGTAATGGCATCATTTTTAGGAGTTACATTCCCATCGTTGCATCGTAAGGACTAAGCTAGTCAAATTAGGGTTTACTAGGGTTTCCATGTTTTGTTGGCTTTCAGTTCATTCTTGCAAAGTAGGTTAATTTCCTTTCAGATAGTCTTCGTTCATCATTTAGAAAGCTTCTTCTGAGAACATATAGGAGTTGGCTTGAGCCCTAGCGGACTTGTTCTAGCTGACCAAGTGACAGCTGCGACAAGAGCTAGTACTTGTGCATACAGCACCGTCGCTTCCAAGTTTGTTACGAACTACCGGGTTGATAAAATTAGAGATAGGAAGCTCCAGGAGTTGTAGCATTATTGCTACAATACTGGAGCCCACCATCTTTTTGGCGCCGTTGCCGGGGAAGCGTCAGAGTATTAGTAATTGTTGCTTTTCTTCTATTTTCTTACTCTTGCCTTCTGCTAAGTAGTTTATTTCATTTCCATTCTGCAAAAGTAGCATAGACATTTCCTGCTTTCATAGATTAGCATTTCAATTCTGCAATTTCATTTTTGCAAGCATAGATTAGCCTTTCAATTCTGCAAGCGTAGACTAGCATTTCCATTCCTGCAATTCCATTTGAGCAAAGTAGATTAGTTCTTTCCTGCTTTCAATTTAATTCTGCATCTTTATTTCAGTAAGATAGTTAGTTGTAGATCAATCTGTTTCAGTTTTGCAGGTACCAAAGAAAAAAGACAAAAGCAATCAAAAAAGTCTTTCCATTTCATTCCTCGTAGGAATCGAGATAAAACAGGCAAATTCTTACCCAACACCCCCACCACATCACTGAGTCACCCTTCTCTCTTCTTCGGTGGCAGTGATCCAGAAGAGCCTATAGGTGAACCTCCTGAGATATACGAAGATCCTATAGCAGAAGAAGAATTAGAGACCATCCCATCTGAAGCTATGGCTGACAATAGAGGGGAAGACGAGAGAATAGAAGGTGCCTTCCCCATCCGAGAGACCAATGGAGAGATGAAAATGAAGAACATTAGCCCCTCTGCTTTACCTCACTTCCATGGACTGACTACTGAAGATCCTGATACCTTCCTATTTGAGTTTGTTGTCCTTTGTAGAACCTATGACTATACTGAAGATGAGCAGAAGCTGAAACTCTTCCCTTCAACTCTTAAGGATGCAGCATTACGTTGGTTCATGTGCTTACCTGGGAATAGTATCACTACTTGGGCTCAGATGCAGCAAGCTTTCAATACCAAATACCAGGACTACTGTAGGTCCAATGAAACCAAGGGATAAATCTTTCGGATGACCATGGGAAATGATGAGTCCTTAGAGGATTATGAGGAGAGGTTCCAACTTAGCTATAAGCGGGCCAGGTGCACACTTGACCCTGAATCCCTCAAGTTGGTCCTGCTCCGAGGAGTCCCTGAAGACCTCTTAGATACCCTTCACATGTTAGCTGGGGGGGATATTTACCAACTGCCTTATGAGGACATCAAGACTGTGTTTAGAAACCACTCCAGGGCAGCTCGGAAACGAGGTAGAGGAAACCTCCTCTCAACTGGTGTCCCTTTCTCCAAACATGAGTTTACAAATCAATTGGAAGATCTTAAGAGTGAGGTGAGACAGACCATTGCCATGCAGCTGGACACATTCAGGATCCAGCAAAAGAAGGAAGAAGCTGAGAGAGCCTTGGCTATCTTCTGCCCTAGATGTACCAGGAGACACCCTAAGAACGAATGTCCATTGCATTCGGTTGAAGTGTGTTTCGTTTGTGAGGAGGACCATCCCACAAACCAATGTCCAACCTTACCTGGATTTAAAGCCATGTACCAAGGGACAGAAGCTCCCACTGAACCTCTCTATTACCTCAACCAAAGGAGGCCACAAGGACCTAGACCTTACCAGCAAGGGATGCAAGGGGCACCTCAAGCTTATTACAGCCCCAACCAATCAACTCCTATGCCTTATTGGGGTCCCCCTGCTCATCCTTCTTGGTCTATGCCTCCTCCATGGTCTTACCCACCTAAGTACCCTACTCAACCCACTACTCATTCCTATCACTCACATGCCCAGCCACAGCCTCAGTGGAATGCACCTCAGTCGGGGTGGAGGCCCCAATACAACACTCCTCCTGCCATTTTGCCTCCACCACCAGTTCAACCTCAACCTTACCTCCTGCTCCTCCGAGGCAACCTCAAATACCTGCTCAACCGAACCCGAACCCCAACAATAGACAGGCCCAGCAGGTATACACTGGGGAAACATCATGCCCTACTTATGCTGTGGAGATCCAGGAGATCAATCTTCGATCTGGAAAGACCCTTTCGGATCGCCAACCTCCTCCCCCAGAGGATGAGGAAGATAAACAGGAAAGTGAACCAAAGGCTATTCCACCCTTTCCTGAGAGACTAACCACCACCACACAACCCAACCCAGAGGAGGATGAGCTTCTGGGTGAGCTCAAGCAGTTGTGTGTGAAAATACCACTTCTCCAAGCCATCAAGGATGTGCCAATATACAACAAACTGGTTAAGGAAAAGTGTTTTAAACACCCAGGCAGGTGAAAGAGAGATGCTTCAACCATCAATGTCTTAGGACAATTGTCTGACCTTATGTTAGGACAAGTCATATGCCCAAAGTATCTAGATCCTAGGAGTCCTGTAGTAGATGTCCACATCAATGGCACCATCATACCTCACACCTTGATTGATCTGGGGGCTGCCATTAATGTGATGACCAGGGATACCATGCTCAAACTCAATCTTCAGGGTTCCTTGAGGAAGACCTCGACAGTTCTGCAACTAGCAGATTGCTCCACTGTGACTCCCGAAGGGATTGTGGAGGATGTCTTGGTCTCTGTCGACTCTTGGGAATACCCTGCAGATTTCTTGGTTCTGCAACCCAAGGCAAAGCTTACTGGATATCCTCTTATTTTGGGAAGGCCTTGGTTAGCCACTGCAGATGCTTACATAAGTTGTCGTGCAGGAAATATGACCATCAAAAATGGTCCTATGTCCAAGCAGCTAGTCCTATACCCTCCTGCCCAACCTTCCTTAGAGCATGACTTACCACTTTGGTTGGAGGAAGGAGAAGAGGATGAAGTGTACTCAGCACCTTTGTGCACCCTAGATACCACTAGAAGAGACCCCCCAACCGAGGATGACTTGATTGAGACCTTGATCAAGAATCCACCTTCCAGTGCACTATCCTTAGAGAAATTGGTGGAGGATGCCCAAGCCAGCACCTTAGTGGATCTTTGTACGACCAACCCTGTCACTCCCAGAGTCAAGAATGTGGACTTCGGCCCTGAGAGAACGTTAAAGATCAGCTCCTCCCTATCTCCTCCCCAGGAAAAGGAGCTGTGTAGCCTGTTGGCCAGTCACCTAGATGCTTTTGCTTGGAGCTATAAGGAGATGAAAGGAGTCCATCCCTCGGTCTGTACCCATCACATATACATCAAAGAGGGTTGTAAACTAGTTAGGCAACCTCAGAGGAGAATGAATCCAGCCCTTAAGGACATTGTCAAGGAAGAATTGAAAAAACTGTTGGATGCCGGATTCATTTACCCCATCTTAGATAGTGAATGGGTGTCCCCTCTGGTGTTGGTTCCCAAGAAAAATGGGAAGTGGAGAATCTGTGTGGACTACCGAGAACTGAACAAAGCTACCAAGAAAGACCATTTCCCTCTACCTTTCATAGATCAAGTGTTGGATGGACTGGAAGGAAAGAAGTTCTTCTCTTTCCTGGATGGGTTTAGCGGGTACAACTAGATTCAAATCAGCCCGGAAGACCAAGATAAGACCACCTTAACTTGTCCTTGGGGTACCTTTGCCTACCGAGTTCTCCCCTTTGAGCTATGCAATGCTCCTGCTACCTTCCAGAGAGCTGTCTTGAGCATCTTCTTGGAGCTGGTCCATGATGCAGTGGAAATCTATATGGATGACTTCACTCCTTATGGGGCCAATTTCCAGGAAGCATTGTCCAATCTGGGAAAAGTCCTAACCAAATGCATTGAGATGAACCTGTCCCTTAGTCCTGAAAAATGTGAATTCCTGATGACTGAAGGGACCGTGCTAGGCCATACCATTTCTTGCCAAGGGTTAAAGGTGGATCCTAACAAAATTGCTCTCATCAAGAAGGTTCCACCTCCTCAAAAGGTAAGGGATGTTCGGAGTTTCTTAGGATTAGCAGGGTATTACAGGAGATTCATTAAGGACTTCAGCAAGCTAGCCTCGCCATTATTTGGCCTGTTGGTAAAAGATGTGGAGTTTAAGTGGACTGATGATTGTCAGAGGGCTTTGAATGAATTAAAGGACAAGTTGGTGTCAGCCCCAATCTTGAGAGGTCCAAACTGGGCCCTACCTTTCCACATCCACATTGATGCCTCGAACAAAGCCATAGGTGCAGCTTTAGGACAAGTTGAACAAAAACATCCATATGCCATTTACTTTGTTAGTAAAAACTTGTCCAAAGCTGAACTGAATTACACTGTAACCGAGAAAGAGTTTTTGGCTGTGGTCCATGCACTGAACAAGTTCCGACACTATATCACTGGCTATCAAACATTTGTACATACAGACCATGCTACAATTAGATATTTAATGAATAAACCAGATGTGAATGCTCGTATTATTAGATGGTTACTTTTGTTGCAGCAGTTTGATTTGACCATTGTTGACAAACCAGGTAAAGAAAATGTTGTTGCTGACTTTTTATCTAGATTGGATTTGTCTGCAGATGAGAATGGAACAGTGGATGACCAGATGCCCGATGAACATCTGTTTGCTATCTCGGCACTCTCTCCATGGTTTGCTGATATAGCAAACTACCTTGTTTCAGCACAGTTCCCTCCGCACCTATCTTCAAGAGAGAAGAGCAGAATCATCAGAAAAAGTGCCTCATTTACTTGGATCGGGGGCAATATGTTCAAGCTTGGCCCTGATCAGATCTTAAGGCGTTGTGTAAGGGAGGACGAAGTCTTTGATATCCTCCTCACCTGTCATGATGGGTCTTGTGTAGGACATTTTGCAGCAAAGAGAACTGCCTTCAAGATCCTGCAGGCAGGCTACTATTGGCCCACACTTCATCAAGATGTCAGAAGATATATCAACCAATGTGACTAATGCCAAAGAATGGGGAAACCGACTCAAAGGGATGAGATGCCTCTCCAACCTCAAGTGACTCTTGAGCCATGTGAGAAGTGGGGTATGGACTTTGTGGGTCCAATCAACCCTCCTTCGAGGCAAAGGTCTTACATCATTGTGTGTACTGACTACCTAACAAAGTGGGCAGAGACTAAAGCAATCAAAGCAGCAACAGAAGAAAAGGTGGCCGAGTTCTTAAGAGAAAACATCTTCTACAAGTTTGGCTACCCAAGAGAGCTGGTCACCGATCAAGGGAGCCAGTTCACATCCAACCTGGTTGAAGACTTACTAGCTCATCACAAGATCAAGCATAGGAATTCCACCCCCTATCACCCTCAAGCAAATGGGCAGGTGGAAGTCACCAATAGAGCATTAGAAGGGATCTTGACTAAGGTGGTGAGCAGCAGCAGAAAGGACTGGGTAGATCGCCTGGTTGAGGCCACATGGGCTTACAACACAACCTGGAAGACCACCACCGGCTTCACACCTTATGAGCTGGTCTATGGGAAGAAAGCTTTGCTGTCCATTGAGTTCGAGTACAACACTTTGAGGATGGCAGCTCAGCTAGATCTAGATCTCAGCCATGCACAACAAGAAAGGTTATTGCAGCTGAATGGACTGGACGAGCACCGGATGCAGGCCCTCCTTCACTCGGAAGTGGTTCAACTTCAGAGAAAGGTGTGGCATGACCAACATCTCCATGACAAGCAATTTCAGCCAGGAGATTGGGCCTTGTTGTATGACTCCAGATACAAAGATTTCAAGGGGAAGCTGAGAACCAGATGGCTAGGACCATATGTAGTGGAAAAATGTCATGACAATGGATCTGTTCTTATTCGGACCATTGATGAGGAAGCCATCCCCATGCTTGTCAATGGGCATCGATTGAAGATCTACAGGAAGCCTCTCTCAAGACAAGAGTTCATCAAAACTATGGAGAAATCAGTGTTGGTCATAGAGAAGGGTTCTGCCTCTCCTTTGGGCATACCCTGAAAGATCTAAAAAAATAATAATAATAATAATAATAAAGATCCTTGGGTGAAAACCTTTCTGAGGCACCCAAGGCAGGTGGTAGGGGTGAAAACCTCATTGAGGCGCCCCTATTGTCTTTAAAAAAAAAAAAAAAGAGATTTGAAAAAAGATCCTTGAGTGAAAACCTCTCTGAGGCGCTTAAGGCAGATGGCAAGGGTGAAAACCTCATTGAGGCGCCCCTGTTATCTTTCAAAAAAGAAAAAAAAGAGAAAAAAGAAAAAAAAAGAAAAAAACAATAAGAAAAAACAAGGTCAGCAAATTCATAATGTAAAGTTGCATGCAGGTTGCAGGTGTACTATGGAGGAGAGGAAGCCTCTCAACTCAAAGCTAAGGATCCTTATCATGCTGTCAGGAGACCTCACCAGCACCTCCTCCAAGAATACTCATTTTCTCCAAGGTATGTGCAATTTTATCACGGCTTGAGTCTTCTACAGGAAGACGCAGATTTTCTACAGGAAGATGCAGCTTTTCTACAGGAAGATGCAGATTTTCTACAGGAAGGTGCAGACTTTCTACAGGAAACGCAAACTTTCTACAGGAAGCTCTATATTTCTACAGGAAACTTCCTGTAGAACTTCGGCCCAGAATTCATTTTATGAGGAGATCTAACGACTAAGGACTGGTTTGGACGCATGCAAGCTATAGTTGTCACCCTTGCACACTGCTGTCACCTCGTCCTACCATCCTTGTCGACATGCAACGAAGTTACCTGCACCAGCAAAGCAGATCGATGAGTTATCAAGAAAAAGCAATTTTTAAATAAAAAAAAACACTGAGATCTCATACCATATCCATCCCAGCCATCCATGAGCTCTGGGAGTGTGTTCGTGAGGCCAAATCCTTAGTCATGCAGCATGCACCCGAGGAGGAAGAACTGTTACAAGACATCCCGCGGGAGTCCTGTAACAGTTAAGCCCACTAGAGTGTACACCAATCACAACGCTGGCCATATGCAATGAAAACGTGGGTGCATGCAGCCACAGCATCCAATCCATCGTTGGCAGCCTGCAAACTTGAACCTCCGGGCCTGAGCAAATTCATCAGCGGCAACCAAATCCACTCATCATCGTCCAAAAACCGAAAAATCGTGTTGCGGCCGCACAGGTAAGTGTCTCGACCCTTTCTTCTGTCAGATTGCATGAATTTTACTTTGAATTGTTTGCAAAGTGTGAAGAGAATGGGTTGAGTGGCTGTATGGCTAGTTGACTGGCCACGTCGACCGGTTAATGGTCCAGTCGGATGTTTGGGTGGCAGCCATGACAAAAGGAATGGGCAGCACACACGTGAGAGCAATCCCCGTCGGGAAAAACGGATTTAGCAGAAGAAACGGCGACGGATCTGCTGGAGGGATGATGCGGTAGTAAGTGAACTCGCAGACAAATGATGGAACGACGTCATCCAATGGTCCGGCGGGGACAGCTCACCCCCGCGCCACGGATTCCGCCGATTCAAATCTAATCGGCTAGATTTCCCGCATGCATTTATCATTCACCATTTGAAACTCGAGTGAACATTCAGATCCCTCTGCAGTTCGAAACTCCGAGCATTTGGCTATCAGAACGGCTGTGAAGCAACATCGAGAGCGCAGACCAACTGCAGTCTTCCCCAGGAATCACGCGCTGCTCCTACAGGAAAGCTGTTTCTACAGGAAGGAGGGTTCCTCACGTAAAAAGGTGGCAGATAAAAAGGTAACCCTGAACTCTCCGTGCAATTGGTTTTTAAAGGTGGCAGAATCGTCATCTACAGTCTGGTCGTAAGAAATGGTTGCAATTGTTGTCTGCCATGCATAAACTGTCATTCTACAGGATGTCAGTGTATTTAAACTGTGTTAAGGTCCTCAGGGATAAGTTTCGTGGATTATGTGCATGACAGAAGCGTAATTCTATGCTCTGTCTCAGTAGGCCAAATTTCTTCCGCATTCACCACCTCTAGCAACAGTTTTTATCATGCCGGGTGGGTTTATTAGACGGGAACCCACTGATTCATCAAAGTTAAGAGAAAACCAGGAGGTGGTGGAGCTCTTCACACGGGTGAAATGGATATCTTTCTGTGACAAATTGCAGGGTTATGACGACGAAGTGGCAGAAGAATTCTTACAAGCTCTGAGGCCGAAATCTAAAACATTGGCCACCGTGAACTTCAGGGGCCTAAGCCTCAAGCTCACCCCACAATATATCAGTCGAATTACTGAACTTCCAATGGGTTTTCCATGGGATAAGGAAGAAAGGAAGTTGAGCCAGCAGGCAAAGAAAGAATTCTTTCCACCTGAGGAGGGATTCTCGGAGGACAAAAATGGGGTGCGTAGAACCAGTTTGCTGCCACCATGGAATGAAGTTAGCCTGCAGATCATGAAGTATATAACCTGTGAAGGCTGTTTTAGCATTGTGTACGGGTATCACTTTTGGTTGCTCACTGAATTAAGGCACCAGATTGATCTTCCTGTAGAAAATAAACTGAGCATCCCTTATTTCCTGCTACAGTCTCTAATTGAGTGTGCCACAAAGATAAAAGAAGGCATACCAGACCAGGTAGCCCACCATGAATTGATCAAACTTCTCGTGGAGGATGCGCTTCATTCATATAAGGTTCCTCTCTCATGGGAAGCATTCAGAAATTTGACAAGAGATGAAGACATAAGGATGTTGACCGAGGAAAGTGGTTCCTCCAACAGTGAGGAGAAAGAATCAGTGGCCGCGGGAAAGAAAGAAACAGGCCAGAAGACCCCGACCACAGTACAGAAGAAAGAGCAAAAGAAGAGGCATGAGAAAAAGGATGACGAAGAAAAAGATGACACACCCATCTTGACAGCAAGAGAGAAAAGGTTGCAAGGCAGAGTGGACAAGGCTGAGAAGGTCCACATCAGCAAAAGTACCTCATCAGCACCCGCAACCAAACCAAAAAGCAAACCTCATGCAACCAAGCAAGCCAAGGTGGTGACACCTGTGTCTACAGGAAAGCAGAAACAGGCTTCTACAGGAAGCCCGAAGATTATTGAAAAAGGGTCTTCTACAGGAAGCCCGAAAATTACCAAAACAGGGTCTTCTACAGGAAGCCCGAAATTGACTAAAACAGGGTCTTCTACAGGAAACCCTGAAAAAGTGAAACCCAAGGAGAAGAAAGCTGATATTCGTGAAAGGGAGGTAGCAACTGTGCTGGCCGCCCTCAGCACACCACCTAAGCCAAAAGAGAAAAGGAAGAGGGAGACCCCTCTATACTTTAAAGCTCGAAGAAGTGTTAGGATAAAGACGGGCAAGCCACAGCCTCCGTCCAGCAGCCCGATTATTATTGAAGATGACCCTACATCGCCCAAGGAAACATCCCCCTCGAGGATATCAGTCACCTATGAGAGGGGGAGCCCAAAGAAAACTACGTGGCAAGAAAAGTTAGACCTGTTGACTGAAAAAGCTCGGCTACAGGAGGCTGAAAATGTTCTACAGGAAACTCTGGCCCGGCTACAGGAAACAGAGAAGATGGAAGGAGAAGGACCCTCATCACCACCAAGGGAGGGTGAGGTAGAGCCACCTAAAGAGGCTGAAAAAGAACATATACCAAGCCCAACCCTCAGCCTAGTCTGAGTTCATACTACACCTTTTTAGAGGCGGGCAAAATTATACCTCAAAAATTTACTGTGCCACTATTTTTTGCATTAGAGGAAGAAAGAGTCCGTACACACACGTGGATGAAGATTGCCAAGTCAAAGGGTGTGGCGGACATAGGCCCTTTACAAGAGCAACTCAAGGAGGCCAGGAGTGAATTAGCCATGGCTAAACATGTGGCCAATTGTCAAAGAGTGTACCTACAGGAAGAAAACCAGAAGCTAAGATTGCAGCTACAGGAGCTGAGGGCAGGGACAGGTACATCCTCCAAGGACACCACAGAAGAACAAGAAGGCAAAAAGGAACTGACCACCGATCTTGGGGAGCCAATGACACTTCTACAGGAAGCAGAACAGCAAGCACAAATTGAAGTGCAAGCTCTAAAAGAACAACTGCAGCAAAAGGAGGCACAATTGGCCTGCATGGCCAGTTGGGCCATGGAGGCAATACAGTGCAGACAACCTACCAAATCCTATGGGTTGTACTTGAAAGACCAATGGCTGCAGTTCCAAATAAATACCTTGGCACAAAGAGGTATTTCTCAGATCCAAGACCCACAGCAATTTTCTGAGTTGTGCAGTACTAGTTCGTCAGAAGATAAAGCCAAATTAGCGGAGTTTTACCTCCATAATTTGGCCTTGCCTAATGTAGTTTCTTGGGATCCCAATACTGCCTTGGGTGATATGCAATTAATGGCGTTCGCTTCATGGTTGAACCATGAGGATCAAAGAGCAGCAGAAGCAAAATCGGTCATGAACCAAGAATTAAACGAGCCATTGCTCATTCGAGCAGAACCAGAAGATCCAGTTGCACTCATCTCAGCACAGCAACACTTGTCTATTGATCCTACAGCTTCATTAAGATATATAGATCAACAGGCCCAAGCCATAGCTCATTTTGAAGACATGGAAAGGCTGTTAGGAGAAAATGTTGTCCAAGCATTGTTATAGACATTTTTGTGCCTTACAGCATGAAGCATGAAATGTCGATAATCTGAGGGATCCAAAGTCCCTAAACATGTTGTTCCTACCCCTAGAGGAACAAGGTCAGCAAACCACAACACTTCAGATCAGTTCTCCACTGAAAAACACTCAAAAACAGGTCAATTTTGGATCAAAGCAACTGCTCCACTGAGCATCTGCGCTGAATGTCAACTGCTCCATGGTGTACCTGCGCTGAATGTCAACTTCATCAAAGGCTACCTGCGCTGAGCGAGTTTGGACATGTGGAGGAATCTTTCCTCAATGTGTCAGTGCCCAGGAAGCTTCCAAAATGACACTTGGATCAGAAGATTCGCCTAATGATGAGTAAAGAGGTTCTAAAACTCCAAGTGGAAGGTAGAATCTCCGAGTGGACTCAAGAACTAAAGAACAACTGGGGTTGAAGAGGACAACAGTCACACATCAAGCTGACTTATCTTCACTCCAAAACTCTATATAAGGATCTCATCCCATGGGATCTAGGGGCCGGAATTTTGTGCAAAGAATTGCTGTTGGTTTACAGTTGAGAGTATTGGGTGATTGCTTGAGGGAGGTGAAGAGGAGATTTCTTTCCGTCGGGAAGGTGATGCTGGATTGGACCTCTTATGGTTGTATCACCGCCTGAACCTTACTTTCTTCCATTAATAAAGCATTTGAGGTTCTTCTATTCGCATGTGTTTCAATGATGTATTGTCTTACTTGCGTATTTGATTTATGCTAATCCTTGAACCAATTATGAATGCATGCTTCTTGTAGTTTCCTTTTCTCGTCTTGTTTGCAGGATCTTGTGTAGCTGGGCCCGTGAGAAGACAAGGAGCTGGGAGCAAGCGGCAAAGAGAGAAGATTGGATCGACCATTTGCGCAAGACATCGGTAAGTGGATCTCTTCCTTTCCTCTTTTGCATGTCATAAAGAAGTAATCTTAGATAGCTTTGCTTTGACTGTTGCTAAGGAACTATCACCCTTAGAGTGGGATAGGGTCATTCCGTGTTGGATACTTTTCCCCACAACAGACTGGCGACTCCACTGGGGATCGTGTCTTGTTGGTAGCTTGTGTTTCTTGCTATTCATTTCCTAAACAAAGGAAGTACCGAATCGAACTGCATTCGAATCCTTCGAAGGCAAAGTAGAGGGCAGCTACTCTAGCTCAGTTCTGGGCGTGTTTATGATTTGAAGAGCTGATCCACAAGGACTCTTATTAGCTCTTTGTGATAGTTTTCATCTTCCTTTAATCATCCTCTAGAGTATACTTGATTGATAGCCTCTGATTTGGCCAAAAACAATTGATTTTTGAGCAATCTGTGACCCGAAACCAAAGAGAGACGAGAGTTTTCTCTTCAGTGCAGCTGCAGTGAAGGCTACCTGCACTGCAACGCAGGTCCCAAAGGGGCTACCTGCGCTGAATGTCAAACTGACAGTGTCTTACCTGCGCTGAACCAGTTTTGCATTGTGCAACTGGGGTTCCCTGCCTTCTGTTGCCCAGTTTTCAGTATTGTTTTTGCAGCCTGTTGTCAACCTGTATACCCATCTGAAACTATCTTTCTTTGCCATCATTCCACCTCAGTTGTGTGAAGAAACCATGATTGTTCTTATTGTATTTCTTACTTTCATTCACAGTTTCCCGTAGCGAAAGTGAACTAGTCTTGCTGTGGCCTCTTGGATCTAGACCTGTGATAAAGTGTCGTTGTGATTCTAAGAGCTAGTTTATTGCTGTTCATAGCTGCTTGAGCATTTGCTTTCATTATATGGTTCGGATTTCAGTATTTCTTGTGTTGAAACGAGTGAATCTTAAGGTGTTCTTTTGATTATTGGACAAAAGCTTGTTTGCTTTCGCTTGAAATTGAATTCGAAATCATACAACAGCTTTCTTTTTGTAATACATCAACATTAAGGAAGAAGAAAAGAAATACTTGCATTGTGCATGTGCATTTTGACAGTTTGCATGTCGATTTAGGAAAGTGCATCAGTGTGTGCTCTATGATCTGTTTGAAAAGATGATGTCTTTCTTTTCCCTCAGTAGTTAAGATTTTCATAAGTTGAAAGAATTGAAAAAATCTTGCTTATCATTCTTAGACTGCATTTAGGAGTTGTATCATACATCACGTGGTGATCCATAAAGGCAAACTGCTAAGCAAGATCAACCTAAAACGAACTGAATTTACATAACAACGCTTTGAAACATAACGAAACACAGTAGAGGTCTAGGTAGAGACGTGTTCCGGCGTCGTTAAACATAGTGACTGTCGATCTCTACGAAGGTGGGTGATTCCTCCTGAGGGACGATAGCACTAATACGGACTTGTGCTCCCGCGTACCGTCGCGTATATTGGGAGACCCCTATAGGAACAAAGCCTTTATCCATAGGAAGCCGTGTCGGCCGCCCTACTGATCGCGATGCAGTGAACACAGCATTCACGAAGATCGACCACTCGTACCGTAAAACGTATTCTGTGGTTTCGCGAAAGGTTTGGCACACCCTCTGCCTAGAACTCCAGAGTAGTTTCTTTTGGCCTTTTTCAAACTCTATAACTGAAAAAGTCCATCTAAGCATTTGTCACTTCAGGCTCGTTAATACATCGAAGGAGACTAGAGTCATCTTTAGCTTTTTCTCGACTCTTAAAAGGTGAAAAAGCAAGTTGTGTCTAAAGCGTCGTCATATAAAATTCATTTTTAACAGAACATAATTACCCCTTATTCCTGCGTTGATCTTGAGGTTGAGAACATGGAACACACCAACCAAGGGATTCCACATGATGGGAACCCTAGCCCTTTCTCCTCTTGGGGAGAATTTGGTGCGCCCTACATGGCCACGTTGTCGCTTCCAGGGCTGACAATTGGCCTGCCAGTTTGCCTATTCTCAACCACTGTAGTTCAGAACACCACGGTTCCCGAACAGTCGAATCAACAGTTAGACCAGTCTAGAGCTACCCTCCAACCTTCCACTTCTTTTAAGTCTTCCTCCGATCCTTCCCCTTCGAAAGGTAGAGCCGCCGAGAGCAGAGCTCCCACGGAGAAGAAGGAGACCGATCTTCCCTCTTCGAAAGGTAGAGTCGCCAAAAGCAGAGCTCCCACGGAGAAGAAGGAGACCGATCTTCCCTCTTCGAAAGGTAGAGCCGCCGAAAGCAGAGCTCCCGTGGAGAAGAAGAAGGAGAAGAAGAAGAAGGAAAAGAAGCAGAAGGAGCCAAAGGCGGCTGGGGGCAAGCAAAGGACATCTAACCAAAATCCACACACAGCACAGACCGGGCCTAGGTCGCCATGTGTCATATGTGAAGGAGACCACTTCCACCGTGATTGTCCCAGTATTCCCCGAATACTAAGGGACTGGTCCCCTCGTTTGCACAGCTCGGAAGCATCAACCTCTGACAGCCAGGTTGAATGCTTACCATCGACCAGCGAAAGTGAAGGTTCTAGACAACGAAGGGGAATGAGATTCCCCTGCGAACTGTGTGAAGGCAATCACACCCTCCGCCGTTGTCCCTTTTTAGACGAAGCAAAGAGAGTTTTGGAAGATCAACCGGTTGTACCGTTGCTACTTCCTCCTGGATACCAAAAACTCGCGCCAAGTCCTTCGTTGGTTGAAAATACAGCTGCCCCGCTCGTGAGGCCAGCTGAAATGTCAGTCACTGAAAAGGAACCTACTGAATCCAGACCGGACGAAAGTCCAAAGGTCAAAATGACAGTTGACCCAGTTCTCCCTTCAGAAGTTTCGTCTTCAAATGACACCGTCACTGAAGATTCATCTTCGGCTGACACCCTCACCGAAGAGAGTAAGGATGACACCATCCAGATTCTTTTCATCAACACCGATTCTGATGAACATCAGGGCAATGCGCCCACTCCTTTATCGCAGGAAGGAGCATCGTCAGGATCATATCCGGCCGTATATTCGGTCCCACCACCAAGCAACCTGGTTGTGTCCTTTGACTGGAACCAACTAGGCAGGCCCCGGTTACCAGCCAGTATACCATTCAGAATTATAGTCCAAATATACAAAATGGTGATGGCTGGAACTATCATTGATGAAGGGGCATCTGTGAGTATCCTATCCTCTACTGCTTGGAAAGCACTGGGTTGCCCGGTGCTTTTGCCTGAGATAAGGAATCTCTCGGGTTTCGATAGGGGAACCAGTCGACCATTAGGGATTCTACCTAATGTGCCTATTACCTTGAAAGGGAAGGCTGTCAAGATGAACTTGATGGTCGTCCAAGGACCCTTGGATTATAACCTACTCCTTGGACGAGACTACATATATTGCATGGAAGCAATAGTCTCTTCACTCTTTCGAATAATGTGTTTTCCACACGAAGGAAGAATGGTCAAGCTCGTAGACCAACTTTAATTTCCGGGATCACGCATCGCAAATAGTCACGTACCTATCCTGAATGGTCTATTCAATCAAGAAAGGTCTCCACCTCCGATTCTTCTTCCTGATGAGCACGAGTGATTCAGGAAAGTAAGGCTAGAACCCAGGGGGCATGCATCCTGGTCTGCTTCGGGCAGAGAAAACCTTGGGAATAAAGTAGAATTTCCGCGGGAGAATATGACTAGTCCGTACCCCGTCCCCTCCTTCATCTTTGTGAATCTTCCTCTGATCCTTCCTCTTCGAAAGGTAGAAGCCGCTAAAAGCTGAGCTCCCGTGAAGAAAAAGAAGAAAGAAAGAGCCGGCAAGAAAGTCCGGCTCTCATGAAGAAGTAAGGGGCAGTTAGGAAGTGGGGTTGTTCTGGAAAAAGATTCTTTTGTTAAAGTTAAGTGTTTGGCGGAGCGTCGTCATTCACCGTTGTCTAGGTCGATAGGCATCGCCGAAGAAAGATTTCTGTTTGGAAGGACTAACAGAACAATCTTTGGGTAACCTGAAAGAGGTAGGCCTCACCCGTTAAAAACAGGGTTTTTGACGGATAAGTAGGGGCGGCCTTGAAATTAGACTTTATACCTGGGGGCATGCAAACCTCTTGGAATGCAAGCACGGGTGGCTTTTTAGTTTTTAGGTCCGTAGGTCTAACCCCTCTAACTCGTAGGATTGGTCGATACCCAGCTTGCATAAAGGGAGGATATGGAGCAAAGCGTAGTGAGATGAAGCTCCTTAAAAAAATAGCGAGCTCTAGGAGACCTTCCTACTTTATGACTGGAAAAAACGAGCAGTTTTGGTGACGTTCATGCTCGTTAAAAAATAAACGCAAAACCGAGCAGTTTTAGCAAGAGTTCATGCTCGTTAAAAAATAAATGCACAAGTGAGCAAGCTTCCCCCAGAGTTCAAGCTCATCAAGAAAAAATGAACCGGTAAATAACCATTTGAGACCATAGATTCATCAGCCATAAAAACCTTGGTCGTGTTTGCACCGTCACCTCCACTTTTCATTTGGCCGATCATTCACATCCACTTGATTCTTTACCTATTTTTAGGAACAGCTGCGAAGAGTGATTTCACCTAGCCATCCTTGTGACACTGCCGTGATTGGAAAATTCCAACCTGTACCTGGAATCTGCTGCTATCCCTGTTTATCACTCATTCCTCAAAATACGAGTCTTCTTTGAGCTCTTTTCACTGACTCGTAAAATATGAAAAGTTTGCCGAGTTTTGGCCTTCCAGCTCGTTAAAAGGACCGGAAGAGCTATCCCTCCTCTAGATTTTAATCTTTTTGGACCTGAGGGATTATTGCACAAAAAGATCGAGCACTTGTCTAGTTCAGCTCGATAAAGCTATCGAACATTCATCCCTTCTGTATTGTTTTATACTTTTTCGGACTTAAGGGATTAGATGACGAAAAAGGACCTTTGGAGTTAACTTTATGTACCCTTTTTAGACTCTCTAAAAATGAAAAGGACCGAGTTGTCTTTGTCGCTAGGCTCGTTAAAAATACTGAATAGCGACAAACTTGTCTTTAGACGAGAACGAGTTTCCCTATCGCTAGGCTCATTAAAATATAGCGATGGGCTTGCCCGAAGGGCAGGTTATATAACAAGCATATGTTATCCTCCTCAAGCTTGACAAAAATAAAGAGGTACTGGTCAGAAATGACTGGGGAAAAATTGGGAGAACCTCAAAGCTTAATGGTAGCAAGTCGCTCTTGAACATGACACTTTTGCCTCCGTAAAAACATCGGGTTGGGTTGTTTTCATTCACCGGTCCCTTCACCATGGTCTCGCCATACCATCCAAATTTGGGGTAATGCTACCGATCCATCACATCAGTGTCGTTATATGTTCAAGAGATGTCATTCAGAGAGTGTCAACCGGGTCCCATCCACTGCCATACATCATCTTTCATCCTTTCATGACCGCCACCCTGAATCATATTTCACAGATCGTTTTCACCATCATCACAATTACTAGCTCTGTTCCGTGTCACTGATGTGGGATTCATTAAGGCCCTCCTTTGACAGATCGCTTCTTGTCGACATCAGCTCATCATCCAAGAAGTTGATCTAGGAATACCCCCTCAGTACTTTGAATCTTGCATGCCTCAATGGCAAGTTTCTCACTTCCGGCGACAGGTATACATTAATGACCTTCGACCGGGAGACTTTGCGTGGTGTTCGACGCCAGATCCTATATTCATGCCACGTGAATTGTGCTGCAGTACCTTGAGGGTCATCATCATTATCGGTGATTCCTCTCATGCTTGTTAACAGTTTACATTATTGACTGGTAATCAAGCGATGTCTTTCCATGTTCGACTCCAAGAAATTCTCACATGGATCGACCTGTACTTAGAGTGAAGATCGGACAAGTTTGAAGACCCCGGATCTAGTTTCATCCATCTGGGCTGCGATATATATTCAGGAGATAAAAAACATTGACATGTGCAGCAGATGATCATCCTACTAAAAGGATGATAATTTAAGCAGAGAATTATCAGTCTACTATCAGACGATCGTCTGTTTATGTACAGAAAATGTATTTATAAAGCTGAGCATGGGAAATGCCCGCATCAGCTAGATCATGAAAGCAGTTTGAAAAATAATGTATTGTATTGTATTTTGTTACAGGTCGCCTCCCGACGATTGAATGAACTTTGGATCCTCCTAATAAAGCATTTCACCCGATAAACGACCTCATACTTTAGGGGGCAACTGTTATAGACATTTTTGTGCCTTACAGCATGAAGCATGAAATGTCGATAATCTGAGGGATCCAAAGTCCCTAAACATGTTGTTCCTACCCCTAGAGGAACAAGGTCAGCAAACCACAGCACTTCAGATCAGTTCTCCACTGAAAAACACTCAAAAACAGGTCAATTTTGGATCAAAGCAACTGCTCCACTGAGCATCTGCGCTGAATGTCAACTGCTCCATGGTGTACCTACGCTGAATGTCAACTTCATCAAAGGCTACCTGCGCTGAGCGAGTTTGGACATGTGGAGGAATCTTTCCTCAATGTGTCAGTGCCCAGGAAGCTTCCAAAATGACACTTGGATCAGAAGATTCGCCTAATGATGAGTAAAGAGGTTCTAAAACTCCAAGTGGAAGGTAGAATCTTCGAGTGGACTCAAGAACTAAAGAACAACTGGGGTTGAAGAGGACAATAGTCACACATCAAGCTGACTTATCTTCACTCCAAAACTCTATATAAGGATCTCATCCCATGGGATCTAGGGGCCAGAATTTTGTGCAAAGAATTGTTGTTGGTTTACAGTTGAGAGTATTGGGTGATTGCTTGAGGGAGGTGAAGAGGAGATTTATTTCCGTCGGGAAGGTGATGCTGGATTGGACCTCTTATGGTTGTATCACCGCCTGAACCTTACTTTATTCCATTAATAAAGCATTTGAGGTTCTTCTATTCGCATGTGTTTCAATGATGTATTGTCTTACTTGCGTATTTGATTTATGCTAATCCTTGAACCAATTATGAATGCATGCTTCTTGTAGTTTCCTTTTCTCGTCTTGTTTGCAGGATCTTGTGTAGTTGGGCCCGTGAGAAGACAAGGAGCTGGGAGCAAGCGGCAAAGAGAGAAGATCGGATCGACCATTTGCGCAAGACATCGGTAAGTGGATCTCTTCCTTTCCTCTTTTGCATGTCATAAAGAAGTAATCTTAGATAGCTTTGCTTTGACTGTTGCTAAGGAACTATCACCCTTAGAGTGGGATAGGGTCATTCCATGTTGGATACTTTTCCCCACAACAAGCATGCACACGCAGATGGAATACATTGGCACACAGTTTGAAAATCCGAGAGTACCATACCCCAACTCGGATGAGGGAAGCTCTGGTAAGGGTAGCCCTTTACAAGAAATCCATGCAAAGCCTCCAGGCCAGTTGGATTGGCCTTAAACTCAGTCCACCACTGCTGCTAGGACTGATTGAAGGCAGCACAAAGGAGGATGACAGTGAACAATGGGAAGAGGTGAACAGGAAAGCTGGGTTTCATATCAGCAAGGAGGACACTACCACAGAGGCTTGGGATATAAGGGTACCAGTAAAAGCAATGAAGGATGAAGAGTTGGACTAAGTTGCTCAAGGATGAGCAAATATTTTAGCTGGGGGGTGATGATGAGCCCCAATTTTTGGTAACAATTTGGGCTCATTTGGCCTACTGACCTTGCTCAACCCTTCATCTTTTATCACTTAGGCATCATTTCTTAGTATATTCGTGTTATTTGTAGGAAGAAGGGCAGGCATTATATCTATGTGGCTAATACATGATGATTTCAGGTTTTTTGGCATTAAATGGAGCAAAGACCACGCAGAAGGAGACAAGGAGACAACAAAGGTGGCATTGCAGGTTTATAGGGAGGTTGTCCACAGTCTTGAATGACTTCCCTCGTGATCTCCACCCTAACTCCGAGCTCCAACAGCTATCCCCACCGAGCTGAAAGGCAGCCAACGGATTCTACAGGAACAACAGTTCACTTTCAGTTAGGCAGCCAAGCTCCACTAATTGAGGAAGCCAGCTTGATCCTCATCATGTATAAATATTGAGGCCGTAGCCTTTGATAGGACCTTTTTTAACTTTTGAACTACTGTTGCAATTTCTAAGCACGAGCTACAGCTCGGTTTTTGCTTTCTGTAAGCCAGTTTTGGCATGATGTTAGACTCATGATTATTCAATAAAGGCAGGCAGCTTTGGATTCCATTCTGAGTTTTTAAGGGAGCTATAGCTCTCAGGTTAGGGCCCAACCTGAGAGCAATAGACCTCATTTTCCTTGTATTGCTATTTGTCTTTCCTTTCAGCACTTCATTTCTTCGCTTTGACATGCATTTGAAAAACACAGTCTGCTGATTTAGTTCCTTTAGTGTGATTGAGTAGGATTAGTTTATGGTTAAAGTGCTTTCAGTAGCTTAGATTAGAGTACGCGTATTAGCATTCATTAGAGCTCCAAGAAAAGGTTGACAGTGCACTCACTGCCATCTCTGTTTAGAGATTGGAGGTGTAGACCGTACCAACCACCAAAAAAATGCAGTCTTATACATTCATGCAAGTTGCAACACAGTCATTTCAATCATAGAACCGTCCATGCATTCTGATCTTCAGCAATACTTTTTCGTTCCAACACCATGCACGATTTCTCTCCACAATTTACATTGCTGCTCGTTGGTTTAATAACACAGTTAGGATAGGTTGATGAATCCTCGGTTTTGTGCAGATTTTTTTCCTTTACACTGCGTGGTATCACTCTGTTATCTTCTTCTTCTTCTCAACCGCACCTAGAGCCACCTACCCAACCCCTGTTCAGCTCGTTTGCTTTCCAACCCTTCCACTGTTCACGTAGCTCCATCTTTTTGACTTCTCATTGCTTCCACCCTTCTATCCACCAACCAACTTTACCCACTCTCTCTCCATCCCATCTCTCTGTCCCTGAGCCATCACTAGCTCCCTTTTCATCCTACCTATCCACCATACCGCTCCTTCACTCCTCCATCACCCAAAACTCCAACTGTAGCACATCCTGTAGAAGTTAGCAGACTCCCTGTAGAAATCCCGAGCTTCCTGTAGGATCCCCTGCACACATCCTATAGAAGCCTGCAAACTCGGTTGCCGAGCACCTGAACATTGTGGACTTCTGTGGAATGATGTTTTGGATCCCCTGGAACCTCTCCTAGCCCTCCTGACCTTTCCCAAGCTTTCTTTCCCTTCGAACCACCCCTGCACAGTCAAAACCTAATAAGAAACAAGTCATAATAACTCCAACCACTTAAGCAAAAATATAAAAACAATGTTCTTTTCAATGGAGGTAGTTTAATCTCATGCATCTCATATCACTAGAAGTAATGGCATCATTTTTAGGAGTTACATTCCCATCGTTGCATCGTAAGGACTAAGCTAGTCAGATTAGGGTTTACTAGGGTTTCCATGTTTTGTTGGCTTTCAGTTCATTCTTGCAAAGTAGGTTAATTTCCTTTCAGATAGTCTTCGTTCATCATTTAGAAATCTTCTTCTGAGAACATATAGGAGTTGGCTTGAGCCCTAGCGGACTTGTGCCAGCTGACCAAGTGACAGCTGCGACAAGAGCTAGTACTTGTGCATACAGCACCGTCGCTTCCAAGTTTGTTACGAACTACCGGGTTGATAAAATTAGAGATAGGAAGCTCCAGGAGTTGTAGCATTATTGCTACAATACTGGAGCCCACCACTTGGACCAATGGATAATGAACCCAAGCAAAGGAAAGCTATAGTATAGAGAGAAGAGAATAAACTGACAGAAAGCAGTCAACTTGAAGTAGTGAAAGAGTCCTCGGAAGATGAAAAATAAAAAACAAACAAGAATATGGCAAGCATATTTAACATTTTACGAAAACAGAAGCAATCCAGATTAGAGAATTTGGTTTTAAATAGAATATCATTTTCCTAGACAGTAGAAAAAATCTTTGCATTATCATTTCTAATAAAGCATGGTAGAGTTGAAATAAATGTCGATGAAAATGGAAAACATTTTGTTGTCCCCAAAAATCCTCCCAGAGCTATAGAAATGGCATTTAGAGAAGCTTCTTACAGCCGATTTGTTTTTCTGTTTGATTTTGAAGACTGGAAGTTGATGATGGAAGTTGTTGAAAGTGGTGAGGAGTTGATGCCTCACAGAACCAATCCACTTATGATTCCTTGTTCTAAGAAGGTTGTAGAGACTCCTATCAGAGAAATTTCAAGAAACAGGGGTAGAGTGGTAGTTGCAACTCTTGAGGTGCAAGAGGATGAATGTGGAAGTGATGATGGTGGTGGAGGTCTTCAAAGACCATCACTGAAGAAGTGAAATAAGTGTCTCCTATGACTTTTTCTGCTTTTTTGGGTGCCTTTTGTTGGAAACTATCTTTGTTTCTATCAGTGCACTGTAATTCATACAGGAAGCTAATCTTTAATTTAAGCAATCTGGTATATAAACAATGCTATCTTGTTCTCATAATTAGTTATAATTAAGTTTACTGGCAGTGCAAACCCTCGGTCATGTAGTACACCCCTTTAGGCATGGTTCCAAGGCCTGGGTAGAAGATTGGCATCACGTAAAAGGAAATTGTTAATGTAAGATGTCAAGTTTGATTTCTTAAACCATGTTTAGTCTCCTTGTGATAGTATGTTGTAATTTTATGTTTGAAAAGTATTTTGAGATACCACACAAGAACAAAGTTTCCGATTGTGTAGTTGGTTTAATTTGAGAATACATTGAGATGAGAGTAGGGTAAGGCTAGTCAAAAATAGATGTAAATACAAAGGCTCAAAAAACTAGCTAGCAACCCTTACCATACCCAAACCATTTTAATGGCACTACAGGGATAGGGAGATCCACCCAGAGATGTGTGGAGAATAAGTAGGGATATGCATGCTTTGGATTGACTAATTGCTTAAGCCTAGCTCATGTAGGTGCAACTAGTAGATGGAAAGAGATTGGGAATATATATATATATTAAGTATGTGTATATGAAATTTGTTATGTTCGCTTTTGATTTTCAAGGTGGGAGGAATGCAATGGAGAAAGGGAGATCATATTTAGGGAGATCATATTTGTCATCTATATCCCACCTATTAGGACACTAGGATAAGTCCCAATAATAAGAGTTGGGTTCACTCATAAGTATATGCTTGTAAAAGTCCATCATGAACTTTATTAAGCTAATTCATCCTTTAGTTGAGTTTCATCCCTTAGTTGAAGCTTCAAGGAAGATACTCGGCCTATTTTCAACCCTTCAGTCTTCCTAGAATAGCTATAGAACAACCCTATTTAACCCGCGTTGAATGCCTCTTCTTGCTGTGATCTTAAACTTCAATTTTCGGCCCTTCCCCCTACAAGAATACCCAAGAACAACACTCAAAACAACCTCTCTTTCACACGTTGTACCTACAGAAAAACATAAGACTTCCACGTTGCTTCTAGTGCTTCTTTCTTGTTATCTTATGGACCCTTCTTGCAGTGGCTAGGGCCTACCTTTGGCTGCGTCTAGGGCCTCTTTGAGCGCTGCTTTAGTCCTTCCTTGACTACGGCTATATGCTTCTTCTTGATGGTTGATAAGGGCCTCCCTCTTGCTATGGATTAAGGCCTACCTTGCCATGGATAAGAGCCTTCCTTTGGCTGCGTATATGGCCTCTCTTGACTGTGTCTTTATGCCTCTCTTGAATGCATCTTATGCCTCTCTCTAGTCTGTGTTTTAGGCCTCTCTCTTGTTTTGGCTAAGCCTCCTTTTGACTGTGGTTAGGGTTGCCTTTTACTACAGCTAGGCTTCCTTTTCGACTGTGGCTAGAGCTCCTTCAAGACTGCGCCTAGGTCTCCCTTCATGACTGCAGCTAGGGCTCCTTTGTGACCACAACTAGGGCTCTTACTATTGCACCCTGCTAGCCTCGCACTGCCCGGGGACTCCTACACTGTAGCACTCTCTGCTGCTTCATCCGCATTCCTCTCTACCCACATTCGCCAGTCTTACTACTCTCTCTTTGAGGCTCCTATAGTAAGGTATAATCCAAGAGGTTGGGTACCTCAAGTATCTACCCCTCATCACTTGTAGTCCTCCTGACTACAGCTCGATATCTCCCCACCTCTTCTATAGATTTACATAAGCACTCCCTGTAGTCCCTAGCATGCCCTGGGACACTCCAACATGAGCACTAGTGAATTAACTATGTTAAAAGGTCACTTTCTTGTTAATTTGACCATGAATATCTCTTCTACAAAGCAATATTTCTTAGCTTTGTTTATGTTAGTGGTTTGATAAGAACATTTCTACAATCTCTTCACTGAATTTCTTAAAGTTTTTAGATTTATGCTTTTTGACAAAAAAGGGCTAACATTTTTACCCTAGCTAAGTAAGGATTCTTTAAATAACCTTCTAGCCTGGTTCCTTTTTGTTCCATCTAAGCATGGAAAAGTGTCATGAATTTACATTGAACAATGTAAGAATCTAGTCTTCTCTAGAAACAATCAAGCCAACTCTTTCATTTTTCAAATTACCTACCAATTCTGGACATATTATTTGAAATTTCTATGGTGAAGGTGTTGGATTTAGGTAAGTGATACAAAATGCACACCTACAATTCTATTGTTCACCTATTAGACCAGTGAAAATTATAGGCAAAATTGGAAGGGTTGGACATGAATGTTCCAACCATACTCTTACTGGCCTGCAATACATATATTCATAACAAATACCTACAATACTATTGTTCACCTATTCTACTAGTGCATATTGTAGGAAAACTATTAATTTTGGACTTCATTGTCTCAAGTTCACACACTAGCGCTAAAGATGCAACGTATTGTGTGCATCCTTAGATATGTTTGACATTGCAAGCTAACTGTTTAAATAAATGCATGTATAAAACTTCTATATTAGAAAAATAGCCATCAGTATTTGTTTCTAGCATTTTGGGTTGAATTCAGAATAGTATGCTAAAAAGTGTCATTTCAGTGTCTGGAAATTAGGATATATAAATGTGAGATATATACTCTACATCTTTGGGTTATCTCCTTTTCAAATCTGAGTTTTTTTAGGCTACATGTTAACTGTTTGAACTTTGGACTTTTAATAAATTCCAGTATGGACTTCGTAAATACTCAAATGAATGGACTTCATAAGGTAGTGGTACCATAAATTGTGTTATTTCAAAGATTTGACTTCCATATTTTCACAAAATACAATGTCCTCAATAAACACTTATGTGTATAGACACTTATGTTTAGGATTATATATGTGTTGGAGCAGTTCCTTTATGTTTACTATAATCCTAATACTAACAAGCTTTCGCTAACTTTTTTTATCAATTGTTCATAGAATATGCAAAAGATTTCATCGTCAAAATGTGGCAAAAATTACATTTATCTTGATTTATTTTTTTATTGTTCATGACAAGATAATCATGTTGTAGGAATGAGGTATCCTACAGTCTATTTCAATTTGTGGATATTTTTTTCCTCCCATTTTTTTATAAGGATGTAGATTTGGTTTTCATTTCGATGGTTTTTTCATGTATCTTATCTAGCCCCAAATGTTGGTAATGGAGCGGATCTTGAGAAGTAGTCATGGAAACAAATTATCAGAGGTTAATGTTACAATACCACTTCCACCTGGTATCAAAAAAAGTTTAATGGTAAGTGACATAAAGAAGAGTTATTTAATGACAAGGTTGAAAGGGCGACCTCATGTCTTAGTTCTAAGTCATTTATTTGCATTTCTCAGCTCTAATTCATCTGTTTTTGAGCTTTACCAGATCAATTATTTCACTAATCCAATATGCATGGATTGTATTTCTCACCTGATGTTAGTTACTTGACATGGTTGACATAACATTCAATTCTAGGCCAATTTTATTTTAAGTTAGATATTTTATTGATTAAAAGGATGTTCATATTTTGATTGGTTTACTTGGAGCTCGATTTAATTTTTTTTTCTATATTCCATGTGGATGTTATTTTTTCAGGGTGAGCTCTTTGCACTAGTAAGGTCAGATGAGTCCTAGAACATATATATACAACAAGAACATCTTTGGCCTTTGTTGTGTATCTTTTATTCTTTATATCATTGATGGATGGTTATTGATTATGTAAAATAGAGGACGGGAAGGTCCTGTCAATTTTCTTGACAAAACAAAATAAAATGGAGTGGTAGAATTGTGCTTTAAAGGGTGAGCCAGAAATTAGTACTTGAAAGGCAGAACTTGAGAATGGCAAGATATCTAATCTGGATCTAGAGACACAACAGACCATGGAAAAAAATGATGGTATTGACAAGTCTTCCTAGAAAATAAAATCTAATTGTTAGACCACTACGCAAATTTCAGTTATCTGCAATGGAAATAGTGACTCTAGCTTTATTTGTATGAATAATGACTTTGGCAATTGTCCTATTCATTTCCTATGAATGATTTTGATTTTCAAACTCCAACTAATTTGTTGTTAAATTAAGTAAAGCTTTGATGACAAACTTATAGTTTTCAAATCTCTTTTCTAAATCTATTTTCTTGAGAAAATTTGTCTTTTTACTTTAGGTATTGTAGATTGCTACTATGTGACATATGCTATGATATAATTGCCTAGATAAATAGATAGAAGTGTTGTACAACATAGTCTTTTTTAAATCTAAAGAAACAATATTTCCAAATACAAAGTTTATTAATTAAGAACATCTTTTAGACTTCTTTGCTAAGTTATGATTATATTTTGGTAGGGGATTTTGTGTACGCTGATATTGTGTTATCTCTTTGGTTTTTGTTAGGTAACAATGGTTAATAAGGAATGTGTTCTTGAGCAGCAGGCACACATCTTATTCTACTATCAACAGGAAACTCCATGGTTTTCAGGCATGGCAACAAAAACGCAGATGTTAGTGGGATATCCAAAGTCCGTGTTGGATGAATTTAATACTAGTGATGATTTTGATTCCTTGTCAGATAAAGAATGTCATGAGTCAAATTCAAATAAACAGAAGCAGCTCAAGAATGAAGGTGAAGCTATTTCTTTTTGTCCAAGTCAATTTCTTTTATTTGTTGGTTGCTGTCATGTTTTGAGTGTGGACTTGTGAAATTCCAAATTACATGTTGGTTTATGTAAAGGGGATATATATATATAATTTTCTTTTTATCATATGTCGTTCATGGTTTCTGGAGATCCATGTTACATTTGCACAGAAGTTTAGATATCATTCAGATATCTAAACACCAAACAACAACAACATTGAGATTTTTCTTTCACTCAACCTATAACATATTGCATCTATCTTCATCAATGTTCTTCCTCCATATGTTATCAACTTATGGCATTTCCTTTGCAATATTTGGTGCATTTTCTAGTTATAGGTCATTTATATATTATAAATGTCTTCAGAATTTCACTTCTAATTGAGTATTCAACTGAACATATTGATTCTCTAACACATAATTATTTTTCCCTCCACCCACTTTTCATAACTTCCATAACCATTAGGCAGGGACCTGCAACTTCGATGTTTCTTTTCTTGTTTAGTAAAATATTGTCGAGACTTTAATTTATTGAAAGTTATAGAATTTACAATTTATGAAGTTTCAACGTCTAATTTTAAAAGTCTAATTCTTTAAAGGGTGCTAGCTCAATGGAAGAGCACTTGCTTTACAAGCAGGAGGTTGGTGGTTCGATTCCATCATGCCCTAACATGATTCATATGGAATGAGCTTCTGACGATCACCAATGAGATTTGGTGACATTTTTCAATTGTCACGAAAATATGAAATGGTGACAGTCAATGAATGCCACCATATATATGCATCAATAGTGACAAACTTCAAAGGTCTGTAACCATAAATCATTGTTGTTGATATGAAATGGTGACAATCAATGTTCATCATTATAGTCATTATTCGTGACAAACCTTGAATGCCACCACAACACCTATACTTATGGCAACGCGGCTGTTGGTGAGGGTCAACAAACATCACCATATATATGCACCAATAGTGATGGCCATGAAAGATCCATCACAATAAATCATTGTTGTTCATACGAAATGGTGACAATCACTATCCATCATTATAATCAATATTTGTGACGGACCTTTAATGTCACCATAACCCCTATACTTTTGGTGATGCCACCTTTGGTGACGTTTAGTTTTTTGTGACGGAGGCTATGGTCCATCACCATTGCTCATATGAAATGGTGATGGTCGCTATCTGTCATTATAAATCATTATTGGTGACGATCGCTATCTGTCATTTTAAATCATTATTGGTGACAGACTTTGAATGTCACTACAACACCTATAATTTTGGTGATGCCACCTTTAAGGACATTCAGTTTTTGGTGACAGAGGCTATGGTCTATCACCATTGCTCATATGAAATGGCAATGGTCACTATCCGTCATTATAAATAATTATTGGTGACAAACTTTGAATGTCACTACAACACCTATACTTTTGGTGACGTTTATTTTTTGGTGACGAAGGCTCTTTTGACTGTGACCAATGAGCTTGTGGTGACATTTTTCACCCCTCACCAATGTCCTTTTTTCTTCTAGTGACACTTTGTATACATAGAAATTAAAATCATAACACTTACCTTTATAAATGTCCACGAACTGGACACTGACTAGGGACATTCATCCCAACCTTACACATTGATGTTCTAGGAATCTCAATAGCACGCCACCCTCAATATGGGGCTATCATACTACCAGGGCTAACAAGAACAATCTATATATTAGTCTAATTCCCTTTGTTCCACAATTTTCTCATTCCTTCAACCATCCTAATCATCAGCTGAATTTTCCCCATCATTGTACATAATCCAAGAGGGGATCCTCTTCTCTGTAATGTAGCCCATTGGGCTATTTCACCTCTTCCAATGCTCTAGTGCAAGTTTACTAAGAATATGTTTATGCTAGGGCCTGCAAGGATGTCTTGTGGTAGTTATAAATCCAATTTCCCATTCAAGATTTAGTCTCTCCCTTAACCACTTGTACCAAGATTGAATAACAATTCAAATAGGTGAGTATGAATGACTTAGAATACCCCTAAACTCATAAAAAATGGTTTTTTATGCATGCTTCCAACTTGACACTTCGAACTTAGGAAATATCTTCCCAGCTACTTTCATAAAATCCAAGGTTGATTTTCCCTTCATATAAACTATTGTAAGTGTATTTTAGCTAATGATAAAATAGTATTATCATTAGATTTAGCCCCTATATTACCCATTATCCCCATATCATTCCTCTCTCATCGGGTCATATTCCCCCATTGTTTTACTCCCCTTTTCATGCAAATTATAGTGTATTTTATTTATAATATTATTTACATCAACTATATAACATGTATTGGCCCTTGGCCATATGTTATGGCTCATCAACCTGTATAATAGGCATGTACAATTACATTATGCAAACAAGGGTGTTATATGTCCTTAAACCATCCTACAAGTTTCCCTTTCAAACATAACATTTACACCTACATCACTTGTCTCATTTACAAATATCAAGTTTCTAGCTAGTTATGAAACATGCAAAACCCGAGGGATTGTTCTAATCATTCTATCCTTAAGTAGTGACTTGAATTTTCCTCATCCTATGATCTTGGTTGTTGATTCATATCCTAGGAAAACATCACTTCCATCATAACATTCATATAATTCATAGAACAACTCCTTGTAGGAATTCATATGAAAACAAGAACCTAATTCAATCAATCATAATTCATGATTTACATGTGTACTTAAAGAATCAAAGTACACTTTCCCTCCTTCCTCTTAGGAAGCCTTCTGTTTTTTGGAATGAACATTTTCAAATCCCTTCACTTTATCAACACTTTTTGATCTACAATCCTTCTTTTAATGCTCAAGTTTATAAAATTTCCAACATTCCCTTAAAGTTTTTTCTTGGAGATTTAGATCTCCCATTTGAGGAATTATTTATATTTCTATTGAAACAATGCCCTCTTATAGATAAGGTATTTTTGCTTTTACTATATATGGTTTTCCTCCACATTTTTTTTATAACAAGGATGAAACCATATCATCAAACTTTAATGTGGTTACATTACTACCAATGGCTACAAATAGACTATTCCATGAATCCGATAATGAACACAATAGATTAATGAACTTATATTCACCAAAAATATTAACATCAACAAACACCAATTGGTTTAGCATAGTATTGAAGGCATTTGGATTCTTTGTCATTGAGTCTCTCCTTATCCTTATAATTTAGCCCCTCTAGGCCCCATTAATTTCCTTATAATCAACAAGTACTCCTGCTTGAAATTTGAGTAAAACATTAGGGAGATAAGTTGAAAATATGAGTTGAAAAAATAGTTTTATTATTTTATTACTTTTTAATATTTTTACCTTTTTTACTTCAAAAATTGTGAATCATCCCCCATGATTAACATCATTATCTTGAATCATATTGTTTCTTATAAAGTTTATTTTGGTTGTACATTTTTCTTAGGAGTCCCATTTTAGACCTCAAAACTCCTCTAATGATTCATCATTATGAGATATAAATTCTTTCAAAGGATAAAAAAATCACCAGGCACTTAAACTAATACAAATCCCCTAAATTATCCCATAATGACTTGGTTGTAGCTTCTCACATATCTCAAAAACATTCTATAACATTGAATCTAAAAGACATAACCAGATTGTGCTATTTTATTTCCTATCCAAATTCATCCAATCTTTTTTCAATGTACCCATAGGTACATACTAGTATCCATTGTCTTCCTCCTACCAACAAGTCTTCCATCCTAAGTTTCTATAGCTTAAATTTCTTCCCATTAAATTTCTCTATCTCAATTTTTGAATTCCTTATCATTCTCTTCTAGCACAAACATTACCACCATAGACCTCCCACTAAAACCAAGTTTATCATAGACCCAAGCTGATTGAACCCTTAGTAATAAAGGCATCCCCTTGAAGCTAATAACCAGTTTGATACAAAATGTATGTTTTAAGCCTTTACAATACACAATGCACACATAGATTCTTTATAAAATAAAGAAGTGAACAATTGTATACATACATAATACTTTGAAACTTACCCTGGAAACCATTACTCAAGAAAGCCAACAAATGTTTTACCTATATACATCATCTAGAATTCTAGATAGAATATTTAGGTGCTCCCAACATATCATTTGATAGCCATTCCATGAAATATTGCTTATTCTCGACACCTCATGAATTCAATATTTTATCATTCAGACTCTTTTCTATATTGGTTTCTCTCTCTTTGGATTTTTATCGATATCATATGTTCAATTGTCCTCCTTTTCATTCTCTTCAGCTTCATCAAATATCATATCCTAAAAATCACAATTATACAACACATTAAAAATATGCAAAATACCAATTTCCTTAAGTAAATCAACTTTATATGTATTATCCCCAAATTTCCTCTTAGTTATACATGGTCTAATATCTTTACATTCAACTTGCCATATTTTCCCTTAGAATAACAATTCTTGCTTAGGTGAACCATACACTTACCTTCTTTAATCCTCTTAGATATTCTCCTCATATTTGTGCACATTTTTTACCTCACAATACTATTTTTTATCTCTCTTGAATGTACTCATGCATATATCACATATGTTCAATGAAATGTTCTACATCAACACTCCTTTGCATTTTGGTATGAAAATCAAGTAAATATGTAATGCCCTTCGGATAACACCCATATTTATTTCTTAAAAGTTGCAATCCAATCAATTGGTTCACTTTAATATTTTAGGAAAACTTAGCCTACACTATATTAGTGTTCCACTACCTTGGTATACTACATGTTAAACAAATTATAAGTTTAACTAAGATTTGATTCAACACCTTAATGCCTCTATCTGTTTGTGTGTAAAATGATGAATTGTTCAAAAAAATTGTACTCAACTTCTTCCACAACATTATTTAGAAATGAATAACACATCTCTATTTCAATTAGTGGTCATTCATAGTTTCTATATTTTCAAATTTTCCTTCAAAAATAAATAAGTGTAATAACTTGCATTACTCATCATTTTACAAGGAATAAAATATGTCATCTTAGAAAACATATCAACCACTACTATTACACATTGATATCCTTTGTAATGTAGGTGGTGATGGTCCTTATTATTGCAACAATAATGATGCAACTCCAATAATCTTAGCTTTAATTATCAACTCAAAGTTCTTACAAACTTAAGAGGGTTCAACATGATATGTGCAACAAGAACTATATCTTTCATTTTATAATCTTAATGTAGGTGAGAGAACATAAATCGAGTAAAGTTTTCAATCTGACTATGCTACAGGAGAGTGAAATTACATAAATAAATTATAGAAATGAATTGGCACACACCTTTGTTGATTATAGGAAATGGACAACACACTTTGCTTGAAAATAAGAGACTTGGAAAGAAAACCTGAAATCTATGTTGCAAAAGCTAAAAATAGGACTCATACAGCATACAATAAAATCATCTAAAGGAAACTTCATGATATCTATACTCTTCCAAACTCCATCCTCAACATCCCAGACATGATCTAATATGATAAGGAAACTAAATGAATACTGTATTGCTGAAATCGATGAAGGAAATGTGTTGTCTTCTTGTTGCTATAGGATTTCCTATTTTGCTACAAGAAAAACCAACAAGCCAGAAAAAATGTTGAAATGATATAGGGTGATAAAAGGAGGTACGAATGATGGAAAATGATATTATTCAACTAATAGAAGCATGTAACAACTAAGTCTAAGCTTTAGTACTCTGAAACAAAGTTTTTTTTACCCTTTGTAATCATAATCTTGGCTACACAATAAAATAGAAAATTGCATAAATGGTAACAACAAATTAAATGAAATGGAAAGAGACTTGAAAATGAAATGATAAGAAATGTGATTGATATAATATGTTGACATATTATGTAAATGACCTACAAAGAAAGTTAGCTCATAAAAGTATCTACTTAACCAAGCACAATTCTATACAACTATAATTCCATAAATTCTTACTCGAGCTAAATGAAGAAAAAGAAAAGAATTAAATGAAACTATCAAAAATATAATAGTGCTCTAAATATCCTAGGGTGGACCCATACCAAGGATGCTCAGAGTACTTGAAGAATAACCAAGCTAAACACGAAAATGAGGAACATCTTCCATCAATTAAAAAAAAATATTTACATTAGGAAACACAATGCTACAAAATTTGCTCATAAATATTCAAAGCCTAATCTCTCTCCAATTATTTTCCTCCTACCTCAAGGGCCAACTAGAATCTCTTATTTATACAACAGCTATGGGAGCAACCTCCTTGAGAGGATAGATGCATTTCCCCCCAAAAATCCTAAAAAGAATCACTATTTCCCTAGATATAACTTGTAGCAATAGGAAGAGGCATTAAATTCCCTGAGCCAATCGAGTTTGAATCCTCCTGTAGTAGGGAGCAAGTCCCTATAATCTCTTCAGTGCTGGATTCTTTAGAGTATGCTCAAAATATTTATAAATCTTGCAAAATAAATATATTAAAGCATATAAAGCATGAAAACCACATCAAATCCTCTTGGAACTCATTAATCTAGGAAAATATACCATTAAGTGTAAAATGTGGGGTCAAACATTCTTTTATGTGCCTAGGAGTGATAGATGGGCCGTATGGTTTACCTATTTTGGAGGCCCATCATACCCCACTACCAAAATTGTTGCTCATACTTGAGCAACTCAATATTCTCCTCTTCGCTTCTCGTGTTCTTAGTTATATGATTGTCTCTTTGATATCCTAGGCTGAATTGGTTGTGGTTTCCCCTTCTGAATAGAAACTTGCATTCACCTTTATGTCTTTCCACACTTGAGCTTCATGTTCCTGACTTTGATGCTCCTTTAGTCCTAGAGTAGAGGTGGGATAAATTTGACTCTAATCCATTCAATCCAAAAACTCTAGATAATTCTCTTATAAAGGGGATTTCTTGCTAATGGTACTTGCGTCTATTAGGAGAGTGATAATCCCTCATGTTCATGTTGTAAGGAGATCCTTTCCATCTCCTATGGAAGTCTTGAAAATTTTTTTCTCCCAATAGCCTTAAGGTGTCCTCAAAGTGTAGGATGGATTATAATTGTATTTGTTTCCAAATAGTATATATTTTACGGTCTTGTGAACAAATGGAATGTGCATGAGCAAGAACTGAAGGAGATGGTTTTTCTAGGTTGGTACATAATGGATCGTTTAACTCTCCCTCCATGGTATTTTTCATTTATTTTTCTTTAATATCCTCATGCCTCAACCAAGAGGTTAGTTCCAACAACTATGCATCCCCCGAGTAAGTCTACGGTCCCAAACAAGAATATCAAAGAGGAAAAGGTTATATATATAAAATTCAACCAGTTTTTCTTTGTCCTCCATGATATAATCTTGGCATAAATCTATGAAGTTCTTAGTATCTTAAAAATACATAGTTCCTCTTTGATATATCTCATTGATTTGGAATCTACACCATTGCTCCTTTAAGAACAGTGAAGAAGATTTTGATGACTACCTGTAGTTGGAAGCCTCTAAGGAAATATGTGCCATGGTTCCTAATGATGTTTCAAATGCTACAATATGAGAATATTTTGTTATTAAAAATCCTTGTGTTTGATGCAATTGACTCCTTAGATATTTATTTTCTTTCTCAAAGTGTTCTCTTCTATTGGCTTCTTCTATTTTCAAGAATGCCATTTCCTCCCTTTGTTGAATTCATCATCCATGCTAATATCTTCCACCCGTTTATCTTAGGAAAATATTTCCCACCTTTAGGTTTCTACTCTGGCTTTATCCATTTCAATCATTAGGTGGGGTACTAGATGTGCAAGAATAATTCTGCATGATGTTCCTCTATTACGAGGATAAACCCTTAGTTTCTTTTTATAATGAGCTAACCCCTGATGCAATATACATGCTGAAGTGACCCTCTGATTTCTTCTATGCCAATAATGATGTATTTCTATAATGAGTTCTCTGAGAGGGAGATCATGACGATGATTCTTGGGGTGTCCATTTAGGGTTTGATGGTGTATCTCTATAATGATTTCTTTGATAGGGTTAGTAGGATTGTTGGGCAACGGATCCCCCCATAGCATGTTTTTAGGGCTTGAAGCCCAAGGTTTTGGTCAATGTAATGTAAAGATCCCCCAAAATGTGGGCGCAGAGCATGAGAGTCTAGGGTTGTCCACCCTAAAATAATGTTATTTAATATAGAATGTGTCAGCCTACCCATGGTCCGTGGACCATGGGATTGTATAAATAGAGTAAGGCTCTAAGTGTAGAGGGGAGTCTTAGTCATAGCCTGAGAAGTAATATGGGTTTTTGAATGAGGAATTCACTCTAAGTCTATAAGTCTGAGTCTTGGGTTGTAGTAGTAAGGAGAGGCTTTGTAGCTGTGTGCGCAGAGGCCTGGTAGAGTCCGCAGATGTGTGCACGGACCCCTGCAGCTGAGTGCGCGGGGCAGAGTTGGGATTTTATCTGAACAAAGGATTAATAAAAGATAAGTAAATTGTGGGATATTCGGTGTCTATGTGTCTGATATCTTTATGCATCTCTTTACTGTTTATGATTACGTGCACTTGTTATGAATGTTGAATGATTAATGAGAATATTGGGCCCACATAATTAAGTTAAGATCTATACTAAATGCACAGCTAGGATTAAGGATCTAGATAGCACCCCTTCGTGCTCTATACAGAGCTATGTGGAAGTAGTTGCACAAGTTGCGAAGGACAGACGGCTGCGCGAAGCAGCACAAGCGTGCAGGTTCAGTTCACGAACTTCCTAGACTTCATCAAGACATCCCTAGGGTGCGGAAACCTAGTTCCAACACCCTCCCATACTACCTCGGGTGAGACCTTAGTCCACGCACCATGGACTGTTGCTGAAAGGGTCAGTAGTTTCAGGATTTGTTTGGCTAAATCCCTTCTGAACCTGGGTCAGGCCTAAGGGATGTTTGATGTCATGCCACTGGAACCCAATAAAGAATAAAATTGAAGAGTGGTTGGAGAAGAAGCTTCACAAGTTCGTGACACAGGAAACCAGAACTCTGCAGATATCCAAGAAAAGGTGGCTGGATCATTACGTGTATACGGAAATCCATGAGATCTTCTTCACATCCTTTCCTTCCGAACTGTATGAGTGGATCATGAGGTTAGCTGACAGCCAGGGAAGGTACAAGTTCGATCAACTGATAGTGTGGACTTCGGAGTTAGTGCACATACTAGAGGCATCAGAATATAAGATCGCGTGAGCTGTGGGCCATTGACTCGACCGGATAATAGGGGGATTTATCACTGAGTTCGTAGTAGACATGACTGTGAGCTATAGCGAAGCAGAATAATGCTTTCTCAAGGGACTGCGAGGTAAGTACATTAAATCATTGAGTACTTGGATTAAGATATTGTTATGTGAAAAGCAGGTTAGTCGAATATATTAATGTTTTGAACGACATGGAGTGGAAAGATCTACAAAGGTACCAAGGGATTAGGAAATAGTCCCTTAATTTCACCTTCGCGAGAGAGAAAGGAAAAGCTTGCTCGGGTTTCTCCGAGAAGTGTCATTAGTTTGATAAGGCAGTGAATTCTGCAGTTATCACCTCCACTTACACCATCACCCACTTCAGCTCCATCTTCACCCACCCCACCTCCATCAAACTCGCAGTTCAACATGGCGAGCATGATTAAGCTACCCATATTCATAGGAGTAGGGAATGAGGATCCGGACTAGTTCTGGCTCGTGGTAAGAGCAGTGTGGGAAGCACAAGGGGTCACAGACGACAACATTAAGAAGGCCACATTAGTGAGCACACTTCAGGATCTCGTGCTGACATGGTATATCAAGCACTCTAATGATCACCCAAATGCAGGAATAGCATAGATCCAGAATGCGTTGAACAGAGAATTTAGCCATCCGAAATCAGAGACAGTCAATCATCGGATTTAAAGAAATCGCGATGCTTTCAGGCGAGACCCCCTGGGATCTGGATTAGAGGCTGAAGAGTATGATCCGTGAGGCTAATATGATGCTAATGGATGCATAGCACCATGCATCATTTGTGGCATCTTTGACACCACACCTGAGGATGGTGTTGTCACAACAGAAGCTTTCAACCCAGGTTGAAGTGTTGGAAATGGTGATGAGGTTGCATGAAACACCGATACAAGATCCGGGGTTGGGAGTCTAACAAATCCATGCGCAACTACAGAATCTATGCTTGGAGATGTAGAGTTTGAAGCAGGATAGGGTACCACGGCCAGAGTCGCACGAAGAAATGTGGTGCATAAAATGCAAAGGCCAGGGCCATGAAAAATACCATTGTCTAGTATTCGTGAACTACTTGGCAGGAGGGGGACCAATGCCATTGAGACCAGAGGCACAGGCAGGGCCAAGTGTGGCACCCACGCTATGGTGTGCAATCTATCAGATAGGAGGAAAGCACACAATGGATAACTTTCATTTGTTGCAGAAGTATACATAGACTCCCCAACAACTGTTTTGTAATTTTTGTAGATCAGTGGGCCACGATGAGCGTACTTGTTGCAACTATGAGTTAATGATGGAGCAGACCCTAGCCTATAGAATTTATACAGAAATGCGAGGCCTCGACCTAGCCACAGGGATGGTGCATGCTGGATTTCAGGGCTGAGGTCAAGGACGAGGAGGAATGGGACCAGGAAGGGGCCACAGACAGTTAATATGTTACAATTGCAGAGGACTAGGGCACTACAATCGCGATTGTACTAACCCAACGAGAATATCTTGTTCGTACTGTGCTCAGTTTTTTCATGAAATGGTAGATTGTCCTACGTTGATCACACAAATGCGCAAGAAAGGGGTACTACAACCTACTCAGACTCAGAATATTGAAATGATGAGGTCTGAACCACACAAAGAAGACCCCAACGTGAACATGATGCTTAGAAGTGGTGCGACCACAAGGAAAGATAAGGGGAAGCAACCTAAGGAGGATACATGGGTTCGCAAGGCTCCTACAAAGGAACCTGAGTTTGACATGGAACATGCAAAGGAGATGTTTATGGAAGCTAAGAAGAGCTTCGCGGAGGCCTCTACTTCAGGTAAAAGGATCAACCAGAGCCAGGAATGGATCCTTCTATGCTTACTACCTTTTTAGGGACATGCATGAAGCTGTTGTGTGATAATAGGGCCGTTAAAGGACTACAAGAGCTAATAACTAGGTGTGCAGGGTTGGGTGAACCGTGAGTAGTCTGGAAACTAGGAAAGCATACATTGCACGTCGGGAGGGAAATGAGATTAACGGCACAGATTGGTGAGTATGAAATGGATCAGGTAATCCTAGACTTGGGTTTGGATGCAAATGTGTTACCAAAGTAGACATGGGAATGCATGGGCAGGCCCGCATTGCAGTGGTCCCCTATTCAATTACGAATGGTGAACCAACAGAAGGTTTGGCCCATGGGGAGGTTGCAAGGGGTAACAATTGATATTGAAGGTGTGAGCACACAGACAGACTTTGAAGAGATAGAGATTGTTGATGATAGCAATCCTTATCCCGTGTTGCTAGGAATAGACTAGGCCACTGATATGAATGGAGTCATCAACCTGAAGAAGTGAAGGATGATATTCGAGAAAAAGTCCCTAAGCATAGTAGTTCCGCTAGTTCCAGCTGAAGGAGCACACTACACTGAACCTGTGCGCGATGATGACAGTGACGATGAGCTAGATTACATTTACTAGATAATGACGCAAGACCAGGATTGGGTGAACCTGGCTGCAGATGGGAGAATCCCATGGGAACGCAACAATTCCTGTACTTTGGATTCAAATGAGGAAGTAGAATGCTGGCAGAACCGATTACATGAAGTGACAATGTTGAATTGCAACATGATGATTAGATCACTACAGTGCATGATGACAGAAGCAAGGGAATTGCCAACATATGATGGAGTAACATCAGTGGATGAATTCCTGGACCAATTTAGAAGCGCAATACCAGAACATCAGCAGTATGATGCGTTGGAATGGGCATTGTGCACAACACTTGCATGATGGTGGAGTACACATTAGAAGACTATTGGTAACTGGCGCAAATGTAGAAGACGGATGTACTTACGGTTTGGAAGTCCCCATCGTTGAACGAGAGCCTGGTAGCCAGGGTGAAGCAGCTTGTGTGCCCACCTATGTCGATGGGTGTAGACGTGTGTTGTGCAAACACATCCCAGACTAAGGATTGAAAATTAGAACCAGATGTAGCAGCAGGAAAAACGACAACAATTCCACGACGGGGCATTCAAAAAGCTCTATAGAGTCATGAACAAAGTTCACTAGGCGAGACGAATTGACTAGGACCTGCGCGTACCAGCGGTTCGATGGGCCTATAGGGCCATGAGAAAAAACTGGAGCACAGAAGCGATCCCAACACTGATGAGAGGAGATGAAACCATAAGAGTAGAGAAGAATCCTCATACAATAGCTCCTACAGTTAGGACAGTATGTGAGGACCCGGGTAAAGGAATTATGCAGTTACACGAAGTCATTCGGTGAGGGAACTTGAACCTTCATGAACTCGAAGAAGCTCAAGTATGACTAAAGCAAAAAAGCATGGTAATAGACGCGGAAATTAGAAAACTAGAGATAAAAATCGTGCAAACATGTCACATCGACGAAAGGGCAGGACAAGATGTGGGCAACCAGACCACCGCACTAGAAGATTGTTGCCGAGAATTTCTAGCTCTACTACCATGGCTACAATTGCACCCTATTAAACAAAGCAACCAAGGGAGCACACCGTATAAGGAAGAACGCGAGGCATTAGCTAGCGTGAGGGTAACTAAGGGAGGCCCGCAGACCAGGTTGAAAGATGACTTGAAGCCTTGCACCACAGGTGTGACCACCTGACTATCTGTAGGAAGCATAGTCTCAGTGCTGCAAGCAGTTGAAAGAGAGCACGGGACTATAAAAGAGCTTGTATGGGAGTTGCACAAAAAGGAGGTTGTGCGCAATATCAGTCTGTCATAGGGGTTGTAGCCGTGCATAGGGAGTCACGCTGCTGTGGGGATAGGCTGGGAGGTGACCGTTGGTGTCACTGTTCATGACAAGAGGTCCAATTCGAGGCAATAAGGTGCCTCTGACAACGATGCATCGGAGATTCGCACACAAATGATACAACAGAGAACAGAAGAATGTGTGGCAGACGTAAGCGAAGCGCAGAAGTTGCTAGATGAACTCCATGCGGAGATCACCGCACTAGTCGAGTGACTCGGGACGAGTCACGATGATTGTGTTGGGGGCCTATTGGGTAGCAGATCCCCCCATAACATGTTTTTAGGGTTTGAAGCCCGAGGTTTTGGTCAATGTAATGTAAAGACCCCGCAAAATGTGGGCACAGAGCGCGAGAGTCTAGGGTTGTCCGCCCTAAAATAATGTAATTTAATATAGAATGTGTCGGCCTACCCATGGTCCACGGACCATGGGATTGTATAAATAGAGCGAGGCTCTAAGTGTAGAAGGGAGTCTTAGTCTTAGCTTGAGAAGTAATATGGGTTTTTGAATGAGGAGTTCGCTCTAAGTCTGTAAGTCTGAGTCTTGGGTTGTAGTAGTAAGGAGAGGCTCTGTAGTTGTGTTCGTAGAGGCCTAGTAGAGTCCATAGCTGTGTACACACAGCCCTGTAACTGCGTGCATAGGGTGGAGTTGGGATTTTATCTGAACAGAGGATTAATAAAAGATAAGTTAATTGTGGGATATTCTGTGTCTATGCGTCTGATATCTCTATGCAACTCTTTACTGTTTATGATTATGCGCACTTGTTAAGAATGTTGAATGATTAATGAGAATATTGGGCCCACATAGTTAAGTTAAGATCTATAGTAAATGCATAGTCAAGATTAAGGATCTAGACAGTGCCCCTTCATGCTCTATACAGAGCTACGCGGAAGCAGTTGCACAAGTTGCAAATGAAAAATGGTTGTGCGAAGCAGCGCAAGTACGTAGGTTCGGTTCACGAACTTCCTAGACTTCATCAAGACATCCCTAGGGTGTGGAAACCTAGTTCTAGCACCCTCCCATACTACCTCGGGTGAGACGTCAGTCCGTGCTTCACGGAATGTTGCCAAAAGGGCTGGTAGTTTTAGGATTTGTTTGCCTAAATCACTTTTGAACCTAGGTCAGGCCCCAACAAGCCAACAAGGATGATTATGCATGGAGGACCATTTATGGTTTAATGTAGGGAAGACATCAAAGAAGAGGAAAAAAGAAGTTACTGGTGATTGGAATGAGAAAGTAAGGGTTAACCCTACAGACGTTGGTATTCCATGCCTAATATGCATACCTTAACTATTTAAAAATACATAATCGACATTTGCAGCCCATATTTCCAGTGTTTAACAAGCATTTGCAACTCAAATTGTGTGTCTTGAACCGACATATGTCAACTTGTGGGATTACTTTCGGTTTCTATGGTTTTCTCCCTTGGTTTTGCGTCAAGGCATTTTATTGTTGATTTTCACTTGGTATTGTAACACACATCTTGATTTCGTCTAAGGCTTAAAGACTATAAATACAAATGAAAAATTCACATTTTAACATTGGTGAATGGTCCACTCATTTTCTCTATTCTAAGAAGTAAACAATTTTGCATTTTTCTTTATCCCGGTGAGACCATATGTCAGATCTAGGAAAAAATCTATGTGTGCATATGGATGTCTGATCATAAGCACTCTAGTACATGAGAAGAGCTTCCTTGGATTAATATAGAGATGATGGTGTCCTGGTGTGTTTATTAAATAGTGAATTTTTGTAGTGTATTTATTATGAAGCTATGGTAGAAATGATTGAAACTCCTAAGGCATGGTTAAATGGATTTATCTCAGACATTTTTTTGCTAATCGTGTGACACTGTACTACTCTAATGTGTTAATACTTTGCTTATAACTATTGTCAGGGAAATGGAATTGTTCAATTTAGTGATGCATAATTAATGGTTGTAATCTATTTGGTGAACATGAAGTATGTATTGAACATAAATTTGACTGATATTTAGTGATGGATGTTGTAGATCATATTTAGTATATTGATTTTGTTATTGCTTCGTGAGTTATCCACATATGTGATATGTTGTCTGCAAAGTATCAATTAGGTGTGCAATCTAGTCTCTACAAAGTATCAATTCAATGTGAAATCTGGTGATTATCAATTTTGTGTGTGATCTAGTTTCTGCAAGGTATCAATTTGGTGTACAATCTAGTAAGTATCAATTCGGTGTGAAATATAGTGTATGCAAAGGTATCAATTTGCTATGCAATATGGTGTGATATGGTGTCTCTAAAGTATCAATTCAGAGTGTGATCTAGTACGTATCAATTCAATGTGTGATCTAGTGTCTACAAGGTATCAATTCGGTGTGCAATATAGTAAGTATCAATTCAATGTGTGATCTAGTGTCTATAATGTATCAAATCAATGTGTAATCTAGTGTGATCTAGGGTATACAAGGATTTGATGTGATGAAGGGTGGATGGTCTAGAAATCTTGTACATAAGTCATGGTATGATCTTGATGTCGCATGGTGCAATTATACCTGGTGCATGGAGTTCCAATGAGGTGTATGGAAATATGATCAATTGTTCTCTCTATACTATTAATTCATGGGTTTATAATTTCTTATTTTGAATAATATTTTTTATTGAAATGAATTCTTGTCTTTCATTTGACTTAACTGAGTGATCAAATACAAATTATGAGTTAACCTAGTGGAATGCTTACCCTAATATCTCCATAAATCTCAAGTTTGCATTAACAATATTGTCTATAGGGTGAAGATGCAGCTCATTGTTTTGTGACAAGAGTAATTGTTGATTGTTGATATTGTTGTTGTAATACTGGTATTAAACCAAGATTCCTTGAGGATGTATTCAAGGTTTTAGATATTTATCATGATATTGTTGATATGCTGCCAATTGAAGTCAAAATTGAATTATTGCTAGGATATGAATGTTGTTGTTGTTATGACATGGGTAAAGACTAATGTTGCAAGATAAGTTGAGGTTCTATTGGTCATGAGGGTTTATGTTGCCTACTAGAACCACTAGATGAAAATCAGGGTTTGATAAAAGGGTTTTCCATAAAGATATTGATATTGTGTATATGGGATGTATGCTTGTTGATGACAAAAGATTGCTTATAATAGATATGTTGTTGAAACTAATACTGATGACAAAGGAGTAAGAGTGTAAGAATTTTTTAAGGGTTTTATGTTGATTTTGAATTTGTGCTAAAGGGAGTGGATCTAGTTTGAAAATGAATGAAAGTGAAGTCCATGGTGATTTTTGTGGTTAGTGCCTCCAGCTAGTTGGTGCCAACAAACTGATCTACGGGAGAAGGTGCTTCTTGCTGGCGGGTGCCAGTGAAACAATGAAGGGACTGGGTGGTTCTTGTTAGTGGGTGTCAGTGAAAATGTGTAAGGGAGTTGTTTCTTCCTAGTGGGAGCCGAAGAAATAGTGAAGGGAGTGGGTGTTTCCTACTGGTGGGTGCTAGCAAAAATTTGCAAGGGAGTTCGTGCTTCCTATTGGTTGGCTCCAGTGAACATATGTAAAGAATTATTTATGAAGAGAAGAAGTATGGTGGCTTTCTCCCTTTATGGCTTTCCACCTTAAAAAATATATGTTTCATCTCTGCTTATATCTATGGTGTGAGTTTGTTTTATTGTTATGCTCATATAATATATTGTTAAGAAAATTCAAATTATAAATTTGTAATAAGACTTGAAGTATTGATTCACCCCTCCCTCAGTATTTCCAACAATTGGCATCAAAGCGGGTCCTTCAAGAGTCAATTTAGCAATTGGAAGGAGATCTAAGGAATTATTTCATATTCCTCTATTCATAAATTCGAATAATTGTTGAAGAAAAATGTATTGAGAATGCACAATGTAGTTGCACTTAGTTCAGGAATGCCTTTGGTTGGGCGTCCTATGGCTCCAAGAACTAGTGTGACAATGCATGTCAGAGGAGGGTTGAACACTACCTTTATTAGATTTTGGGATGACGACACTGAGTTTTATTAGGCTATCGTTTGACATTGAAGGCTACCTTTACTCAAAATTTATTGGGCTTATAATCCCTCATTCTTCAAATAATCAAGTTAATGATAGGAAAAACCTATATCTAGGACCATTTGGATGAGCCACAAGCAATCCGCTCACTTTCGAGAATGAGGGAGCATTTATAATTACTAAATTGCCTAAAAAGTTTGGGTAAAAGCATTCAAATCATTTTGAATATAATTGAGATGGAGAAAGTCATATATCCACCCATGTTGAATCTAAGTTCACCAATACAATAATAATCATATTCTAGATATTGAACAACACACTCATGGGATTGTTAAGTTGAAAGACAAATCACAAAATATATCACAACATATTAGAATTGTTTGTGACTTTCATATATATGAATAAAGAACGTATCTCATAATTAAATAGACATGGGATAATTTTATTTTGTTTTAAAGGCGGTAGACCCTCGCCCATACAAGGAGAAACTCACAAGGGTCAACATAATGCATGATTGGCTCAGTGACTTTAAAATAAAGAGAAGAAAAACATTGGCTCAAAATACGTAGTCAATGCTATATATATATCATCAAAGGCATCCAAGGCTGGATCTCTAGAAAATGTGGTTTTTGTTGTCGATGGAGCTGAGCAACCCTTTATGTGTTCTGTTTTAGTTGCGATTCCTATGAGTGACAGACACTTGTGGAGACAGGTCACCTTGGTAGAAAATCTAGTGGGGATGAAATACTCACAGATAGATAGGCTATTATTTATACATCAGTTTGTATGAAAAATGTTTCAATCGAGCCTTTCAACTTTTTACATTAACTATCAATTATCAATAATTCTTTTCAAATGTTGACAGATAAGTGATTGCATCATAAAAAGGAAAGGGATGCTAACAAAAAACACCAATAGAGAGTATCTGAGAAGTATAGCATTGCCAGTAAAGAGTCGGTATCTAAAGACCCAAATGAAAATCCACCATCCTTCAGCTCCAAACCAATGGAGCCCCAACTCCATAAATTTCATGATGTTTATACCATGGAGAGCCACCGAGAAAGTGGTTGAACCAAACTGCTTATATGGTAATCAAGGGTCAAGATTAATCCAGGGGGCACCCTCCCCAATTTTCTGAAACCACCAGAGGTGTTACCATAGGATGTTTGTGGTTTTTAATAACCATATGTGGTTTGTCAACATATATGTGGTGAAGAGCATTGTGACCAACACACAAATTTCCATAACCTCTAGCTCATTCCAACCTCCACATGAAGACAAATATTTGGGCCCCCTCCTTTTAATATGTGCGTTAGATTTAAATGGCCAACCTCTACATATTTATATTGTAAATTCAAAAATGGTGTGAGTCTTGTTTTTAAAAGAAAGTCAAAATTCAATATTATATATAGTTTATATAATATTAAAGTAACATCCTTTTTGTCATTTAGTTATTACAAAAGCCTTTAATAAGATAGTTGCAAACTTGTTTCATAAAAATCAGTTTGTAATTAACTAGAATCAGTTAGTATACTTAGGTTAGGAGGTAGAAATAAAATCCCTGAAATTGGATTTTGAGGGGGTTGGGAGGTTCGGAGTCCAGCTTTCCACGTCTTTCATTGTAATAACTAAATTTATCTGAAATCAATGCATACACAATAGTTTTGATTCCAGCTTTGGGATGTTGCACTTATGTTTCCTTTCTCTTGTTTTCATGTTTCATGAATGTTTTTACTCTTCAGCGTGAGTGTAATGAATTTTTTGGATTCTTTTATTTAGCAGATTTACTAATGTTATTTTCTCATCTGAAAGTACCTACAAAAAAATTTAAAAAATCCTTAAAGGGCACTCCACCATGCTGTTAATTCATTTACATATTCTCCTTCTTTCAACATTCTTTCTACATTACTTATGCTCATTTTCTTAATTTCTTGGGTATGGATTATGTCATATTTATTTTCCTCAAACCACTCATTTATTTCAAGACCCTACAACCCTCAAAGTTTCTCTAGCCATTCTATTTTGGAAAGGTAGGGTTTCAGAAGTAGAAGTTTTGGTTGCAAGACCTCATGGCCTATCCCTCCAACCACTAATTTTAACTATTTCTAATCAATCTTAAGATGTCTCGGGCATTCGTTGCCCCATAGACAAGAACTGTCTCTGAGAGTTACAATAGTGTCCTTATGCTCAATGATGGAAACTATCATGTATGGAAAGAAAGGATGAAATCTAGATTAAAATATCTGGCATTTGATGTTTGGCATTTAATATGTAATGTCTATACTAAAAGTATGCCATCAAGTCAAGAACTGCAGAAGAATGCTTAGACTATGAATGAAATTTTATGTAGAATACCGGAGTTAAAATTTGAGAATATTACGCATAATGGATCTGCAAAGGATATATGAGACAAGATACAAACTACAAAGGAGGTACAGGATAGGCTACAAACCCTCTGTGAAGGAGATAACAGTGAAAGTAATGTAAATAAAGAAGATGTTCAATCACTAGGTAAGTTTCTATATTTCCATAAATGTCTGAAGATAGGCCATGTTTCTTCTTCCTACTCTGGAATCCATGGTCAAGAGCATAGGAATGGGGAAACATTCAATGTATCTAAAGAAGAAAATCATAATATATCATAAAATGAGTGTAGCCATGCACAAGAATAAATTTCTTTCATGTTAGATGGTGTTAGAGATTCAAAAGAAGAAAGGTTAGAAAACGAATATGCTTGTAGAAGGAAACTTGTCCTCACCTTAGAAAAGATTATGAGTCTCAAGAAGAAGTTGCAAGTATACGAGAACAAGTATTAGAATGTGGATGAAACAAAGAAGACTATAATATTCCTACAAAACCAACTAAAAGAAGTTAAAAGAGTCAATGAAGTAGTGATTGGATAACTTAACAAAAGGGAAAGCCATTGTGAGCGACTTAAAGCCGAGATCATGTCTTTAAGGGAAAATTTAGAAGAAAACAAATGAAGAGAATAAGAATCTACTCTTGATATTTGATGAACAAGAACATGGGCTTAAAGAAGAAATTGTCAGTTGAAAACCGAGATAGAAGAGCAAAGAAGAGTTGAAGAAGTAATAACAAATCAACTAAAATAAAGAGAGGATCATTGTGAGAAATTAGAATATAGGTTGTTACATTAAGAAGTGATTTAGAAGAAAAGGTCAAACATCTACAAATTTAATATAGCTCCAAAATATTGGATAATTTTCTCAGCTTCTAAAGGTATCCATCCCTCAGATAAAGTCTTGGTTTTCATGAAATAGCTAAGGGAGAATCCATTTCTCAAGCATGTGCATGCAGTCTTAGAGAAAATAAGGTAGCATCTGAAAACCTTGGTAAAGAAAAAAGCAACGGAAAAATACCAAAATAAAGTAAGGATATCCGCAATAAAGGAAACAAGTAGCAAAACGAATAGCCAAGACGAGTGACTTTTACAAGAAGGCCATTTTTTCCCAGGGAAGAGTACTATAGAAAACATACAATCTTCCAAAGGAGGAACAACAATTCCTTTTCTCCTTTGATGGATGATATTGAGTGATTTATCCACCACAAATTTCGACATGTTTTAGCTAAATTTAGAAGTAGATTGTTAAAACCTTACAATCAGGTTTCTACAAGAAGTCGTCAAGGAAGAACACTCCCCACAAGAAGATAGTATGTTTCCAGGTATAGAAGTTTCTTTCATGGCTATTATTTTTCTTGTAATTTATTTTGACATAACACCATAGACTACAGATTATATGGAAATGAAAAGAATATGAGGCAAAGATCATAGATGTCGAGTGATTTTAGAAGACATGATTATTTTTCCCCCTTTTCTAGTCACATAAGATGTTATACATGCAATACGTTTGGACATGTAGAAAATAAGTATAGGATAAATTCATTGGGTTCTTTACGACAATTCAAATGGTGGGAAGAACATATTCAACACAAGACACTGAAGAAGAAATAAAAAGAGGATCCATTTAATAAAAGGCTAGAATAATATGCCTCTATCAACAGTCAACATACTAAAGTATGGAAGCAAAAGGAAAAGAAGCAAGTGAAGTGCAACCTAGTACTTTGTGCACTAAAGGAAGACGATAATCAGGGAAAATGTTAGGGGCTAATATTTGCAGGTGGGATAATTTTCCATGTTCTTTTCAAAAAAATGATTCACCAATTTCCATTTTTTTCTAAAATGATTTGCCCAAATTTTATAGTACACCATGATTTTACCTTGAAAATCACCAAAATATTATATCGACTAATATAAAATCATTGGAAATCTAAATATTTCTACAAAAATATCACCAAATTTTTTATAATTTGCATATTAGGGACTAGTAAAATTCACCAAGGTTTCTAAAATTTAAGATAAACGTCCATCCTTAAAATGTTCCCTAATGATCACTGGTACATAGACAATGCATATTCTCATCATATGTCTTGAGATAAGAGAATATTTATCTCTTTAAAGAAAACCAAAGGTGATAATGTTAGTCTTGGAAACAATGTACAAACCAAGGTGATATGAAAAGGTAGAGCGTGTCTCGATGTTAAAAATACAAATGTTTCTAATGTATTGTTGGTTGAAGGGTTAAAGCATAACATTGTGAGTTTGTGTCAAATAACTTATAAAGGACATGTAGTCATATTCACTTTAAGAAGATGCACGATTATAGAAGAATACCCAGAAAATTTAATAGCAAAAGGAATTAGAACTCAAGATAAGGTATATGTGCTAAAGATAAGTAAAAGAAGAAATAAGAATGAAATCTCTTCATCAAATACTGAATAAAGGAAGAAAGGCTCATATACAATACATTATTCTTGATATATACACAAGGGGCACTACCAAAGAAAGAGATAATAAAAATTGACTTAGTCTTAATCAGAGCATAATACAACATTTCAGAGGAAGAGAATAACCATCGAAGATGAAGTTGCCGTAAAATAATGGTGTGTGTGTGTGTGTGTGTGTGTGTGTGTGTGTGAAAAAGTCCAAATTCTCATCAGGTCTGCAACAACTATTCTAAAAAATTCAGATGCCAAAAATCAACATGGAAGGATGATGCATTAACACAAGGGGATAGAACAGATCAGAGTGTATCCAATCAACTTGTATAACTGCAGAAATAAGAAATATATACTAAGGGAAAGTTATTGTAGTTGTTATGGATGAGGAGGTCAAAATGTGACACATTCTCAAAGGGGGCATACCTAGCAAAAGAAAGGATCAACATTTACACATATAATAGTTTGGCATTGTTTGATATTGATGTCACATTTTATGGTTTCTCATGATTTATTTGCAAGTGTATCACATGATTAGTGGGGCAAGTGTTTTGATTGGAACATTGGTGCTAGTAGGTGCCTCATGAAATAGAATTAGATGAAGAAACCACAAGTATTATTGGGAAAAGGATTTAGTAGATGTTATATTTATAAATGTCCTTGGTACTTGGAAGTATATTGGAATTGCAACATAAATTCCCAATATTTTTTCCTTTTTCCATTGATGTCAAAGGGAGTGAGAGATGTTAGCCACAAATATAGTTTTAACATGTGGTTTCCATCAATGACAAAGGGGGATATTGTTGGAATTATTGTGTTAGCATTGATTTCAACAATGGCATGGATCAATGATGTAGTAAGCAACATGATTTATGATGCGGCTCTATACAATTAGATGACCCCTGATGCAATATGATTGATGGAGTTACCCTCTGATAAATTCTATTCCAATTAATGATGTATCTTGATAATGAGTTCCCTAACAAGTTTAGCATGACGATGATGCATAGAGTGACCATTTAGGGTTTGATGATGTATATCTATAATAAGTTCTCTGACAGGGTTAGGATGATGATGATGCATGGGGTGATTGTTTAGGGTTTGATGTAGGGAAAGACATTAAAGAAGAGGCCAAAATAAGTTACTTGTGACTGGAATGAGAAACTAAAGGTTAAACCTATGGACGCTAGTATGTCATGCCTATGTTGTTTGAGAATTCATAACCAATGTCTACAACCTAGATTTCCAATTTTTAACCAACATCCACTACTTAGATAATGTTTCTTGAACTGACATTCATCAACCAGTAGGATTACTTTCAGCATCTGTGGTTTTCTCCCTTTGTTTTTTGTCGTGGATTTTTTTATTGATTCACGCTTGATATTGTAATGCACATATTGATTTGGTCTAAGTCTTAAATCCTATAAATACAAACACCAAATTCTCTTTTTAACATGGCTCAAGGAAATTGTCTATGGAATGCATGTGAGAATTTGGTCAAAGATGTCTTGAGGAAATCGTCATGGGTTCTTTGACGTGTAGCACTGGTGAATGGTCCACTCATTTTCTTTGTTCTCAGAAGTAAACAATTTTTCATTTTTCTTTGTTCTAATGAGACCATGCATCAAATCAGGGGAAAAACTTAATAGAGTGCATATGGATTCCTGATCATAAGTGCTCTAGTACATGAACAGAGCTTCCATGAATCAGTCTAGAGGTGATGGTGCCCTGATGTGTTGATTAAACAATGAATGTTTGTAGTGTATTTATTTTGAAGCTATAGTAGTGATGATTAAAACTCTTAGAGGAATGGTTCTAAACTCATTTGTCTCTAACCTATTCGTTGCTGATCATGTGTCACTATAATGATCTAATTTGTTAATAGTGTGCTGCTACCTGGTCTTAGAGAAATGGTTTTGTTCAATTTATTGATGCATAATTATGGTTGTACTCTATTTGATGAACATGAAGTCTACCTTGAACATAAATTTTGTTGAGATTTAATGTTGGATAATGTAGATCGAAGTTAGCATATTGATATTGTTATTTCTTCCTAAGTTATCCACATATGTGATCTGGTGTCTGCAAAGTATCAATTCAGTGTGTGATTTAGTGTCTGCAAAGTATTAATTCGATATTTTTTTTTTCTCGTAAGGATAAATCGTAATTTTATTAATGATAACAAAATTACATTTTGTAGATGCTGAGGCGTGTATGCATAAAAACAATGTAAACATCGAAATGGGAAGTATAAACTCAAAGCAGGAACTCTGGCAAAAAAACCCCTAAAATACATCAAAAATAGTGCTAAAAACAAAAAGTGTTGATGCTGGAACAACACCTTTTTTTTTCTAGGGTAAATTTTGAACATGTTTTAAAAATGGCAGTGGAAACTAATTTTTTGTGCAAAAATTGTCCAAAAACACCCTCAAAATGAAAAGTGTTGATGTTTGAATAACACTTAAAGTGTTGATGTTTGAATAACACTTTTTTTCAAGGGTAATATTTCAACATTTCGAAATAATGGCATAAAATATTTTATCATGACCCTAAAAAACATTAAAATTTCAAAAAAATAATGAAAACATAAAATAAAATAAAAAATTAAAACAATGAAAAAGCACAAAAAAAAAAAAGTTAAAAAGATAACAAAACATAAATGAAAGTATATACTAAAAGCAAAACATTAAAAAAAAATAAATAAATAAAAATAAATCAACCATAAAAATGTAAACAAAATAAAATTAAAAAACTAAAAAAAAAACTTAAAAATTATAAACAAATAAATAGTAAAAAAAACATATTTAAAAAAAAATGGAAAAAAAAAAAAAAAAACTTGTAAACCATAAAAAAAATTGGCAAAAGAAAAGAAAAAAAACAAAAATATGGAAAAGAGAAAAAAATTAAAATAAACTATAAAATTAAGTAGGTAAAAATAGAAAAATTTAAAAAACATTAACAAAAAACTAAAAAAAAAAAAATAGAAAATAAAAAACAAACTAGATTTAAAAAAATAGAAAAATTAACAAAATAGAAAAATTAAAAACTACTAAAATTAAGATTAAAATGTTGATTACTTAAAAATATATATATAAAAAAGACAAAAAAAAATGTAAAAAAAAATTAATTTCATAAACCATAAAAGAATTTGGAAAAAAAAAACAAAATTAAAAAAATATTAATATAAAATTAAGTAAATAAAAATAGAAAAATTAAAAAAACATTAACAAAAACTAGAAAAAAATAAAAATAAAAACTAGATAAAAAAAAATTAGAAAATTAACCAAAAATAAAAAAATAAAAAACTAGTAAAATTAATATAAACATTTAAAAAAAAGCTATAAAAACAAAAATAAACTCAAAGTATATAAAAAATAAATAAATAAATAAATATGAAAATTTTAAAAATATATATGTGAAATATGTATTTTTGATTAAAAAAAAAAGAAATCAAATATTTTTTTTTGCTAAACATTAGTTTTTTATTTAAAAATAAAAAAATAATTTTTTTTTTTTTTTTTTTTTATATATAAAATAAATAAAAAAAAATTAAATTTGTTTTTTAAACCATTTATTTTTATTTAAAAAAAAAAATTATTAAAAAAATTCAAAAAAATATAAAATTAAACCAATTTTTTAAATTTAAAACAAAAATATTTATTAAAAAAATAATTTTTATTTTTTTTTTTATTTTTTTATTTTTTTTAATTTAAAAAAAAATATTATTAAAAAATAAAAAAAATTACGGGCAGTCGGGCGGGTGGAGGGGTGATTCCCCTTTGCCCTCTCCGCCGCCCATGGTGGCGCGGCCGTGGGAGGAGGGCCTCCATGCAGGCCCCTCTGCCCACAGTTGCACCACCACCGGCGGCCAAGGGGCGGGGGGGGGGGCGATTCCCTCCGCCCATGGCCGCGCCACCACTGGTGGCCGGGAGGCGATTCCGTCCGCCCATGGTCGCGCCACCACGGGTGGCTGGGAGGTGATTCTCAGAATCGCCCCCACACCCCCAGGCTGCCCGTGGTGGCGCAGCTGTGGGCGGAGACGCAGGCCCTCCACCCACAACCGCGCCACCACAGATGGCTGGGGGGCGGGGACCCGTGGTGGCATGGTCGTGGGCGGAGGAGCTTGCGTGTAGGCCCTCTGCACACAACCGCGCCACCATGAGTGGCTGGTGGGAGGGGAGGCAATTCTCGGAATCGCCTCCCCGCCCACCGGTCACCCGTGGTGGCGCGGCCGTCGACGGAGGGGCATGCGTGCAGGCCCTCCAGCCACGGCCGCACCACCATGGGCGGCCAGGCGGGCGGAGGGGCGATTCTCAGAATCTCCCCTCCGCCCACCCGCCCGCCCGTTTTATTTTTTATTTTTTAATAATATTTTTTTAAGTAAAAAAATACATGTTTATTTATAAATTTTAAATGCTTTTTGATTTTTTTGTTTTTTTTTTTAACCTGAAAACAAATATATTTTTAATATATATATATATATATATATATATATATATATATATATATATATATATATATATATATATAGATATATTAATTTGAGTTTATTTCTGTTTTTTAGTTTTTTCTTTTTAAATGTTTTTAATATTAATTTTCCTAGTTTTTCATTTTTATTTTTTTGTTGATTTTCTATTATTTTTTTTTATCTAGTTTCTTTTTAATTTTTTTTCTTGTTTTTGTTAATGTTTTTTTAAATTTTTCTATTTTGACTTACTTAATTTTATATATTTTTTTTAAATTATGTTTTTTTTTTCAAATTCTTTTATGGTTTATGAGATAATTTTATTTTTTTTAACATTTTATTTATTTATTTATTGTCTTTATATATATATATATATATATATATATATATATATATATATATATATATATGTTTTTTTAAGTAATCAATATTTAAAAAAAGAAAAATAAAACAAATTGAAAATTCGTTAAGTAATCATAATTTGAAAAAAAATGGACATAATAAATTTTAAAGTGTGAAAAATAAGTCCTCTAAAAAAAAGGTATGTTGTATCAACATGTTGCATCAACACGTTTCAAAATCAGCATGAAAATCACTGACATTTAAAAACAAATATTTATATTTGATACATAAGAAAATTTAAATTGTCAAAAAAATGCTCCAAAAAAAAGAATTGTATTCTGCGTCGCCACTTTTCAAAATCGGGTCACGTTTTTACTATCCCTACAAAACGGGTAATCGTATCGGTTATTTAAAGTGCCAAAAACTATGTTCTAAAAAAAAATATGTGTGTTCTGTATCACCTCTTTTCAAAATCGAGTCAATTTTTTGCTATCTCTACGAAACAGGTAACAATATCAGTTCCCATTTCAAAGTTTACATTGTTATAAACCAGACCAAAAGACTGCTGTCAAAAGAAAAACCAGAAAAAATAATGTACAAATGGGGAGGGAATCATGCTTTTCTCCCTTTTTTCTTCTCAACCTTTCGCCATTCCCCCAAAGATGGTGAGGACGAATAAAGTATGAGAGAAGAGCCCTCCACAGGGCGAGGATTTTCCTTGTCAGAATCGGAGTGTTCTGGAGAATGTTGTCTTTTGGCTCCACTAGTGTCCATTGTATCTAGTGTCTTCTCCGGCAAAGAGTCGATCAAATCTTGTGCTACAGATTTCTCTGTTTCTGGCATCGTGTGTGTTTGATTATTCACTTTGGGAATGGTTTCCGTAGCTTACTCCTCAATAGGAACATCATCAGGATCCGGTGGACGGATAGTTGCCTCCTCGTCTTCTGCTACTTCATATGGGTTCACTGTGCGCTGCCAACCTCTTTGTTTTTGTGTTTGTTTCTTGTTTCTTCTGGTTTCTTTGTTGGCTTGTGGGCAGTTACTAAGGAGGTGACCTGTTTTTTGATAGCCACGGCACCTGAAGGTCGTGTTCTCATAATCTAGTGGTTGATTCCATTGTATGTTGTTATGGATTAGAATTATGCTGTCAGGTAAGCCTTGGCTAAGATCAACTTCTACACAAATTCTGGCAAAAGTATGTATACCTCTTATAATTCTTTCTGTGTCTTGGTTGAGGTATATTCCTATCGCATTCCCCATTGCTTCAAAAACTTTGGGAAGCCAGAAGTGTAGCAGGAGGTTGTGTAGCCTGACCCAAACCGACATTTTGGAAACCACCAAAGAATTGGCATCAAAACCTAGGAACGAGGGAGTCATGAAGAGTCCTGCATTGCCCTAGAACTGTGGACCCTCATGGAGGTCATATTCCCTTTCCTTGACCATGTCGAATCTGACAATAAAAAAACCTTTGGAGCATAAATGGATATCACAGTTTTTTTTCCATGTGGAGTAGATCCATTGTTGTAATGCATCTGTTATGGGCCAAAAGCCATTGAATCTGCATATGAAAGCCTTAGTAGAGAAATCAGTATAAAATTCGCTTACCTCAGGCAGCGTGATTGTCACTACTGGAATCTACATTTTTTGCTCCACAATATAGGGTCCAGGTAGTTCTTGTGGTAAGTATTAATTCGATGTGTGATCTGGTAAGTATCAATTATGTGCGCAATATATTGTCTACAAAGTATCAATTATGTGTGATATGGTTAGTATCAATTCAATGTGTGATCTAAAGTCTACAAGGTATCAATTCAATGTGCAATATGGTGTGATCTAGAGTCTACAAAGTATCAAATCACTGTGTGATCTAGTAAGTATCATTTAATGTGTGATCTAGTGTCTACAAGGTATCAATTACATGTGTGATATGGTAACTATCAATTCAGTGTGAGATCTAATGTCTGCAATGTACCCATTTGGTGTGCAATATGGTGTGATATGGTGTTTACAAGATTTGATGCGATGAAGGTTGGATGGTCTAAAAATCTTATTCGTAAGTCATGATCTAATCTTGATCTCGCATGGTGTGATTATACCCTAGTGTGTAGTTTTCCAATGACGCGTATGGAAGTATGATCAATTGTTGTCTCAGTACTATTAAGTCATGGGTTTATATTTATTTATGTCGAATAATATTTGTGATTGAAATTAATTCTTCGCTTTCATCTGACTTAACTGACTGATCCAATAAAACGTTTGAGTTAATATGGTGGAATTATTTCCCTAATATCTCTATAGATCAGAGGTCTTCATTAATAGTATTGTGTCTCTAGGGTGATCTTGTTACAAAGGTGTCAATTTTGAATTTGTTTCCTTTTGGGCCAAGCTTGCTTATTGTGACAAGGCTAATAACTTGATCAAATAGATAGATAGTTCATAGTATTAAATGTAGTATACTTCCATAAAAAAGAAGTTTATTGAGTACTCTAATAGGTCCATAGGTGTTTTCACCTTTGTGAGATTAGGTTTACTCAAAAGTGTGATCTTATGAAGAAGATTCTTAGTGATTTGAAGCTTGTTTGGACTTGTAAAGTTGTTTTTCCATGGAGTACTCAGAAATAAAGTCTGTTGCCTATAGTTTTGCTCTAAGTGCTAATGCTTTTGTTATAATGAGGGTTAAGTGTGACACAGGTTCACTGCAAGTTTGAAGTTATTGTATGGCCAAGTTTTAAGGGAAATGGTATACTTATGAAAGGTGTTGATTGTGACCAGCTTAGAAATCTTGTTTGGCATCTAAGATCAGAATGGATATGACCTATTATTCATTGTTTTTTGCTTAACCATTTGACAGTAAGAATAGATTGACAGTGTTTGAGCTCACAACTTGTATGCTCAAGATAAAATCATATTTAACCACCTGTTATTATAAAAATGCTCAATATCTATTACTATTACTAAGAATTAATGCTCAATGATGCATTGAAATGTTACTGTTGCAAAGGTATGATGATGATAGAGACTTGAAGTGACTTGATGCCATAGTTGTTGATGTACCAAATATTGCTAACTTTTTATTTTTGTTGTTGACCATTGTGCTGAAGAAACCAAAGTTGTTTAGATTGTAATGAAGTCATTTATGCTAAAGAAACATGTTTGGCTAGTGAAGATGCAACTGATTGTTTTGTAAACTGGATAATTGTTGGTTGTTGAGCTTGTTGTTGTAATATTGATATTAAACTAGGGCTACTTGAGGATGTATTCAAGGTTTTAGACTTTGAGCTTGATATTGTTGACAAGATTCCAATTGAATTCATAATTGAATTATTTCTAAGATATGAATAGTGTTGTTGTTATGATAGGGGCGCAGACTGATGTTGCAAGATGAGTTAAGGTTTTATTGGTCATGAGGTTTTATGTTACCTTCTAGAACCATTGGATGAAAACCAAGTTTTGATAATAGGGTTTGTCCATAAAGATATTGATAATGTGCATATGGGATGTATGCTTGTTGATGACATAAGATTTCTTATAACGTATGTGTTGTTTAATTGATACTAATGAAAAAGGAGTAAATGTGTAAAGATTTGTTCAAGGCTTTTATGATGATTTTTAAGTTATGCTAAAGGGAGTGGATCTAGTTTAAAAATGGGTGAAAGGGAATTCCATGGTGATTTTGGGGGTTGTGCCTCCAACTAGTTGGTTTTGGCAAAATTATCTAAGGGATTAGATGTTTCTTGCTAGTGGGTGTCAGCAAAAAAATGAAGGGAGAGATTGCTTCCTGCTGGTGGGTGTCGGTAAAACTGTGTAAGGAAGTGGATGCTTCCTATTGGTGGGTGCCAATGAAAAGGTGAAGGGAGTGGGTGTCAACAAAACTTTGCAAGGGAGTGGGTGGTTCCTACTGGTTGATGCCAGTGAACATATGTAAATAAAGATTTAAGAAGAGAAGAAGAAGTATGGTGGTTTTCTCCCTTCATTGGTTTCCACCTTAAAAAATATTTATCCCATTTGTGCTTGATATCTATGGTGTGATAATTTATTTTGTTGTTTTGTTCATATAATATATTTCTAAGCATATTCAAATTATAAATTTGTAATAATTCCTAAAATATTGATTCTCCCCCCTATCAGTATTTCCAATAGTGGCTTCCTTGGTGCAAGTATCTTTGTTACTTTTTCTGCCTCCTGCAACTCTGTGTGTTGTTCCTGTAGCTAGGTAGATTGTTCCTATAGCTTCTTTGTTTACTCTAGTAACACTATTATTTTTCATTTTTGTACCTCTATTTTTGGTTCTTTAATCTCTAGTAGGCCCTAATCTTCTTATTTCTTCTCTCCTTTCTCTTCGTGGCTAGGAGTTTCCTAAATTTCAATAGGATTGGTCGAAGGAGGTTGAGGATTCCCACTGAATCTAGTTCTAGTGTTTTTTCTTGTTGTATATACAATTTTTCAGATTGGCTTGCTTAGATTGTGTTTGGTAGGGGTACTCAATCCTACCAAGGTGGTTGCTTTCTCTTTTTATTCCTCCTCCAAGGTAGTGTTTTTGTTTTTGAGGGGTTGGCTATTGTTTTCCCTTTCCTCTTTCTAATTGTTATCATTTTAGGCTTACTTATTTCTTCTCCTGCTTCTAGAAAGGCTTATCGATCCATGTCCACAAAATTGGCCCAAGAAATAGGATGTTGTAAGCCTTCCATTAGAATAGTTACAATTAGTTTAATCAGTGCATTTAGGCCAAATACTTGTGCTTTCCCTCCCATTTAGTGCTCATTTCCTTCAGGGATTGTAGGAGAAAGAATGGGATGCTCAGTAATTCATAGGTTGGGTGGTGGCTTGGATTCTGTTATGAAACCAGCTCACAAAAGGATAGAAAAGATAGATCAATGCCTTAGAAATAAGCCTCTTCAAGGGGGAAACCTCCTTTACATTACACAAATGAATAATTCTTAGATGTTTCAAATGACATTACCTCCTTTCTATATATAAGAGTCTAAGGGGTCATAATATAATCAGAGCCGACATAACAATAATAATGTAAGGGCACAATAATAACAATAGTGGGCTTCTATGGGGCACAATAATAACAATATGGGGACTACATGGGTACAACAATACAATAAGGGGGTTTTACTAATAACAATAAGGGGTTACACTAGTAGTATAGGGGCCTAACATGCCCCTCGCCTTTAAAAAGTGTTGTCCTCAGCGCTTGAGTATTTCTTGATGCTTCTGTATAAAATTCTTGTCCTCCCATGTGGAATCTTTAGTAGGTAAGTTCTTCCACTTGATGAGATACTCTGAAATTGATCGATTTTGTAGCTGTTGGGTTCTTGTTTCTGTGACTGCTCCAGGTTCCAATATGATTTTTCCTTCCTCTTCAAGTTCTAGCAATATTGTTGGAACTGGGATATTTGGCAACTTTTGAATGAGTTCCCACCCTACTTCACCATTCATCCATTCATACCTTCCTTTGTTTATCAAATTTGGTTGGATGATTGTACCAACCTCTACCATTTCTGCAACCATATGTTCAATTTCACTCCTTTGGGCATATGGATATCTATAAGACTTGACATTTGGAGGAACACATCCTGGAATAAAATGAAATGCATGATCATTATCACGAATACATGGGAGACCTTTGGGAGTCGCAAATACCTTGGAATGATTGTCCAAGACTTTTTGGATATCTGGAGAAATACATGATTTCGACGTGAGAACAATTAGCGAACAAAATTGTGCAATTATGCCTCATTGTTCTTTCTTTAGAAGCTTTGTCATTCTGTCAAAGTTGATTATCTTTCCTGGTTTCCCTGTGATACCCCTTAATTCCACTTCCTTTCCCTCTGAATAAAATTTCATAAAAATTTCTTGAAAATTAAAAGCTATTGTACCCAAGGAATGTAGCCATTGGACTCCTAGTACAACATCAGCACCAACCATTAGAACGGAAAACATTGGGCTATTCAATACATATTCGCCCATGGATAGCTTGATATTATGGCACTTCCCAGAGCAATTTATGGTTCCTCCACTTAGAACCGTCACTTGACACTCTAGTGTTGGATCTAGGAAGCAATTCATGTCCTTGGCTATCTTGCAATTAATAAAATTATGGGTACTACCCAAATCAATCAACACTATTACCTTTTTCTTCTTGATATGTCCTTCTATCTTTACCATTTGAGGAGTGGTAATTCCGACAAATGCATTACAAGATATGGTCGGATTCATTTCTTCTTTCTCTGGGGGTGGTTCCTCGTGAGTATCCTTTTCTTTTGATGTTTCTTAATACTTTTCTTCTTGATATTTCACTGTTTGAACCTTCTTCTTCTTGATATGTCCTTCTATCTTGAGAGTTTGGGGAGTGGTAATTTCTTCCAATGCTTTACAAGATATGGTCAGATTCATTTCTTCTTTCTCTGGGGTTTGGTCCTAGCTCATATACTCTCCTTTTGATGTTTCTTGATCCTTTTCTTCCTCCTCTTCATACTCTATGTAAAATAATTTCTTCTCAGCACACTTATGACCTTTAGTGCATTTGCTATCACAATTGTAACAAAGCCCTTTTTTTTTTTTTTTTTTTTCTAATTGTTGTGGTGTAACCCTTGTAGGTTGTGGAAGGCTAGGAGAAACAACACTTCCATTATTATAGTTGTGAGGGGTAGACTTCCTTGTCGCCATAATTTTACTTTCGACTTTGTAACAAAGCCCTTTTTCTCTTTCCAATTGTTGGGGTGTTGCTCTAAAGAAGGTGTTTTTCTTTGTATCTTCATAATGTGCTATCATTTCCTCCGTGAAAATTTACCACATAAGTTGTTTATGATAACAAAACCATTTATACCATAAAAATTGATCCAGTTCTAAATACGAAGATGAAATACATACCTTTTTAATAGTGGTACACCATGTAGATCAAAATATTGCTCCATCTGAAGTATCCAATTTACGAGATCCTTGCCATCAAACTTTCTCATATCGCCTTTTCTTGATTTTAGGAGCTCGATCTTGAAACGGCTATCACTCTGTAATTTTTATTCTTCCAGTTCTAAAATTGCAACCTGCAGTAGCCCTCTACGCCCTCTTTCCAATGCCACTAGTCTGATCGAATTTAGATTCTCCAAGAAAGAGTTATGCACAATCTCCCAAGATGACCTGATTATATACCTTTTCAGAAGAGCGAACTTGTATAAAGTGCCACGTGTCACGTTTTTGACCTTAGGATCTGAAAAATATCCACAGGAAACTACAGTCCATCCGCTTTCTATAGCTTCTTACTAAATTTCAATCTGATGCTCAAAACAAAAGTTATGACTATTTTCCCCAGGTCACCTATTTGGAATGTAATTCGGGAGTCTGTAAAAAGGCCAACTTCCTTAGATCATATCTTCATAAATATAGCACGAAAAGCTCTGAAATTCAGACCTGAAGTTCAACAAGATTTTTGCCCAAATGGGTTTTTTTTAGCATCTGAAACGTCGCAGACAAAAAGTTATAGTGAAAATGCCATGATGACCTGTTTGGAGCAGTGAAACCCTAGAATCCAAAGCTCTGATACCAAATGTTATGAAACTAGCTCACAAAAAGATAGAAAAGATAGATCAACACCTTAGAAATAAGCCTCTTTGAGGGGGCAACCTCCTTTACATTACACAAATGAATAATTCTTAGATGTTTCAAATGACATTACCTCCTTTCTACATATAGGAGTTTAAGGGGTCATAATAAAATCAGAGCCGACATAACAATAATAATGTAAGGGCACAATAATAACAATAGTGGGCTTCTATGGGGCAAAATAGTAGCAATATGGGGACTACATGGGTACAAAAATATAATAAGGGGGTTGTACTAATAACAATAAGGGGTTACACTAGTAGTATAGGGGCCTAACAGATTCTTGGCTCATATAGTAGCCTGAATTGGTAAGCATAGACTATGCTGAACCTTCCCCCACTACATATGTACTTGAGGATATGGTAGGCCACCTCACCCCAAGGATTATACAATATTTCCCTCCTTACTCCATTTTTATCATCATCGATCTTATCATCTTGTAGGAAAAACCCCTTCTTAGCAGTGATCGCCTCTTGCCTCTTTTCCTTATTCCACTGAAGTTACTTAGGAAGGGTTGTGATTATTCTCATAGAGTCTTCATTGAAGTATATCACTAACCCCCTGACTATAGTCACAAGATAACTCCCCTCAGGTTTCTGCAAATTCATGGAAAATTCCATTGCCACTTCATCATCAAATCCCCTGAGCTTTTCAAAGAACCCTAACCAATGGAAATTTTCAAAGATATAAATAAATCCAAGGATCTGGTAAATAATGTTGGTGTCAGTGAGTTCCTTTCTGTTAAAACTACCACCCATTTTGTAGGAAGAGAATAAATAGAATCATCTCATACGAGGTTCCCATAGTCAAATTTTGGAAGCTAATTTCAACCACACTCAGGGATTTTTATTCTTATAACTCTAAAAATATTAGTTGGAAATGTAATGATTTAAGGGAAGATGGTGTTATGGTGATGCGACAGGAAATAGATTTTCCTATTCCATTATCTATGTGTTCTTTTACTGGATTGAAAAGAGTCTTTCATCCACCTATATTCAACAACTTTGGCATTAAACATCAAAATAGAAATTATGAAGCACCTTTTTCTACCACTCATTGTTTGACACACAACAGATTTTGTAGATTGTATAATTATCTTGATAAGGTAACTAGAAGGAATTTGAAGTCTTTTTTGGCACCAACCTTTCAACACATGTAGAGTGTTTGATTGTTTGATGAGGGAAAAGTGGTAGCATTTTTTTACAACATCTTGTAGCAAACCTTGTTGTAGTCTCGTGACTATTTGTAACAGTTCCTATGGAAACCTATAACAAATTTGTAGCGACATGTGATGCACCTATAACTTATTATGGTGGCATGAACCTTTTCGACAAAGAGATGACAATTGTTTTTACAGTGGAGATGATTTAAAGATGTAGCATGGTGATCGGGTGGTAGGGATAGGACTCGGTGCACAACAGTTATATATCTCATATACCACTCCACTCCTTGACATAATTCTATGACATAATCACCTACATGATAGTTACATCATTAAAACAATAGCCACCTCTCTTGAATGTAACAAGGAGATGAAATTGTTTGTCTTACTCAAATACCACACATGGGAGGAGAACTTTAAGAAAAGTGGGTGCTAGAACTATTGGTTAGATTTCAGTTCTTATCTTATTTAAACCCTGATTTGTGCACAAAAAGGAAATTTTCACTATTATTATGAAGATTTCAAATATATTTTAGGTCTCCATACCTCGCATTTACCTTTTGGAATCCCGTTGTTGATAAATTCCATGGTTGCAAATGCTTTCAGATATTGGCTTGATGTTGTTTGTTGTGTATAGTTCATCTTATAGTAGTATGCATGGGATTTTGTAGTTACTTGGGAATTCTTCATCAATTCTTGAGGTGGATTCTAGAGATGTGGAGTTGTCAAAGAATATGGTTTCCTCATAGAGCTCCTTATATGTTGTGAAGGTTGGGTCTGGAGGGCCTTTGTAGCTTGGTACAAGATTGTGTAGTGTATTGTACTAGGCACATAGGCCTTTCAAGCTCAATAAAAAATATACTCAAGTCATGTAGGTGACTTCATAATTCAAAAGGATGAATGAAATGTAAATTGAGAAGGTTTTGAGTTTGTGTGTGATGAGAAAGTGAATTAAATGGGATGTTATTTGGTGAAATAGGGTTAACAAGGTAGAGGAGCACAATTGTGAAGCTTGGACATGGAAAGAGAAATTATTAACACCTCGTTGGTGCTTCCCTTTGTACAATGTACTAAAAAAAATTGGATATTTAGCTTCCTTTAGAGCTAGGTCTTTCTTATAGCAGTTGAGGACTTTCATGTAGCATTTTAGGAATGCTACAGAAAAAACCATGGAAAGTGAGCAATGTGAGATGGACGATGTTGGAAATGATGTATGGCAATAGAAAATGGTACAGTTGCACCAACTGGGCCAACCTTGGGGTATTATGTGCTAATTACTAAAAAGGGGAAAATGTTCCTATAAAAAGGGGAGGTACCAAAATATCCCCTTTTTTCTAATTTTTTTTGGAGTATGTTCATTTTGGTTGACCTGAATGGTTTTTGTTCTTCTGTTGCAGGGGAAAATGTTCCTATAAAAAAATATCAATATGAGAGTTAAATATGTTTTTTTTCTCTCTTTTTCTACCCTTTTTTTTCTTACATAGATGTCTTTTGGATTAATCATATAATTAGGATTTGGTCAAAGTTTCAAACCAACTAATGTGGTTCATCCTTAGGACAAGGTGAAAAAATCATAAAATCTTAAAGAATAAATAGCAGGGATGCATCATAGCCTAGGGTCAGTCATTGAAAAACTAGCCATTGGAGATTAGTTAAATAGGTAAATGGAAATTCTAAAAAGTTTGAATGGAATTATTTGATATACTAATTTTAGTTATAAAATTATTTAATATTTTAGTTATTCTAAATATAGTTATAAATTAGTTGTTCTCATAAATAATAGTAATAAGTTGTTAAGAAAGTTAGAATAAGTTCTTAATAAAAAGAGGATGGGAGATTATATAATAATAAAATAAAAGATAGTTGTTAATTTTAATTAATAATTAGGTTATAAGGTTAATAGTGGTTAAGAGTAGGATTCAAAATATTATAAAAGGTATAGGAATTATTTATTATTATAAATTGGTTATAAATAAAGAATACTCCAAAATTAATAAGATGGTTAAGAATAACCTATAACTATCACTAACAAAAGTTGTTATGATATTATGAAATTATTAAATACTAATGAGGTTTAGATCTAAAATATTATATACTATCAAGAATAAGGTAAAGAGAAGTTAAGGTTTAAAATATTACATGTTAATGAAGAGAGTTAGATTCAAATTGTTATATGCTAATGAGGCAATTAAGAGTTCAATAGTATAAATTAATTATATTAAAATAGGGTGAGACAATGATAAAGATAAGGGATAATATATGCTATCAATATATAAAGAAAAGGAGGGGAAGGAATTTAGTTTAAAATAAAGTACTTAGGAGCTTGAGAATTATTATAATTATGTTAAATGATAATAAGATAAATTTTATAAAGAAAAGGGTGGGGGGTTGGAGGGACAAGGAGGAAAGAGACAAGAGGATCATAACGAGAGGGATGGAATCCAACTCTTACTCAATTTCCAACCTTTTTTTTTCTTCTTTTTTTGGTCTCAATGACTACCTCATGGAACCTTTCAGCCAAAGAACTTGCGTAGGGCACCTCAAAAGAGGTTTTCACCTAGAACATTGTTATTTTTCTCTTTTTTTTTTAAACTCAATGACTACCTCATGGAGGTTTTTAGCTAATGAGCCTATCTCAAGTGCCTCAAAGGAGGTTTTCACTTTTGACTTTATTATACTTTTCCCTTTATTCTATTTTCTAATGGTTAAGAGTTGGATGCGATGGGAGCATTGGAACTATCAATCACAATCAATTCCTTCCTTATTGAAACTATAAATTAATCCCTAGAAAGGGACTTCCTATAAGCTTTCAATATGTAACCAGACACCAACAATAGGATCTACTCCTCATCAAGGTTTCTAATCTTGACAAATCCATTTAAATATATTTTTCCCACCGAGTAATGTACCAACCATCTCATCATGAGATTGCATCTAAAGTCCTTAAACATAGAGTCATATTAGAGGGAATAATCACCCTCTTGGAAATCTCTGGTTTTGATGTGTCTATCATGCCAAATTTTCCTTTATAGTTGGACTACCTCAATATGAAACAAGGTTTGCATCATATACTCATCCAAGAAATTTAGTTGTTGTATCCTTTCTATTTTCAACTTGGTCAAATCCATATCTAGCTAAGATGTCATCCTCAAAGTATTGTATTCAAAATCAACTGGTAGAAAAGCCTTTTTTCCATAAACTAGCTCATAGAGGGACTGAAACCAATGGTCATTTTCCAAGTGGTATTTTAGGCCTAAGTGGCCTTAACAAGCCTTTCTACCCAGTCTTTCTTGTTTCCACTAATTACCTTAATAAGAGTGTTCTCTACTTCTTTATTTGTGACCTATACCTTCCCATTTGCTTGGAGGTAGTAGGGAGAGGAATTTCGATGGCGAATGTGATGTTGCTTCATTATTCCCTCAATTAGGTTGGAAGTAAACTGGATTCCTTGATATATGACTAAGTCTCTTTGAAATTCAAACTTATAGAAAATGTTCTCCCTTAAGAACTCAACTACCTTTTTCTCTATGGTTGTCTTTAATAATTTTACTCTAACCCATTTAGCTAAGTAATTTGTGCATATAATGATATACTTCTTCTATCCAGATGGGGGATAAATAGGACCAATGAAGTACATGACCTATTTCTCAAATGGATCAAAAGTAACTTGAGGTTGAAGGGGAACTTCATCCTTCCTTGTAGTATTCCCCATTATCTGCCCCTCATCACATTGTGCAATGTATCTTTCGACATCCTTATGAAGAGTTGAAAAAAAAGTGTCTTTCTTGTAGGATCTTGTAGGTTTTCCTTCTTATAGCAAAATGACCTCCACAAGGTCCATCATAATAGGATGAGAGGATATCGTATACGTCATCTTCCCTCACACATCTCCTTAAAACCTAATCAAGTCCCAACTTGAAGATGCTTCCATCAATCCAAGTATAGGAGGCACTTTGTTCAATAATTTTTCATTTCTCCCTTGAAGACAAGTGAGGAGGGAGTTAGCTATTGGCTATATAGTTGGAAATTTTAGAAAACCATTGGGAGAGAAGTGATATGGAAAAAATATTCTCATCTAGAAGTCGATCGTCAACCAACCCTTTGTTTGCAAAAAAAGGTTAATCTTGACAAGAAATTATCAACAACATTTTCTTTCTCTGATTTATCAACAATGGTTAAATCAAACTATTGTGAAAGAAATAGCCACTTTTTAATCCTAACATTTACATATGGAGTCTTCATCAAATATTTAATTGTTGCATGTTCATTTTTCACAAATACCTGGTAACCAGTAATATAGTGTCTAAACATATTCAAAGAATGTAAAACAATGAGGAATTCTTTCTCAACTAAAGTGTAATTGAATTTACCCTTTGACAGATTCTTACTAATGAAGTATATTGCATAAGGAATTTTACCCTCAAGTTGACCTAAACCTACTCCAATTTCCATGTCCCATGCATTTGTGTGAATGTGAAAGAGAAAGGTCCAATTAAGAACTCTAAGAATAGGTGTTGTCATTCATTTTTTCTTTCTGCTCTCAAATGCTTTATGGCATGGATCTATGCAACAAAACTCAACATATTTGGTTAGCAAGGAAAATAAAGGACAAGCGATTTTATTGAAATCCATTATAAACCTCCTATAATATCATGCAATGCCTAAGAAGCTTCTGACATCTCTTTTTTCTTAGGTACATGAAGGTGTTTGATGATTTCTACCTTACTAGGATCCACTTGTATCCCTTTTAAGGAGAGGAAATGTCCTAGAACAACTCCCTCATTCATTAGAAACAATAGTTGTTCTTGGCTTCAGGAGAAGTTTGTCTCCCCATAGATTTGCAAGACCTTGTTAAGACTCAAGAGAGATTCTTGAATGGCATTCCAATAGGGTGTGAAGTCATCCATATAAATTTATACGAAATCATGTACAAGATCAAAAAATATTCTAAGCACATCCCTTTGTACATTGGCAAGGGAATTATATAGGCTAAATAGAAGGACCTTATAAGAAAAAGTCCCCAAAGGACAAGTGAAGGTGGTCTTATCATGATCATCAAGACTAATTTAGATCTAATTATACCCACTAAACCCATCAAGAAGAAAAATAACTTTTTCCTAACAAGCACATCAAAGACATGGTCAATAAAGGGCAAGGGAAAATGATATTTCCTTGTGGATATATTAAGTTCCATGTGAATAACAAAAATTCTCCATCTGTCATTCCTTTTGGGAATAATAACCAAAGGAGATACCCATTTACTATCTAAAATTGGATAAATGAATTCTACATCAAGTAATTTTTGCAATTCTTCTTTAAAAATGTCCTTTAAAGCAATATTTTCGTTCGCCTTTGAGGTTAGTGAACAAGCTTGTGATATTATTTTATGTAAATGTCATGGGTGCATACAAATGAATGTATACCTTTCGTACCCTTGTAATCACACGCAAATACACTAATGTGCTACCTCAAGACAATGAGAAATTGATCCTCTTGACCAAATGAAAGTGAGGAGATGATTTTCAATTAGAGAAACTTTGAGGTCTAAAATGGGCCTCCAAAGGAATTTTATAAAATAATAGTGGAATAATAAAATAATAATAGATTACATCATCAAATTTTAGAGGGAAAAAAGAAAAAACTACTTTTTCAACTTGTATTTGAAACTTATTTCCCTACAATTTTTCTCAAATTTCAAGTGGGAGAACTCGTTGGATGCATAATTTAATTCCTCATCCAAGGAGTATCCATGTTGCATACTTTTGTAAGACCCTTCCACACAAAAAATTAGAAATACATGAAAAAATGTGATTGTAATTACATTTCTCAAGTATTTCTCATTTTTCATGTAGTAGGGTCCATTGAAAGTGTGAAACATGGGTACTCCTTTGATGAGGAATTAAATTCTGCATCCAACGAGTGACCATTCTCAAATTTTGAGAAAATAAATAGGGAGATAAATTGAAAATACAAGTTGAAAAGGTAGTTATTTTTATTTTTTTAATATTTTTACTTTTTTACTCCAAAAGTGGTGAATCCCCCCCCCCCCCCGTGGTTGACATCATCATCTTGAATCCTATTGGTTTTTATAAATTTGATTTTGGTTGTACATTTTTATTTTGAGACATGTTTTTTACCTCAAAATCTATCTAATATTAACAATTTGGGGGGGGGGGGTTAATTTTCACCATTTTTATGTTGTTCTGATAAAAAACAGAAGTCAATAATTCTACCCACAAACTGTCATTATAATGGCTAGGTTTTCCTAGGGATAAATCCTCTTTCATCCCATCAATTTTCATAGGCTTGTTTCTATGGTACACATAATATAAGGTGATATGAGATCAAATCCTCTTCTTCTTCTTCTTCTACCCATGTAGGAAAATCAACTTCAACAAGAGGTTGAATTAGGGGATACATTACAAGATAGTTTTAGGACTTCCCATTAGTAATTATCACTTTTCTAGCCCTACAACTGATATATGCATTAACAGTAGCTAACCAAGGTCTCCCGAGAATGAGCGCATAACCATTGAACTTGGTCTTACGCTGGAGGAAACAAAAATTTCTGGGATATTCTCAGGAATCTGTGGAGACCATTAGATCTTCAATTATTCCTTATAGATATATTGTGGATCTTTTAGCATGCTACAACGCCATAGTGGTTTTTCTTAAGGACTCTTGGAAGTTAATCTTAAACATAGTTTCCCTAGTCATGACATTAATTATAACTCCTAGATCAATTATAGTGTTTGACACTAAAATATTGTTTATATGCACATCTACTAGTAGGCTTCTAAGATATGCATATTTATGGATGATTATTTGTCCAAGCATAAGGTTAGCTAGGTACCCAATGAAAATAACGGTAGGGGTATCCCTTCTCTTCCTTCTAGGCCTTTCAAGGCATTCTTATTTGATTTATTTATTATAAATGGGAACATCCTTGATGGATTGGGGGAGATGTATTTTTACACAAGATTTGTTAGTTCTACCAAAATTTAAACTTCTTCTGGGGTGTGTCTTTTGAGTTGACAACCTTTCTGAATAAGAAGGTTTTTGTTGAATGATCTGAGGAACAAGATCCTATTTCTTAGGATATTCATTAGGATAAGGTGGATTGACATTTGTAAGAACCTTCCCTAACCTAAGGTTAATCTCTTGTACCTCTAGAGAATAGATCTCATAATTAATTTATCCATTGTAAACTATCTGGGTTTTCATGTTATTAGGATTAAGGTTCGATTGAGCAAACATATGGGGTTTCTTTAGAGTAACACTCAAGGGTAGTTGTTTTTCTGAGGAGGATGCATCAGAGCAAGTGGTTGGGACACCTAAGGCCTCCATCCTTGTGATGGATTACCCCATTAAGGAGGTTAGTTGGAATATGGCTAAAAGGAGGAACAATAGGTTGAGAAGAATATGGCCAAGGATTAGGAGGGTACCAACGTTAATATTGAGAATCATAATTATGATTGAAGTGAGAAGAGAAATTTGTACCTCACCAAAATTATCTTGGGGCTTGTGGGCTTTTCTAATTAATAAAGCATAATTTCTCCATGCTCCTTTTCGTTCCTTGGTAAATAGCCGTCACACCTAGAAGGATGGACACTTGTCACTAGAATGATTTTCTTCACATATAGATAAAATACTATAACCTTCAAAGGTCATTTCTTCCTAGGGTGTCTCTTTTTGCATTGGGGACCAAACACGACCAATGCTTTTTCTTCTTCTTCCTATTTTTTCCTAATTTTCAAAGTATCAATTTGCATGGAAAATATGTGCAATATTTCTATTTCCATTTCTTCTAACATTACTCCTATTTCATTTTTAGTGGGCATAGAGCAAGAAGAAGGACTTACCAGGCTCCTTTCCATTCTACCTCTTTTCCTAGTAGCTCTAGAATGATTTTCAAAAACTTTCTTAATCTCGCCATAGATGAGTTAGTAGATATCTCCATTAGCCAATAAGTTGATAGTTTCTATGAGATACTCCTTGAATCCTCTCAATATAACAGTATTTAAGGATTTTATTCCCAAAGTACAATTCTGTTCCATTCTATTTTAGGTCCCTACACTACTAGTGTAACCCCTTATTGTTATTAGTACAACCCCCTTATTATATTGTTGTGCCCGTGTAGTCCCCATATTTTTATTATTGTGCCCCATAGAAGCCCACTATTGTTATTATTGTGCCCTTACATTATTATTGTTATGTCAGCTCTAATTATATTATGACCCCTTAGACTCTTATATATAGAAAGGAAGTCTTTTCATTTGTATCATCCAAGAATTGTTCATTTGTTTAATGTAAAGGAGGTTTCCCCTCAAAGAGGCTTATTTCTAAGGTGTTTATCTATCTCTTTTATATTTTTGTGAGTTTGTTTCATAACATTTGGTATTAGAGCTTCGGATTATAGGGTTTCGCTGCTCCAAACCTGTCATCGTGGTATTTTTGCTATACCTTTTTTTTTGCGACATTTCAGAAGATAAAACAAAAACCGATTTGAGAAGAAATCTTGCTAAACTACGCATCCAAATTTTAGATGTTTTCTCACTTTATTTTCAGAGATATGATATGAGGAAGTTAGGGCGCTTGCAAGCTGCAAAATTTCATCTAAAAAAGGTCATCATGGTATGCTCTCTATAACCTTTTCACTCCAAAGTTTCAGAAGCTAAAGAAAAAACTCATTTGAGAAGAAATTGTTTTGAATCTCGGGTCCAAATTTCAAATCTTGTCTCGCTATATTTTCAGATATATGATATGAGGAAGTTAGGGTTTTTGCAGATTCCCAAATTACATCCTGAACAAGTGACATTGGGAAAATCGTCATAACTTTCTCTCTAAGAAACAAATTGAAATTTCATAAGAAGTTATAGAAAGAGGACAGATTGTAGTTTTTTGTGCATAGTTTTCAGATCCAAAGGTCGAAACAGTGACACGTGGCACGTCATACAAGTTCGCTCTACTAAAAAATTATATAATCAAGTCATCTTATGAGATTGGGAATAACTCTTTCTTGGAGAATCAAATTCTGATTAGATTTGGAGGGTTTGAAAGAGGACTCAGAGGGCTACTGCAGGAGACAATTTCAGAACTTTGAGATTTGAAAGTACAAAGTTACAGTCATTTCAAGATCGAGCTCCTGAAATCAAGAAAAGGCAATATGAGGAAGTTTGATGGAAAGCATCTAGTAAATTGGATATTACAGATGGAGTAATATTTTGATCTACATGGTGTACCATTGTTACAAAAGGTATGTATTTCATCTTCATATTTAGAACTAGATAAATTTTTATGGTGTAAAGGGCTTTGTTCTCGTAAACAACTTGTTACGTGGTCAATTTTCATAAAGGAAATGATAGCACATTATGAGGATACAAAGAGCAACACCTTCTTTAGAGCAACACCACAACAATTGGAAGAAAAAAGAGAAAAAGGGCTTTGTTACAAAATGGAAAGAAAAATTATGGCAACAAGGAAGTCTACCCCTCACAACTATAAACATGGAAGTGTTGTTTCTCCTAGCCTTCCACAACCTACAAGGGTTACACCACAACAGTTGGAACAAAAAAGAGAAAAAGGGCTTTGTTACAATTGTGATAAAAAATACATTAAAGGTCATGAGTGTGCTGAGAAGAAATTATTTTACATTGATTGTGGAGAGGAGGAAGAAAAGGATCAAGAAATGTCAAAAGAAGAGTATATACACCAGGAACCAGCCCTGGAGAAAGAAGAAATGAATCCAACCACATCTTGTAAAGCATTAGAAATAATTACTGCTCCTCAAACTCTTAAGGTAGAAGGACGTACCAAGAAGAAAAAGGTTCAAGAAGTGAAAGACCACATCAAGAAAGAGGAAATTAATCCGACCATATCTTGTAATGCACTGGAAGAAATTACCACTCCTCAAACTCTCAATATAGAAGGACATATCAAGAAGAAAAAGATTCAAGCAGTGAAAGATCACATCGAGCATCAACAACAAGTTCTCCAACTTTTGAAGGATAACGCCACTTTGCTGCAGAATCAAATGAAACAATAGGCATATCAACAGTGCAATGAAAGAAGTTTTGATGTAGGCGATTGGGTATTTTTATGGTTACATACATACAAACAAATGCCCCTCAAGAAATCTATTTATGAGAAGGAAATGTTGGCAATACTACACGCACTTAAGAAATGATGACCTTACCTAATGGGAAGACACTTCAAGGTAAAAACGAATCATGATAGTATTAAATACTTTTTAGAACAAAGATTATCCTCTGAAGAGCAACAAAAATGGGTCACAAAGATGTTGGGTTATGACTTTGAAATCATCTACAAAAAAGCAAAGCAAAATGTTGTGGTAGATGCACTCTCAAGAAAGGATGAGGATGTGGAAGCATTGTTGTGTGCCATTTCTATTATCCAACCATATTGGATAAATGAAACAAGGTATGAATTGAAGAAGGATGAAGAAGTGTGGCCACTCATTCAAAAGTTGCAGAAGATCCCAGTTCAAACAATATTGCTAGAACTTGACGAGGAAGGAAAAATCATATTGGAGCCTGGAGCAGTCACAGAAACAAGAACCTGATAGCTATGAAATCGATCAATTTCAAAGTATCTCATCAAGTGGAAGAACTTACCAGCTGAAGATTCCACATGGGAGGACAACAATTTTATACAGGAGCATCAAGAACTACTCAAGCATTGAGGACAAAACTTTTTGAAGGAGAGGGGCATGTTAGGTCCCTATACTACTTGTGTAACCCCTTACTGTTATTAGTACAACCCCCTTATTATATTGTTGTCCCCATGTAGTCACCATATTGTTATTGTTGTGCCCCATAGAAGCCTACTATTGTTATTATTGTGCCTTTACATTATTATTGTCATGTCGGCTCTGATTATATTATGACCCCTTAGACTCCTATATATAGAAAGGAAGTCTTTTCATTTGTATCATCCAAGAATTGTTCATATGTGTAATGTAAAGGAGGTTGCCCCCTCAAAGAGGCTTATTTATAAGGTGTTTATCTATCTCTTCTATCTTTTTGTGAGCTGGTTTCATAACATTCTATAACTTAGTTGGAACTTTCCTCATAGTCCTTTAAGGACTCATTTTACCCTTGATTCATTCTAAAACTTTCGTCTCTAGTGTCCCTTGCTCTAAAATAATCTCAATATATATTGTTAAAATGTTGCAACATTTGATCCCAGGTGGTTATACTATTACCTTCAAGGCTCATGAATCACTGGAGAGTTGCATCCTTCAAGGTTGAAGGAAAACGCTTAAGATTTTTTTATTTTGTGGTGTAGTCATAAATTCTGCACACAACAAAAAACTCGAACATAAAGGTGTCAGGATCCTTTGTAACTGGGCCATAAAAGTGTGGAAGTACATATGGGTTAATATTTTTCATTTTTACTTCTCCATATGTCTCTCTAATAGGGAATACAAACACTTTAGGTTGACTTTGTTTAGCTATAGTAGTAGTAGTAGCTTAAGGATTTTATCCTCCTACACACTCAAAGAGCCTTGCTTGCTCACTTAAAAGGGCCTTAAGGGTCCTTGTGGACAAGAAAATATGCTCATAATCAACTGAAAGGGCCAGTTGTTAGTAGAAGCGGGGGTTTTTGGTACAAATTGTCCTGACTTGTCCCTAATTCTGCGAAGCGTAAAAGAAGAGAAATCCTAAAAAGAAAAAACAAATTTTTGTATTAAAAGAATGCTAATGATTTTTTTCTTTTCACAGAAGACAAAATAAAGAAAAGGAGTGAATCAATCAAAGAAAAAGGAAGTGCATACCTTGACACCTCACTAGTAATGGTGCCAAAAAGTAATGGCCCTCATTATTGTAGAAATAATGATGCAACCATAAGAGTCTCAACTTCAATTATCAACTCAGGGTTCATACAACCTTAAGAGGGTTTGACAACATATGTGCAGCAAGCACTATCTCTTTTCTTTTCTAATCCTCATGTAGGTGAGAGATGTTGTGTTGTAGGTTATATGAACGAAAATCCAGTCAAGCATCCAATCTAACTATGTTACAAGAAAGTGAAATTACAGAAATGATTTGTAGCAATGAAATGTCACACACCTAGTTGATTGCAAGAAATGGAAAGCATACTTTGGTTGAAAATAAAAGATACGAAAATAAAGCTAAAATCTTTGTTGTAGAAGCTAAAAATAGCACTCATAAAGCATATAGTAAAAACATCTAAAGGAAACTCCATGATATCTCTATTTTTCCAAACATCATCTTGAACATCCATGACATGTTCTAACATTGCCTGAAACGTCCAGAGAAAATTGTGTAGATGTTTTATTATATTTATAATTTAACGATGAAATTAAATTAATAATTAAATATATTTAAATATCTTATTTCATCCTATTAACCCTATCATATTCTCCCCATAAATAAATCAATGAATCTATATATATTTATAAAATAACATAAAAATAATATATTTTTAAAATATAACCCCATCACTCTCTATAAACAATTTAATATATATACTAATACCTAAATATTATTTATATATTCTAAGTTATTAACCAAATATTATCCATTGTTTTATATTTATAAATTAATTAAATTGACAACTAAGTTAATAATTAAATTGTAAAGTAATAATTAGATATATACATATACAAATAAATAAATGATAATAATAATAATTCTGGACAATTAACAATGTGCATTTGCATTAAAAATTATAAATTATTGACCCATTAATATAAAATTTTGAATAAATAAATATATTATTTTATTTTTTTTACTACATTCACAATTGTAATTTAATATCATCAAATCTTTTTACCAATTTCTTTTATTATACAAATATGTTCTCATCTTTAAACCGTTCATCCTCTTCCCTTAATATATTTTTTAATCCTTGTAACCATTATCCCAGTCTCTCATTATTTATAGGTCTAATCATCTTTCATGCTTAAGTATTTATTCTCTCTGGCCCCTGATGAAGGGTGCAGAGTCCACCTGAAACGTCAGACAGGGTAAACATCTACACAACTTTCTCCAGAAGTTTCTGGAAATATTCTCTCTTAAAATGTTCTAACATGATAAATAAACTAAATCAAGAGTTTATTTCTAAACTAGATGAAGGAAATTGCTTTTTTCTTGTTGCTACAAGATTAACTATTTTACTACAAGAAAAGCCAGCAAGCCAAACAGATTGTTGAATTGCAAATATTAGATGAGAAAATGGGGGTAGGAATGATGGGAAATGATATTACTCAACTAGTAAATGCATGGAACAACTAATTCTAAGCTTAAAAAATATGAAACAAATTTTTATGTACCCTCTTTAATCATAATATTTGTTGCATGGTAAAACAAAAATATTACATAAATTATAAGAGAAACTGAAATGAAATAGAAAGAGGTGAAAATGTAATGATAAGAAATATGAGTGATATAAGATGCTAACATATTGTATAAATGACCTGCAAAGAAATTTAGCTCATAAAACTACCTACTAAACCAAGCACAAAGCTATCATACTGTAATTTTGAAAAATGTTGATTCAAGAGCTAAATGAAGCACAAGAAAATAATCAAAATGAAATTAATAGAAATATAACAGGGCTTTGAAGCTCTTGAGGTGGGCCCAGCCCAAGGATGCTTAAATTTATCTAAGAGGAACCAAGCTAAAAATTGAAATGAGGAACTACTTCCATTAACTTAAAATATGTCTTAACATTAAGAAATACAATGCTACAAAACTTACTCAAAAATATGCAAAGCCTAAGCTCTCTCTAATCTATTATTTTCCTCCTGCCTCAAGGGGTATCTCAAATCTCTTATTTATACATGAGATGGAGGAGAAACATCCTTAAGAGTACGGTTTCATTTCCCCCAAAGAATCCTAAAAAAATGGATATATCTTCAGATCTAACTCACAACAATAGGAGGAGGCATTAAATGCCTTGAGATAGCTAAGTTTGAGTCCTCTTGCAACAAGGAGCGAGTCCCTAGAATCTCTCCAGTGATGGATTCTTCAAAATATGCTCAAAATCTTTATATATGTTGCAAAATAAACATATCAAAGCACACAAAGCATGTGAACCACATTGAATCCTGTAGGAACTCATAAATCTAGGAAAATATACCATTAAGTGTAAAATGTGGGGTCAAATATTGTTTTATGTGCCTAGGAATGGACTAATGAGCCTTATGATTTACCTATTTTGAAGGAACATTAGGTAGCCCTAAAAAAAATCCAAAATACATCCTCCCATGGCTTTCTTGGAATAGGAAATGGGATATATAAACCAATGTACAAACTTGTTATCTTAATCACTTAAAAAATTTGATGTCTCTCAACAAACCCACCTACATATCTCCTTAAGTTGGGCTAGTAATATATTTTTCCTAGCTAAATTTGGGTTTTATTTCTTCCAAAATGATTTTTTATCCTCCTCCATGTAATTTAGTAGTTAAATTATCACATAATTGACATTCATGAATACACAACATTTTACCCTTAAATGTAGGAAAAATTCTAATTTACTACTTCTATCTCGTGCATCTATATTTCTGCAACACTCTAGAATATATGTGGGATCTTATTTACATGCATATAACTCCTCTATTTGATAAAAAACAATTAAGCCATTATTCATTATATTTAACATCAATGTTCTTTTGGAGAACTCAGTAATTCCTAGTTTGTGCTTCAACAAAAATGTGTATCTCTACAAGAACTACACCTATCTTATTTTCTTGGCACTAAACTTAACTTGCTTGTTAAGAAAAATCAATATTTTATGGGAACTATATAACACAAGTTCCCTTAGCAATTGGTAATGTTTCCATTGCTTCAATTCTTGTACTACAACAAAAATCAAAATCATAGGTCAAATACCTTTTTCTCACCTTATTCATTTTCTCACTAAACAATATATGGTCTTTCCCTCTTGGATTGATACTGCTCAAATAGCTACTCCATTTGCATCATATTTTACTTGGAATACTTTCTCAAAAGATGGAAACAATGACACTATATCTCTTCTTCAACATCCAAACCTTTTCACTCACACATTCCACTAAAACCTGTATTCCTTCACACACTCTATAATCTATTGAAAATCCCACCAAAACCTTGTTGTTGGGAAAAGTATCCAATTCGGAATGCCCCTATCCCACTCTAAGGTGTGATAGTGCCTTAGCAACAAACGAAGTAAACTAATTGAGTATTCTTCTTTATGAAATGTAAATGAGGAAGAAGGATCTAACTAACCTGTGTCTTTCGCTAGTTTGTCGATCCAAATCACTCCTCTCTTCAGTAGCTCCCAGCTTCCTGCTCCTTCACCGGCCCAGCTTCACCGAATTCCTGCAAGATCACAAGAGAGAGAAACTACACGAAGATACAGATATACATTCATAAAAAGCTCAAGATCAGATTAAGCTAAACATGTAAGCATAACAAAACATCATTGGTACACATCATGTAGGAGAAACTCAAATAGTTTATTGACAGAATAAGAAAGTCCAAGAGGAGATACAACCAAGTGAGTTCTGATCCAGTATCTACCTCCCAGCAAAGGAATCCCTTCCTCTCCTCCAACAAAGCATAAATCACCCAATGTACTAATCTCAATCTCAAACCAACAGCAATTCTTTGCAAAGTACAAAATTCCAGCCTCCTGAACCTCTGGGTGAGAGATCCATATATAGATATAAGCAGAGAGGATGAGTCAGCTTATGTTTTGACTTGTGGCTTCTCTCAGTCAGTTCTTGCTTCCACTTGGAAGTTTAGAGCCTCTTACTCATCACTAGTCGAATTCATTGAGGAAAGTGTCATTGGAGAAGATTCTGGAAGCTTCCAGGGTCTTTCCACCTCGTTGAATGAGCTTGCCATTTGTCATTTCCCGCTCAGCGCACCCTGGTAGTGCTTCCACTTGCGTTGCAGTGCACCTAGCCAGTGTAACTTCTGCATTTCAACGCAGGCAACTAGTGGAGCCTCTGAATTGATCCTGAATTGACTGTTTCTGAGTGGTTTTTGGTGGAGAACTTCTGGGAGAAGCTGTCATTGGTTGACCTTGTTCCTTTAGGAGCTGTAACAACATCTTTAGGGACTTTGGATCCCTTGAATTATGGACATTTCATGCTTATAGCTGTAAGGCACAAAAATGTCTATAACAGTTGCCCCCTAAAGTATGAGGCCGTTTATCAGGTGAAATGCTTTATCAGGAGGATCCGAAGTTCACTCAATGCTGGGAAGAGACCTGTAATAAGATACAATACAATACATTATTTTTCATACTGTTTTCATGATCTAGCTGAGGCGGGCTTTCCCATGCTCAGCTTTATAAATTCATTTTTTATGTACATGGGACAGACAATTGTCTGATGATAGACTGATGATCCTGTTGAAATCATCATCCTTTGGTAGGATGATTGTCTGTGCTACAATGCTGTACATGTCAATGTCTTTATTTTTCCTGAATATATATCGCAGCCCGGATGGATGAAACTAGATCTGGCGTCTTCAAACTCGTCCGATCTTCACTCTAAGTACAAGTCGATCCATGTGAGAAATGTTCTGAAGTCGAACATGGAAAGACATCGCTTGATTACTGGTCAATGAGGTAAACCGTTAACAAGCGCGAGAGGAATCGCCGATAATGATAATGACCCTCAAGGTACTGCAGTACAATTCACGTGGTGTGAATAAAGGACTTGGCGTCGAACACCACACAAAATCTTCTGGTCGAAGGTCATTGATGTATACCTGTCGCCGGAAGTGAGAATCTTGCCATTGAGGCATGCAAGCTTCAAAGTACTGAAGGGGTTGTTCCTAGATCAACTTCTTGGATAATAAGCTGATGTCGACAAGAAGCGATCCGTCAAAGGAGGGCCTTAATGTATCCCACATCAGTGACACGGAACGGAGCAAATGATTTTGATGGAGGTGAAAACGATCTGATGATATATGGTTCAGGGTGGCGGTCATGAAAGAATGAAGGATAATGTATGGTAGTGGATGGGACACGGCTGACTTCTCTGGATGACTTCTCTTGAACATATCGACGACACTTGTGTGATGGATTGGTAGCATTTACCCCAAAGATGGATGGTATGGCGAGACCATGGTGATGTGACCGGTGAATGAAACAACCCAACCCGACTCAGGCACGGAGTGGAAGTGTCATGTTCAAGAGCGACTTGCTACCAATAAAGTTCTTTGAGTTTCTTCCCAATTTTTCCCCAGTCATTGCTGACCAGTACCTCTTTATTTTTGTCAAGCTTGAGGAGGATAACATATGCTTGTTCTATAATTTTCCCTTCGGGCAAACCCATCGCTATGTTTTAACGAGCCTAGCGACAGTGAAACTCGTTCTCGTCTAAAGACAAGTTTGTCGCTATTAATGTTTTTTTAACGAGTTTAACGACAAAGATAACTCGGTCCCTTTTCATTTTTAGAGAGTCTAAAAAGGTACGTAAAGATAACTCCAAAAGTCCTTTTTCGTCATCTAATCCCTTAAGTCCGAAAAAGTATAAAACAATACAGAAGGGATGAATTTTCGATAGTTTTAACGAGCCGAACAAAACAAGCACTCGATCTTTTTGTGCAATAATCCCTCAATTCCAAAAAGATTAAAATCTAGAGGAGGGATAGCACTTCCGGTCGCTTTTACGAGCTGGAAGGCCAAAACTCGGCAATCTTTTCATATTTTACGAGTCAGATGAAAAGAGCTTAAAGAAGACTCGTCTTTTGAGGAACGAGTGATAAAACGGGTTAGCAGCTGATTCCAGGTAAGGGTTGGAATTTTCTAATCACGGCAGTGTCACAAGGATGGCTAGTGAAATCACTCTTCGCAGCTATTACTCAAAATGGGTAAACAATAATATGGAGGTGAACGATCGGCCAATGGAAAAGTGGAGGTGACGGTGCAAACACGACCAAGGCTTTAATGGCTGATAAATTTACATTCACGGTGGTTATTTACCGGAGGATAGTTCATTTTTTAAAGAGCTTGAACGCGGGTTGAAACACTTGCTCGATCTTATGTTTATTTTTTAACGAGCATGAACTATGTGCTAAAACTGCTCGATATTATGTTTATTTTTTAACGAGCATGAACTATGTGCTAAAACTGCTCGATAACATGGTCTAGTTTTGATTTTTTACCATAAATAGCTTTGCCTTTTTAAAGATAGTACTGTATCCTCAATTGCTGCATCAAACTAGTTAGAAATGAATAACATTTGCTTGAAAATGAGATCAAACACTAATATTTCACTTTGAACTACGTAAAAAGCTATTAAAAAGTGTTTTTACCTCTCATTTTACCATTTCATTTGAACTTGGTTTGTTGGAGCTTTGGAGGTGCCTCTTCCCCCTTGATTCTCATCAGCTGATTTCGGGAGATTCTGTGGACGATTTTCGGTGCCGTCTGGACCAGGTAGGAGCTAAACCTGAGCTCTTTCATTTCATGGTTTCCTTTCTGCATTCTGTGCTTGATTTCCTGTTTTTCTGAGCCCCTAGGGTTTGATGGGGTCGCTCTGCCATCAGCGCACCTTGGGCACTCGAAACCTGCGCTAAATGTCAAGCAGTATGAAGGCAGTTTGACCTTCAACGCAGGTGGAACACTGTGTAGGTGCGTTGAGCGCAGAAAAGGATTTTGTTGCACAGTTTTTGATGAAAATTTTTGCCTGTTTCTCATCAAAACTAGGATCTAACTCATCTCATGTTTGTTTTTCAGAGACATTGGAGCAAAATGACCCTTACATGGCGAGAACGAGAACATGAAGAATAGGACATGATTTCCCTACATGATCCGGTTACGGTGAACGTGCTGCGGAACTGTGGTCTGCTGAAGTTCTTCTGCATCTCTAGCATGAGACAGCAGATCAACCTATTGCAGTATTTGCTCGATGCTTGGGATCCTATCAACCAAGTTTTCCAGATTAGGGGCAAATCTATCCCCTTGACCGCAGTAGACATTTACTTCTTGACTGGCTTGTCGAGGCGGGGTGCCCCCATTTCTTTGTCAGGTTCGGTCCGAGGGAGTGACTCTGTCAGAGACTATGTCCGCCAGTATTGCAGGGAAGGATCTTAGCCGAGTAAAGACGGCAAGATCGTTATCCGTGAGGTTGCTGACAGGTCCCTTAGGTCTATCTTGTATACTATTGGTAGGATGGCCGGTAGTGCGTCTCTTCATGTAGCCAACAGATCCTATATGCAGCATGCCTTGGAGTGCCTCCAACCGAAAATATTCAACTGGTGTGATGCAGTACTTCTTCAGATGAAAAATCAGTTGACCAAGGTAAAGGACGGGAGGTTGAAGAACTTTGGTTTCGGTTCTATTTTGACCGCCTTTGCTTTGGAGAAGATACCACTGATGCAGCCACAGTACATTGCACTCGACTTGCCTTCTCCTACTGAACCACGCATGCAGAGATGGGTTGACCACATGTCTAGGCATGCTGGTCAATCTCAGATTTCTTTTTCTGATACCTTCTTCAGGTGGTTTGAGCGTCAGGAGATGGTCTATTCCGAGTATCCATATGTTGGCATGGACTTCCGGGGTGATCCGAATTTAGTACTGCCGGACGGCGAGCAGTGAGGCGCTATTGGTAAAAAAATTTGACCATATCACTGTTTACTGTTTTTATTCATAATTTCCTTGTGCTTTATTCTATCAAGACTTTAATCAAACTCATGTGTGCATGCAGATGTTGGTCCTGTTCATCCAGTAGTTCGCCTGAGAGTGCCAGCCGCTGCCCCAGCAGGTGAGGCCGCTGGGAGGGTTATCCTTCATGACCTTGATGTGGCCGAGACCCTTACAGCTGTGCAGGAGCAGGTTGAGAGCCTTACTCTCGGTATTCCAGATGTGAGGATCGACGAGTTACCTTTACAGTTGCAGCGGCATACTACTGGTGTGCCTAGACGATGGACTCATCTCTTACGCATGATCACACAGGCTGTGACGTGCTATCACGAGCATCATTAGACTAGGGTGCCCCCCTAGCATTTTGAGTTTTTGGGTCATGTCACCGATTTTGTCTTGGTTACAGAACATTATATGTAAACCATAAACAGCTTATATATATATATATATATATATATTTTGATTTTCAGGGTTTTATTCTGGTTGAGTTATGTGATCCACATGTACAACATTGATGATGTGTTTCTTTTATAAATGTCGCAAATGTCTATCTAACACATAGTTTGCTAATGAGTCGGTTAATGTGTTTAAGTTTCTGGAAATATGCTGGTATTGAATTAAATCAAACTGTCTTTCCAAAATCTTAACCCTTAGAAACATGCGATAAATGGCTGGATTTCGGACGGAATATATACCATTGAGTTGTAGTATTACGAGTTGTGAGTCTAGCCTGACGATTAGTCGGCGTATACCATGGGTGATGGCATCAGAGAGCAGTTCTATCAACGCGCTATACTCAGCGATGTTATTCGTTGATTGCCCAATACATACACCTCTGAAACTTACTAACTCGCCGCTTGGATAAAAAATGGCCCAGGCTGCGGAGGACAGGTTTTGCGAACTATGACTCGCTCCGTCCAAAAGGTTTGACATCTGCAATAAATGTAAAAAGGTGGATTACTCGACCAAAACAAACACTTTAGCGAAAACAAAATACAACAAGAGCATATTGGTTACTATTTAAGCATAGTAACGCTTGAGGTACAACCCATTACGGGGTTGTGCCAGTGGAATTTTGTCATAATCCATTAACTCGTAGGCTCCTTTCGCTAACACTCATTTAACAATATAGGGACCCATCCATAAAGAATTAAATTTACCTGCTCCCAATTTATCGGATTCTTGGTCGTAAAGCAAGACCAAGTCACCTTCTGAGAAGACACGGGGTTTGACATTTTTGTCGAACTGCACCTTGACTCGTTTCTTATGGGCTTCGTTAGCCAAAGTGGCATCACGACAGGTTTCATCCAATTGGATTAATTCCAAGAAACGAGCCTCTTCTTCTGAAGTTCCGGGGAGGAGATCAATTGCGAGTTTAAGAGACGAGATTTCACACTGGACTGGTAAGACTGCTTCCAGGCCGTATACCAGTTGGAAAGGCGTGAACCCGGTCGCATTCCTTACCGATGTTCGGTAAGCCCACAAGGCTGAGTACAGGATTAGGTGCCACCTTCTTTTGTGAACTCTGATCATCCTTTGCAACATACGCTTCAGGACTTTGTTGATCGCTTCAACTTGTCTGTTGGCTTGCGGATAATACGGGGTAGAGCTGTCGTGAGATAGCCCTAGCTTGGCAGCTAATTCAACCATCATGTGATTGCGAAAATACGATCCATGATCCGTAACTATAGCCTGTGGTACGCCGAATCTGGCGACTACATGATTGAAAAAGAAAAGGGCAGCTGTTTCACCAGTGTTATCTAATGTAGGCATCGCCTCGGCCCATTTGGTAAAATAGTCAACGACGACTATAATATACCCATGCCCCCCGGTCGAGGTGGGGTTACATGTCATGAAATCGATGCCCCATTTGGCGAAAGGCCCAACAGCAATTATGGGCTGTAAAGGTGCGGGTGGTCTTCTGGTTTTGCTATCAAAAATTTGGCAAGCATGGCAACTTCTAACTGCGGTTATGTAATCTTTGAACATGGTTGGCCAGAAGTATCCTGCTCGTAAGATTTTTTGTGCTGTAGCATATTCAAATTGATGCCCCCCACACGCGCCTGAATGAAACTCATTCAGGGCTTTTTCGGCCTCCTCATGGGTGAGGCACCTTCTCAGAACTGTATCGATACCACGACGGTAAAGCGTATCACCGACGATCATGTAGTGTTTTGCTTGGTATCGTATACGTTTCTGTTCTGAGTGGGAGGTGTTAGGCCTGAACTTTTGGGTTTGGAGATAAATTATTATATCTCCATACCACTCATTGCTTGTAGATATCAGAAATAAATTCTCACCCACGATTGATTCTTCGGATGTTTCATCGTTGGATGACGATGGGAGATCGCACAATAATTCTGCGAAAACTAGAGCTTTCTTTGATTTGGATTTTACAAATTCCAGATCAAACTCTTGAAGGATTGCTATCCATTTTGAATATTTTCCCCCCAGCAACTGTCGTGACAATATATAAGTCATGGGGTTGCAATCAGACAAAATGGTAGTTTTCCGAAAGAGGACATAGTGTCGAAACCTTTGCATCGCTTGAACAGCTGCAAGCGCTAGTTTTTCAACATAAGAATATTTACTTTCTGTATCATTTAAGTTTTTACTTAAATAATATATAGGGTGTTCAATTCCATCGACTTCTTGAACTAAAACCATTGCGATGGTCGTATCTGCTGCAGCCAGGTACAGGTTAAAGTCTCTTTGATAATCGGGTGCGTACATTAATGATGCTTTTATTAAGGAATCCTTTAAAGCATCAAAGGAAGCTTGCACAACCTGATCCCAGACGAAGGGTACCTACTTTTTCAAAAGACGTGTATAACCTTTAGCAAGTTCGGCGTAATTTGGAATGAACTTCCTCAGAAAGTTTGCTTTCCCTTGGAGTTTCTGAATCTGAAGCAAATTTGAAGGTGGAGGCAAATTGATGATTGCTTGGACCTTGCAAGGGTCGAGACGAATCCCATCCTTTGAGACTACAAAGCCAAGTAAACGACCAGAACTGACACAAAATACACATTTGTGTGGATTGAGTCGTATCTTGTAGTGTCGGCAACGTAGAAATATCGCTCTTAAATGCTGCAGATGATCAGTCCGCTTTCGCGAATGAGCCGGAAGGTCGTCGAGGTATGGTTGAACAATGTTCTTGATGTCATGGAAGGCATAATTCATTGCCCTCTGAAACGTCGCCCCTGCGTTCTTTAAACCAAAGGGTAATTTTCGATATGCGAATGTGCCCCACGGACAAATGAATGCAGTCTTTGACTGGTCCTGTGGGTGGATATTTATTTGATTATACCTGGAAAATCCATCCATGAATGAAAAGATTTCACATCCGGCGCATTCATCAATTATCTGGTCGATGAAGGGTGTAGGGTAGTTGTCTTTTGGACAAGCTTGGTTTACGTCCCTATAATCGACACACACTCTAATTGTCCCTTGTTTCTTCATAACAGGGACAATATTCGATACCCAATCGGTTAGAGGAACCGGGTAGATGAAACCAGCATGGAGAAGTTTTTCAACTTCTGCCTTAATGGCAGCGGCTTTCTTGGGGTGCACCTGCCTGAGCCGTTGTCTTACCGGTTTGACATCTGGATACATCTTAATTTCGTGTTCAATGATACTCGAGTCGATGCTTGGCATTTCATCATATGACCAAGCAAAGACATCTCTGAACTCGCGAAAAAGAGCGTTATATATTTCCAGCTCTGAAGGAGAACAACCTTTGCCGACATAAATATTCTCTACAACATTTGTTTTAGTCGAGATATTTATGGCTATAGTCTCTTCAATATTGGATAAGTTTCGCTCGGAATCCACCGTATTTACAGTATTTGATAGGAATTCAAAAACTGAAGGGTGATAAAGGTCATCTTGAGTATCTTCTTCATAATCAGGAAGAAGGGAACGATGGTGGTGATCATTCCATGGGGTCCCTTTAATCATCATTGATTGTAGAATTCCTTCGTCAGTTCCATGCACTCGCGACCAAGGATCTAAAGGGGTACCATATTCTCTAGACCTATCTACCCAAACGCTCGATGAGCGTTGATTTGGGTTCGCCTCCCATGCCAGAAACATTGATTGCTACAATATTTCTATTGGGCTTGGGGGCAAAACCATTGCATGATCCATGTTGATATCGTCTTCTGAGATCTTCGTGGAAGATATCATATTGCAGGTACCTATCGACGCTACTTCCGCCAAGTCGATTGGAGGTGGAAGGGCGAAAGTTCCCATTAGTATAGGATCTTTTAGTAGGCCTACTCCGATATTCTGAAGCGAATGGGGGCTTCCATGGATCATGGGAATGCTTCCTGTAACTTGTGAACCATTAGGGAGGAAGTTTTGTTGGTCGATGATCATAATCCCCCCTTGAAAGGGGAATGCAATCTTCCTAAAATAGGTCGACACAACAGCTGCCATGGCATAGATCCACGGTCTTCCTAGTAGGATGTTGTAATCAAGATTCCCATCGATGACTTCAACATCTATTTCTACTGTTTTTCCCCCTAGTTCAACCTTCAAGTTATTTAGGATACCGTATGGGGTATATGTCCTTCCATCGAATGCTTTTAATGTTGTCTAGGATCGCGACAAGGTTGGAGATCCTAAAGTTTTCCAACAACTCATCGACATAATACATGTAGATGCCCCCTCATCAATAATTGTTCGATGAACAGTTTTGTTGAGGGCTTTCACTTGGATAAGGAAAGCTAGTTGAGCTGGTAACTGAGGATCGTATCCTTTGTGGTCGAAGGATACAAGATTGGAATCCTTAGGATCAACCCCACCAATGGCTGATAACAAAGCCTGCCTTTGGGATGGGCAATTTTGTAGTACTTCAAGAGTCGACATAGCGGATGGCGATTGGGCCAAATCTTCCACTATGTTATAATGCTGCGCTGCTCTGGCACGAGGATTAAATATCGACTTGTGTACTACTCCCTTTGGCAGTTTTATTGTTAATTCGGGAATGATGGGTGGTACAACTTCTGTCGAAGTTGTTGTCGAACTGCTTGGTTGATATTTTTCCTTGCCGTTCGACAGCTGCGGATTCCCGTAATCTTTGTTCCTTGTTGAAATCAAAGCATCATTTTGTTGCTTCGAAATCGACAACATTAGCACTTGTGACGGGGAAGCATTTCCACTATCAACCAGATTTGTGCCTGGATTTGGAAACGGATCAGTTAACACAGCTGAGGTTTGCGAACTCTTAAAGAATCTTTTAAGCTCAGCTTTGTATGGACAATCTCGTGTCTGATGATCCTCATCACATATTTGACATGGATATTTTAGTTTCCTATTTCCAGGAGGGTTTGAAGAAGTTTTTTCAGGAGATGACTCACCCTGTTTCTTCTTCTTCCCTTTACTTTGCTTCTTCTTGCTTCCTGGTTGTTTGGTTTCTTTGCCCTTATCTGCTGATACGGCATTTACTTCCGAAGCAAGAATTTCGTCTTTTGCATTTTGATCTGAAATATTACGGGCCTTCTTGGAGTTGGCCTTTGTCGATTTGGCGTTTGTCGTGCCAATCACGCCATCACCGACATGAGAGTCATTGTTTGATTTAGGAGGAGGAGGAATTGAGAATTCCGGTCTAGGGGCGTCAGGTATTTTGTCGTAGAGCGTGCCAGAATGAGTATAGACCAAGTCTAGATATTGCGCACGAGCGATAACTTGCTCTTACGTTACGACTCCCCCCTTCGCCACATCTTCCGTTATGGCAGGAAGTAACGACTTGATAAACCATTCAGCTAATAGCTGATCGGGAACGTACGTTTTTACCATCCTACGGCGACGTCGCCACTCATGTATATGATCAGATATGTGAGTGGCCGTTGTCTGTTTGAAGTTGGTTAAGATTTATGTTCCCGTTTCATACCTTATTGGTAATTGAAAATGGGTTAAGAAAGTCGTGGCTAAGGTGCTGAAATTGTCGAACGAAGCTCTAGGCAATTCAATATACCATTTTGCCACTGGACCCGTTAACGTCCTCTGAAAAAGGCGAAGCCTTATCGAATCATCGTTTAGGGTGTTTGATGAACATCATAGATGAAATGTCATCACATGATTCGATGGGTCCTCACCTGGATTTCCATTAAATTTAGGAATATCTGAAGGAAATTTGTGAGGAATCGCTGGCCACCAAGGGGCGTAAGCAATTGGATCGTTTGTTAACCGGTGTAAATCGGGTAACTCTAAATTTGCCACGAATGGTAACTGTTGATTCAGGTTAGGTGAAGCATACCCAGGATACGATGGAATTGCCTGAGCAGTTGGCCTTTGCATACCAGCATAATGTAATTGATGCTGGTATGACTGATACGGTTGGTGGACATGACCACCGTAAAGTGGTTGATTTTGACCGTTTTGAATGTACGGTTGTCCACTGTTCGCAAAGATTTGCTGCTCAAAACCTTGGTATACTTGTTGGAATTGTGGTTGTTGATATTGCACCAGCCACGGTTGCGAAGCCATGTTCTGTTGCGCTATACTAACCATTGGACCAAGGTGTGGGGTAATTGTACCCGTTTGGACCTATGTCGCCCCACCAGTCGGCGATTGTGGTTGAGTCACAGGGTCAAGGGGCTGTTGCATTACAACCTGAGAAATCTGAGGTTGACATACAACAGGCAACATTTGAACTTGCGACACTGTCACAATAGCTGGTGTAGTCGGGATGTTCGACATAGGTACACATTGTTGCATAGAATACAAACCCTTGGTTGTTGGGGTAGTATAGGTACCCAACCACTTGATGTAACTCTAGTATAACCTGAATACTGTTGTGAACTCCCGTATGGATATCCTCCCAGAGGGGGTAATGAAAGGGCATACTGCCCCCCATATGGTGGCAAGCCGGAACTCAAGGGGATTGTCTGCCCTTGGGGACTGGATTGCCCAAATTGACCTCCAAATGGATCAATTTAGTGAGTCTCAACATAAGAGTTGCCGGATATTATTCCGGAGGAACAAACAGGAACGGACCACACTGTCGAAATAGTCCCTGGGTGGACTCCTTCTAGTGGTTGTGAGCTAGTTGGGACAGATGGTATGCCGGAAAACATTGTCGGAGTGACGGCAGGGAGTTCTGTTGTCGCTGTGTCAATCGACACAGTCCTAGATGTTGACGGTTGTTCAGACATTTTGAATCTATCCAAAATATTACCTAGCGATTCTACAGGAACTTCCACTGGTGGTAGACTAACTTCTGATGTCGAAGGAAATAGAGTGACCCCGACTCCAAAATGTGTTGGAGTACTTGCTTGCGGATCTTCTACAATTTCCTCTATCGCAATCAAACCAGGTGGAAGGGGAAGACCGTCAGGTCCGTAAAATATTTCTGGTGCCAAAGAAGGGGTTGAATCAACAGCGACAGATGTTTGAGGAACAAGACTCTCTGAACCGGTTACAGATGGAACTGGTTCAGTAACACAAGTGTTTGCTCTCAGACTAGGATCAGTATCACTGTCCCTCTGTGGATGTTGAACTTCTTCTGTAGAGGCAGGGTTTCCAGAAATGTTTGGAGTAACCGGAATCTTTGATGTTGTTGGAACACTTGTTCTAACTTTGATAGGAGATTTCGAACCGGTTAAACGAGTTCGCTTTGTCCGTACTGTTTTCGATTCCGGAGACAAAGACGGTTGACTCGTAAGCCTCCGCGAATGATGGGGTTTCAATTGACTTTCTTCCATGATTGCGGATTACTCGATCAACCAAAATAAAAAAAGGGGAAAGTGTGTTTCCGAATTAAATGAATTTTTAGACGCTTTAGACACAACTTGCTTTTTCAATTTTAAAGAGTCGAGAAAAAGCTAAAGATGACTCTAGTCTCCTTCGATGTCTTAACGAGCCCGAAGTGACAAATGCTCGGATGGACTTTTTCCATTATAGAGTCTGAAAAAGCCAAAAGGAACTGCTCTGGAGTTCTAGGTAGAGGGTGTGCCAAACTTTTCGCAAAATCGCAGAATACTTTTTAAGGTACGGGCGGTCAATCTTCCTGAATGCTGTGTTCAGTGCATTGCGATCAGTGGGGCGGTCGACACGGCTTCCTATGGATAAAGGTTTTATGCCTATAGGGGTCTCCCAATATATACTCGATGGTACGTGGGAGCACAATCCGTACTGGCGCTATCGTCCCTCAGAAGGAATCACCCAACCATCAGAGAGATCGACAGTCACCAGGTTTTACGACGCCGGAACATGTCTCTAACCTAGACCTCTATGTTGTGCATTAAGTTACAAAGCGTTGTTAAGTTCATTCAATTTATTTTAGGTTGATCTTTTTTAGAAGTTTGCCTTTTTGGATCACCACGAGATGTATGATACAATTCCTAAATGCAGTCTAAAGATGATAAGCAAGCTTTTATATCTTTTCAACAATGAAAATCCTAGCTACAAGGGGAAAAGAAAGACACAATCTTTTCTCAAAGAGCATAGAGCACACTATAAATGCACTTTTCCTGAATCAAATCATGCAAACTATCAAAATGCAAATGCACATATGCATGTATTTGTTTTCGCTTTCTTAATATTGATGCCTAAAAGGAAAGTTGTTGTACAAATTTGAATTCGATTTCAAGTGAAAACATAAACAAGTTTCTTTTTGAAAACAAAAAGACGATTACGACACTTTATGATTTTGAATTAAACACTTGTTTCGACACTAGAAATGCATAAATTCAAACCAAAAGACAAAAGTAAAAGCGTAATCAACTGTGAACAGCAAACAAACTCACTCCTAAGATCAAAACGACACTTACGACAGGTCTAGATCTAAGGGCGACAGTATGACTAGTTTACTTTTGTAATGGGAAACTGCAAATGATGTAACAAATACAAAAAGAACAAATAAAATTTCTTTATACAACTGAGGCGGAATTGAGGCAGAGAAAAGGGGTTTCAGATAGGTACACTGACTGATAATAGGCTGCAAAAAACAGAGATAAAATTGAGCAAAAGGAAGCAGGGAACCACAACTGCACAAGGCAAGGGCTGATCAGCGCACCCTCAGCACAGAGAAACTGAACTTCAGCGCAGGTATCCTTCACGGGACCTGCGTTGAAATGCAGAACCTCTTCACAGAGTCTGCGCTGAAGCAGAAACGAGAGTTGTTTCTGGGTTCTGGGTCACAGTTTGCAGTTAAATCTACAGTTTTTGGCCGGATAAAAGCTATCAATTAGGTACAATTAGGAGGATGACTTAAAGGAGGACTAAGATCTATCACAAAGGGCTGTTAGAGCACTTGTGGATCAGATGTTCAGATCATAAAAACAGGCCCAGTGAGTGGACTAGAGTGGCAGATCTCTACTTTGCATTTGAAAATGGCAAATGCATTTCGATTCGGCACTTCTGAGTTTATGAGAAGAACAACAATAGAAACACAAATAAACTAACAAGATACTCTCCCCAGCGGAGTCGCCAATTTGTTGTTGGGAAAAGTATCCAATTCGGAATGCCCCTATCCCACTCTAAGGTGTGATAGTGCCTTAGCAACAAACGAAGTAAACTAATTGAGTATTCTTCTTTATGAAATGTAAATGAGGAAGAAGGATCTAACTAACCTGTGTCTTTCGCTAGTTTGTCGATCCAAATCACTCCTCTCTTCAGTAGCTCCCAACTTCTTGCTCCTTCACCGGCCCAGCTTCACCAAATTCCTGCAAGATCACAAGAGAGAGAAACTACATGAAGATACAGATATACATTCATAAAAAGCTCAAGATCAGATTAAGCTAAACATGTAAGCATAACAAAACATCATTGGTACACATCATGTAGGAGAAACTCAAATAGTTTATTGACAGAATAAGAAAGTCCAAGAGGAGATACAACCAAGTGAGTTCCGATCCAGCATCTACCTCCCAGCAAAGGAATCCCTTCCTCTCCTCCAACAAAGCATAAATTACCCAATGTACTAATCTCAATCTCAAACCAACAGCAATTCTCTGCAAAGTACAAAATTCTAGCCTCCTGAACCTCTGGGTGAGAGATCCATATATAGATGTAAGCAGATAGGATGAGTCAGCTTATGTTTTGACTTGTGGCTTCTCTCTATCAGTTCTTGCTTCCACTTGGAGGTTTAGAGCCTCTTACTCATCACTAGTCGAATTCATTGAGGCAAGTGTCATTGGAGAAGATTCTGGAAGCTTCCAGGGTCTTTCCACCTCATTGAATGAGCTTGCCATTTGTCATTTCCCACTCAGCACACCCTGGTAGTGCTTCCACCTGCGTTGCAGTGCACCTAGCTAGTGTAACTTCTACATTTCAACGCAGGCAGCTAGTGGAGCCTCTGAATTGATCCTGAATTGACTGTTTCTGAGTGGTTTTTGGTGGAGAACTTCTGGGAGAAGCTATCATTGGTTGACCTTGTTCCTTTAGGAGCTGTAACAACATCTTTAGGGACTTTGGATCCCTTGAATTATGGACATTTCATGCTTATAGCTGTAAGGCACAAAAATGTCTATAACAAACCTCCAATGAAATTTCTATAAAAAATAGCATATCATGTGAGCTTCTTAACTCATTTACTTGCATATATTGGAGAATCCAATATAGTTCTCACATTTTTAGGGCCCATTTGAAATCCTTGTAATGTAAAAACAAATGCTACTTAAACAAGCTTGTGTTTGAATAATTCACACTTCTCTAACTTTATGTGTAGCTTTCATGTATTCAACACTTCCATAACCATCTAAATATGTTGCAAATGTTCTTCTATGATACCAACATAAATCAAGATGTCATCCAAGTACACAACAACGAACTTACCTAGGTATGGATGCAATACCTCAGTCATAAACCTTGTAATGTACTTACTATGTTGAATAGACCAAAACGACACATATGATGATAGCCACTATTTAAATCAAACTTTCTAAAATACATTCCATGATTGAGATTGTCTAATAAATCATTTATCATTAGCAAAGAAAACATATACTTCATTATAATTTTTTTCAAGTTAATATGTAGATTGAATGCACATTCTCCATATTCCATTTTTCTTTCAAATCAACAAATTTAGTACAACATATAAACTCATGCAAACCTTGGCCAATCCTCTTAACATATAATCTTCAACTTATCAATTTAATTTTATGCTTTCTAGTGGATTCATTCTATTGAAATTTATAAACCTTTATGATAAATCAATGCACACATAGATTCTTAATAAAATACAAAATCGAGCTATAACATTCACACATGATACTAAAACATTTATCTTGGAAATTCTTAACCAAGAAAAAAAAACATTTAGAGCCACATCTATAATTCTCATTGTATTAAATTTATAATTTATCATACAATACATAATATTACACAACATTTGAAACCCTAATTCGTGAACTTGATTTAGATTCCTTAACTAAAATTATATTGCAATGGGAAGAAAAACCATTGGCTATAAATAAACCAAGAAAACCCCCTGATTTTTTTGTATGGGGGGCTTGGCCCACCCCTAGACCCCTAATTAGGTAGGCTATTGATATGAAAATGCGATCTTAGACTAATATTAAGGTATTACAGACTCATGTGCAAAATTTTCCTACATTACTTAGCGCAACGGATCGAAAAGATTGCAAATAATATAGACAATGAAGCAGTTAGAAAAACATAACAGATACATGCATAACACAAAAATTAATCAAGGAGTTCACCCAAAACTATTGGGCTATGTCTCCAGTCCAGCTTTCAGTGGTGGCCTCTCTATTATGTCTTTAAGAGCAGAGTTTTTACAAATGTGAGCTCAAATTGAATCTCAACACAACAGGAATAAAACAACAGGGCTTTGCGTGGATCCCCCGAGTCTTTTTGAGTACACAAACTCTCCCTATTGCTCTCTCTCTGTTTTCTCTCTGTCTCGGCACTGCCTGCCTCTGTCTCTATCATTCTATGGCTTTTAAGCCAATCAGCGCTGTCTGTTCATTTCCTCTTCTGGGCTCTTTGGCTCTCGGCCTTTGTCCACTCAAATCCCCTCTGAGTGTTAAGCAATCATTGCTAAACTATTTCAGGATGGTGGCCACCTTTTTTGCAACAGAAGGGACCTTCAGTGCCTTTGAAATCCCCAGGATATTCGTTCTCTGTTTACATAGAGAAATACACAAAAACATGGGAAAATCTACCAAACTGCCATTTTTCGGACCTGAAATATTATCAATTCCACCTTATAACTCCATCGAGTCCACCTTTATATCGCTATCGCATGCCCACTGTTGATCTATATGATCGTTTATCCAATGGTTGCTATTCATTTCGGGCAGCTTATGCATATGGAGATTAACCGCTCGAAAAGGCGATTTTCTCAAGCCACATGTCGGCCAGTGGCTGGGATCGGGCGGAGCCCATCCAATACCACTTACTACCTAAGGCCCACCCAAAATCCCACTCATTACGGAACTCAAAATATATATCGCTACATGTATAAACCCTTTCTGGTCCGTTTTATCACTTCATTCACATTTCCTTTTTTTTTCGTTTATTTAACGAAAATGTGAAATACATAGAAAAAACCCTTTTACTAGACTTGAAATATTATTAAATTTCATCCATAACCCCATCGAGTCTGGCTATCACAAGTCACATTTGTATCGGCCCCGCTCCTTTGTATTGCTCCGATGCGATATTGCGATGCGATATGTCGTAATCGCGTATCGTATAGTCCCGCCTTTGGTAAGCGCTCCTTGTATTTTTCTGATGCGATATTGCAAGTTAACATGGGCCATAGATCTGTGTGCTTGATCGACGGTCCTCGTTGACTCGCGCTGATCACTATTGCAACTTTCATATGGTAGCCTATGATAGCCTCCACTTGCCATCTACGATTGCGATATGCCGATCGGATTTGGAACATTGATCGGCCAGATCCGACAGCTCCTGTGCATCATTGTTCAAGCCTTCAATAGCTCTGTTTTTCACTGTTTCTTCATGGTTTTCAGGCCCGATAGTGTAGTCCCCCATTTTTAAAAGTTCATCCTTTGCGATAGTTTTTTTTACTTTTGAAGACTTAGAGGGTTTTTTGGATCCATTTTGGATCACGCCTTCCCACTAAAAAAGCTTTTGGACCACCAAAAGTTGGATTTTAAGCATCAATCAAGTCAAGATACAGCTTCCTCACTTGTCCAATCTCTATCCATCGTGCCCTACTTGGTTTTTAACCTTTAAGTTTGATCCTGAGGTACTCAACATCCCCTCTGCATGTAGTTCTCACCTTTCTGTCCAAAACTATGTCTTCCTGCAACTCATTGAGATATTCAGGCAACAGATCATCAATAGAAGGCAATTGAATTTGCTCTTCAAGATATTCAATCAATGAAGGTTCATATAGTCTCAAGTTCTCTGCATTAACGACTGAATAGATATCCATATAAGCTGGCAAATCAAGGCAAAAATCATTTTCACCAATTTTCTATAGTATCTTGAAAGGCCCATACCTTATTGGTTTCAGCTTCTTATGTTCACCTTGCATTCTGTCTTTGCTGATGTACAGCCAGACTAGATCACCAACTTGGAAGATATGCTCAATTCGATGCTTGTCATGCCTTGCCTTGTACTTGGCTTGGCTTCTTTCCAACTATTCCTGCACTACCTAGTGAATTTCTTGGATTTGTTCAATGAACTTGGTTGCTTTGTCCACATCACTGTGTCCATCAACTGCTATGTCTTTACCAAAGACAAAATCCAAGGGAGACTTTGGTGTAAAACCAAAACAAGTCTAAAAAGGAGATCTTTGTGTATAAGAGTGCTTAGCACGATTGTAAACATGTTGCACATAACACAAATGTTCATCCCAAAGCTTTGGATGCTTGCTGCAATAGCCCCTGAGCAACTAGATCACTATCTTGTTGACCACCTCTGTTTGGCCATCTGTTTGTGGATGTAATGTCGTGCTCTTCTTCAATCTGGTGTCCATCAACTCCTATAGACTTGACCAAAACTTCCCAACAAATCGGGAATCTCGATCAGATACAATAGAAGTGGGTAACCTAAAATGAACCCATACATGCTGAAAGAACAACTTTGTTGTTTTTTCAGCGATAACCTGCTTGTTACAAGGTATCAAAATACACATTTTGTTGAACCTATCCACAATAACATATAAATAATCATGACCTTTTCTAGATTTTTGCAATCCCCCAACAAAGTCCATGGAAATAGTTTCCCAAGGATGAGAAGGAACTAGAAGTGGAGTGTACAAGCATAATTTTCTATTATTGGGCTTGCTTGTGGCACACATGGTACACCCTTTAATATATCTAGAAACTATTTCATGCATTCTTGGCCAAGATAGTGTGTATTCATGGACCTAATTGTGCAAAGAATATAACACATACCAAACATTATTCCACTTGTTTTATTTGCATAAGGGGGGCCCAAGGATTACCCTATCAATAGTTTAATAAAATAATGCACATTGCTTCTCTACACTAAATAAATACCTAGGCTTCCAAGGAGGATGACCTACCCTAATGAGGCTGACTTCTTAGTTGTTAGGCCGACTTGGTCTTATAGGGGTATTTTGACACTTTATACACAAAAATAATTCTTTTGACATGTTACAAAATGCCCAATGGGGTCTTCCTCATATGACAATGACTCTATTGACTTCTTGACTCTATGAAAAACCCTAGAAGCACTCAATAGGTGCTTGACCTATAAATAAAATGACATTGAGGATGAAACCAATGCTCCAAAAATAACAATAAAAAAATTCTTTGTTTTTGCAATATACAAGAATCAAGAGTACATTTCATATTTATGAAGACTGAACCTAGGTACATATTTCAACACTACCTCTTAACAAGGGAGGTATTAATAATGGTACATGGTTTTCTCACACTCAAGAGATCTCATAAGAAGATTCAGATTGATAATCCATCTTATAAGTTATTATTTCAGCTTATCTCATTTCATCTCATCAAACCAGCCAACATTGTCATATAGCAAGGCCTTAACTAACAACTCTATCTCTCCACAAGATCAGAGAACAATGCTGGCTAGACAATTACTGATAGACAACATCATCATTGTCTCTTAAGCCACATACCCCACTCGGATGTTCACAAGGTATGTCCTTCTGGAACAATTCTTGTCTTGGAATAACACACCCTAAAGGAATTTCCTCTTTGACTACTCTTACCTATTGGATGCTCTGCCTCATCCTCAAAGATTATTAGAAACCAAATTCTTACCCAATACTCCATTCTTTCTTCACAAATTGAATACAAGAATGATGTTTCTAGATCTCCCTCTCAACTTGCCAGGAGATATCGACCAATCCAATCTTGTCTCTCAAATACACAAGCTTCTTATTAAGAAGATATTTTGTCAATATGTCAGCTACTTTCTCATCGGTGGAGATATATTGTAGTTGCAACACTCCATCTTGCACCAACTTTTGTATGTAATGATACTTGTTGTTTATGTGATTTATCTTTCCATGGAATATTGGGTCTTCAGAGAACCTTATGTAATTGGTGTTATCACAATGTATAATTGTATGGTCCATCGGTCCTTCAAAAAAGTTGGATAACACCTTCCTCAAATGGACAACTTCTTTACTAAATTCACATGTTGCAATGTATTCATCTTCATCACTACTCAAAGAAATTAACTCTTTCTTTCTATTCATCCATGATATCATAGAGGATCCCAAGCTAAAACATCCTCAAGTAGTGTTTCTTCCACCTATCTCACTGCCTTCCCAATCAAAATTTGTATATCTAATCAATTGGAAATCATTATTTCCATAATACTTTAGGAAGTAATGGATTGTTCTATAACAACCCCTCCTAGGTCTACCCAAAGTAACCATTCCAACCAGGGTAAACATGAGGAGAGATTCTACTACAATCAAATTCGACCTCCTATGTCACCTTAAGGAAGTAGAATCATCATAACATCACATAGAGTCATCCAACATCATCAACCGAACCCTCAAGAGACAAGTTAGCCAATCATATAGCCTGTCCCTGGGTCCCACTACTATTTTGAAACTCTTAGTCCATAGTATCTCTCATGCTATGGGCAAGGGAGCGATCAAAAACCCAAAGTCGCTCTCACAGGCCTACCTGCCAGCGAATGTGGACCAAAATTGCTAGTTTTGTGCTAGCAACCCAAGGATTTAAGACACTTTTCTAGCCCAGAATCCTGGCCTCTGACCATAACTTGTTGTAGCTTACACAATTAATTAAAAACATGATAACAATGTTGATCAATCAAAAATCACCCCTCAATACTAGGCCTGAGCATCCATAACCAAGACTGACATTTTGTCAAAGACTTGGCATAAATGCAACCTACAGGTCTAGGATACAAGACAAATCATAAATGATTGAAACAACTTATGAAAAATAACCAGAAGGATCACCTCCTTCTCCATTGAACTACTACATCATCAAACAGGTCTTTCATCCATCCATTTAAGAGTTACAAGTAAATACATGAAATAACCGTGACATTAACCAATCATTCAACCATGCTTATAACCAACATAAAACCATATAAATATTAGATATATGAAAACCATTAAATCCACATATAAATTAGTGCAAAAGTAAGAGAACTTATCTTTTATTAATCATAGGAAAATCTAACTAGGTTCGGGACTTCCACGTACCACCCGACCATAGACATGGCTGAACCAAATCTCTCTTTCAACCAGTCACCCTCATGCCATATTCCAAGGATGAATGTGGTATCTCATAGAACAACCAATCCAAGAAAAACCAAGGGAATCTAGAGGTTAAACCACCTCCACCCTCATTAAACCATGAACACAACAAAATCGTTCCTTCGATCACAATTGAACTGAACTTGGAATGCCATCCGGAATCCATCAATATCCTTTAGGAATTTTCTGTCTCCTTGTCTCTCAGGAATTACCGCAATCCAAACCTGAATCACAAGGCACTAAACTGAGACTTCTCCCTCAGGCTTTACCATGTATCCCACCAAAATCGGTCAAGGGATTCCTAGGCCTTTGGGAATGAACCTTGAGACCACCTCCGCCCTAGATTCTGAAATCCATCCAGCAATTTCAAAGCTCAAAAACTAAAATTAACATCCCAACATACCATGGCATCTAGAAAAAGGAAAGGCTAGGCTAAAAACCACTATCATAACCTAGAAAAACCATGCCACCGATAGGAAGAGAACCATACACCAACATGCAAAGCCATGCATGTCCAAACGAGCTAGGAAATCACACATGTAAAAGGTTACCTGTAAGTATTCTTGTTGAAGCTACTTGAGTCCTGCTTTCCTTTCCTTGATCCTTGCTTTCTTTTCCTTTCCTTTCCTTGCTCCAAACTAGTGTGCTCCAAGAAAACTTTAAGTGACCAAGAGTAAGAGAGAGAGAGAATAATGAAAGAGCTTCAAACTTGAACTGAAAAAAGGTTGAACTTACAAAAGCCATGAACTGGTCCTCAGAAGCCTTTTTATGAATAGGGCCTCTATTTTCTTCATTTTCCATTATTTTCCTTCAATTTCCTCCTCACATGAAACCTGTGACCTTTCACCTTACTTTTCTCCTAATTTCTTTTATTTTCATAAATAAATGTGCCAAAAATGCCTTTTTTCCTTTTAATGCCTTTGCCTTAGCCTCTGTGAATTTTCCCTAGCCAAAACACACATCCAGTGATGCCCACTAGGATATTTTTGCCCATCATTCAGCTTGGAATACTTGTCTGTTACCCATCGTCTTATTTTTTCCTTTATTAATTTGTATTACATGAATTTTTCACTAGCACTGTCATAGAATCCTCCCCTTGAGGGAACACCATCCTTGGTGTTAAACTACAGCAAGAGCTCAGCAAAACCATTGAAAGAAAACATATTTCCTATGGAGCTTTATAACTTAGCTCATTGTAGTATTTACAATGAATAACCTGCTATAAAGAAAAACATCATGAGAACATAACAATATAATAACCATACCTCTTATTGTAGTTTTATAACTTAGATGATGGCAATATTTATATCCATATACATACATACATACATACATACATACATACATACATACATACATACATACATACATACATACATACATACATACATACATACATATATATATATATATATATATATATATATATATATATATATATATATATATATAGATAGATAGATAGATAGATAGATAGATAGATAGATATATAGATATCAAAACATCAGAAACAAATATGCCAAACGTAAGCCAACATCAAACCAAAATTGCTTTGCCTCAACAGGAAAACAATGAAGGATATAGGTCCCCCATCTAATCCACCTTCTCCCATGTAGCTTCTTCAAGCCTAAAGTTCTTCCAATTCACTTTAACTTGCTCTATGGCTCTATTCTTGATCATGAGATGTTTCTGCTACAATAGGAACTGAGGCTCTGGCTAAAACTCTCCTTCTTGCTACACCTACAATACAAACCAATCAATAACATGATCAACATCCTTTATGTACTTATTAAGCAATGAAATATGGAAAACATCATGGACTTTCACTGTTGGAGGTAGGGAAAATCGATATGCCACTGGTCCAATCCTCTCGAGGAACTCGAAAGGCCCGCAATACTATGGTGCCAACTTGGAACATGAACCAATCCTTAAAGATATTTTCTTGGGCTTGATGTGCAAATACACATGCTCCCCAACCTGAAAGTCTTTGAACACCTTGTCCTAATCTACATAAATCTTATGTCTATCATTTGTTGCCTTTAGATTCCTCTTTATATCCTACAGTTCCTACTCCATGTCTGGTCCAATAAGTACCCTATTCACTGGATCACTCGAGATGATGGGAGTGTTACAACTCCTTCCATACAATGCCTTTAAAGGACTCATCCTCCATGACTCTTGATAACCATTATTGTATGTGAAATTGACTAATGGAAGATAATCCTCCCATTTCCTCTGTTGGTGCATCACATACATCCTTAAAATATCTTCTAAGATCATGTTGACCCTTTCTCTCTGACCATCTATTTGGGGATGATAAGCTATACTAAAGGCAAACTCTATACCCAAGCCTACAAATATCTCCTTCCAAAACTTGGAAGTGGACTTTTCATCCTTGTTTGACACAACCTTCTTTGGAACACCATGTAGTCTCATTATCTCTCAGATGAACAGTTTTGCTACCTCACTGGCTGAATATGTAGTCTTTATTGGAATAAAGTAAGCTACCATGTTCAACCTATCAACCACGACCATAATAGAATCATGCTGCCTCACTTTCCTCAGAAGACCTGTGATGAAATCCATGGAAATGACCTCCCATTTCCATTATTGAATTGTAATAGGATGTAGTAGATCATTTGGATGCTTGCATTCCACCATTACCTAATGATAGTCTAAACATCTAGCTATGAACTCTACCACTTCCTTCACCATATTTGGCTAATAGTAAAACTTCTTCACTATCGTCAATGTCTTCTGATATCTTGGATGACCTGAATATAATTTCACATGAAACTCCCTCGAGATAAGCTTCTTGATCTCACTATAGTTCAACACATATATCCTCTCTCAAAACCTCACCGAGCCATTTGTTGTGAGGCGATTGTCTGCATCCTGATCCCCTATACCTATACCTACACTTGTACTTGCACCTAAACCTATACCTATTCCTATACTTTGTTGTACCCTGTGCATGATCTCCATGTATTAGTCATCCTACTGTCCTACCTACAAGATCATATCCTGTAACTCTGTCCCATAGGAGCTTATTACTACTATATGATTTACCTATACCTTCCTGCTAAGAGCATCTACAACCTGGTTCTCCTTCCCTTCGATGTATCTAACCTCAAATTCAAACTCACTAAGGGTAGCCAACCATCTAGCTTACCTAGAAATTAGATTCGGCCAGTCAAACAAATACCTCAACCCACTGTGATCGCTCATTAATGTAAATCTCCTACCCAGAAGATAATGTCTCCACATCTTCAATGCATGTATAAATGTTGCTACCTCAAGATCATGCATTGGATAGTTCTGCTCATGTGCATTCAATTTCCATGAATCATAGCACACTACCTGTCCTTCTTGCATGAGAACTCCACGAAGTCCTCTCTTGCAATCATCTATACAAACTACAAACTCCTTTTCTAGATTCGAAATCATTAACACTAGTGCATGTGTCAACAACTACTTAAGTTGCTCAAAACTATCTTCACATTCCTCAATCCATTCAAACTTCTTAACTTTCCACTGCAATGATGTGATATGATATGCAATGCATGATAAGTTCCTGATGAAGCTCCTGTAATAACCTATCAATCCCATGAATGGTCTCACCTCATCTACATTCTTAGGAGCTTCCCATTCCATGATGGCCCTTATCTTTTCTGGATCTACTACCAAGCCTTCCTTTAAGGCAACATGTCCCAAGTAGTGTACCTCAGCCTAAAAGAAGCTGCACTTGCTAAGCTTAGCATACAACTAATGCTCTCTTAGAAATCTCAACACTGTTGTTACACAGTATTTTGTCATGCCTCCTGCACTTCCCTGTGAGATACCCTAAAGTGCCCACAAAATTACCATTATACAGTATACTCATCCATGTATACATCTTAGATCCCTCCTTTATCTTTTCTTTGAAAATATCTGGAGCTTTCCTTGAAGAAATGGCTCATGAAACCCTAAAATGAGAGTCATCACCCTTATGAAGTTTAAAACCGCGATGATCGCCCATTGCACCTTGTTAAGCTAGCGATGGCATCGCTCTGTCCTCTCTCATACTCGCGATGGTCTCAAAAAGGAAGTTTTCCCAAAGAGGATGAGAAGCTTCGTGATCTAGAAGCTTCCAGAGTGGGAGGCTGGAGGTGGTTTCACATAGATGAGGTTGAATCCTCCTGAATTGACCTCTTGGTCTCATCCCTATGAGCTACCTCCTTAAGATGTGGGCCTAATCATATCTTTGGGGGATGCCTAAATCCCTCTCTCAGCCTATAAATTCCCCCTCTACCATTCCCAAATCATTGATCTATGTCCATTTGCACCCCTATGCTAAGCTTGTGCTTAGAGGCTATTCATTGGACTTGGAGAAGGAGCATTGTAGAGTTTCTTGGCTTGGACTTGGATTACCACTCAAGGAGAGCCTTTCAACATCAAGGTTATGGTTGTAAGCTTCCCCTTTATTCTTTAAATAATAATACAATTGTTGGTTCATCTTCCCAAAATATATATGTTCATTTATGTATTGGTTTGGCATTTGTTGATCAACTAAATAGGTTATTATTGGATTTTCTATTGGTTTTGGTACGATTTTTTGTCTCTTGGTCACTTGTGTAGGTACATAAGCACTAGAGGAAGCAAGAACAAGTCAGTGACATAAGTGGTTTAAGGATTTCAACAAAGGAAATTAGATTAGCATCAGAGCAAGGTAGGCCTTCTCTCTTGTTCTACTTTTCAATTATAGTCTAGGAAGATGTCTAGTTGATTGTCCCTAGTGGAGTCCCCATTTTGTTGATAAGGTTAATCCTTTCTGCAGATAGATATGATCCTTCTAGCCAAATGAGTAGGTCTATCAACTGAAGGGACAATCAACTAGACATCTTCCTAGATTATAATTGAAAAGTAGAACAAGAGAGAAGGCCTACCTTGCTCTGATGCTAATCCAGTTTCCTTTGTTAAGATCCTCGAACTGCTTGTGTCACAAACTTTTTCTTGCTTCTTCCAGCACTTATGTACCTACACAAGTGACGAAGAGACAACAAAGCATACCAAAACCATTAGAAAATCCAATAATAACCTATTTATCTGATTAAGGAATGCGAAACCAATACATACATGAACATATATATTTTGGGAAGATGAACCAACATTTGTATTATTATTTAAAGAATAATCCATGTCCAGGCCAAGAAACTCTCCAACACTCCTTCTCCAAGTCTAATGAATAGCCTCTAAGCACAAGCTTAGCATAGGGGTGCAAATGGACATAGATCAACCATTTGGGAATGGGAGAAGAGGAATTAATAGTCTAGGAGAGGGATTTAGGACTTCTCCAAAGATAGGATCAGGCCCACATCTCAAGGAGGTAGCTCATAGGGATAAGACAAATAGGTCAAGTTAGGAGGATTAGACCTCATCTATGTGAAACCACCTCCAGCTTGCTACTCTGGAAGCTTCTAGATCACAAAGTTTCTCATCTGCTTTGGGAAAAATTCTGTTATGAGACCATTGTGGGTATGAAAGGGAATAGAGTGATGCCATCACTGGCTTACCACAGTGCAACATGCGATCATTACGGTTTTGAGCCTCATAAGAGCGATGACCCTCATTTTAGGGTTTTAAGAGCTATTTCTTCAGGGAAAGATCAAGAAATTTTCCAAACAAATTCTTAGGAGGGATATGAGATGTATACATGGATGAGTATACTGTATAATGGTCATGTTTTTGCAACTCGGGGTATGTCACAGGGAAGTGCATGAAGCGCCACAAAATACTGTGTAACAGATTCCCCCTAAAGAATGAAAGAAGAACGAGGAGTGATGAATGAGATGCTTTATGAGCTCTTGCAAGAACGAGGACATGCACTATCAGGAGACCTGCAAATCAAGGATGCATATACATATACATATCTGATGTCAAAGCATGAACCCACGGTATGGATGCAACCATCCAGATAGTAAGGACTATATGAAAGGATCCATGGCATGGGCACAACCATCCAATACAGAAGGATCATCTGTAATCTAAGATCCAAGGCATGGATGCAGCCATTCGATATAGAAGGATCATCATAAATGTAAAGTCCCACGGTATGGTCACAACCATCCATATAGAAGAAACATGTGTACAATTTTGAATAATATATAACTCCATGCAGCCTGAGTCATATCAGAAAAGACTCAGGGTCTTGCGCTCCATCCCAACCCAATCAAAGTACGAATTCTAACATGTGAATGAGCATGTTGAAGTTGAACATGCTAGAAAACCACCTGATTACCGGCCGATGATGTCGACCGTTAATAAGTACGAGAGAAACCACCAATAATGACAATGGCTCTCAAGGTACAATTGTACAATTCGTGAATGTGATAATGAAGTCGAGGTCGAACACTCGTGGAATCGCCTGATCGAAAGCCAATAATGAAGAGTTGTCATCGGATGCGAAGCACTGTCCATTGGGGCATGCCAGCTCTAAGGTACTGGAAGGGAGTTCCTAAGTCATCCTCCTACATAATGAGCTCAATTCTATAGGAAGTGACCCATCAAAGTAGGGGAATGATGGATCCCCAATCATTGACATGAAACAAGGAATAAAGTGGAATAATATTTAGGACTGTAGCAATCACTTAAACAATGTATAGGTAAATAATTGTAGATTGGACTTCTCTTGAACATATTGGTAGCATGACTCCGGAGTGTGGAAGCATCTGAGTCAACATGGGACTAAAGTTCATGATGATGAGGTGGAATAGTTAAATAAGAGGTAAAATGGATCACCCAAACCCGGAAGGACAAGTGACTAAGTGAGGATATCCCAAACCCGACACAAGAAACAAATGAGTGTCATGTTCAAGAGTGACATGCTACCAATACAAAGGATATTTCATCTTCACTTTTCCCCCTCTATTTCCAGCGAGTACCTCTTTATTTTTACCCAAGCTTGAAGAGGATACCATATGCTTGTCATTTAAGTTCATTCTTCAAATGAATCCATCCTTGTAAGTTTTACGAGCCCTAGGAAGGAGAAGCTCAGTCTCATCATGGTGACGAGTCTTTCTTCGTAGAGTTTTAATGAGTTCAATGTAAGAATAACTCGGTATCTTTTTCATATTTAGAGAGTTTGAAAAAGAGTCAAAAAAATAAAACTCCATCATGTCCCTTTTTGTAATTTGTCCCTTGAATCTGAAAAGGTAGAAAACAATATTCAAGAGAACCTCTTGACCATATCGATCAAGGTGTACCATTTTCGTAAATAGTCAATCTTAGCCAAATAAAGGGGTAAATGTATACTAAGGTGACCTCAATTCATTTAATTTAACGAGTTTGAAAAGACAAGTACTCGATGACCTTTTCATGTTTCGAGAGTTAGAAAATAGTTTAAAGATGACTCCATCTAGAGGAACGAGTGGTATAAAGGGATAGCAACTAGTTCCAGTAATGATGGAACCACTCAAAAACATGTAATGGTCAAGGGGCTGGCTAATAAGACCACTCATTACAGATGTTCCTTAGGCAAGGGTAAAACAACCAAGTAAAAGCATATGATTGGCCAAGGAGATGGTGATGTTGGAATGAAAAAACCAAGGCTCATCTGGAAAAAATCAATTGATAAAAATGGCAATCACAAGATCTAAAGTAAGAATGGTTTCATTTTCACACAAGCTTGAAACACATGAAACTATGATTGAATTTGGTTTCACTTTTACACAAGATTGAAACAAAGATAAACTATGTTTGAGATAAGTTTGCATGCCCCCAGAATAATGACTCGATTCTAGGTACATGCCCCCCAAGCTTCATTTCGTTCACCTAAGTAGACCGTCGGTTACTAACAGGTGGATGGAATGAAGGTTCACTTAGGAGATCAAGTGAAAGACTTGATTGGGATTTTATGAGATCCAATCAAAGACTCAAATTGGAAGGGGATTTGTCTCATTTTTTAACAAGCTTGACACAAGTAAATGAACTATGCTCATGAAGACCTAATTTATTTTTTAACAAGGTTGACATGCTAAAAGAACTATCCTCCCATCCCTTTTTTGATTTTTTAAGGAGCTTGACACAAGACAAGGAACTCTACTCCATATCCCTTTGATGACAAACCAAAAGTGGCCATGGGTTCCAAGAGGTTCTCATCAGATGGGAGAACAACACTTTGGAAGGGGTACATGTCTAGGGATCCAATGGAAAAATCAGGCTCCAATGCCTCCAGTACATGGTGTACTACATCACCTATTAGATCATCAGTAAATATGGGCATGGAACATGTAGCCACATAATTAACCTGTGGCGGGGGTGAGACTTCTGGCACATAAGAACCATTAAGGGATGATGGTTGAGTGGAAGCTGATTCAGGACCAATGAATGTAAGTTGATCAATGATCACAATGCTTCCTTCATGTGGGAAACACATCACTCGAAAGAGGGAAGAAACAATAGCTTCCATGACATGAACATCGTCATGACCAAGGAGTAGATTAAATTCCAATGGGCCTTGGACAACCATCACATCTATATAAACAATCTTTCCTCCCAAAGTAATAGGCAACTTAGGAAGGATCCATAATGATTGACTGGTTCCTCTGTTAAAAGCTAACAGATTCTCGGTGATAGGGATAATCTGAGGAGAACTTAGAGCTTTCCAATCAGTTTAGGACAGGATGCTAACATATGCACCCTCGTTTATGAATGTGCTAGGTATGACCATATGGTAAGCATCTACTGTAATCTAGAAAGGCACATAAGATGGAAGCAAATATCCTGCCAGTCGACTCCAATCAAAATAAGTGACTAAACTACTAGGAAGGGGTGTTGTAGGAACTTGGTAGCTGCCCTCTTGCTCTATGGGAACAGGAGAACTACTCTCATGCACCCCAGGAACAGGAGGATTTACCTCCAAATCATTTGAAACTAAATAAATTAGAAGAACATGAGCAGTATGAGGCTTACTCTCTACCAGAAAGGTACGGTTAACTGAAGATGGAGTCAAGTCTACCATTTTTGTAACCATTGATTGGTCGAGAGCAGACTCATGAGACTCACTTTTAGAGAGAGCGGGGTTGACCGAAGATGACTTTTAATCAATCACTGGATCAACTAGTGAAGGATTAGGGGAAATCTTTTGATACCCTGTTGGAAGACGAGGTTGAGAAACTGTAAGGTTTTCCAACTCTTTGGAAGCTTCATTCGTAAGAGGACAAAGGTGAATGGGGTGATTACCTTCACACAACTTACAAGGAAATTTAACTATTCCCTTTTACCCATGAGCTTTAGTAGTTTCAAGTTTATCACCAACATGATCACTAGAGGTTGACGACAAAGGTCGATGTGAACCTGTAGACCACACTTCTAAGACCTTGCGAATACCAAGACAAATCTGAAGAAAGTGGTCACCCTTACATAGCATGCAAGGGAATTTTACTTTCCGAGGTTGTTTGCAATATTTTTATTCATTAGTTGCATCCGTAGCAATGGCTTCTTGGTTGCCCCCTGGCTTATTTTTCTTATTTTTCTTCATCCTCTTCTTATTCTTCTTAGCTTCTTGGTTACTAGAATCCAGACTTTCACCAAGAAAAGAGGAAGAACGAGGTGAAGAAATAGGCGAAGAAGCCAAGGGGTCAACTTTAGGATCAACATGAAATTGATGTTGTTCAAGTGGAGGAGAACTCGGTTGAAAATTAGTTTGGACACTCAAAACCACCGAGGTCGAAAATAACCAAACTGGAAAACCAATGGTAAATCCAGGAAGGGACAACATCACCATATAGGGAGCACCAGTATTTCCAAAATAAGGAAAAGGACTAGGATTCCCATCAAAGGGGTTTCCTTGACTGGTAAACTTAGGAAATGTTGTCATTGGTATCAACCTAAGATCTACTAAGGAGTATTTCCATAGGAAGTATGTTGTTCCACAGTAAATTAATTTTAGAATTTAAAAAAAAAACTTTTCCTTTTCATATTTTAAGTGTCGAGAAGAGGACAAAGAGGTGACTCGAGTTGCTTTTGTTGGTTTATCAAGCTTGAAAGGATAAGTTTCTTGATGATCTTTTCAAATTTAAAGAGTCAGAAAAGATCGAAATGACTACTCGGGTGAATCTAGGTAGAAGGAGTACCAAGTAACCGTGAACCACAATATATACCTCAACAAATAAATTTACCAAGGACTTGACGTATGTGCAGGAAATCTCCCTGAATGTTATGTTGGGTGTATCACGTTTATAGGATGACAGACTCAACTTCCTATGGATAAAGATTTGCAACCTATGAGGGTCTCCCTTTATATACACAACGGGGAGCACAAGTCCGTGCTAACGTTATCTAATTCTGAAGCGAACAATAGTTGCTAAGCTTTTAAGATGTCGGAACACGCCTCTAGCCTAGACCACTAAGTATGAAGTGTTAATGTTTCAAATGCTCCCTAGATTAATTTATATATTTTAGAGTTTATATTCAATTATGTTTCAGTTTTTGGCTCAAAATGATGTCACCTGAACACCTATGATGCAACTAAATGAGAAAAGGAAAAAAAAAAACTTTTCATTTCAATGAAAGCTAGACTAATCAAGGGAAGAAATTTCAATCAATAATGCATCAAAAAAAATGCATCATGAAAAATGTCTTCCACTAACTTTCACTTTCATCTTCCAAACACAATGCCAAAAGTAAAAAATATTTTCACTTTTCACTATCCTAAATGCAACTTTTCGAAAGAAAAATTATTTTGACTTACAAAGATGCACTTATATGAATTATGCTTTTCTTTTCATTCTGAACAATTGGATGCACCTAAAACATTTTTTAGCTTTCAATCATTGAAAAATGTGATCTATTCTCAATGATGAATCTCAAAAAATAACTTCTCAATGCAACTAATCTAATGCATTTCATGAAAACTAAATTCTGAAATACAAGCTAAAACAGATGAAAAATGATGTTTTCAATTACTTCTACAAAAAACAACAATCAACCAATCAGCAAACAAACATCTCAATGACACCAACAAGAAGAAAGTGATGAAAAATTGACTAGAAGCCCTAGAATTCAGTCAAATTTCACTTCGAAGCCAACGAGGCAAATTTTCCAAACTAATCAAGGAAATCAATCAAAATATTAACAAATCCAAGCATACAGGATGGGAAAAGACCTTAGGGGCCAAGACACACTGGATTCTAAGGAGGAAATCTTAAATATTCTCATATTCAAGGATCATCACTACTTTGCATACCCAAACCCACAAAGATCGCTACTTTGCATAGAAAAACCCATGATGGCATCACTATTTTATATAGCAAAATTAGTGATGATTTCAGCATGACCAAAAAATGAAGTTTTTTTTTTCATCGCAACTATAAAGGTAAAAACCATAATTCCATCGTGACTATAAAGGATAAACCTACGATGGGTGAGGAATATGGGAAAAAACTAAAAATATTCCAAGAAACAATCCAGACTTAGCACTTTAAAGAAGTGATCAATGATTGTATAAACCCAGACTAATGTAGACAAGTTGAAAAATCGACGGTTGGTCAAACTAGACAAAATATTAGGGTGAAGGATTGGATGGAAAGGGTCATAGGCTCCCTAGTGGAGTCACCATTTTTTTGACAAGGTTAATCCTCTCTACGGATGGAGATGATCCCTCTAGCCCAATGAGTGGGTCTAGCAACTGAAGGGACAATCAACTAGACATATTCCTAGATTATAATTGAAAAGTAGAACAAGAGAGAATGCCTACATTGCTCTGATGCTAATCCTATTTCCTTTGTTGAGATCCTCGAACCGCTTGTGTCACGGACTTGTTCTTGCTTCTTCCAGTGCTTATGTACCTTCACAAGTGACCAAGAGACAACAAAGCATACCAAAACCAATAGCAAATCCAATAATAACCTATTTAGCTGATCAAGGAATTCCAAACCAATACATACATGAACATATATATTTTTGGAAGATGAACCAACAATTGTATTATTATTTAAAGAATAAAGCAGAAGCTTACAACCATAGCATTGATGTTGAAAGGCTCTCCTTGAGTGGTAATCCAAGTCCAAGCCAAGAAACTCTCCAACATTCCTTCTCCAAGTCTAATGAATAGCCTCTAAGCACAAGCTCAACATAGGGGTGAAAATGGACAAAGATCAACCATTTGGGAATGGGAGAATAGGAATTTATAGGCTGGGAGAGGGAGTTAGGACTTCTCCAAAGATAGGATTAGGCCCACATATCATGGAGTTAGCTCATAGGAATAAGACAAAGAGGTCAATTTAGGATGATTCAACCTCATCTATGTGAAACCACCTCCCTATGACATACCCTGAAGTGCCCGAAACATGATCATTATACAATATACTCATCCATGTATACAAATCAGATCCCTCCTTTAAATTTTCTTCGAAAATATCTGGAGCTTTCCCTGAAGAAATGGCTCATGAAACCCTAAAATCAGAGTCATCGATCTTATGAAGCTCAAAACTGTGATGATTGCCTGTTGCACCTTGTTAAGCTAGTGATGGCATCACTTTGTTCTCTCTCATACTCGTGATAGTCTCAAAAAGGAACTTTTCCTAGAGAGGATGAGAAGCTTTGTGATCTAGAAGCTTCCAGAGTGGCGAGCTGGAGGTGGTTTCACATAGATGAGGTCGAATCCTCCTGATTTGACCTCTTGGTCTCATCCCTATGAGCTACCTCCTTAATATGTGGGCCTAATCTTATCTTTGGAGGAGGCCTGACTCCCTCTCCTAGCCTATAAATTCCCCCTCTACCATTCCCAAATGGTTGATGTATGTCAATTTGCATCGCTATGCTGAGCTTGTGCTTAGAAGCTCCTTAAAAATTGAAACAAGGGGTGGAGCAGAGTTCCTTGTCTTGTGTCAAGCTCCTTAAAAAATGAAACAAGGGATGTGAGGATTCATGAGCATAGTTCCTTTACTTGTGTCAAGCTCGTTAAAAAATGAAAAATATCCCCTTCCAATTCGAGTCTTTGATTAGATCTCATAAAATCCCATTTGAGTCTTTCACTTGATCTCTAAAGTGAACCTTCATTCCATCCACCTGTTAGTAACCAACGGTCTACTTAGGTGAATGAAATGAAGCGTGTGGGGCATGTACCTCGAATCGAGTCATTATGCTGGGGGCATGCAAACTTATCTTAGGCATAATTTATCTTTGTTTCAAGCTTGTGTAAAAGTGAAACCAAATTCAAGCATAGCTTCTCATGTTTCAAGATTTTGTAAATTGAAACCATTCTCACTTTACATCTCATGATTGCCATTTTTATCAGCCGGTTTTTTCGAGATGAGCCTTGGTTTTTTCATTCCAATGTCACCATCTCTTTGGCTGATCATATGATTTCACTTGGTTGTTTTACCCTTGCTTAAGGAACATTTGCAATGAGTGACCTTATTAGCCAGCCTCTTGACCATTACATGTTTTTGAGCGGTTCCATCATTACCGGAACCAGTTGTTATCCCTTTATCCACTCATTCCTTTAGGTGGAGTCATCCTTAAACTCTTTTCTGATTCTCGAAACATGAAAAGATCATCAAGTATTTGTCTTTTCAAACTCATTAAACTAAATGAATTGACGTCACCTCAGTATACATTTACCCGTTTTTCAGGCTGAGATTGACTATTTATGGAAAGGTACACCTTAGTCGATATGGTCAAGAAGTTGTCTCGAATATTGTTTTCTACCTTTTTAGATTTGAGGGAAAAATTACAAAAAGGGACATGATGGAGTTTTCTTTTTTCGTCTCTTTTTCAAACTCTCTAAATATGAAAAATATACCGAGTTATTCTTACGTTGAACTCATTAAAACTCTACTACGAAAGACTCATCACCATGATGAGACTGAGCTTCTCCTTCCCAGGGCTCGTAAAACTTAGTAGGATGGATTCATTTGAAGAATGACCTTACATAACAAGCATATGTTATCCTCTTAAATCTTGTGTAAAAATAAAGAGGTACTCACTAGAAATACTGGGGGGGGAAGTGAAGATGAAACATCCTTTGTATTGGTAGCATGTCGCTCTTGAACATGACACTCATCTATTTCTATGTCAGGTTTGGGATATCCTCACTTAGTCACTTGTCCTTTTGGGTTTAGGTGATCCATATTTCCTCTCATTTGATTATTCCACCTTGTCATCATGACCTTTAGTCCCATGTTGAGTCAGATGCTGCCACACTCCGGATTCGTGTCACCAATATGTTCAAGAGAAGTCCAATTTGCAGTTATTTACCTATACATTGTTTGAGTCATTGCTAGAGTCCTGAATATTATTCCATTGTATTCCTTGTTTCGTGTCAATGATGGGGGATTCATCATTTCCCTCCTTTGATGGGTGACTTCCTATCAACTTCAGCTCACTATCCAAGAAGATGACTTAGGAGCTCCCTTTTAGTACCTTAGAGTTGCATGCCCCAATGGCCAGTTCTTCCCATCTAGCGATAGGTCTTCATTGTTGGATTTCAATCGGGTGATTCCACGAGTGTTGGATTTCAACTTCATTATCACATTCATGGATTGTACTATTGTACCTTGCAAGCCATTGTCATTATTTATGGTTTCTCTCATGCCTATTAACGGTTCACATCATTGACCAGTAATCAGGTGGTTTTCTGGCATGTTTGACTTCAACAGGTTTGTTCGCATGTTGGAATTCGTACATTGATCAGGTCAGGATGGAGTGCAAGACCCTGAGTCTTGTCTGTTATGGCTCAGGTTCCATGGAATTTTATGTTATTCATTATTGTATGATGTTTATATTATACATATGGCTATGACCATACCATGAGACTTTATATTCATGATGATCCTTGTTATCTGGATGGTAGCGTCCATGCCATGGATCTTTTATTTAGGCTTCATCATCCAAATGGCTGTGTCCATGTCGTGGAGTCATGTCTTGATCTCAGATATGTATATGTATATGTGTCCTTGATTTGTGGGTCTATTGACAATGTGTGTCCTCGTCCTTGCCAAAACCTCATAAAGCATCTCAACCATCGCTCCTCATTCTACCTTTATACTTTAGGGGGCATCTATTACATAGTATTTTGTCACACCTCCTGCACTTCCCTGTGAAATACCTTGAAGTGCCTGAAACATGATCATTATACAGTATACTCATCCATGTATACTAATCAGATCCCTCCTTTAACTTTGCTTTGAAAATATCTGGAGCTTTCCCTGAAGAAATGGCTCATGAAACCATAAAATTAGAGTCATCACCCTTATGAAGCTCAAAGCCATGATGATCGCCTCTTGCACCTTGTTAATCAAACAATGGCATCGCTCTATTCTCTCTCATACTCATGATGGTCTCAAAAGTAAGTTTTCCTAGATAGGATGAGAAGCTTCGTGATCTATAAGCTTCCAGAGCAGCAAGCTAGAGAAGGTTTCACATAGATGAGGTCGAATCCTCCTGAATTGACCTCTTGGTCTCATCCCTATGAGCTACCTCCTTAATATGTGGGCCTAATCATATCTTTGGAGGATGCCTAAATCCCTCTCTCAGCCTATAAATTCCCCCTCTACCATTCCCAAATCATTGATCTATGTCCATTTGCACCCTATGTTGAGCTTGTGCTTAGAGGCTATTTATTAGACTTGGAGAAGGAGTGTTGGAGAGTTTCTTGGCTTCGACTTGGATTACCACTCAAGGAGAGCCTTTCAACATCAAGGCTATGGTTGTAAGCTTCCCCTTTATCCTTTAAATAATAATACAATTGCTGGTTCATCTTCCCAAAATATATATGTTCATGTATGTATTGGTTTGGCATTCCTTGATCAACCAAATAGGCTTTTATTGGATTTTCTATTGGTTTTGGTATGGTTTTTTGTCTCTTCGTCACTTATGCAGGTGCATATGCATTGGAAGAATCAAGAACAAGTCTGTGACATAAGCAGTTCTGGGATCTCAACAAAGGAAATCGAATTATCATCAGAGCAAGGTAGGCCTTCTCTCTTGTTCTAATTTTCAATTATAATCTAGGAATATGTCTAGTTTATTTTCCCTTCAGTTGCTAGACCCACTCATTGGGCTAGAGGGATCATCTTTGTTTGTATAGAGGATTAACCTTGTCAAAAAATGTTGTTAAATGTTTGTCATGTTCTTCCTCATTCTTAGAATATACGAGTATGTCATCAATGAATACAATAACAAACTTGTCCAAATAAGGATGTAACACACTATTAATCAAACACATGAATGTAGCTAGATAATTATCCAAACCAAATGGAGCATTAAAAAACTCATAATGCCAATACCTAGTCCTTAATGCAGTCTTGAAGATATCCTCTTCCATGATGCGTACCTATTGGTATCCTAATCTCAAGTCGATCTTAGAGAAAACTGTTGCTCCCTTTAGCTGATCAAACAAATCATCAATCCTCAACAAAGGGCACCTATTCTTGATCGTTACCTTATTTAGCTGCCTGTAATCAATGCACAATCTAAGAGTGTCATCTTTTTCTTTACGAAGAACACTGGTGTGCCCCAAGGTGATACACTAGGTTTGATGTATCCATTGTCCAACATTTCCTTTAGCTTCATCTTCAACTCTACCAACTTAGGTGTGCTCATCCTGTAAGGTTCTTTTGATGTTGGAGATGCCCCTGGAACAAACTAAATAGAAATTTCTACCTCCCTGTGAGGTGGAAACTCTATAATGTCCTCAAGTAATACATCTTGAAATTGCTACAAAATTGGGTACCTACTTAACACCTAGCATCCTCAACCTCCTTACCCTTGTCACTGGAAATGTGTACTACAAACATCACATGAAATTTTCTACAACTATGCTTAGCCTACATAGAGGTAACCATCCTCACTGATGTAGGCTTCTTCTTTCCCTGCAAGGTACTCTTTTCGCCACCATCATCCACACACTCAATGGCCTTGTCGAAGAAATCCACTTTGGTTTTGTGAAGGTATAACTAATCCATACCCAAAAGCATATTATACATTCCAAATATAAATACATTCAAATATGCTAATGTAGGCATATGATTTAACTCAAATGCACAAGCTCTCACCCAATGGTGAACTCACTTCTTTATACCTATAGCCAACTGCACTAACCAAGACTCTGCATGCACTTCCTTTCTCAAGCCACACTTATCCACCAGGTCCAGATTAATATAACTATAGTTAGATCCATGATCAATCAAAATAGAAACAACTTAATCACAAAGCTTACCGTCCATCTCAATGATCGATGTATGATCATCAACCTTCTTGCTGTCCACAACTGTATAAATCCGAGGAATTCTCTGATCAACATCGCAAACTATATGCACCTCTTGATCACTATAGATTTGGGGTCTACCACCACTCTGATACTGTGGACAATCCCTCATACAATGATCCTTACCACATATCCAACATTGTAATGGTTCCCTACCACCACATCTAGTCTGCTGCTCTCCATGTCCCTTCCTAGTAGTATTGAATCTCTTGTAAGGAACTAAATTATCTTTCTCACTTGCATCTTGAGGTCTTCCGTGCTTTGGTGGAAATTTTCCTTTAGCTTTGTCATTTCTTTTCAAGTCATGCTTCGGCTCAACTTTGCACTTCAACTACTTATAACAATGCTTCAACTTTCAGATGGCCTCCTCCAACGATCTAGGATCATTGAACTCAGTTTGGTCTCTGTATACAACTAGAAATGCTCCGATGAATATCTAAACCTTGGCCTTCTCCTCTCTGAGGTAAGGTACATGTCTCAATAGCTGCAAAAATCTACTAGTATACTCCTCATATGTCATAGAACCCATCCACAATTCATAAAAATCCTTAGCTTTATTATCATAAAACCTCTAAGACAAGTACTTCTTCTCGAAGATCCTTTCAAACGCATGCCAAGTCAAATCATCCTCATGTATGTCCTCAACATTATTCACGTCTTCCCACCAAATATTTGCTTTACCTTTGAGACTGAAAAGGGATATCCTTGCTTTCATGTTTTATGAGTAATCGTGCAATCTAAAGAATTTCCTCATGCAAGGAAGCCAAGCCTTCGCATCTTGTGATTTATTCATCTCTCCATTAAAGGTAGGTGGATTTTCCTTCTTTAACTCATCCAACAAGTATCCCCTATCATTCCTCCTATACATATGATAATGATGACGATCATGATGTTTATCAGAACCAGAACTAGGGGAATACCTATGTCTGTCACCCTTCCTGTCTGAAGTGTCCAACATGCTACCATCTCTGATAGTGTCAGATCTATATGACCTACGTCTATTATGAGACCTATTTCCATATGCCCCATTAGTTTTTTCCTCATTTCCATGGCTGATCCGAAGGGGTCCCTATTGCTACAAATCTAACAAACTCTGAAGTAATATTGTATTCACCTATTCTTGTTTCTCTTGTGCTTACATGATTTTGTCATTATTTTCTTTGCAACTCCTTATTTTTTCCTTCAGGCTTCTTAATGTGTCTTCTAAATCAAAAGAGTGCCCCACACCATGCCGCCCATCTAATTCATAGGGAGATTCTATGTCGTCTACCACCTTGTTGGCCATCTGATCTCTTTCCTGCAAGGCATGTCTGCTAAATCAAATCACCATAAATCAACGTACCTTAGCATAAATCGGTGAGGTTACCTTTCTTTCAAGATCATCAAATGAGCGTGATGCATGTACAACATAACCACAATAACATATAGACATATATCAATAAGTGCATCAATGCATAACCATCATACTAGCTAGGGTCCAGTCATTAATGCGAGGCCATATCAGTAATGCATGCTATGACCTCATGCATGACAATAACCATTACTCCTATATACACATTTCCTCATTCAACCTACAAGACTAATGCATGTAATCAAATAACCAAGAATGCAACCCAATGTACAAGGATGTAATCAAGTTACATATAATTGTATAAATAGCCATATACTCATGACGATGCATTCCATAAAATTGACATCAAGTTCCTCATGATAAACTTACTACTACCATGATCAATATGATGCAATGAAAAAAGCACATGCAACACAAGTGTAAGAGCCACACATGCAACTGACATGCATGCATGACCAAAACATTCAGCCATATTTGTAGCACTAGATATGACCAAAAGAGAGCACAACCATGCTTTGATACTACTCTGTAACACCCCTTCCTAGGTCTATCCAAAGAAACCATGCCAACGAGGGTAAATATGAGGAGATATGCTACTACAATCATATTTGACCTTTTATGTCACCTTAAGGAAGTGGAATCGGTGGAACATCACATATATTCATCCAATGTCATCAACAGAACCCTCACAAGATAAGTCAGCCACTCAGACAGCTTGTCCCTAGGTTCCACTGCTATTCTACACCTCTTAGGCCATAGTTTCTCTCATGCTATGGGCAAGGAAATGACTAGAAACCCAAAGTCGTTGTCATAGTTCTGCCTGGTAGTGACTCTGGACCAAAATTGCTAGTTATGTGCCAGCAACCCTAAGATTCAAGGCACTCTTCTAGCCCAGAATCTTGGCCTCTACCCAAAACTTGTTGTAACTTCTAGAATTCATTAAAAACATAATAACAATGCTGATCAATCAAGAGTCACCCTCAGGACTAGGCTTGAGCATCCCCAACCATGACTGGCATTCTTTCAAACACTTGGCATCAATGCAACCTACAGGTCTAAGATACAAGACAAAGCATAAACAACTAAAACAACTTGTGAAACATAACTAGAAGGATCACCTCCTTCTCCATTGAACTACTACATCGTAAATTAGGTCTTGCATCCATCCATTTAATAGTTACAAGTAAATTCATGAAATAAGCATGACATGAACCAATCATTCAACCATGCTTATAACAAACATAAAACATATAAATATCAAAGATATGACAACCATTAAATCCACATATAAATCAACGCAAAAGTAAGAGAACTTATCTTTTATTAATCATATGCAAATATAACTAGGTTCGGGACTTCCACGTACCACTCGACCATAGACATGGCTGAACCAAACCTCTCTTTTAGGTAGTCAGCCTCATGCCATATTCCAAGCACGAATGTAGGATCTCATAAAACAACCAATCCAAGAACAAGAAAGGGAATCTAGAGGTTAAACCGCCTCCACCCTCATAAAACCATTATCACACCAAAACTGATGCTCCGATCACAACCGAAATGAACTTGGAATTCCATCCGGAATCCATCACTATCCTTGAGGAATTTTCCATATCCTTGTATCTTAGGCTTTACCACAATCCAAACCCAGATCACTAGGCCCTAAACTGAGATTGCTCCCTCACACTTTACTATGTATCCTGCCAAAAACGGTCAAGGGATTCCTAGGCCTTTGGGAATGAACCTTGAGACCACCTCCACCTTGGATTCCAAAATCCATCTAGCAATTCCAAAGCTTAGAAACTTAAATAAACATCCCAACATACCATGACATCTAGAAAAAGGAAAGGTTAGGCTGAAAACCATTGTCATAACTCATAAAAGCCATGCCACCGACAACAAGAGAACCATACACCAACATGCAAAGCCATGCATGTCCAAACGAGCTAGGAAATCACACATGCAAATGGTTACTTGCAAGTATTCTTGCTGAAGCTACTTGAATTCTTCTTTCCTTTCCTTGATCCTTTCTTGCTTTTCCTTTTCTTTCCTTGCTCCAAACTAGAGTGCTCCAGGAAAACCTTAAGTGACCAAGAGTGAGAGAGAGAGAGAGAATAATGAGAGAGCTCCAAACTTGAACTAAGAAAGGTTGAACTGACAAAAGCCATGAACTGGTCCTCATAAGAATTTTTATGAATGAGGCCTCTATTTTCTTAATTTTCCATTATTTTCCTTCAATTTCCTCCTCACATGAAACTTGTGATCTTTCACCTTAATTTTCTCCTAGTTTCCTTTATTTTCATAAATAAATGTGCCAAAAATGCCTTTTTTTCCTTTTAATGCCTTTGCCTTAGCCTTTTCCAATTTTCCTTAACCAAAACACACATCCAATTATGCCCACTAGGATATGTTTTCCCAAATTTCTGCTTGGAATACATGTCCCTTACCCGTGGTCTTATTTTTTCCTTTACTTTTATTACATGAACTTTTCACCAAGGATGATACATGTTCCTTACAGATATCTCAATATTTTCTTGGTTGCTATCCAATGGTCATATTTAGGCTCTATCTGAAACTAACTGAGAATATTCACTACAAAACAAATTCTTGGTTGAGTGTTCACAAGATACATTAGTGAGCCAACTAATTGTCTATATATTGTAGGATCCACAGGGATTGAATCAAAACTTCTTAACCTCTTCCAATTTGTGATCATGGGGGTTGTCATAGGATTGTAGTCCATCATGCCAAACCTTTGTAGCAACTTAATCACATATTTTCCTTGACCTAGATATATTTCACTATGTCCTTACTAAACTTCCAACCCCATTTAAGAGTGCATCAACCTTAGATCCTTCATACTGAATTCTGTTACCAATTGCTTCTTGCATTCTTGAATATGACCTTCCACACCTGTTATGAGAAGATCATCCACATATAGAAGAATTATTGCGGGTTCATCCTTCATTACCTTGATATATATATTGAGATCAGTGGAACTCTTTGAAAAGACCAGTCTTTGTAGGTATGTTTCCATCCTTTCATACCAAGCCCTTGTATCTTTCTTAAGGCCTTAAAGTGCCTTCTTCAACATGCAGACATGAGATTATTTATCTTGCACTTCAAATACCAAGGGTGTTCAATATACACTTCTTCATCAATGGTACCATTCAAGAATGTTGTTTTGACATCCATTTGATAGATGCTCCATCCCATAAATGATGCCAAACAGACCAATGACCATATAGTTGTGTATCTAGCTCTAGGAAAAAATTTATCTTCATTATAGATACCTTCTCAATGGGAGAAACCCCTAGCCACAAACTTTGATTTATATTTGTTAATACTTCCATCTATTGCATGTTTAATCTTGTAGAGCAACTTGTAAGTCACCACAAATTTTTCTTTAGGCCTAGGAACAATTTCCCAAACTCCATTCTTCATTATTGGTTGATATTATTCATGCATATCATCTTTCCATTATTATGATTGACATATTCTTCAAAGGTGGATTGTTATGCTTCAATCAAATTTTTCATATAGGATGGATACCCTGAATATATTTTAGTCTAATTACTTTCCCTAAATGTACCCTTAGCTATTGCATGTCCTTCTACATCTTGAAGAGTAGACTTCAACCAATCCGGTCTCTTTCTATTTTTAGGAATGATGTATTGCTACATAGCTTCACTGGGACCTCTTCTTCATGATTGGAATCCTCATATTCCCTAGAAAATTCTTCAAATATATGTAGTTCTTCAACATCAGAATCAAGCGGGAGATCATTAGACTTCTTGTATGCAATTCTTTCATGAAAGGTCACATCTCAACTTACTTCAATTTGGTGCCCCTCTATGTAGATCCTATATGCCTTTGAAGTGTTACTATAGTAAAAAAAAATGCCTTTCAAGCTTGTAGGATCCAACTTCTTTCTTTTATCTTTCGGAATGTGAATGTAGATAGGACAACCAAATATCCAGAAATGGTCTACATATGGTTTCTTCTAAGTGAATTCTTCTTTAGGAGTCATGTTGTCAAGTGATATGTGAGGACTTTGATTTGAATGTAGACAATTGTTTTGGATGCTTCACCCCATAGAAATTGAGGTAAGTCTTGATCATGAAACATAGCTCTAACACTTTCTTCAATTGAGAGATTCTTTCATTATGCTACTCCATTTTGCTTTCGATTATATGGAACTATTAGGTCCCTATTAATTCCATCATCCTTACAGAAAGCTATGAGCTCCTTTGATGTTTATTCTCCTCCATTGTTAGATCTAAATATTTTTATCCTTATTTCTATAAGATTTTCTACTTCTGATTTTAACTCTTGAAAATTTTCAAATACTTCCTCCTTGGACTTTAGCAAATAGATCCAAGTTTTCCTTTAATGGTCATCAATTAAATTCACATAGTATATACGACCTCCAAGATATTTTTTAGACATAGGATCAAAGACATCAGAGTGAATGAGATCCATGATTTTATTTTTTTTATCCTGAAGCATTTCTTCCAAATGGTTTCTTAACATTTTTACCTAATGCACATCCCTTGCAAACTCCTTCATGATCCTCCTTTAGTTCAAGGATGCCATTCACCATTCTTTCTGGAGTTGGTAAGATTTTGTAATGAAGGTGTCCAAACATTCTATGCCAAAGCTCACATGGGCTGAATTCAATGTGAACCAATGATTGAGAGAGAGGTGTAAACAATTTGTAGAGTCTTCCTTCATGGATCCCAATAAATTTTTGCATTGTTGATGCTAGAGCCTTTATCCCATACCATAACTTTTCCATATATAAAAGAAACTCTATCTCCCTTATATTCTAGACATGAGATAGAAAGTAAATTCTTTTGCAAACCTGGTATGAATAGAATGTTGTTGATATGTTTGTTTCCTCCATTTTCTAGCTCCAATGAATTTGATCCAATTCCTCTTACGTGATAGCTCTTTTTCTCTCCAAGTTCATCAGAGTAGGACAAATTTCCTCTTGATAGGATCTTTAGTTGTTTGTTCTCATCTATATACAATACAATACATATGCCTACATCTAGTGCATAACATAATACACACACCCACACCCAACGTACAACACAACACAATACATCTATACACGATGTACAACACCAAAAAATGCATGCACCTACACAATGCTCATACCTTGTACCACATGCCCTCAACACAACATGTATGTCATGCACACAATACTACACGTGCAGCAGTACCATATGTACAACATGTACACAGTACCACCAGTACACCGTACCACCTACACAACATGTGCACAACATCACATGTACAATGTACCACCTGCACAACGTGTACACAATGCCACATGTACACTACACCACTTGTACAACATTTACACAATACCACATGTACATAGTACCACATGCATGACATGTACGTGACACCAAATGTACACAGTGCCACATGGACGACATGTACACAAGACCACCTAAACACTATGCCACTTGTACAACATGTACACAACACCGCATGCACACAACACCACTTGTACATTCATGCACACCACACCATCTATACATAGCACCACATGTACAATATGCACACAAAACCACTTGTACATAACACTGGATATACAACATGTGCATAGCGTCATTTTTACAACCACACCACATATCCAACACATGTAGAGAACCATATGCATACTGTTAGTGTCAGTATTTGCATACTTCCATCAGGGATCAAATTTTCTCTTTGCATTTTCATCTTAGGGGTCCCATATTGAAATCTTGACATCATTTCATTAGGTCATGTCAAACTGATCCACTAATGGTTGTCTTCTCTTAAGAAAATATAATTTCTCCATTGTAGAGTATACTTGCTAACCCTTCTTCAAGTTGTCTTTAGTTATGGTTTAATGGTCAATTTCCAATCATGATTTCATTAGGTCATAGGGCATGTTTTCATTAGGTCTTAGGGTTTCATTTCCAAGGTCAAGAGCATGATTTGAAAATGTAAATAAAGGGAAGCAAGGGTATGAGGATGATAAATAAGTCAAGCATGATGGCTTGTAGGTCATAGTCACTATATAATTATCTTTTTAACTAATGTAATTTTCACCTCAAAAAACATGTTTTTGAGGTGAAAAAAAAGTATTTTGAGTTAATTTTTATTTCTTATGTAATTTTAAGTCACTTTATGTAATAAATGATCCCGACTGCACCAATGCATCTCTCCTTACTACAAGACAAATAAATACTGCAAAAAACAGTTCAAGTTGAGCATAATTCACCTGAAAAGGAACAAAGAAGGGAAGGCATTAAAAACAAAGATTTGGAAAGGTCAAGAAACATTAGAAAGTGGGTTTTTCTAGTGAAAAATCAAAATCTACTCCTATATAAGGTGTCACATTTCATTTTCAAGTTCATCATTCTCATTTGGCAAAGAAGGAGTCAAAAAGTGACGAAAAGAGGAGAGTTTGAGTGAGTTTTGGGCAGTGGAGAAGTGTCGTTGCACTTCTGCAGTTTGGTGCTGTGTGTTTCAGGCAGTGGAGGTGGTGTTGCATGTTCAGGGGGTGGCATTGCGCATTCAGGGGGTGGCATTGCGCGTATGAGCTGGGCATTGCACATAGGAAGGTTTTAGCAGTGAAACATTACACTGCATTGCCTGTTCAGGGAGGGCACTACACATTGAGTAGCAAAGACCAGAAAGCCTCCAAACTTCATAAAAACTTCCAAAGAACCCTCTCATCTCTAAAACAAGAGTGCACAGCCTCAAAATTTGTAAACATGGACAGAGAAGACAGAGACTATGAGGAGGAGGAAAACACTGGCAGTGATAGTTCAACAGATAGACCTAGACATTAGAGAAAAGCACACAAGGGGGGGCAAAATTATCAGGGAAGAGCAATCAAACCTCAGAGAATTGCAGGCCTCTCAGTTGGTTGTCACTTGTTTCAAACATCTAGGGTGTTATGAGTTCTGTGAGTAGGTAGAGAGATTTCAACACCATCCTGAGCTCACCAGGCTTTTTGTAGCCCATCTTCAAGACAACAAGGTGACTCTTGCTGGGGTGACATTTACAGTTTCACCTTCCATTATTGCAGATGCAACCGAGATTCCGAATGTAGGGGAGAAGTGGTACAAGGCACAGGACCTGGATGAACACTATTATGAGCCTTACATCAAACCCAGGTATAGAAATGAGGCAAAAATAATTTTTCCTTTCAGATTTCTTGAAGACAAGTATGCCCCCATGATGAAAATCATCATGAAATATTTCACTTGTGAGGGTAGATTTTCCAGACTATACACCTATCACATCAAGCTTCTCATGTATTTTACCATGGTGAGGATGTTAAACCTCCCTTATTTCTTGTTCAGGAATATTGAGAAGATGGCCCATTTTGTGCAGAAAATTCCATACCCTTAGCAGATGAGCAGTCTCTATCATTATTCTCTGATCAAGATGATTGTGCTTCATCATCTTAGCCTCATCAACATCTCTTGGGAGATATATATTACTCATGGCATCTTCAGGGGTCCTCAAATTCCTCCATCAATGTCCCAAGAATTAGGAGGACCTTTTAGCATTGCTCAGGTGAAGATAGATAAGAAGGCCAAAGAGACTAGAGCTACCGAGGTGCCCGGGATTTACATGACATATCAGAGGGGCACAAGGATGTTGTTTGCGACTGATAGGCAAGTGTTTTCTCCACAAGATGAGGAAAGTTTTGATGATGAGGAGAAAGAGAGAGACTTTGATCTGATAGATTATGATGAGCCGGAGCAGCATTATACTCATCATGGCATGGAAATAATTGACTTAGAGGCTCACGATGAAGAAACAATAAAGGACATCATCATACAGGAAAATGAGGCTCAATTCCAAGCATTGATGGACAATTTGGAGAGATCAAAGTATGTCATCACATATTTGGAACAAGAGAACAAGCAGTTGAGTGACAAGCAGGTCCTCATGGAGTTGGAACTTCTCAAGGTGAAACGACAAGGTGACAAGGAGGCACAAGTCACTTTGACTCTTATTAAGAAGGAAATTGAGGATGATAGAGAGACTTGGATTGAGAGAGTAAATTTGCATCTAGAGAAGCTGTTACAAAAGGCCAATAGGGACAACCAGATGATTAGGCACATGGCCTACCATTACAGGACCCGACACAAAATTTGCAACTTGAGGGTCAAAATGATGAAAGCTCGGCTAAGGGGGGCTCTAAAGCGCAAAAAATAGGAGGATAGTCTTAGGTTTATTACTAAGGCTTCCTTGGCTCATCAATAATCTTGATGATGGTGCTTCTCATCAATTTTGGTAAGGTTTGGAGAAGATTTTGTTTTTTGGAAATTTTGGAAATTGCACACATAGAAAATCTGGCTCAAATGGCTTGAATTTTTGGATTCAAAGTGATGATTACATGCACCCTATGGATTTTCTAAGTTTTTGGGGTAGAATTGGTCCACCAAAAGTAAAAAAAAACACCCTAAAAATGACCTTTCTGCCACTTTTTGGACACACAGAAGCAGTCTTGGGAGAATCAACTTTTGAGGGGTCAAATAAGCTTCAAATGAATAAATTCTAGGTGTTTTGGAAATTATACTTGAATACCTTTCCAATGAGCTATCATGAGCTCAATTTGTATGTCGGGAAGGCTTCCAAAAGGACCTGAAAGTGGCATTGTGCGTTTGGCCAGTGGCATTGTGTGTAGGGCAAATTTTGCACAAGATAGCTATTTTTCTGTGTTTTGACTGTGTTCATGAATTTTCTCTCATGGAGGATGTTTTACTATTGTAAATGATGACTTGGCTTGTAAATATGATGGATAATTAGTAGTAGAGGGTAGATTCATTAGATTAAAAGTCAATTTGAGCTCAAATGAATCAGTTTTTCACTTTTAGAGGCAAGTTGTTAAGATGCCTATATTCCTATTTCTTGTTTAGTGTTGGTTATATTAGCTCCATCTTAGGGATTTGACCCCTGAGGATGGGACGAGGTTGAAACAATGCCTATATCTTCTCCTTCTTTCTCATTGTAAAGGGTTGGACTCTGCTGGATGCTTATGCCTTGATTTTACATCATTTTGTAGCAGTTTAGCAGTAGATTAATAAAAATTATAGCAATTTCTTTGGAATCCATGTGGTATGGAGTTTAGTTTAGTTTTTTCTCTTGTGATCATATGTTAATATGTTTTGTGTACTTTATTATTCATCTCATTACTTCTAAGTGAATGTTTTCAAGTTGATAGGCAAGAATCCATAACATCACTGCTCTGCTTTGGAGAAATATTCACCATTATATGTTTTCTACAGTCTAGGAAGGATCCATGGAAATCACATGCTCTTCCTAGCTTCTCTCAAATCTTCAAACACCTCACCCATCAAGCCCTAGAGTTCTAAACCTTATTCCTACCTTGCCCCATTGAACACTTGCAATTTTGACCTAGTTCCCTAGCCCTAGCTGTCCAGCTCCTCCTAATCCAGCAAAAACCCTTCAAAATCAAATCAAACCTTGTGCTACTATACCTAGCCTAATATCTTTTTCTTGATCCAGTCATCTTGGCTGAGATCCTTATGGAGAGAGCCCTCTCCTGGCCTAGGAGGGCTAGCTACTTGGCTAAGCGTGGTTTGTGGTTACCCTTGCATTGCCTTCCTTCAGCCTGAGGTTCAATCCAGGTGATAACACATACAACACCACATATCCATCATGCACACCATACAATATGTATAGAACACCATATATCCTACATGTACATAGCACCATCTATACCCAGCACTGAATATGAAACATTCATACAACACTATCTGTACTAACACCCTGCACATACTATTGCATAAACAACATGTACACACACTACATATGCACAATACTGCATGCGCATAATCATCCTAGATGCAACATGTACAACATGTACAAACAACATATACACACACTACATATGCACAATACTGCATGCGCATAATCATCCTAGATGGAACATGTACAACATATACAACATATGCACAATGGTAATACCAAACATCTGAAACCACACTATCCTTACCAAGAAACCTTTCTTCCAGTGTCTTATTCATGCTTATCCTAACATGCCGCAAACCATATTGCTTTCATTTTGCTGATGTGTCCCTTGGTATAACATTTCCATAACATAGAAATAATATAATCACATAATATCAACTCATAACCACATGATACTGACCTCATATATTTGTCATGACTACTCTTCCCAATTTATTCCTAGTAAGATTATCAACCTCTTCATGTCATTTGCCTGAGTAAGCAGTCATTCCTCCACAAGAATGATTCTTGATGACCCTATCGGATAGTGACACAGATACATAGATACATACACATATACAAGAATTAGCATAAACAATCATGATCATGTCAGGCAACGATATGCATACACATACATACATACATATAACATGAATATAAAATAATAATGATCTAGTCAGTCAACGACATATATATATACATGTATATACATGTATACACATATAGACACCAACATAATCATGATCCCAACATAATTACATAAGGTCAAGGTTAAGAGAACTTCCTTTATTCATGCACAACATTGAGAACCACCATTCCCAACTTAGTCAATCCATCTGACATCTCAGGTCTGTTCACTTTACCTTTTCTGGTTACATTTCTCCTGCCTATCCTACCATCATCCATTTACACCAATGGACCCAACCAGTCTAACTAGTTGTCATAGTCTTACCCTCCGCTACACTTACTCATGCATAGAGCTCCATCTGAATCTTACATTACCTTTTGGATACCACACAGTCTCCCGAGCTCCATCAACTTTCCCCTTTCCCAAACAATTCCCACGAATCAAAACATAAAAGGAAAGACAAGAAAAAATCAAGAAGGAAACCATGAAAAGAATAACGACACCACAACCCAAGTGGTATTGCCATGCACAAGATGCAAACAAAACTGCAATCAAGCACAACAAAGCACCAAAAGACAAAAAGCACAAGACTAGCAACAAACACCATGACTCAATCCCCATGGTTACCAAGGAAAGCTCAACCCAAGTCTTCTTCAAGACCTCGTGGCAATCTCTTTTCCATGAAATCCCCTGCATCATACTTCCATCAAAACATAACTGTAAATGCATAGATAAACATAACAATACATTGGTTACCTTACCTTGTTGTGCCAAACACATTTCTTGCAACTGAACACATCCACACCATCTCTCAAGGGACTCCAATTCCCTTGACAAATCCTCCTGCAACTAGAGACTAGCTAATATACCTATCAAGTACATGTTCATGACTATAGCACGTATCCACATAATGCCAGACAAAATCAAGGTTAAGAAGGCTCAATGTATTAAAGCCACTCATTCATTTGGAATTAGTGTTTCCAAACATAGCCAAAGGAATTATTTTCCACTTCCTTTCTTTTAACCTTTTTACCTTGTTTTAATCAAGGCTTACTATGTACTATCACATCACCCATATGTTAGTTATATAAACACATAAAGTGTTACATTGTCACACTAATACCTAACATGTTACCCTGCAATTGCTCACACATGTCAACGACATGTTCCAATTCATAGTTCCAATTTATTCATTTCATAATTCATAGTCAACTCGTAGTCCTTAGACTCAATGCTACAAGTGTCACCTACTATACTCAAGTACATATCAACTGTCTAAACACATATGTGTTAGTACAATCCTCTTAAAACAATATCATTTCAGCAAGAAACCTTATAAACACATACACATATTATGCAATTCATAAAACATTCAACCAACTTGGAAACATACCATGTCAAATAAATCAACTGGATGAAGGAATAGACACCAGACACTCAAACACTAAATAGAAGACATAATCAAACATTCAAACACTAAAATAGATGACATAAGAAAGCTCGTACCTTAATGTATCTCAGGGGAGGCTATCTTGTCTGCACAATCAATCTAGTTAGCAAGATATAAATTTACAACATGTCAACTCAAACATAAATAATATACAATATCCATAACACTGACTAACTAACATGTTCACATCCTAAACTCATAAGAATTTATAATTTATGCATAGTTGTCACATATGTATAATCGGTCTAGATTAGTAACACACAATGAAACACAATAAGTCGACCCATACCTGAATGTTGTAACCCTAACCATCTACATAGAGAAATCCAATTTTGCATGATACATATGACATCAAGATATTCAATGCAATGATCATAACCATCATGCATATGACCAATCCAAATTACAATATCAAGATCTTAATGAAATAACCCTAATCATCAAGTTAATAGCATATAAAAAAAAGCTATATATCATGCTCATCAACAACATATAACCTAATAATCAAGTCATCTAACATAAAACAACAATAGCAATGCATACAACCACAAGTTTCTATCATTCTTGACTATTCGACACATGTGCAAGTGACTATGCTAATCAACTATCATCTATCATGTATGTAACCATAACATCAAAAGACATGTACATAAACCTAATGTATATAAACCTAATGTATATGACAATCTTTAACTTACATACCTTCATGCCAAACATACAATACATGTATGAAGATTTGCTCTTGCCTCAAGGTCCAATGCTGCAACTTCACTTTAATGATATTCATCTCCTTTTCTATCTCAGCCAACACATTAGCATCATAACAAACATAGCACATTGATGACCTAAATTGCATACCATGACTTCACAAGGCATGTTTGACCTACTATTCATGCATAACTATAACCAAGACCATACATGCATGAGAACTTCACAATCAACCATACACACATGAAGACATACTCCACGACAACACCCTCAACCTTCACTTGGCAACATCACTACAACCATGAGCAACATTGTGAAAATGCAATAAGCACATGGAATACATGCATAAGGAACACATATGCAACCAACATGAAAGAATGATCAACACACATCCCAAGGAGAGCACAATTGTGGTCTGATGCCACTTTGTAATAGTCTCCTCCCACATCTACCTAAGCAACCATCCAGCCAGGGTAAACATGCAATGAGAGGATAGTATGATATAATTCAACCTCCTTGGTAACCATAAGGAAATGGAATTGACAGAAACACAAAACACAGATCTCCCTCAGGTGCTTTAGGACCCCCAAGAGATAATTCACCACTCTAGGTACCCAACCCCTAAGTTAAACTAACATTTAGATGAATTAAACCCAAAATCTCTCCCATGAAAAGGCATGCATGCGACTGCAACCCTATAGTTTCTCTCACAAGCTTGCTTGCCAGCGACTAGAGGCCCATTTTGTCTGTGCCATGCCAGTGACTCCAGAATTTGAGCCACTTTTTAGGCCCAGAGACCAGGTCACTACCCAGAATTGAATCATCTCTTTAGATCAATAAAATAACATGGAAATTATCATACTAAAGAAAATACTTGTTCAAGACCTTGACTAGACCCCTACTAGCCATATAAGACATTTTGTCAAACACTTAGTAAATATGCAACCTATAGGTGTAAATAACATATATGAGCATAGGGATCTCATACTTATCTGAGATTCACTATAAATCCTTGCCTCCTTATCAAATTAGCTTCCACTTCATCCATTAGATCATATATACATTTATCATTCATTTACAAGTAAAAATACGATGAAAGCCACACATGGCTAGTAACTCCCCCATGCCATATTTAAGCATGAATGTGCGATCTCATAGAACACATCAATCAAAAACCATCCAAGGCTTCCAGAGGCCATGCACCTTAACACATCAAACAATGATTCCACCTCATTATCAGACATCACAAAACCATCATCACATTGGTCTCTACCCATGCCTTCTTGATCTGAATCAAATCCATAAATAACTATTAAGGAACGATGACTGTATCAGGCCGGGACAAATCTCTAAATAATTCCAAAACAATAATAAAAAACACCCTGAACCAATGGCAATGGCAGCCAACATGGAACGACGAGGACATCATTCAAAGCACGCTGACCGAGGCCCATGGATACTGCGCAGGAGGTCAAAGTAGCCCATGGGATCCCCGGATCGGGAAAAGGAGGTGATTTTTGATGCTCGATTAGCACTCCAAGGCCATAATGGAGGAAGCCCAAGCACTCAGATGCATGGGGAGTCAGAGAACCGTGGGTGAAAAGGAAAAAGTGCAAAAAGTACAAAGGTAGGACCCACGCTCTGGAAATCAGTGGCATTGATTGGGGCACCCTCAAATGGTAAGAGGTTTTGGACAAGAGTGGAGCAATTCCGTTCATCGATCGACGCATGGCAAGTGGAGGTGAGAGAAAACCGTTGTTGATCATGCACTATCGGTCGAGCAAGTCAATCGCGTGAAACGTGCATATGTTGTCAGATCTAGACGCCCCAGATCAGACGGCTGAAATCGCGCCCGATGGAGGAAGCAGAACTGATGAAGGAATGAGCCGCGTTTTAGAAATATTTGGAGTCCGTTTGACCACCAGGGTGGAGGAAGAATTCAACCATGACGTAACTGAAGAAATGAACCGACGAAATAGGCTGGCACCATTTAGAGGAGGACATGTGGCCACTCCCTGAGCACTGATGATGACACTGAACAGGGAACTCTAGGCGTAGCCGCAGAAGGTGAATCGACAGAGGTGGAAGAGCAACCGAACAATCTTGGAACAAATGGCCTAAAAGCCCTGAATAGTGACAGAATACACAACAATCGAGAGATGGAGAAGGAGAATGGTGAACCCCAAGAGGAGGACTAAACACAGAGAGACAGAAACAGAGAAGAAGGCAGTAAAACAAAGTAGAAGAAGACAGAGGGCCGAGCTGACCAAAGGCAGCATCGAGCACCAGAGAGCTTCAGATATTCAAGCCATCCCATAGAGGATCTGTCTGGATTGAGCACCACATTTGGCTCTTTCCATTGTAGACCAGTAGGTCACAGAGTTGGTAGGAAGAAGAAGTCTGTGTACTCAAGTGGCTTGGGGAATCCAAGAACCACCCTGCCAAGCAAATCTGCTTCAGGAGAACTCACATTGAGTCCCTGCATTGTAATTCTCCGCTTAAAGACACAATAAAACAAGGCCACCACTGAAAGTTGGACCGGAGATGTAGCCTTGGAGAATAGGGTGAACTCCTTATTAATTTCTTGTGTTCTTGTATTTTCTTACTGTATCTCTCTGTTGTCTTTCCATTTAAGTGTCTGTGTATTAGCAATCTGATCGATCTGTTGCTTAAATAACATAGACACACACCAGTACATGATTATGTAATACCTCTCTTCAATAAATTCTTAACTGATGTCACTCATAGGGTGATTATCAGATCAAGTGGTATCAGAGCTCTAGGCTGTAAGGTTAGACAAGCTTGTGTTGTTTTAGCTGTGAATGCTCACAAGATCAAAGCTCAAATTAGGAGAAGGAGAGTTGGTGGAAACTAATCCTGAAATTTGGAGAGCCTATCCTCGAAAGACAATGTTAGAGGAAGGTTTTGTGGGGCCAGACCCTCAATTCATAGAAAGTTTCCTAGCTATAAAGTCTATGGTAGAAGAAATGTATAGGGACTTTAGAAAGCATAAGGTTGAAGATTAATCAGGTTCTAAGCAAGATGAAGAAGAAGATGAATCTCATCTCCATGACCACTCCAAAGGAAAGGGGAAAGAGGAAAGCTTTCTCACACCTCCTAATAGCCTTGTGCATAATAAGAAAGCATCTTTGATTAAGCTAGATGTTAAATTTGATTTGCCTATATATGATGGAGAGCTAAATGCTGAAAAGTTGGACAATTGGATTAGACAAATTGATGTGTATTGTAGGGTATAGCACATAGACTCAGACAAGAGTAAGATTTAGCTGGCAAGCCTACACCCAGGAGGCACTGCCTTGGTTTGGTGGGAAGGTAGAACCCAAGCTGATATGAATGACATGGTAAGACCATCTCTGTCTGGAGTGAATTTGTTGTTGCAATCAAAAAGCAGTTCTATCCATTGGCCTACATGCAACAAGCCATGATGAGTTGGCAAACTCTTCGATAGTTGAAAGGGAAAAGTGTGCAAGGGTATACTCAAGAATTCAGAAAGAGAGCATTGATGTTGGGTATCTCATTAGACTCACCAGAGACTCTTTTGAAGTACATTGGTGGTCTACATAGCTACATGAGGCATACCATCCTCATGTTTAATCTCACTAGTATAGATGAGGTATCTGTACAAGCTACTCATCTAGAAGCTAGAGGAAAGAATGGAAATCTAGAAGTTGGGGGACCATCCCAACCCACTGTAAGCAAGAGTAAGGCGAAAAGAAAGCAAAAGTGGAAAGCAAGGAAGGCTAACACTGCACAGAAAAGTAAAGCTTCTTACACTCACTGTAAAAAGGATGGGCATGATGATGAGCATTGTTGGATTCTGCATCCAGAGCTGAGACCTAAGAATTCCGAGGGCAAGAAGAAGAAGACTGCTACATCTATTCATAAAGATTTGGGATCAGACTCAAGAGATGAAACAACTATAGTAGCCACATGTATAAAAGGTAAGAATTCTGAAGCATCTACTAGTAATTCTGCTCAATCTGTTATTGATGAAGAAAATGAGAGAAAAAGACACGAGCTTTTCCATATTCGAGTTATTTCCAAAAATCAAAAGATTGATACTTTGTTTGATAGTGGCTCACAAGTAAATTTAATTTCTGAAGCAATTGTAAAGAAATTGGGATTAGCAACTACACCTCATAAGAAACCATACCCATTAGGATGGTTGAATGATAAAGCACAACTACAAGTGACTAGACAGTGCAAACTCAAGTTTTCTCTTGGGTCAGCATTTGTAGATGAGGTTGAGTTAGATATAATTCCTTTGGATATATGTGGAATTGTTTTAGGAAGTCCTTACTTGTATGATAGAAAGGCTATTTTCTATAGAGCTGAGAACAAGTATCTACTTGTTAAAGATGGAATCAAATACTTTGTAAGAGCTCATAAGCTCAAGAATAATTATACTCTCATAAATTTAGGACAGATGAAAAGAATGATAAATTCATGCAAACAATTCTTATTGATGGTCATAAAGGGAAAGAAACCCGATAAAACAAATGTATTTGAGGGCTGTAATGTTGAAAAGCAAGCTGATATAGAAAAGGTTGTTTCAGAGTATGATGTCTTATTTCAAGAACCTAAAGGTATGCCACCCAAAAAGGGAATAGTACATCATATTATTTTGCAGCAAGATGTTCCATTTCCTAACATTAGGATGTACAGGTTGTTTGCTTTAGAGAATGCTGAAATCAAGAAGCAGGTGCAGGAGTTTCTCGAGAAAGGGTTCATCAGACCTAGCACATCACCATGTGGGTCACTAATCATTTTGGTGAGAAAGAAAGATGGCTCATGGAGAATGTGCATTGATTACTGAGCACTAAATAAGATAACAATAAAAAATCATTATCCTCTTCCTCGCATAGATGATCTTATAGATCAATTAAAGGAAGTTGTTTGTTTCATCAAGCTAGATTTGCACAGTGGATACCATTAGGTCAGAGTTGCAGTGTTAGGCCCCTATACTACTAGTGTAACCCCTTATTGTTATTAGTAAAACCCGCTTATTATATTGATGTACCCATGTAGTGCCCATATTGTTACTATTGTGCCCCATAGAAGCCCACTATTGTTATTATTGTGCCCTTACATTATTATTGTTATGTTGGCTCTGATTATGTTATGACCCCTTAGACTCCTATATATAGAAAGGAGGTCTTTTCATTTGTATCATCCAAGAATTGTTCATTTATGTAATGTAAAGGAGGTAGCCCCCTCGAAGAGGCTGAATTTTAAGGCGTTGATCTATCTTTTCTATCTTTTTCTTGAGCTAGTTTCATAACATTTGGTATCAGAGCTTCGGATTCTAGGGTTTCGCTGCTCCAAATAGGTCATCGTGGAATTTTCGCTATAAATTTTTTCTGCGATGTTTCAGAAGCTTAAAAAAAACCCATTTGAGAAGAAATCATGCTGAAGCTTGGGTCCAAATTTAAGATATTTTCGCGCTATATTTGCGGAGATATGATTTGAGGAAGTTGGTATTTTTGCAGACTCCTAAATTACATTCCAAACAGGTGACCTAGGGAAAATCGTCATAACTTTCTCTTTGAGCATCAGATTGAAATTTCATAAGAAGGTACAGAAAGAGGACGGACTGTAGTTTCTTGTAGGTATTTTTTAGATCCAAAGGTCAAAACAGTGACACGTGGCACTTCATACAAGTTCGCTCTTCTGGAAAGGTCTATAATCAGGTCATCTTGGGACATTGTACATAACTCTTTCTTGGAGAATCCAATTTGGATCAGACTTGTGGCATTGGAAAGAGGACACAGAGGGCTACTATAGATCACAATTTCAAAACTTGAAAGTCTGAAAGTACATAGTTACATTCGTTTCAAGATCGAGCTCCTAAAATCAAGAAAAAGCAAGATGAAGAAGTTTGATGGCAAGGATCCGGTAAATTGGATGCTTCATATGGAGCAATATTTTGATCTACATGGTGTACCACTGTTACAAAAGGTATGTATTTCATCTTAATATTTAAAACCGGATCAATTTTTATGGTATGAAAGGCTTTGTTCTCGTAAACAACTTGTTACGTGGTCAATTTTCACGGAGGAAATGATAGCACATTATGAGGATACAAAGAGCAACACCTTCTTTAGAGCAACACCACAACAATTGGAAAGAGTAAAAGGGCTTTGTGACATAGTGGAAAGAAAAATTATGGAAACTAGGAAGCATAACCCTCACAACTATAAAGATGGAAGTGTTGTTTCTCCTAGCCTTCCACAACCTACAAGGGTTACACCACAACAATTGGAAGAAAAAAGAGAAAAAGGGCTTTGTTACAATTGCGAGAGCAAATGCACTAAAGGTCATAAGTGTGTTGAGAAGAAATTATTTTACATAGAATATGAATAGGAGGAAGAAAAGGATCAAGAAACATCAAAAGAAGAAGATATATGCCAGGACCCCACCCCAGAGAAAGAAGAAATGAATCAAACCATATCTTGTAAAGCATTGGCAAGAATTACCACTCCTCAAACTCTCAAGATAGAAGGACATATCAAGAAGAAAAAGGTGCAAGAAGTGAAAGATCACATCGAGAAAGAAGAAATGAATCCAACCATATCTTGTAATTCATTGGTTGAAATTACCACTCCTCAAACTATCAAGATAGAAGGACATATCAAGAAGAAAAATGTTCATGAAGTGAAAGATCACATCGAGCATCAAGAAATGAATCGGACCATATCTTGTAAAGGATTGGAAGAAATTACCACTCTTCAAATTCTAGAGATAGAAGGACATATCAAGAAGAAAAAGGTTCAAGCAATGAAAGATCACATCGAGCATCAACAACAAGTTCACCAAATTTTAAAGGATAATGCCACTTTGGTGCAAAATCAAACGAAACAACAGGTAGATCAACATCGTAGTGAAAAATGTTTTGATGTAGGTGATTGGGTATTTTTACTACTACATCTCAAGCAAGCTATTTATGAGAAGGAAATGTTGGCAATACTACATGCACTTAAAAAATGGCGACCTTACCGAATGGGAAGACTCTTCAAGGATGAGGATGTGGAAGCACTGTTTTGTGCTATTTCTATTATCCAACCAGATTGGATAAATGAAGCAAGGGATGAATGGAAGAAGGATGAAGAAGTATGGCCACTTATTCAAAAGTTGCAAAAGATCCCAATTTAAACAATATTGCCAGAAATTAAAGAGGAAGGAAAAATCATATTGGAACCTGGAGCAGTCACAGAAACAAGAACCCGATAGCTACGAAATTGATCAATTTCAGAGTATCTCATCAAGTGGAAGAACTTACCAGCTAAAGATTCCACATGAGAATGTGCATTGATTACTAAACACTAAATAAGATAACAATAAAAAATCATTATCCTCTTCCTCGCATAGATGATCTTTTAGATCAATTAAAGGAAGTTGTTTATTTCATCAAGCTAGATTTGCACAGTGGATACCATCAGGTCAGAGTTGCAGTGTTAGGCCCCTATACTACTAGTGTAACCCCTTATTGTTATTAGTAAAACCCGCTTATTATATTGATGTACCCATGTAGTGCCCATATTGTTACTATTGTGCCCCATAGAAGCCCACTATTGTTATTATTGTGCCCTTACATTATTATTGTTATGTCGTCTCTGATTATGTTATGAACCCTTAGACTCCTATATATAGAAAGGAGGTCTTTTGATTTGTATCATCCAAGAATTGTTCATTTATGTAATGTAAAGGAGGTTTCCCCCTCGAAGAGGCTAAATTTTAAGGCGTTGATCTATCTTTTCTATCTTTTTCTTGAGCTGGTTTCATAACATGCAGAGCAAGATGCATGGAAGACTGCTTTCAAAACAAAGCAGGGATTGTATGAATGGCTGGTTATGCCTTTTGGCTTAACTAATGCTCCTTCTACTTTCATGATATTAATGAATGATGTACTCAGACCTTTTCTTGATGATTTTGTTATTGTGTATCTGGATGACATTCTGATTTTTAGTAAAATGTGGGAAGAACATTTAAAGCATGTTAAGTAGACATTAGATGTTTTGAAAAGAGAAAAATTTTATGTTAAACTCTCAAAATGTGAATTTGGCAAAACATCTCTAAACTACTTGGGTCATATACTAGGGGGAGGTGAATTGAAAATAGATCCCTCTAAAGTGGAAATCATTGTGAATTGGCCTAAACCCAGGTCTGCTACAGAAGTGAGAAGCTTCTTAGGAGTAGCACAGTATTGGAGGAAGTTCATTTCTAACTTCTCCTCGATTGCAGCTCCCTTACATGCTTTAACAGGATTGAATAAGGTGTTTCAGCGGGGAGGCAAACATCAGAAAGCCTTCGACACCTTGAAAGAAAAGATTAGTACAACACTTGTAATAGCACTGCGAGATCTACAAAGACCATTTGAGATCCAAACTGATTCCAATGACTATGCCATGGGAGCGGTGTTGACACAACACGGTAAACCCATATGTTATCATTCTGATACTTTTAATCCTGCAGTAGTTAACTATCCTACATATGATAAAGAATTGTATGCATTAGTTCAGAGTGTGAAAAAGTGGAAACATTACTTAATGGGTAAAGAGACAGTAATACATACTAGTCATCAACCACTTCAATATATACACTCCCAAACTAAGTTGTAGCAATCAAGACATTACATATGGATGGGTTTTCTACAACAGTTTCATTTAGTCATCAGATATAAAAAGGGCATACATAACAAGGTTGCAGACATGTTATCTAGACCCATTATAAATGCATCTACCATACTTAAGCATAATTTTGTACTACATGAAATCTACATAGAACAATATGCTCAGGATATGGACTTTAAATATGTATATGCAACTTTCAGTCAAGGCAGAAGAGTAGAAGAATTGGACTATCATGTGGAGGACCGACTCTTATATCATTGTGGGAAACTCTGCATTCCACAAACTGAGAGGATAAAGACAATTAGGGAAGCACACACTTTTCTAATATCAGGTCACTTTGGGATAAGTAAAACAGTTGCACAGCTGCAAAGATTTTGTTATTGGCTGAAAATGAATGAGATAGTTTCTAGATATGTAATAGGGTGTGCTATGTGTGCTAAAAGCAAGCCCAGCAACAGAAAACTAGGCTTGTACACTCCATTGCCAGTTCCTTCTCACCCTTGGGAAAGTGTTTCCATGGATTTTGTGGGAGGACTACCTAAATATAGGAAAAGTCATGACTATATATATGTTGTTGTGGATAGGTTCAGAAAAATGTGTATTTTGATACCTTGTAGTAAACAGATTACAACTGAACAGACTGCAAAATTGTTCTTTGAACATGTATGGGTTCATTTTGGATTACCCACTTCCATTATATCTAATCGAGACACCCAATTTGTGGGGAAGTTTTGGTCCAGTCTGTGGAAACTGATGGACACCAAACTGAAGAAAAGCACAACTTTTCAACCACAAACAGATGGCCAGACAGAAGTAGTAAGCATGACAGTGATCCAGTTACTGAGAGGATATTGCAACAAACATCCTAAGCTTTGGGATGAAAACTTGTGCTATGTGCAGCATTGTGATGCAGGAAAGTGCTCCCTCTACGAACAGAGGCAACCCCTCTAGCCCTAGAGTGGGTCTAGTCACTAACAAGGACAAATCAACAACATTTTTCCTTAAACAGTTCAAGTTGGAGGCCTACCTCAACCGGTGGTCGATGGAGTTCCGTTGCACTGCTCCAGCTTCCGCTTCCTTCTTCTAATGAGTAATCAACCTGAAACAATGTAAAGGAAATACAACAAAGCACGTAACCGGAACAACAATGATCTATTTACTCTTAAAGTCAAGAAGTCATGAGCTATCAAGTACATTACATACAAGACATAGGAAAACATCATTGATTGCATTAATTATGAAATAGAGTAAGCTTACAACCAAGGTCTTGACGTCACAAGCCTTCTCAGAGGGGTCCAGCCAGCATGTTCTTCAAGCATTCACTCTTGAAGATGGATCTCCCAATACACAAGTCTCTCTCACTCACAAGTTTTACACAAGAACAAAGGCACTTCACAACCTTCTTCAAGCTATCAACAAACCCACACTTGTCGCACTCACACCAGCTATCTAGCAAACTCACAGTACTATCAGCGACACTCCAAAAACTAAGGATTCCAAACTAGCAGCACATAGCAATGGTGAGAGTTTAAATAGGAGAAGGAGTCTCCATGAAATGTGGGAGGATGAGCTTATCTCCAAGGAAGGTAGCACAAATGATGGAACAACCATGCTAGAGAAAGGAGGGTGACATAAACTAGGCCAACATCTAGGTCTGGAGTCATCTGGAAGGTCGACTGTTGGAACAAATTTGCTGAAACTGGATCATCGCGGGCACATAATTGGTCTGCCGCACTAACATCGCTATTGCATAACAGAGATAGTCAGGTCATCACGGGAAACCATAAGTGACAATGGCGCTGGCACATGAAATTCGACCATCATGGGAATCACGTGTACTTCTGCGATGGCAACACTTCTGGACTATTTTGGAGTGCCCTTCAGCACGTTTATTTGCCCAACAAATGCGATGATGTAAAAACCTTTGGAAAAGTGGGTCATTTGGAAACATCAGAGAGCATGAGAATGAATGATTTTGGACTCATGACACAGTAGGAAGACTGGGATGAAGGCAGTGAAAAATTATTGTGTAACAGATGCCCCCTAAAGTATGAAGCCCGAGAGAGAGGGAGGGGTGAAATGCTTTACGAAACTGACTGAACTGGAACACCATCTGGAAGAACCTGCATGCAAGTACAACTGATATCTCTGATAATGAAGTACATGTAGTCTAGGCATGGGTGCAGCCATCCAAAAGACATACGAAATAGGTTTGTGGTATGGACGAAGCCATCCAACTAATGAGACCATGATGATGATAAAGGTATGGTCACATCCATCCATGAGGACACAGGCATGGTTGCAGCCATCGATCAATGAGTCATGTAATCATAAAACCAATCTGCACATCTCGAACATGTGTAATCTGAGTTTGGGGTCTTGAACCCACCCGATCATAGTACAAATTCTAACATGCGAATAGATGTGCTGAGGTTGAGCATGATAGAACATCGCTTGATTACTGGTCAATGATGAAAATCGTTAACAAGTGCGAGAGAAACCACCGATAATGCTAATGGTTCTCAAGGTACTGTCCAGCACAATCCACGAAGCGTGTAAAAGGAGCTGAAGTCGAACACTCATGGAATCACCTAATCAACGACCTATGATGAAATTCGACCATTAGGTGTGAAGAACTTGCCATTGAGGCATGCAAGCTCTAAGGTACCAAAGGGGATCTCTAGATCAATCTCCTGGATAATGAGCTGAAGTCGACAGGAGATGACCCGTCGCAGGAGGGCCATAATGTTTCCCCCATCAACGACACGAGATAAAGAACAAGAGTCAGATGGTGAAACAGAGTATCAAGGGAGAAGACGAGGGTGTAAACTGCAGAAAGATTATACTCTTGAACATATCGGCGACACGACTCCGGGGGGTAGTGGCAGCATTCAGGCACCAAGGAATCAGAGGCTCGAAGGAGACAACATGAATCAGATGGAATGAGGCTAGAATGATGACCCAAACCCGTGGAAGGCCAAATGACGATGTACGGATGTCCAAACCTGAAAAGAAGCAAAGTGTCGATGTTCAAGAGTGACTAGCTGCCATAGACAATCAATGATAAACTTGTTGTTGAGTCCAACCTAGTAATAGTTTAACGAGCCCTAGGAAGGAGAAGCTCGAGTATCGTCATGGTGACAAGACCAATGTCGTCAGGGTTTAACGAGTCCAACATAGGGAAAACTCAGTCTTTTTTCATGTTTAGAGAGTTTGAAAAAGACACGGAAAAGAAAACTCCAGGGGGGTCCTTTTTCGTAGAGTTGTGTCTCTCGAGCCTGAAAAAGTATAAAAGAATACTCAAAAGAACCGCCTGATCATTACGATCGAGGAGTACTTTTCGTAACTAGTGACTTTGACCTGAAAAGTAGAAAAGCGGTTAGAAGCACGTCGTTTCATAACCAGTAACGATCCTGAAATGAAAAACCCGACAATCTTTTTGCATTTAAACGGTCGAAAAAGAGCTTAAAGACGACCGCCTCTCGTTTCTTTCTAACGAGCCAAGAGGAAAACTCAGCTATCTTTTCATGCTTCAAGTCGGAAAAGAGCTTAAAGATGACTTTTCGGGATCAAGTGTATATGAAACGGTCGTAATTCCACTACCTGAAGTTCTGCACAAAAAACACATCGCACGTAAACCCGTTCAAGATAATATGAACAATACATATAAAAAACATAGTTAAAAAGCATATTTTGACTATCCATATGGTAAAACAATGAGAAAAAACCCACATTGATAAAATGTAATTTTTAAATTTGCAAAAATCACTATAAAAAAGGATTAACCCATTCATTTTTACCATAGCACTGTTCAATTTACCGTGGAGCAACTTGGAGCACTAAAGTTGGCGAGAGAAATTCGGCCCCGTCTGTGCATCAGTCGTCCCGAAACTGGTTCCAGGTAGACACGTTACCTTGCACTTCATTTTATTGCTTTTTTCATGCGTTTTGAATGTTTCAAGTGTTAGTTTAGGCAGATTTTCAAACCGCATTCCGCTGCTCAGTCATCGCGGGTTTACCCTATCGGGTCCGCGATGGTCGAAATTTTTTTACACTAGGTGCACTCCGATCATCGCGGAAAAGTGGTGTACTTCCATGATGACCGCGGAAAAAATGAACTAGAGACCTCGCGTCATTGCATCTATTTTTAAAATAGACACGATGACGACGCAAACTCATGTTTTTTCAAATTACGCGTTAAAATTTTCAAACAAAGTACTAATCCAATTTTCCTCATCCTGCAAGGTATAATGACAGTCGTCTGGCAAGAACGCATGCATCATAACAATGACTTAGAAGCTTTTGCTGATGCGGGGTGCCGAAACGCATTACGGGCATGCAGATTGCTCAAATTCTTCCTAACTCCACACCTGCGGTCACAACCTGACTTGCTGGAGCTACTGATCAGGGCCTGGAATCCCACAGATGGGAAATTTATCATCCGAGGCCGGGATATCGAGTTTGACTCTACAGACATATATTTTTTGACCAGGCTATCCCGTCGAGGTGAGAGGCCCATTCTGGAGGGGCAGCGACCTGGGGGTGATTCCTTAGATATGCTGATGGCTCAAGTGTGCCCACGGGCACGCAAGACAAGGAGTGGGAAGGTGGCAATCCCAACAGTGGACGATGTAATCCTTCGTGCTATGCTTTTCATGGTGACATGGGCAGCGGGCTCCCAAGCCCAACATGAGGCTTCGAAGACCCAGCTCCAGCTGGCTCTCGAGTGTCTCAATCCCACCATGTTTAATTGGGCAGAGACGGTGACGGCGAACATAAAGAGGCAACTCACCAACTGCCGTCGCGGAGAGACGAAGCAGTTTGGTTATGGATCCATTTTAGTCCCGCTCATGCTGGAGTGGGTGCCGGCACTGTAGTTGCAAGACATGGATTTGGACTTACGCAGGCCACATGAGACGAGGGCCACGCGATGGGCTCACGTCATGCCACGAGGAGGTGGCGGACGACCAGTGGCGTGGGGGACATTTTTCCGAGAGTGGCTGGAGCGACAGACGATCTTCGTGGAGGATTGGCCATATGCCAGCATGGACTTCCGCGGAGATCCTGACATGTATCTGTCTACTGGAGAGCAGTGGGATGACGGTGGTAAGACACTTGATCACATTTTTTATTTTTATTTTTATGATGTTTTTGATTTTTTCATGTACATGTCCTAATGACGAACGTTATGGTATGCAGATGTAGGACCAGTGAGACCCCTCGGACTGGCTCCAGAGGTGCGGAGGGATGCACAGGGCATTGGAGCACTAGCCCTGGCTCCTCCAGAAGATGATACGATGGAGATAGTGATCCAGAACCTTGAGGGCCTGCTAGCAGGGATTCCAGATTACATGGGGATCGAGGAGGTCCCCAGAGCGTCCCAGATCCACACAGTAGGAGTGGAACCCAGGATGCACCACCTGTTAAGGTGGGTGACACGAGCGGTGGTGTACTATAGGGAGCACAACCCACCGCAGTAGACATGTAGGTTTTTTGTTTCCTGCTGGTGATTTTTTGAGAGACATGTGTCTCAGATGTACGGAGAACACAATCTCTACTTGGACATGTACACTTATTTTTTAGCGCCTTTGTGCGCCACACAATATCTATATATATATATATATATATATATATATATATATATATATATATATATATATATATATATATATATATACATGTTCCTATGGTATATTATTGCGCTTTATATGATTTCTTGTATGATGTTTTGATTACATGTTACGCAAATGTCTGTCTAATACATGATTAGCCAATGCATTAGTTAACGTGTTTAATCGTCGTGGAATATGCTGATATGTAATGAAATCAAAATTCCTCTCTAACAATTTAACACGTAAATACAACCTTAAAATGTGATGGTCTCTGATGGAATATCACCCATTGAGCTGGTGGACGACAAGTTGAGAGTCCAGGTTTACAACCAGTGCACGAATGCCGAGATTAATCACCTTGGCCAATAACTCAATCACAACACTATATTCAGCGACATTGTTTGTGGTACAACCTAAACACACACCATGAAGATCTATCAGCTCACCATGAGGATTGTAGATCACCCACGCCACAGAGGACAAATTGCGGGTACTGCGGCAGGCACCATCGGTGAAACCAACGTAAGGTGCACCAGACATCTGCACAAGAAGCAAAAGACACAATAAGTGGAAATCATGCCTTCACACCAAGCCAAAAAAATTAAAACACACACACACAACACACTTGCTAAAACACATGTATGTACAAACCAAAGTGCATGGAATTCACGCATAGTACTTTTTCAAGTACAGCCCATTTCGGGGCTTGTCGAGAGGATTCCCTTCATAATCAATTAGCTCATAGGCCCCTTTCTGCAAAACTCTCTTTACAATATAAGGCCCCAGCCACATGGGCTCGAGTTTGCCTGCCCCCAACTTATCATTCGCTTGATCGTAGAGCAAGACTAAATCTCCCTCAACAAAAGAACGAGGATGGACAGTATGATCAAAGTGATTTTTCACTCTCTTTTTTGTGCTTCGATAGCTAGAGAGACTAGCCGACGGGTCTCGTCCAGCCGTTCTAGGTAAAGAAGGTGTTCTTCTATCGAAGTAGTTTTGGGAAGTAGTTCGACGAACAACTTCAAAGAAGGGATCTCGCACTCGATGGGAAGGGTAGCCTCTAGTTTGTAAACTAATTGAAATGGAGTGAAACCGGTGGCATCCTTCACCGAGGTTCGGTAGGCCCACAAAGCAGAGAACAACATCAAGTGCCAGTTAGACTTGTGCATGCCAATGGTACGTTGAAGCATCGTAACTAGAACCTTGTTGATGGCTTCTACTTGGCCATTGGCCTGAGGATAGTATGGAGTCGAACTATCATGCCGTAAGCCTAGCTGGGTTGTTAGCTCGGTCATCATGTGATTACGGAAATGCTTCCTGTGATCAGTGACGATAGCCTGGGGGACTCCGAACCGTGAAATAACATGGTTAAACAAAAATTGCGCCACTGTGTGACTGTCTTCAGATAATGTGGGCATCGCCTCAGCCCATTTTGTGAAGTAATCAATAGCAACGATAATATACCCATGCCCCCAGGCCGAGTGAAGGTTACAGGTTGTATAATCAATGCCCCATTTTGTAAAAGGGTCGACGGTAACAACAGGGTGCAATGGAGCGGGAGGTGCACCCATCTTCCGCTGGCAGATCTGGCACTCGTGACAAGAGCAGACAGCAAGAATACAATCCTTAAAGATGGAGGGCCAGAAATAACCAACGTGGAGGATATTTTGAGCTGTAGCATATCTAGACATGTGACCACCACAGGCACCAGAATGGTAGTCATTCAAAACTCTCTCAGCTTCCTCGAATGTTAGGCATCGACGGAGAACGAAATCATTGCCGAGACGGTATAGGGTGTCCCCGATGATACGATAAGGCTGAGAGTGATGACGAATCCGTCGCTGAGCATCCTTAGACACATCGGGACGAAAAGAGGACGTCTGCAGATGTACAATGATATCCCCGTACCAGGGATTGAGGGTGCTAATTAGGAACAGAGTTTTGTCTAGGATATGGTCCTCTGATCGAGAGGGCGCGGTAGGAGATGGCAAAGAGCAAAGTAACTCAGCAAAGATAAGGGATTTCTTAGACTTGGTGGTGGTAAATTCCAAGTCGAACTCTTGGAGGATGACGATCCACTTCGAGTACTTGCCCCCCAACAACTGACGTGACAGAATGTACGTCATCGGGTTGCAATCAGAAACCACGGTCGTAGTACGCAACAAGATATAATGGTGGAAACATTGGATGGCACAAACAGTGGCCAATGCCAACTTCTCAACATAAGCGTATCGAGTTTCCATATCTAGAAGATTGCGGCTGAGATAATATATGACATGCTCAGTGTCATCATCGTCATCTTGAACGAGAACCATGCTAATAGTGGTATCGACAGCGGCCAAATACAGAGTATAGTCGTGATGACAATTCGGAGGATGCAACAAGGGAGCAGAAACAAGGAGACCCTTGAGACGCTTGAAAGACTCTTGAGCAGTGGCATCCCAATGAAAAGGGGTATCTCGCTTCAGTAACCACGTGAAACCTTTAGCCACTTCGGCATAGTTCGGAATGAATTGTCTTAGAAAATTTTCTTTGCCTTGCAAGCTCTGCAGTTGCTGCAAGGAAGCAGGGGGAGGAAGATTCATAATAGCCTTGACTTTAAGGGGATCCAAACGGATGCCCTCTCGGGAGACGATAAACCCCAGTAGTCTGCCTGACTCAACGCAGAAGACACATTTATGAGGATTAAGCCTGATGCAGTAATGTCGACAGCAAAGAAATATTTCGTGAAGATGAGCAGGATGGTCCTAGCGTTTTGCTGAATGAGCTGGTAGATCATCCAAGTATGGTTGTACAATGTGACGAATGTCATGAAATGCATAGGACATTGCACGTTGGAAGGTAGCACTGGCGTTCTCCAAACCGAAAGGGAGCTTTTTATAGGTGAAAGTGCCCCATGGATAGATAAAGGTAGTCTTGTGCTGATCTATGGGCGCAATATTGATCTGGTTATACCCAGAAAAACCGTCCATGAACGAATACATTTCGCTCCCAGCACACTCATCAATGAGCTGGTCAATGAAGGGTGTGTGGAAGTTATCTTTGGGACAAGCTTGGTTAATATCACGATAATCAACACAGACTCGAATGGTACCCTGTTTTTTAGTCACAGGGATGATATTGGAAACCCAGTCTATAAGTGGGATGGGGTAAATAAAACTATCCTTAAGAAGCTTTTCAACTTCTGCTTTAATGGTTGCAGCCTTTCAGGGGTGCACGGGGCGTAGACGTTGGCGAATAGGCTTAGCACCTAGATACGTAGGTATCTCATGCACCACTATGCTAGGATCAATGCAATGCATTTCTTCGTAGGACCAAGCAAAGACATCACGAAAGTCACAAAAAGATCAGTATAGAGCTGAATTTCCTCCAGAGTACAAGATACTCCGATATGGATATGCTTGACAATCCCTAGTTTCACAGAGATGTCGATGGGCTGGGTCTGTGTGATGTTTCCCATATTTCCTTCAGAGGACACTTGATAAACTTGAATGGGTGTCTGAAGAGGTTGAGATGGGAGACAAGGAGCAAACCTCTCGAGACAGGTAAGCATTTCCTGGTGGGCAGGGAGGAACGAGGAATGATGGTGATGATCAGACCAAGGGGGTTCCTCGAGAGACATGGTCTCAATAATGGCTTCATCAGAAGGAAATGTTTCCTTTAAAGGATCCGAAGAAGTGTCATCTCCAATCCAAGGGGAATGAGCGTACGAGTCGAGAGCCCTGCCCGAAGGAGCAGGTTCAGAAGGTGGAACCGATGCAGAAACAATTTCAACGTAGTTGATCTTGGCAAGACTCAATGGCATCTCATTTCCCCAAGATTCTACATGATCAGCAGGGGGAAGAACCCACGGATCAGAGCGAATGGAAATTGATAGGAGCGACGTTAGGAGGTGGGAGTGAAAAAACACCCATCAGGGGAGGATCTTTAAAAAGTCTAGCTCCCACACTCTCATATGGGACGGAGGTATGCTCCACAAAGGGCACGTTGCCTTTGGAGGAGGAAGCAAAGAGGGATAGTTCATCTAGGGTGACTATCTTCCCCTGATGAGGGAAACGAATGACACGGAATAGAGATGAAGCCATGGCTCGCATGGCATATGTCCAACTACGTTCGAGAAGGAGGTTGTAGGCAAGATTAGCATCAACAACTTCAACTTCCACTTCGACCATCTTCCCTTCCAAAGAAATGGGAAAACGTTGGAGTATACCATAAGGGTGAGACTCTCTCCCATCAAAGGCTTCCAAGGTCATAGGAGACTGGCTCAGAGTCGGAGAACCAATAACCTTCCAACAGACAACAGACATGATGCAAGTTGAAGCGCCTTCATCAATGACTGTGCGATGAATCGTTTTGGAATTAACAATGACCTATATGAGGAAGGCAATTTGGTGAGGCACTCTCAGTATATGGCTTTCCAGGTCAAAATTAATCAGACCCAAGTCAGCCGGGTCTATGCCACCGATGGCCGATAGCAAGGACTTCCTCTAAGAGGGGCAGCTCTGGAGTACTTCTAAGGCGGACATAGCTAACGGAGCCTGGGCTAAGTCCTCAATGATACTGTAGTGCTGGGCAGCACGAGCATTAGGGTTGTAAGAAGATTTCTAGAGTACACCTTTCGGAGCGGGTCGGACGGGCGTCTCAGTCCTATATCTCTCGATATGGAGCAGGCCAGAACTGGACGGAGGAGCGCTAGAGGGGACCTCAGGCTCTTTCCCGACAGGCGACGGATACTCTTTTGCCTAAGTATTGATATGGACAAGAATCATCCCAGCCATAAATACTTGAGAACCAAAGTGAGAAGAGGATTGAGATGGATCAACCACCATTTACGTTTGCTGTGAGGGAAATGGTTCTTTAAGCACAGCAGGAGTCCTAGGAGCGCCTTTCAATGAACGACTAACTTCAGACCGCCTCGAGCAGTCTTTGGTATAGTGATCCTCGTCACAGATAATACAAGGATACTTAGGCTTGTGTTTGGCACCTTCCTCGGGTGGAGGTTTAGGGGAATCCTACTTAGGTTGACCTGCTTTATTCTTTACTTTTCCCTTCTTCTTTCCTTTCGAGGCTTTGTCCGCTGTGGTGGACTGGACGACGTTAACCTCGGAAGTACTACCAGAATTAGATACAGCCTGAGAAGTATTTTCATTCGGAGCATTCGACTTTTGCTTCCTAGGGTTCGCGGAAGTTTTCTTTGAGGGCGGATTAACGGAACCGATGATACCGTCAACAGATGGTGTTGGCAGGGCTTTGGAATTTCCTGGTCTCGGGGCATCAGGAAAATAATCATATAATGTACCAGACTAGGAGTAAACCAAGTCAAGGTACTGAGCGCGCGCAATAGCTTGCTCTTCAGTTACACATGCCCCCATAGCAATGTCCCGTGCTATCGGACCGACGAATGAAGTCGTGAACCAGTCGGTAAGAAGCTGATCAGGAATCCAAAACTTAATCAAACGACGACACCATCTCCATTCATGGATATGATCAGAGATATGCATAGTTGTTGTCTGTTTTAAGGATGTCAGGAGGTGTGTGCCCATTTCATATCGAATGGGCAACTGAAAATGAGTTAAAAATGCCATAGCCAATGAGTTAAAATCCTGAAAAGATCTGCGAGATAACTCAATATACCATTTAGCAGCAGAGCCAGTGAGAGTCCTTTGAAAAAGGCGAAGCTAGATTGAATCATCAAACCATGAATTCGATGAACACCATAAATGATATGTCATGACGTGAGCTTGGGGATCTTCTCCAGCTTTACCATCGAATTTGGGACAATCATCAGGAATCTTAGTTGGAACCGGGGGCCAATACGGGTTATGAAGAATAGGATCATTGGTCAGTTTGGACACATCCAGTAATTCCAACGTTGCTAAAAAGGGTAATTGAGGGTTAAAGGACATCTGGGGCTACGGGTAGGAAGGGGTACCAGAGTTCCAGCCAGCTGGTGGTTGCCCCCACTGATTTTGTCTAGACGGATTTGACCCAGGAGGGTTTTGTCCATAGGGGTCATAAGAGGGTTGACCCTGGATTTTCCCACAACATTCCATTGATTACCAACTTGGCCTGCAGGAGCAACATAAGGTTGCTAGTAATTCTGATAAGGACTCACCTGCAGTTGTTGATAATTTTGATATGGGGAAAATTGAGTTTTCCCTTGGGATTGCTGGAAACCATAAGGCAGTTGGGCTCCAAACTGAGCCTAAGAGGCAGGCTGCATTTGATAAGCTGGTTGGGATTGAGGTCCAACCTGCATTTGAAAACCGGATTGGGTCTACGGCCCAGCCTGGGGCTGAAAACTAGGTTGAGCTTGAGAAGCAATAATCATTTGAGTGCACGGTTGAGTAGGCCCAGAAGGATGTCCTTGAGAGAACTGAGGCTGAGCCATCTGGCCAGAAGGTTGACCCAGTTGAAATTGAGATTGACCCATCTGCCCAGAAGGTTGTGCTTGCTGGGTGTTGGGCTATCCTTGCACAACTGAGGGTTGTCTTGATAGACTGGATGGTTGAGCGGACTGGACAGTTGGCTGGCCTTGCTAAACGTAAGGTTGACCAACTTGCCCAGAAGGATAACCTTGCTGGACACCAGGTTGACCTTGTTGCATTTAAGGTCATCCTGGATTACCAGAAGGTTGCACAAAATAGGTAAAAGATGGACCACCAGAGGCCAAAGGTTGTCCCTGAAAGGGTTGTCCTTATGGGCCTCCAGGTTGCCTGGATAAGACTGCCTGTAATACTGCTGCCCATGAGAGGTTTGCATGTAAGACGGTTGGCCTTGATGAGGTGGTTCTTGAAGATGTGCAGGCGATACTTGGCCACCGCCGTAACCAGTGGGGGTCCAAGAAACGGATAACAGGACCGTGACCTCAACCGCTGGCTGAGGTGGCAGAGGTCTGCGGTAATAGATAGGAGCTCCTCTAGAGTCATAATAATGAAAAGGATTTTGAGGATCCGCATTCTGAAGAGCATGTAAATATTGATCGTATGCCCCCCTGCTGGGATGGAACCAGAAGAAGGTGGGGCACCTAGTGTAGGGTCAAAAACTCCAGGTACAGATGCCGATGGGCCACTATAAGCTAACCCTGAAGAAGGTTCAGCAATAACAGTGACAACTGAGGATGCAGTAACGGCACCGACAACGGGGGTTGAAGAAGCCACACAGACAGTTGGAATAGTCGGGATGGAAGTGACAGACATATTGTGAATTTGAGGAATGAAGGACTCCGAGGTCGGAGTGATGGTGTGTGACCACATAGAACTCGTATGGGGAGTCCTAGAAGACATAACATCCCTCAACGCCTTATACACCAAGAGGGGTGATACGAAAAGGTGGAGTTTCCGCTGAGGTGGGAATTTCACCGCTCGTCGCAACAGACTCTTCACTTGTGACGGGGGATGTGTCCTCCATATCAGAAGAAGACATTGGGACTGAAACACTAGGAGGAGTACCAGGAATATCTTCTTCGGAAGGCTCCCAAACTGGGTTCCAGTGAATCTCGTAAGTCTCGTCCTCTGGAGCGTGTGAGTTAATCGGTTGGATGCTCAGAATAACAGGGAGAGTATCACTCACAACCGATACCTCAGGGGCAAAAGAAGAAGGAGACCTTTGGTCACTTGGAATGGGAGAGGGGATCGGTGATTTCGCCAAGATGATGAATTCAAAAGACCCTACTCAATCTAACGCAAACAAGATTTAACCGGGTAAATGTGAATTGTGGCTGAATAAATTTTAAGGCACAGGAACAAGACTTGACCTTTTCATTTTTAAGGAGTCGAGAAAAGGACAAAAGATGACTCTAGTCGCCTTCAAATATTTAATGAGCCTAAAGTGACAAGTGCTCAGATGGACCTTTTCTTTTAGGGAGTCCAAAAAGGAACGAAAGTGATTACTCTAAAGAACTAGGCAAAAAGGTTTACCAGACAAATCTGTAAAATTGCATATACAACTTGGCAGTCATATGAAAACCAAGGACTTTCCGTACGGTAGTCAATCTTCCCGGATGCTGTGTTCGGTACATTACGGCTTGTAAGGCGGCAGACACGGCTTCCTATGGATAAAGGATGATAACCTAGTGGGGTCTCCCCATATACTCGACGGTACGTGGGAGCACAATTTCGTACTAGACCACTATTGAGTCACAGAAGGAGGAATCACCCAACCTTGAGTGGAAACAAAAGTGACTAGGTTTAACGACGCCAGAGCATGTCTCTAGCCTAGACCTCTAAATGTGTGCGTTATGTTCCAATGTGTTGTTAGATTTATTCAGTTCATTTTAAAGTTGATCTTGGATTATGTTTCAGTTTTCAGGCCTTACCGTATGTATATAACAAAACCTAGGATGTAGCTAAAATGAATGAAATATCATTTTTCTTCAATGAACACCTACCTATGGGAGGGTAGAGAGATCATTCCCAAACCAAGAAAACCAAGGCAACAAAACAGTCACTCAATGAAAGCAGAAATCAATTCCTAAAGTGCATGGATACTACTAATGAGAGATTTAATCATTCGATTTTCAATATGCAACTTGAAATGCAAATTCACTTTCACTTTCGCATGCTAAATGAAATGCAATCTTTTTGATTTCGATGCCTTTAATCTAAAAGAAACCAATAAGCAACAAACAAATGTGGTAAAACGGTTGATCCAAACAATTTTAATCTATGTCCGGGTAGTGAAGAGAAATCAAATCAATGATGAGATTGGTACAATAACAATCACTAAACAATCAAACAAAAGTAAGCAAAGGGGAAGGCTCAATCAAACCAATAGCAAGCAGCAAACGAATCTTTGCAAACAAGCAACCAAGCGAAACTGATCCAAAGGACTTGAAACAATAAAACTAGGTCACAAAGAAAAAAGACAAGATTCGTTCAACAAAGCTCACAAGAGAGTGCCTCAACCTCAGAACAATGAAAAACAAGTCATCAACCAAGTGAGAACAACAAGGGACTAGCAAGACTGATGGATTAAGGAGGCAGAATTGAAAAATTCAACTCTACCGCGATCAGCGCGGGAAATACACTAGCAATAAAGCGCTGACAAGGAACAATACGCAGTAAAAAAGCAATGTCAGTGCGGAAGTACACGCCTTTTCCGCAATGTTCCAATTTACAGAACCGTCGTGACTGTTAAGTGTAATTACGTGACAAACAAGATATTACAAAAGAGGTGACGTGATGATAGCGTGACTGTTAAATTAAAAGCTGCGATGATGTTTAAAACGACAATAGGTGAACCAAAAACTCCCAATCAAAAACAATCAATCTTTAAGCAAATAAGGACATTTCCCAGATCAGGCCAGGAAACTCAGAAAACAAGTAACTAATCCCAAAAATCTAAAAGAGAGTAAGACAAAAACAAGGCAAGAGTAAACAAGAAAAGAACAAAGGCCAGCTCCCCAGCGGAGTCGCCAATTTGTGATGCAGGAAAGTGTTCCCTCTGCAGACATAGGCAACCCCTCTAGCCCTAGAGTGGGTCTAGTCATAAACAAGGACAAATCAACAACAGTTTTCCTTAAACAGTTCAAGTTGGAGGCCTACCTCAACCGGTGGTCGATGGAGTTCCGTTGCGCTGCTCCAGCTTCCGCTTCCTTCTTCTAATGAGTAATCAACTTGAAACAATGCAAAGGAAATACAACAAAGCACGTAACCGGAACAACAATGATCTATTTACTCATAAAGTCAAGAAGTCATGAGCTATCAAGTACATTACATACAAGATGTAGGAAAACATCATTGATTGCATTAATTATGAAATAGAGTAAGCTTACAACCAAGGTCTTGACGTCACAAGCCTACTCAGAGGGGTCCAGCCAACATGTTCTTCAAGCATTCACTCTTGAAGATGGATCTCCCAATACACAAGTCTCTCTCACTCACAAGTTTTACACAATATCAAAGGCACTTCACAACCTTCGTCAAGCTATCAACAAACCCACACTTGTCGCACTCACACCAGCTATCTAGCAAACTCACAGTACTATTAGCAACACTCCAAAGACTAAGGATTCCAAACTAGTAGCACATAGCAATGGTGAGAGTTTAAATAGGAGAAGGAGTCTCCATGAAAGGTGGGAGGATGAGCTTATCTCCAAGGAAGGTAGCACAAATGACGGAACAGCCATGCCAGAGAAAGGAGGGTGACATAAACTAGGCCAACAACTAGGTCTGGAGTCATCTGGAAGGCCGACTATTGGAACAAATTTGCCCAAATTGGATCATCGCGGGCACATAACTGGTCTGCCACGCTAACGTCGCTATTGCATAACGGAGATAGTCAGGTCATCGCAGGAAACCACAAGTGACAGTGGCACTGGCACATGAAATTCGACCATCGCGGGAATCACTTGTACTTCCGCGATGGCAGTGCTTCTAGACTGTTTTGGAGCACCCTTTAGCACGTTTATTTGGCCAATAGACACGATGATGCAGAAACCTTTGGAAAAGTGGGTCATTTGCAACATCAGAGAGCATGAGCATGAATGATTTTTGACTCATGACACAGTAGGAAGACTAGGATGAAGGTAGTGACAAATTACTGTGTAACAAACATGCTTACAACAAAGAAAAACACTCTTCTACACAAAGATCTCCTTTTGAGACCTGTTTTGGTTTCACACCAAGGTCTCCTTTGGATTTTGTCTTTGGTAAAGATACCATGGTTGATGGACACAGTGATGTGGACAAGGCAACTAGGTTCATTGAACAGATCCAGGAGATCCACCAGGCAGTATAGGAACAGTTGGAAAAGAGCCAAGCCAAGTACAAGGCTAGGCATGATAAACATCGGATGAAGCATAGTTTTCAAGTTGGAGACCAAGTTTGGTTGTGTATCAGCAAGGACAGGATGCAAGGTGAAGGTAAAAAGCTAAATCCTATCAGGTATGGACCTTTTAGGATACTTGAGAAGACTGGTGAAAATGATTTTCGCCTTGATCTACCAGCTTACATGCACATCTACTCAGTCATAAATGCAGATTTCTTGAGATTGTTTGAACCCTCAATGATTGAGGACCTTGAAGAGTAGAGTCAATTGCCTTCTATTGATGACCTGCTACCTGAATATCTTAATGAATTGCAGGAAGATACAGTGTTGGACAAGAAGGTGAGGACGACGTGCAGGGGAGATGTGGAATACCTCAGGATTGGGCTCAAAGGTTCAAAGCCGAGCAATGCAAAGTGGATTGAGATTGGGCAAGTGAGAAAACAATACCCTCACTTAGTCGATGCTTGAAAACCAACTTTTGGTGGTCCAAAATCTTTTTTAGTGCGAAGTCCGTGATCCGAATCGGATCCATAAACAACTGTCAAGGAACCATGACTGTATCAAGTCGGCAAAATTCTCTAAAGAATTCCAAAACGGCGATCAAAAACACCTTGAACCAGTGGCAATGGCAGCCAACGTGGAAAGACGAGGACCTCGGTTAAAGCTCGCTGACCGAGGCCCATGGTGACTGTGCAGGAGGTCAAAGTAGCCCCTAGGAGCCCCAGATTGGGAAAAGGAGGTGATTTCATTGCTGGGGGAACAAGGCCATAATGGAGGAAGCCCGAGCACTCAAACGCATGGGGAGTTGGAGAACCACGGGTGAAAGGAAAAAGTGAAAAAAGTACAAAGGCGGGACTCACGCTCTGGAAACCAACGGTACTGATCGGGGTGCCTACAAACAGTAAGAGGTTTTGGACGAGAGCAAAGCGATTCCATTCATCGAACAACGCATGGAAAGTGGAGGTGAGAGAAAACCGCCATTGATTGTGTGCTATCGGTCGAGCAAGTCAACCACGTGAAACATGCGTATGGTGTCGGATCTAGAGGCCCCAGATCAGATGGCTGAAATTGCGCCCGATGGGGGAAGCAGAACTGACGAAGGAATGAGCCACTTTTTAGAAAGATTTGGAGTCCGTTTGACTTCCATGGTGGAGGAAGACTTCATCCATGACGTAACTGAAGAAACGAACTGACGAAGTAGGCTGGTGCTCTTTAGAGGAGGACATGTGGCCACTCCCTGAGCGCTGATGATGAAATCGAACAGGGAACTCTAAGCGCAGCTGTAGAAGGTGAATCAACAGAGGTGGAAGAGGCACTGAACAATCTTGGAATGAATGGCCTAAAAGCTCTGAACAATGACAAAATACACAGTAGTCGAGAGACAAAGAAGGGGAATAGTTGTTATAGACATTTTTGTGCCTTGCAGCTCCAAGCATTGAAATTTCCATAAACAAGGGCTCCTAAGTCCCTAAAAGTGTTGTTCTAACCCCTAAAGGAACAAGGTCAACAAATTACAGCTTCTCCCAGAAGTTCTCCATGAAAAACTACTCAAAATTGGTCAAAACTGGAACAGTGCACTTGCTCCATGGCCAGGGTGCGCTGCATCGCACCTTGTACACACGGGAAGTGAATTGCAGTGCACCTAAATACACTGTGAGGGTGCGATGGATGGGAAAAGACAAGTGGAGGAGACAGTTTGCGAAGTGGATGATCATGGAATCTTCCAGAAACTTCTCCTGGGACACTTGCCTCTCAAAATCGCCCAAGGATGAGTAAGAGATCAATGAGATCTCCAAGTGGCATCAAGAACTATCAGAGAGAAGACACTAATCAAAAACCCAGAGCTGACTCACACCTCTGCAAATATCTATATATAGATCTCTCATCCCAGAGATCCAGAGGTTAGGGGCTGGAATTTTGTACATTGCAAAGAATTGTTGTTGGTTTTGATATAGATATCAGAGTATTGGGTGATTTATGCTTTGTTGGAGGTGAAGAGGGGCTTCTTTGCTAAGATGTTGATGCTAGATCAGGAATCATCGGTTGTAACTCCTCTTGGATCTTCTTGTTATATCAATAAAACTATTTGAGTTTCTCCTACATGCTTGTGTATCATTGATGCTTGTTACATTTGTATGTTTAGCTTAAATCTGATCCTAAGCTATTTATGAATATAGATCCATGTCTTTGTGTAGTTTTCTTCTTCTATGATCTTACAGGAACTTGGTGAAGCTGGGCAAGTAAGGAAGCAGGTAGCTGGAAGCTGTCAAAGAAGAGAGGGATTGGATCAAAGGAATAGCGCAAGACACAGGTCGGTTCCTTCTATCCCCCTCTATCTTTAATTCATAAAGGAAATACAAAAGTAGTTTTCTCTGTTTGTTTTTAAGGTAACTGTCACACCTTAGTGGGATAGAGTCGTTCTGAATAGACACTTTTCCCGGTAACAAAATGGCGACTCCACTGAGGACAATTGTCTAATTAGTTTGTTTGTGTATCTTTTATTTTTTATTTCATAAACTTAGAAGTAGAAATCGAACTGTATTTGCCATTAACAAATGCAAAGTAGACATCTGCTACTTCAATCCATTCACTGGATCTGTTTATGATTTGAACAGCTGATTCACAAATGATTTGATTACCCTTTGTGATAGCTTTCAGACCTTCTTTAGATCTACCCTCTGATTGTGCATTACTGATTTCTTTTACTCGGCCAAAAACCAAAGACTAAACTGTAAACCGTGACCCAGAACCCGGATAGAATTCTCGTTTCTGCCCCAGCGCAGGCACTTTGAAGAGTTCCTACATTTCAACGCAGTTCCCGAGAGGGAAACCTGCGCTGCAATCCAGTTTCTCTGTGTTACGGGTGCGCTGATCAGACTAGCCCTGTGCAGCTGAGGTTCTTGTGCTTCATTCTTTCCAATTTTGTCTCTGATTTTTGCAGCCTGTGATCAGTGTATGTGTTTGTTTAAAAACCCCTTTTCCTTGCTATAATTCCGCCTCCTTTGTACAAAAAGAATGTAGATGTTTTTGTGTGTTTGTTGAGTCGTTTACAGTTTTCCAATGCAAAAGTAGAATAGTCATACTGTCGTCCTTTGATTTAGATCTGTCGCAAGTGTCGATTTTGATCATAAGAGAAAGTTTATTTGCTATTGACAGTCGATTATGCTTTTACTTTTGCCTTTGGTTTGAATTTGTGACTTTCTAGTGTCGAAACGAGTATTTATTTCAAAATCATAAAGTGTCGTAATCATCTCTACCTTTTGATTTCGAAAAGAAGCTTGTTTGTGTTTGTCACTTGAAAGCAAATTCAGATTTGTACATCAACTTTCTTTTTAGGCATCAATATTAAGAAAGTGAAAAATAAAACACATGCATGTGCATTTGCATATTGGCAGTCTGTTTGGCTTGATTTAGGAAAGTGCATTTACAGTGTGCTCTTTGCTCTTTGTGAAAAGATTGTGTCTTTCTTTTCCCCTTGTAGCTAGGATTTTCATTGCTGAAAAGAGATAAAAGTTTGCTTATCATCTTTAGATTTCAATTTAGGAGTTACATCTACATATCGTGGTGAACCCAAAAGGAAAACTTCATAAGAAAGATCAATTTAAAATAAATTCAATGAATCTAACAACGCTTTGGAACTTAACGCACAACATTTAGAGGTCTAGGCTAGAGACGTATTCCAGCGTCGTAAAGCCTGGTAACTGTTGTCCTCACTGATGGTTGGGTGATTCCTCCACTTTGAGACGATAAGTGCCAGTATGGACTTGTGCTCCCACGTACCGTCGAGTATATATTGGGAGACCCCTATAGCTTAAATCCTTTATCCATAGGAAGCCGTGTCTGCCGCCCTATCGATCGCAATGCACTGAACACAGCATTCGGGAAGATTGACTGCCGTACCGTAAAAAGTATTCTGCATTTTTGCGATTGGTTTGGTACTCCCTCTACCTAGATCTCCAGAGCAGTCCCTTTCGTTCCTTTTCAGACTCCTTAACGGAAAAGGTCCATCTGAGCACTTGTCACTTCAGGCTCATTAAAAATCGAAGGAGACTAGAGTCATCTTTTGTTTTTTCTCAACTCTTAAAAACTGAAAAAACAAGTTGTGTTGAAAGCGTCTAAAATTCATTTAATTCGGAAACATACTTCCCCTTTTTATTTTAGTTGATCGAGTAATCTGCAATCGTGGAAGAAAGTCAATTGAAATCCCGTCGTTCGCGGAGGCTTACGAGTCAACCGTCTTTGTCTACGGAATCGAAACCAGTACGGACAAAGCAAACTCATTTAACCGGTTCCAAATCTCCTATTAAAGTTAGAACAAGTGTTCCAACGACATCAGAGACTCCGGTTACTCCAAACATTTCTGGAATCCCTGCCTCTACAGAAGAAGTTCAACAGCCACGGAGGGACAGTGATACTGATCCTAGTCTGAGAGTGAACACTTGTGTTACCAAACCAGTTCCATCTACAACCGGTTCGGAGAGTCTTACTCTTCAAACATCTGTCGCTGTCGATTCCATACCTTCTTTGGCACCAGAAATATTTTACGGACCCGACGGTCTTCCCCTTCCACCTGGTCTGATTGCAATTGAAGAAATTGTAGAAGATCCTCAAACAAGTACTCCAACGCACTTTGGAGTCGGGATCACTCTATATCCTTCTTCATCAGAGGTTAGTCTACCACCAGCGGAAGCTCCTGTAGAATCGCTAGGTAATCTTTTGGATAGACTACAAATGTCTGAACAACCGTCAACATCTAGGACTGTGTCATCCGACACAGCGACGGCGGAACTCCCTGCTGTCACTCCGACAATGTTCGTCGGCATACCATCTGTCCCGACTAGCTCTCAATCGCTAGAAGGAGCCCACTCAGGGGCTATTTCGACGACATGGTCAGTTCCTATTTCTTCATCCAGATTATCATCTGGTATTTCTTATGTTGAAACTCAACAAATTGATCCAATGTGTCTTCAAAGGCCAATCTACCCTTTAAGTACTGGATTTCCACCATATGGAGGGCAGTATGCCTTTTCATTGTTCCCTCCCAGAGAACAACCATATGCGAGTTTACAACAAACTTCAGGTCAAACTGGAATTACATCCAGCGGTTGGGTACCAATACTGCCTCAGCAACCAAGGGTTGTATATTCAATGCAACCAGTCCATCCTGTGTCGAATATTCCCACTATACCTGCTACGGTGACTGCGTCGCAAGTACAAGCGCTACCTGTTGTATGTGAACCCCAAGTTTCTCGGGTTGCAATAAAACAACCTCTTGTCTCGACGACTCAATCACAAACTCAGGTTAGTGCCTCCTTATCTAGAGCGACTCAGGCTCAAACAAGTACTATAACTCCTCATCTTGGTCAGTCATCCTGTATTGGACAACAGCAAATGGTCCAACAACCAGGACTGGTTCAATCTCAACAACCGCAATTCCAGCAATCATATCAAGGACCTGAGCAACAAGTCTTTGTAAGTAATGGGAAACTGCATTTCCAAAATGGTTATCAACAACCATACTATAATGGTTATGCCCATCAACCTTGTCAAAGTTGCCAGCATCAAATACATTATGCTGGTATGCAAAGACCCACTGCTCAGGAGATTCCATCTTATCCTGGGTATGCTTCGCCTAACCTGAATCAACAGTTGCCCTTTGTAGCAACTCTTGAAATACCAGATCTAAACTGGCTGACGAATGATCCAATTTCTTATGCCCCTTGGTGGCCAGTGATTCCGCATAAACTTCCGTAAGATATTCCTAAATTTAATGGAAATCCGGGTGAAGACCCGTCAAATCATGTGATGACATTTCATCTGTGGTGTTCATCAAACACCCTAAATGATGATTCGATTAGGCTTCGCCTTTTTCAGAGGACGTTAACTGGTCCGGCAGCAAAATGGTATATCGAATTGCCCAGAGCTTCGTTTGACAACTTCAGTACCCTAGCCACAACCTTTTTAACCCATTTTCAGTTACCGATAAGGTACGAAACGGGAACAGAACTTCTTACCAATTTCAAACAAACAATGGCCACTCACATATCTGATCATATTCATGAGTGGCGACGTCGTCGTAGAATGGTAAAAACGTATGTTCCTGATCAGCTTTTAGCTTAATGGTTTATTAAGTCTTTGTTACCTTCCATTACAGAAGATGTGGCAAAAGGGGGAGTCATCACCGAAGAGCAAGTTATTGCTCGTGCGCAATATTTGGACTTGATTTACACTCAGTCTGGCACACTCTATGACAAAATACCTGACGCTCCTAGACCGGAATTCTTAGTCCCTCCTCCTAAATCAAACAATGACTCTCATGCCGGCGATGGCATGATTGGCGCAACAGACACGAAATCGACAAAGGCTACATCTAAAAAGGCCCGTAGGATTTCCAGTCAAAATGCAAATGAGGAACTTCTTGCCTTGGAAGTAAATGCTGTGTCGACCGACAAGGGCAAACAACTGAAGCAACCAGGGGGCAAGAAGAAAAAGAAAGGGAGAAAAAAGAAGCAGGATGAATCATCTCCTGAAAAACCTTCTACAAACCCTTCTGGGCAAAGGAAATCCCCTGCGGGGTGTCATATATGAGATGAGGATCATTGGACGAGAGATTGTCCACATAAAGCTGAAGTTAAGAAACTCTTTAATAGTTCAAAAACCTCAGCAGTATTGACTGATCCGTTTCCAAACCCGGGAACCAAACTGGTTGCTAATCAAAATGCTTCTCGATCCCAAGTTCTTATGTTGTCTATCTCAGATCAGCAAAATGATGCTTTGACAGGGAATAAAGATTACGGGAATCCAAAACTGTCGAATAACAAGGCTAATGAACAACCTGGTAGTTCGACAACAACTTTGACTGAAGTTGTGCCACCCATCATTCCTGAACCAATGATAAAGTCGCCAAAGGGAGTAGTACACAAATCGACATTTAATCCTCGTGCAAAAGTAGCACAGAATTATAATATAGTAGAGGACCTGGCCCAATCGCCGTCCGCTATGTCGACACTTGAGGTACCGCAAAATTGCCCCTCCCAAAAGCAAGCTTTATTATCAGCAATAGGTGGGATTGGCCCAATGGATTCCAATCTTGTGGCCTTTGATCATAAAGGATATGACCCTCAATTACCAGCTCAACTAGCTTTCCTTATTTAAGTGAAAGCCCTCAACAAAACTGTTCATCGAACAATTATTGATGAGGGGGCATCCACATGTATTATGTCGATGAGTTGCTGGAAAAATTTAGGCTCACCACCCTTGTCGCGATCTTCAACAATGTTAAAAGCATTTGATGGACGATCATACACTCCATACGGGATTTTAAGTAACTTGCAAGTTGAACTGGGGGGCAAAAAAGTAGAAATTGATGTTGAAGTAATCGACAGAAACCTCGATTACAACATCCTACTGGGAAGGCCCTGGATATATTCCATGGCCGCAGTTGTGTCGACCTACTTCAGGAAGATTGCATTTCCCTTTCAAGGAGGAATTACAATTGTCGACCAACAAACATTTCTCCCCAACAGTTCACAACTTACGGGAAGCATTCCAATGATCCATGGAAGCAATCATTCGCTTCAAAATATTGGAGTAGGTCTCCTAAAATACCCTGCCTTAATGGGTACTTTTGCCCTACCACCTCCGAATAATCTGACGGAAGTGGCCACAGTTGAAACCTGCAATATTTAATCTTCTATATCTAATGGGTTCAGAAGATTCCTAAACATTTTGTCAGCATGGATCATCGCCATTTTAGAAATATTGTAGCAATCAATTTTCTTGGCTTGGGGGGAAAACCCAAATCAATGCTCATCGAGTGTTTGGATAGATAGGTCTAAGGAATATGGTACCTCTTCGGATCCTTGGTCGCATGTACATTCTACAGACGAAGGAATCATTCAAACAATGATGGTATGAGAGGCACCATCAGAAGATTACCACCATCGCTCCCATCTTCCGGATTACAACAAAGATCATTCCAATAACCTTAATCATCCTTCAGTTTTTGATTTTCTATCAAATACTGTAAACACAGTGGATTATGAGGATAGTTCTTTTACTGTGTCAACCTCATTAAAAAATGAAACAAATCCCCTTTCCAAGTCTCAAAGGTAAACCTTCATTCCAACCACCGAGTTGAATGCAATGAAGCTTGGGGGGCATGCACCTCGATTTGCATTATTATGCTGGGGACGTGCAAACTTATCACGAGCAGTGTTACTGTAGGGTTCAAGCTCGTTAAAAAATAAACCCACCACGAGCAGTGTTACTGCAGGGTTCAAGCTCGTTAAAAAATAAACCCGCATCGAGCAGTTTTAGCACATAGTTCAAGCTCGTTAAAAAATAAACATAAGACATGAGCAAATGTTTCCACCCGCGTTTAAGCTCATTAAAAAATGAACTATTCCCCGGTAAATAACCACCGTGAATGTATTACTTCAGCCATTAAAGCCTTGGTTGTGTTTGCACCATCACCTCCACTTTTACATTGGCCGATCATTCACCTCCATTTGATTCTTTACCCATTTTGAGGAATAGCTGCGAAGAGTGATTTCACTAGCCATCCTTGTGACACTGTCGTGATGGGAAAATTCCAAACCTTACCTGGAATCAGCTGCTACCCATTTTATCACTCGTTCCTCAAAAGACGAGTCTTCTTTAAGCTCTTTTCAACTGACTCATAAAATATGAAAGAATTGCCGAGTCCTTGGCCTTCCAGCTCGTTAAAGGGATAGGAAGTGCTATCCCTCCTCTAGATTTTAATCTTTTTGGACCTAAGGGATTATTGCACAAAAAGATCGAGCGCTTGATTTGTTCGGCTCGTTAAAACTATCAAAAATTCATCCCTTCTGTATTGTTTTATAATTTTTCGGACTTAAGGGATTAGATGACGAAAAAGGAATTTTGGAGTTACCTTTACGTACCTTTTCAGACTCTCTAAAAATGAAAAGGACCGAGTTATCTTTGTCGTTAAACTCGTTAAAAAGATTAATAGCGACAAACTTGTCTTTAGACGAGAATGAGTTTCACTATCGCTAGGCTCGTTAAAACATAGCGATGGGTTTGCCCGAAGGGAAAATTATAGAACAAGCATATGTTATCCTCCTCAAGCTTGACAAAAATAAAGAGGTACTGGTCAGCAATGACTGGGGAAAAATTGGGAAGAAAACTCAAAGAATCTTTATTGGTAGCAAGTCGCTCTTGAACATGACACTTCCACTCCGTGTCCGAGTCGGGTTGGGTTGTTTCATTCACCGGTCACATCGCCATGGTCACACCATACCATCCACATTTGGGGTTAATGCTACCAATCCATCACATCAGTGTCGCCGACATGTTCAAGAAAAGTCATCCAGAGAAGTCACCTGTGTCCCACCCACTACCATACATTATACTCCATTCTTTCATGACCGCCACCCTGAACCATATATCATCAGATTGTTTTCACCTCCATCAAAATCATTTGCTCCGTTCCGTGTCATTGATGTGGGATTCATTAAGGCCCTCCTGTGACGGATCACTTCTTGTCGACATCAGCTCATTGTCCAAGAAGTTGGTCTAGGAACACCCCATTCAGTACTTTGAAGCTTGCATGCCTTAATGGCAAGTTTCTCACTTCCGGCGACAGGTTTACATCAACGGCCTTCGACCGAAAGATTTTGCGTGGTGTTCGACGCCAAGTCCTTTATTCACACCACGTGAATTGTACTGTAGTACCTTGAGGGTCATTATCATTATCGGTGATTCCTCTCGCGCTTGTTAACAGTTTACATCATTGACTGGTAATCAAGCGATGTCTTTCCATGTTCGACTTCAAAACACTTCTCACATGGATCAAATTGTAGTTCGAGTGAAGATCGGACGAGATTGAAGACCCCGGATCTAGTTTCATCCATCTGGGCTGCGGTATATGTCTAGTCAATTTAACGTCTTAAATTGCTCTACATAAATTATCAATCCGGGTATCGTAAACTGATGAAGTGTGGTGCACTATATGTGCTTAGTTAACCTTTCTCTTACTTCGTTGTTTTATAGTTTATGTTGTTTTTGGGGTTTTGTTCTTGTTGGTTTTCTAAAGTGTTTAATGCAACTAGTTCAATCAAAATAAAATGCAATAATCAAATAATGAGAGAATGACTATGAGACCCAGTATCCTTGCTGCTTTAGCAAAAGGACAAGATGATTCTATCACGTCATTAGTTCATTAAAAGGTTATGTGCATCACTAATCTAAAATCAACTTGAAAGCAATTTATGTACAATAATATACATGTTAAAAAGAAAATAAAATGCAGTAATTCAAACTGTACATTAATATACATGAAATCAGAAAAGGAAATACAAGAAATTAAAGTGACAACTATACAAGGCAGGGGCCCCCTACCACCTATGAAATCAAATGCTTAAAGGAAAATAAAGACATCAAATAAAGGACTAATGACATCGGCCCAGTATCTCTGTTGCTGATTTAAAATGAAAATGAAATGTGAAATCTAAGTGACACTACATAAAGGAGACAAATCACACTACTTTAACCTTTTCTTAACCTTTTTGCCTTTCAGCTAGTTATGAACAAGTCAGCAATGTGAGTCTTAAAGCAAACTAAACCAAGTTGTACTAGGTGATATTTTGGCTCCAATAAAGTTATTTGATTATGGAAAAAGAACCATCAATAGATGAACAACTTGATATCTAAGAGAAAAAAGTGAAGTGCAAGTTAAAGAAATGATACTAATGAAAATCAAACTATAGAAAAATAAAAGTCAGAAACATAGAAAAGATGATCACACATGCCACTAGTCATTGAAATCAAAGTAAAATTAAACACACTTGCATGAATTGAAATTGCATGAATGAAAAATCTAATCTACCTTACATTCTACAAAGCAATATTTACAAAATGAAATCTACTCTACTTACATCCTAATATGCTCCATGACATCTACTTCACATCTCCTTCCACGTTGAGAACATCAAAGCTTTATTCAATTTCTTCAAAAGTACAAAGTACAAAAGCTTTCAAAAGCCATCAAGGAAGAACTACAAACTTGAGAACCAGAAACTAAAAGACTAAAAAGGACTAACTAATGAAGGAGAGAGATCTCCTATTTATACAAAAAGATGAGAGCCATCTCATTAATGAGAGTCCATGAATCTCTCCCTCTACCTCTAGAGTCCTAATCAAAATAGGAACTGATAAGACACATGTCTTCTTAGAGTTACAATACAATTAGGAGATGTGACACATATCCTCATGATCCCATGATTCTTTCCAACCAAATTCGAATTTGGCCTTAGAGTGCCACATAATGGTCTTCTAGAAGTCTCCTTTCAACCTACATATGTCAACAACCTCAACCCATTTGTTAGGTATAAGCATATGCACATTATTTTCTAATGTTTAACCACAAATTCACTTAAAAGGCTTAGAAATAATAATGATTGGAAAAACATAAAGGTGGCCCAATGATAATGAAAGTGGGATGAATGTGGTGACATAGTAGTGAAATGGAGGTGAAATGGAAGTGATATAATGGACATAATAGTGAAAGTGTAATGCAAATGAATGACATTTTCAGGACTCAACAGTATATATTCAGGAAAATAAAGACATTAAATATACAGCATTGCAGCAAAGATAATCATCCTACCAAAAGGATGATGGCTCTATCAGAATCATCAGTCTACAATTAGACGATTGTCTGTCCTATGTACATGAAAATGAATTTATAAAGCTGAGCATGGGAATGCCCGCCTCAGCTAGATCATGAAAACAGTATGAAGATAATGTATTGTATTGTATCTTATTACAGGTCTCCTCCCAGCATTGAAAGAACTTTGGATCCTCATAATAAAGCATTTCACCCGATTAACGGCCTCATACTTTAGGGGGCAAGTGTTATAGACATTTTTGTGCCTTGCAGCTCCAAGCATGAAATGTCCATAAACCAAGGGCTCCTAAGTCCCTAAAAGTGTTGTTCTAACCCCTAAAGGAACAAGGTCAACAAATTACAGCATCTCCCAGAAGTTCTCCATGAAAAACTACTCAAAATTGGTCAAAACTGGATCAGTGCACTTGCTCCATGGCCAGGGTGTGCTGCATCGCACCTTGTACACACGGGAAGTGCATTGCAGTGCACCTAAATACACTGTGAGGGTGCGATGGACGGGAAAAGACAAGTGTCGGAGATAGTTTGCGAGGTGGATGATCATGGAATCTTCCAGAAACTTCTCCTGGGACACTTGCCTCTCAAAATCGCCCAAGGATGAGTAAGAGATCAATGAGATCTCCAAGTGGCATCAAGAACTATCAGAGAGAAGACACTAATCAAAAACCCAGAGCTGACTCACACTTTTGCAAATATCTATATATAGATCTCTCATCCCAGAGATCCAGAGGTTAGGGGCTGGAATTTTGTACATTGCAAAGAATTGTTGTTGGTTTTGAGATAGATATCAGAGTATTGGGTGATTTATGCTTTGTTGGAGGTGAAGAGGGGCTTCTTTGCTGGGAGGTTGATGCTGGATCAGGAATCATCGGTTGTAACTCCTCCTGGATCTTCTTGTTATATCAATAAAACTATTTGAGTTTCTCCTACATGCTTGTGTATCATTGATGCTTGTTACATTTGTATGTTTAGCTTAAATCTGATCCTAAGCTATTTATGAATATAGATCGATGTCTTTGTGTAGTTTTCTTCTTCTGTGATCTTACAGGAACTTGGTGAAGCTGGGCAAGTAAGGAAGAAGGTAGCTGGAAGCTGTCAAAGAAGAGAGGGATTGGATCAAAGGAATAGCGCAAGACAGAGGTTGGTTCCTTCTATCCCCCTCTATCCCTAATTCATAAAGGAAATACAAAAGTAGTTTTCTCTATTTGTTTCTAAGGTAACTGTCACACCTTAGTGGGATAAAGTCGTTCTAAATAGACACTTTTCCCGGTAACAAAATGGCGACTCCGCTGGGGACGATTGTCTAATTAGTTTGTTTGTGTATCTTTTGTTGTTTATTTCATAAACTTAGAAGTAGCAATCGAACTGCATTTGCCATTAACAAATGCAAAGTAGACATCTGCTACTTCAATCCATTCACTGGATCTGTTTATGATTTGAACAGCTGATTCACAAATGATCTGATTGCCCTTTGTGATAGCTCTTAGACCATCCTTAGATCTACCCTTTGATTGTGCATTACTGATTGCTTTTACTCGGCCAAAAACCAAAGACTAAACTGTAAACCGTGACCCAGAACCCGGATAGAATTCTCGTTTCTGCCCCAGCGCAGGCACTGTGAAGAGTTCCTGCATTTCAGCGCAGTTCCCGAGAGGGCAACCTGCGCTGCAATCCAGTTTCTCTGTGTTACAGGTGCGCTGATTAGACTAGCCCTGTGCAGCTGAGGTTCTTGTGCTTCATTCTTTCCAGTTTTGTCTCTGATTTTTGCAGCCTGTGATCAGTGTATGTGTCTGTTTAAAAACCCCTTTTCCTTGCTATAATTCCGCCTCCTTTGTACAAAAAGACTGTAGATGTTTTTGTGTGTTTGTTGAGTCGTTTACAGTTTTCCATTGCAAAAGTAGAATAGTCATACTGTTGTCCTTTGATTTAGATCTGTCGCAAGTGTCGATTTTGATCATAGGAGAAAGTTTATTTGCTATTGACAGTTGATTATGCTTTTACTTTTGCCTTTGGTTTGAATTTGTGACTTTCTAGTGTCGAAACGAGTATTTATTTCAAAATAATAAAGTGTCGTAATCATCTCTACCTTTTGATTTTGAAAAGAAGCTTGTTTGTGTTTGTCACTTGAAAGCAAATTCAGATTTGTACATCAACTTTCTTTTTAGGCATCAATATTAAGAAAGTGAAAAATAAAACACATGCATGTGCATTTGCATATTGGCAGTCTGTTTGGCTTGATTTAGGAAAGTGCATTTACAGTGTGCTCTTTGCTCTTTGTGAAAAGATTGTGTCTTTCTTTTCCCCTTGTAGCTAGGATTTTCATTGCTGAAAAGAGATAAAAGTTTGCTTATCATCTTTAGATTGCATTTTAGGAATTACATCTACATCTCGTGGTGAACCCAAAAGGCAAATTTCATAAGAAAGATCAACTTAAAATAAATTCAATGAATCTAACAACGCTTTGGAACTTAACACACAACATTTAGAGGTCTAGGCTAGAGATGTATTCCGGCGTCGTAAAGCTTGGTAACTGTTGTCCTCACTGATGGTTGGGTGATTCCTCCACTTTGAGACAATAAGTGTCAGTACGGACTTGTGCTCCCATGTACCGTCGAGTATATATTGGGAGACCCCTATAGGCTTAAATCCTTTATCCATAGGAAGCCGTGTCTGCCGCCCTATCAATCGCAATGCACTGAACACAACATTCAGGAAGATTGACTGTCGTACCGTAAAAAGTATTCTGCAGTTTTGCGACTGGTTTGGTACTCCCTCTACCTAGATCTCTAGAGCAGTCCCTTTCGTTCCTTTTCAGTCTCCTTAACGAAAAAGGTCCATCTGAGCACTTGTCACTTCAGGCTCATTAAAAATCAAAGGAGACTAGAGTCATCTTTTGTTTTTTCTCAACTCTTAAAAACTGAAAAAACAAGTTGTGTCGAAAGTGTCTAAAATTCATTTAATTCAGAAACATACTTCCCCTTTTTATTTTAGTTGATCAAGTAATCCGCAATAGTGGAAGAAAGTCAATTGAAACCCCATCGTTTGTGGAGGCTTACGAGTCAACCGTCTTTGTCTCCAGAATCGAAACCAGTACGGACAAAGCGAACTCGTTTAACCGGTTCCAAATCTCCTATTAAAGTTAGAACAAGTGTTCCAACGACATCAGAGACTCCGGTTACTCCAAACATTTCTGGAATCCCTGCCTCTATAGAAGAAGTTCAACAGCCACGGAGGGACAGTGATACTGATCCTAGTCTGAGAGTGAACACTTGTGTTACCAAACCAGTTCCATCTACAACCGGTTCGGAGAGTCTTACTCTTCAAACATCTGTCGCTGTCGATTCCATACCTTCTTCGGCACCAGAAATATTTTACAGACCCGACGGTCTTCCCCTTCCACCTGGTCTGATTGCAATTGAAGAAATTGTAGAAGATCTTCAAACAAGTACTCCAACGCACTTTGGAGTCGGGATCACTCTATATCCTTCTTCATCAGAAGTTAGTCTACCACCAGCGGAAGCTCCTGTAGAATCGCTAGGTAATCTTTTGGATAGACTACAAATGTCTGAACAATCGTCAACATCTAGGACTATGTCATCTGACACAGCGACGGCGGAACTCCCTGCTGTCACTCCGACAATGTTCGTCGGCATACCATCTGTCCCGACTAGCTCTCAATCGCTAGAAGGAGCCCACTTAGGGGCTATTTCGATGACATGGTCAGTTCCTATTTCTTCATCCGCATTATCATCTGGTATTTCTTATGTTGAAACTCAACAAATTGATCCAATGTGTCTTCAGAGGCCAATCTACCCTTTAAGTACTGGATTTCCACCATATGGAGGGCAGTATGCCTTTTCATTGTTCCCTCCCAGAGAACAACCATATGCGAGTTTACAACAAACTTCAGGTCAAACTGGAATTACATCCAGCGGTTGGGTACCAATACTGCCTCAGCAACCAAGGGTTGTATATTCAATGCAACCAGTCCATCCTGTGTCGAATATTCCCACTATACCTGCTACGGTGACTGCGTCGCAAGTACAAGCGCTACCTGTTGTATGTCAACCCCAAGTTTCTCAGGTTGCAATACAACAACCTCTTGTCTCGACGACTCAATCACAAACTCAGGTTAGTGCCTCCTTATCTGGAGCGACTCAGGCTCAAACAAGTACTATGACTCCTCATCTTGGTCAATCATCCAGTATTGGACAACAGCAAATGGTCCAACAACCAGGACTGGTTCAATCTCAACAACCGCAATTCCAGCAATCATATCAAGGACCTGAGCAACAAGTCTTTGTAAGTAATGGGCAACTGCATTTCCAAAATGGTTATCAACAACCATACTATAATGGTTATGCCCATCAACCTTGTCAAAGTTGCTAGCATCAAATACATTATGCTGGTATGCAAAGACCCACTGCTCAGGCGATTCCATCTTATCCTGGGTATGCTTCGCCTAACCTGAATCAACAGTTTCCCTTTGTAGCAACTCTAGAATTACCAGATCTAAACCGGCTGACGAATGATCCAATTTCTTATGCCCCTTGGTGGCTAGCGATTCTGCATAAACTTCCGTCAGATATTCCTAAATTTAATGGAAATCCAGGTGAAGACCCGTCAAATCATGTGATGACATTTCATCTGTGGTGTTCATCAAACACCCTAAATGATGATTTGATTAGGCTTTGCCTTTTTCAGAGGAAGTTAATTGGTCCAGCAGAAAAATGGTATACGAATTGCCCAGAGCTTCGTTTGACAACTTCAGTACCCTAGCCACAACCTTTTTAACCCATTTTCAGTTACCGATAAGGTACGAAACAGGAACAGAACTTCTTACCAATTTCAAACAAACAACGACCACTCACATATCTGATCATATTCATGAGTGGCGAAGTCGTCGTAGAATGGTAAAAACGTATGTTCCTGATCAGCTTTTAGCTGAATGGTTTATTAAGTCTTTGTTACCTTCCATTACAGAAGATGTGGCAAAAGGGGGAGTCGTCACCGAAGAGCAAGTTATTGCTCATGCGCAATATTTGGACTTGATTTACACTCAGTCCGGCACACTCTATGACAAAATACCTGACGCTCCTAGACCGGAATTCTCAGTCCCTCCTCCTCCTAAATCAAACAATGACTCTCATGCCGGCGATGGCATGATTGGCGCAATAGACACGAAATCGACAAAGGCTACATCTAAAAAGGCCTGTAAGATTTCCAGTCAAAATGAAAATGAGGAACTTCTTGCCTCGGAAGTAAATGCCGTGTCGACCGACAAGGGCAAACAACTGAAGCAACCAGGTGGCAAGAAGAAAAAGAAAGGGAGAAAAAAGAAGCAGGATGAATCATCTCCTGAAAAACCTTCTACAAACCCTTCTGGGCAAAGGAAACCCCCTGCGGGGTGTCATATATGCGATGAGGATCATTGGACGAGACATTGTCCACATAAAGCTAAAGTTAAGAAACTCTTTAATAGTTCAAAAACCTCAGCAGTATTGACTGATCCGTTTCCAAACCCCGGAACCAAACTGGTTGCTAATCAAAATGCTTCTCGATCCCAAGTTCTTATGTTGTCTATCTCAGAGCAGCAAAATGATGCTTTGACAAGGAATAAAGATTACGGGAATCCAAAGCTGTCGAATAACAAGGCTAATGAACAACCTGGTAGTTCAACAACAACTTTGACTGAAGTTGTGCCACCCATCATTCCTAAACCAATGATAAAGTCACCAAAGGGAGTAGTACACAAATCGACATTTAATCCTCGTGCAAAAGTAGCACAGAATTATAATATAGTAGAGGACCTGGCCCAATCGCCGTCTGCTATGTCGACACTTGAGGTACCGCAAAATTGCCCCTCCCAAAAGCAAGCTTTATTATCAGCAATAGGTGGGATTGGCCCAATGGATTCCAATCTTGTGGCCTTTGATCATAAAGGATATGACCCTCAATTACCAGCTCAACTAGCTTTCCTTATTTAAGTGAAAGCCCTCAACAAAACTGTTCATCGAACAATTATTGATGAGGGGGCATCCACATGTATTATGTCGATGAGTTGCTGGAAAAATTTAGGCTCACCACCCTTGTCGCGATCTTCAACAATGTTAAAAGCATTTGATGGACGATCATACACTCCATACGGGATTTTAAGTAACTTGCAAGTTGAACTGGGGGGCAAAACAATAGAAATTGATGTTGAAGTAATCGACGGAAACCTCGATTACAACATCCTACTAGGAAGGCCCTGGATATATTCCATGGCCGCAGTTGTGTCGACCTACTTCAGGAAGATTGCATTTCCCTTTCAAGGAGGAATTACAATCGTCGACCAACAAACATTTCTCCCCAACAGTTCACAAGTTACGGGAAGCATTCCAATGATCCATGGAAGCAATCATTCGCTTCAAAATATTGGAGTAGGTCTCCTAAAAGACCCTGCCTTAATGGGTACTTTTTCCCTACCGCCTCCGAATAATCTGACGGAAGTGGCCACAGTGGAAACCTGCAATATGAAATCTTCTATATCTAATGGGTTCGGAAGATTCCTAAACATTTTGTCAGCATGGATCATCGCCATTTTAGAAATATTGTAGCAATCAATTTTCTTGGCTTGGGGGGCAAACCCAAATCAACGCTCATCGAGTGTTTGGATAGATAGGTCTAAGGAATATGGTACCTCTTCGGATCCTTGGTCGCATGTACATTCTACAGACGAAGGAATCATTCAAACAATGATGGTACGAGAGGCACCATCGGAAGATTACCACCATCGCTCCCATCTTCCGGATTACAACAAAGATCATTCCAATAACCTTAATCATCCTTCAGTTTTTGATTTTCTATCAAATACTGTAAACACAGTGGATTATGAGGATAGTTATTTTACTGTGTCAACCTCATTAAAAAATGAAACAAATCCCCTTTCCAAGTCTCAAAGGTAAACCTTCATTCCAACCACCGAGTTGAATGCAATGAAGCTTGGGGGGCATGCACCTCGATTTGCGTTATTATGTTGGTGGCATGCAAACTTATCACGAGCAGTGTTACTGTAGGGTTCAAGCTCGTTAAAAAATAAACCCACGACGAGCAGTGTTACTGCAGGGTTCAGGCTCGTTAAAAAATAAACCTGCATCGAGCAGTTTTAGCACATAGTTCAAGCTCATTAAAAAATAAACATAAGACATGAGCAAATGTTTCCACCCGCGTTTAAGCTCATTAAAAAATGAACTATTCCCCGGTAAATAACCACTGTGAATGTAGTACTTCAGCCATTAAAGCCTTGGTTGTGTTTGCACCGTCACCTCCACTTTTACATTGGCCGATCATTCACCCCCATTTGATTATTTACCCATTTGGAGGAACAACTGCGAAGAGTGATTTCACTAGCCATCCTTGTGACACTACCGTGATTGGAAAATTCCAAACCTTACCTGGAATTAGCTGCTACCCATTTTATCACTCGTTCCTCAAAAGACGAGTCTTCTTTAAGCTCTTTTCAACTGACTCGTAAAATATAAAAATATTGCCAAGTCCTTGGCCTTCCAGCTCGTTAAAGGGACAGGAAGTGCTATCCCTCCTCTAGATTTTAATCTTTTTGGACCTGAGGGATTATTGCACAAAAAGATCGAGCGCTCGATTTGTTCGGCTTGTTAAAACTATCGAAAATTCATCCCTTCTGTATTGTTTTATACTTTTTCGGACTTAAGGGATTAGATGACGAAAAAGGAATTTTGGAGTTACCTTTACGTACCTTTTTAGACTCTCTAAAAATTAAAAGGACTGAGTTATCTTTGTCGTTAAACTCGTTAAAAAGATTAATAGCGACAAACTTGTCTTTAGACGAGAACGAGTTTCACTATCGCTAGGCTCGTTAAAACATAGCGATGGGTTTGTCCGAAGGGAAAATTATAGAACAAGCATATGTTATCCTCCTCAAGCTTGACAAAAATAAAGAGGTACTGGTCAGCAATGACTGGGGAAAAATTGGGAAGAAAACTCAAAGAATCTTTATTGGTAGCAAGTCGCTCTTGAACATGACACTTCCACTCCGTGTCCGAGTCGGGTTGGGTTGTTTCATTCACCGGTCACATCGCCATGGTCACGCCATACCATCCACATTTGGGGTTAATGCTACCAATCCATCACATCAGTGTCACCGACATGTTCAAGAGAAGTCATCCAGAGAAGTCACCTGTGTCCCACCCACTACCATACATTATACTCCATTCTTTCATGACCGCCACCCTGAACCGTATATCATCAGATTGTTTTCACCTCCATCAAAATCATTTGCTCCATTCCATGTCATTGATGTGGGATTCATTAAGGCCCTCCTGTGACGGATCACTTTTTGTCGACATCAGCTCATTATCCAAGAAGTTGGTCTAGGAACACCCCATTCAGTACTTTGAAGCTTGCATGCCTTAATGGCAAGTTTCTCACTTCCGGCGACAGGTTTACATCAATGGCCTTCGACAGAAAGATTTTGCGTGGTGTTCGATGCCAAGTCCTTTATTCACACCACGTGAATTGTACTGTAGTACCTTGAGGGTCATTATCATTATCGGTGATTCCTCTCGCGCTTATTAACAGTTTACATCATTGACTGGTAATCAAGCGATGTCTTTCCATGTTCGACTTCAAAACACTTCTCACATGGATCGACTTGTACTTCGAGTGAAGATTGGACGAGATTGAAGACCCCGGATCTAGTTTCATCCATCTAGGCTGCGGTATATATTCAGCAAAATAAAGACATTAAATGTACAACATTGCAGCACAGATAATCATCCTACCAAAAGGATGATGGCTTTATTAGAATCATCAGTCTACAATTAGACGATTGTTTGTCCTATGTACATGAAAATGAATTTATAAAGCTGAGCATGGGAATGCCCGCCTCAGTTAGATCATGAAAACAGTATGAAGATAATGTATTGTATTGTATCTTATTACAGGTCTCCTCCCAACATTGAAAGAACTTCGGATCCTCATAATAAAGCATTTCACCCGATTAACAGCCTCATACTTTAGGGGGCAACTGTTATAGACATTTTTGTGCCTTGCAGCTCCAAGCATGAAATGTACATAAACCAAGGGCTCCTAAGTCCCTAAAAGTGTTGTTCTAACCCCTAAAGGAACAAGGTCAACAAATTACAGCTTCTCCCAGAAGTTCTCCATGAAAAACTACTCAAAATTGGTCAAAACTGGATCAGTGCACTTGCTCCATGGCCAGGGTGCGCTGCATCGCACCTTGTACACACGGGAAGTGCATTGCAGTGCACCTAAATACACTGTGAGGGTGCGATGGATGGGAAAAGACAAGTGGCAGAGACAGTTTGCGAGGTGGATGATCATGGAATCTTCCAGAAACTTCTCCTGGGACACTTGCCTCTCAAAATTGCCCAAGGATGAGTAAGAGATCAATGAGATCTCCAAGTGGCATCAAGAACTATCAGAGAGAAGACACTAATCAAAAACCCAGAGCTGACTCACACCTCTGCAAATATCTATATATAGATCTCTCATCCCAGAGATCCAGAGGTTAGGGGCTGGAATTTTGTACATTGCAAAGAATTGTTGTTGGTTTTGAGATAGATATCAGAGTATTGGGTGATTTATGCTTTGTTGGAGGTGAAGAGGGGCTTCTTTGCTGGGAGGTTGATGCTGGATTAGGAATCATCGGTTGTAACTCCTCCTGGATCTTCTTGTTATATCAATAAAACTATTTGAGTTTCTCCTACATGCTTGTGTATCATTGATGCTTGTTACAATTGTATGTTTAGCTTAAGTCTGATCCTAAGCTATTTATGAATATAGATCGATGTCTTTGTGTAGTTTTCTTCTTTTGTGATCTTACAGGAACTTGGTGAAGCTGGGCAAGTAAGGAAGCAGGTAGCTGGAAGCTGTCAAAGAAGAGAGGGATTGGATCAAAGGAATAGCGCAAGACACAGGTTGGTTCCTTCTATCCCCCTCTATCTTTAATTCATAAAGGAAATACAAAAGTAGTTTTCTCTGTTTGTTTCTAAGGTAACTGTCACACCTTAGTGGGATAGAGTCATTCTAAATAGACACTTTTCCCGGTAACAATAGTGAACCCTGAGAGGAGGACTGAACACAGAGAGATAGAAATAGAGAAGAAGGCAGTAAAGCAAAGCAAAAGAAGACAGAGGGCCGAGCTGACCAAAGGCAACATCGAGAACCAGAGAGCTTGAGAGATTCAAGCCATCCCATAGAGGATCTATCTGGACTGAGCACCACATTTGGCTATTTCCACTGTAGACCAGAAGGTCACAGAGCTGGTAGGAAGAAGAAGTCTGTGTACTCAAGTGGCTTGGGGAATCCAAGGACCACCCTTCCAAGAAAATCCCCTTCAGGAGAACTCACATTGAGTCCCTGCATTGTAATCCTCTGCTTAAAGACATAATAAAACAAGGCCACCACTGAAAGCTGGGCTGGAGATGTAGCCTTGGAGAATAGGGTGAACTCCTTATTAATTTCTTGTGTTCTTGTATTTGCTTACTGTATCTCTCTACTGTCTTTCCATTTAAATGTCTGTGTATTGGCAATCTAATTGATCCGTTGCTTAAATAACCTAGACACACACCAGTACATGAGTCTGTAATACCTCTCTTCAATAAATTCTTAACTGATGTCACTCATAGGGTGATTATCAAATCACTTCTAGGGCTCCATAGCATTTGTTCCAACTCGACTTCTTGGACTAAGAACTCAACCCATGACTGCATATCGGGCTCCAAAGTGTTTGTCCAACCAAGGCTCTAGGACTAGTAACTCAACCCACAACCTATACAGGGCTCCAGAGTGTTTATCGAACCAAGGCTCCAGGACTAGCAACTACTCTGACCAAGGGCTCCAGAGCGTTTTTCCAACCAAGGCACCAAGACGAATAAATCAACCCAAGTGGTTACAATGCTTCCAGAGTGTTTATCCAACCAAGGTTCCAAGACTAATAAATCAATCCAACCATTTTAGGGCTTCCAGAGTGTTTGTCCAACCAAGGCTCCAAGAACTAATAATTCAACCCAAGCTAAGGAAACATGAGATACAACCAAAAAAAAAGGAAGTAAACCCACAATCTCCATGGCTATCTAGGAAATGGCAAGGCTAGGAAAATCCTGTATCAATCCATCCAATCCTCCATGCCAGTGATAGATCATAACCAAGAAACCACATGCATGTTCCATGCATGCTAAAACTAGTGAGGAAAACATACATGCAACTTGATACCTGCAAGCAAAAACCCGTTGTATTTGCTGACACCAATTCCCTCATAGATTTCCTTCTCTTCCTTTTCCTTCTTGTTCCAAAACTCTAAGTATGCCACATCATCCAAGAGTGCTCCAAGAAAACTCTAAGTATCCAATAGTATGAGAGAGAGAGAGAGAGAGAGAGAGATAATGAGAGATCTTCAAAACTAAACTGATCAAGTCTTGCCCACTGATCCTCAAAAGCCTTTTTATTAATGATGCCTCTATTTTCTTCATTTTCCATTATTTTCCATCATTTTTCTCCTCACATGAAACCTGTGGCCTTTCACCTTCCTTTCCTCCTAATTTCCATTTTTTTCATAAATAAATGTGCCAAAATGCCATTTTGTCTTTCCAAAGCCTTAGCCATTGCCTTTGCCAATTTCCTTAGCCATAAGAAACCGAATCAACACCCATTAGGATGTTTCCCCCACCATTCAACATGGAATACGTGTCCCATCAACTATGGCCTTATATATTTTTACATGGAATTTTAACCAAGGATGTTACATGAAGTTCTTATCCAATGTAAATGGTTGAAAAACCTCCTAGAAGCTTCTGGTAGAGGAATATTCAGGATTCTTTTTAATTTTCCCAAATTTCTAGAATCAACATACCCCCAACAAGGGACAACTTGTTTTTTATCAACGTTGTTGCATAACTGGGAAACCTGCTGCTAAACGTAGGTCCCTAAATGACTATGGTGCATTAGGCCTTAAAAGAAATGAAATGAAGCAGTTAGATACAAAAACACATAGATTTGGGAGAGTCATTATTAGGGATTTGTGTATAGATGATGACAAGGTCTTCATGGTTGATTGATCCAATTTGTAGCCCTATTGACCAGAAGCGGAAAAATGGCCTATAACATATTGGCCCCTAAAGAACAAAGTAGAAAATAATGTTTGATCACTGAAGTACTTTACCTCATGATAAGTTCAGATCAAGAACAATTGGTCGAGATCATCATATGTTACAATATATTTTCATCATGATATCTCTACCGATGAAGGCATACCCATGTTCAAAACATAGGCTAACATTACATGTACAATGATCAGGAAGTCATGTCTCCTAATTATGAAGTGTGGATCCATGATTGGATGATTGTATGATCATAGCCATCATGCTTGATAATCTTGCATTAATCCTAAAATCATAGCCTGAATGGATGGAACAAGATCCAAGGTCTTCTATATTATTCACTCGATCGTCCAATGTACGATTCTAACCATGCGAATAAAAGAATTGGAGTAAAAAATGACAAACACCATGCGATTACTGCCTAATGATGTAAGCCATTAACAAATGTTACATAAACCACCGATGATTTTAATGGTTCTTAAGGTAGAATAGTACAATCTGTATGGTGTGAATAAATGAGTTGAAATCAAACACCACATAAAATATTTTTGTCAAAGGCCAATGATGAAAACCTATCACCGAGAGCGAGGATACTTGCCATTGATGTATACAAATTCCAAGGTACTGAAGGAAGGGTTTCTAAGTCAACTTCCTCGATAATGAGCTGCTTTCAACAAGAAGCAGCCCATTGTAGGAGGGCCTTGATGTATCCCCCATCAATGACATGAAACAGGTATCATGATTTGAGACAAAATAAAATTGATATGGAACTAGTTCAAGAACGACAAACGTGGAATTAAGGCTTAAGAGTATCGTAGAAGATATGAACTGAATTGCTTCTCTTGAACATATTAGAAAAACCAAATGGATTTGGAAACATTGACCCAAAACCGAAAAATGGAGGCTTTGATATGGTATGATGAACCAAAATACAAGAATATTTCCCAACCCAACAACCATAGAGATGAAGTGGAATAGTGTCATATTCAAGAGTGAATCACTTCGATTAATAGGTGGAGTATCCGATTTTCCCAATTTCCCCAACCATTTCTCATCATTACCTCTTTATTTTTTTTAACAATATTGAGGAGGATAACATATGCTTGATCTGTAAGCTCATCCTTTGGATGAACCCCTCTTAATATATTTAACAAACCTTAAGAAGGAGTGGTGCGATCTTGTCATGTTCGACGAGTCCATCTCTGCTTAATGTTTTTACAAGTCCAATATAGGTCTAACTTGGCTACTTTTTCATGTTTAGAGAGTTTGAAAAGAGGCAAAAAAGAAAACTACAAAGGTTCATTTTCATAAACATTCTGTTGATTTCGAAAAGGCAGAAAACAATACTGAGGAGAACCTCTTAGCCATGTTCAACTAAGGTATTCATTTTCCATAGATAGTCTATATCAGTTTGGAAAGGGTTAAAATTATACTGAGTAGACGTATTTTCATTTACTTTAATGAGTTCGAAAAGACAAGTGCTGGCAATATTTTCATACTTTGGGAGTCCGAAAGGAGTTGAAGGAGGACTCCTCCTGGAGGAACGAGTGGTATAAAGGGTAAAAACTAATTCTGATCATGATGGAACTTATTAAAACATGAAAAGGTAAAGAGGTTGGTTAATAAGACCACTCATCATAGTGGTTCCTCAAGAAAAGTTAAACAACCAAGTGAAAGTGTATGATCGACCAAGAAGATAGCGATGATGGAACAAGAAAACTAAGGCTCATCTGATAGAATCAAGCTGATAAAAATGGAAATCATGAGAATAGGATGAGAATGGTTTCACTTTTACATAGCTTGAAACATGGGAATCTATGCTTGATATTGGTTTTATTTTTACACAAGCTTGAAATACAGACAAACTATGCTTGAAGTAAGTTTACATGCCCCCAGCACAATGACTCAATTCTAGGGACATGCCCCCCAAGATTCATTTAATTTACCTAAGTAGACTATTGGTTATGAACATGTGGATGGAATGAATGTTTATTTACGAGATCAAGTGAAAGACTCGACTGGGAATTTACAATATATAATCAAAGACTTGAATTGGAGGGAGATTTGTTCCATTTTTTTAATGAGCTTAAAATAGGAAAATAAATATTCTCAAAGGGAACCTTAATTAATTTTTCAATGAGATTGTCACAACAAAAAGAGCTCTGCTCTGGGACCTTGTTTCATTTTTAATGAGCTTGACATAAGAAAAGGAACTCTTCTCTAGTTGGGACCTTGTTTCATTTTTTAATGATCTTGACAGAAGAAATATAACTCTGCTCTGGGACCTTGTTTCATTTTTTAATGAGCTTGAAACAAGAAAAGGAACTCTTCTCTAGGACCTTGTTTTATTTTTTAACAAACTTGACACAAGAAAATGAACTCTTCTCTAGGACCTTGTTTCATTTTTTAAAGAGCTTGACACTAGAAAAGGAACTCTACTTAAGGACCTTATTTCATTGTTTAACAAGATTGACACAATAAAAGGAGCTATGCTCTACGAATCTTGATCATGACCTACAGAAGGACTTGGCTTTCATGAGGTTCTCATTAGATGGGAGAACAATGCTCTAGAAAGGATACACATCACAGGATCTGCTGATGGTGCTAGACCAGCCAACATTCAGGGGATCACCCCGGTATGAAGTCCCAACTAGACCTCACACCGTTTGGTTTGGGAGTCCCATCTAGTATGATGGCCCGATTTCCATTATCTTAAATTTTTGCCTCAACTCTTACTTGTCAGCATAGGAGAGTGGTCTACTTTATCTTGGAGTAGTGAGGTTCGTGTGCCTGGTGATTGATAGTGTTACTTGTGTCAAGGTTCTTTCACTGGAGAGAGGAAGGGTGGGAGTGAGTCCCAAGTCAGATGGGAGGAAACCCAACTCTGTTAGGAAGACACAACACAACAGGATGTGCAATGCTTCCGGGGGAGGAATCCACATGGATGTTGCAGTAAAAACACACAAGGGAAGATATCACGTACAACACTCAGCGAGAAATCCATGCGAATGCGACATTCATTATAGCAAGTTTACGTGAAAACTTTTGTCTCATGTCCAGGAGGTGACCAAAACAGGCAGGACAATGTTAACAACATATACAACACATTTTCATTAATATATATGTATTAGAATAGTTTAATGAATCCAAGCGTTAAACACAGGTTAAAGAAACATGCATTACAAGTGTTCAAGACGAATCTTACAAACAGTTACAACACATGTGTGAAAACATGTTGTCCTGTTAGCAGGATTCTAAATTAAGCAAAAGTTCCAAGACACATCGATACACCATACATCACTAACCCCGTCGGTGAGGCATTGGATCCACTACTTACTCCTCAAAGAAAATATTACAGGCGCTCAAGGCTATGTGCGAGGAGCCAAAGTGAAGATTCCTTTGCATGTACAAATGACGGGGTATTTATAGCCAAGGGTGAGACTGACCTTTGTGGCTGGTTGACTTCCCTCATGACTGTTTGAATTCCATGACCTTTCAACTTTACATGCTTCTTCATATGACAAATGGGTCTCTTGGACTTCCACATTAAATTACATTGATTGAAAATATGGCCGACAGTAGAGATGTGGATGACATTACTCATGAAAAGACTCGAAATGACAGTGTTGGTACATTCATGTTGTTGTTGGTGTGCATGTCGAGTTGTAGTGTTGCTGGGCGATGGATGTCCTCATGGTGTGTCACAGCTTCACCTCCGCATGACAAGGTGCGTGGAGTCTTCGATGGTCATTGGCTTTGCTTGATGTTATATTCACACATTTCTCCTTGCTTGTATGTTGGCATTCTTGACAGGTTCATTTGTTCGCAAAAAGTGTATGTTCGTCCATTCGTCTATTTGTGAACACATCTTCGCATCTTCATCCGTCTGTCCGTCTGCTAACACATCTTTGCATTATTTTCTATTTGCGAGCACATCTCTTTGCATGCATCGTTTGTTCATTTGTTCACGAACATGTCCTTCTACATATACCCCCTTTGTTCATCTGATCCATCGTCATGCCATTTTTTATTGTTTACCTATATCTGCAATCACTCATGATGAGACGACATCAAATCCATAAACCTCCTAGTATACCATGATGCATGAACATTTCGGATGCAGGCGAATGAGAGAGAAGGCAAGGTTACGAAACTATGCAAGGAAAGTTTCGAACTGGGATGGAGGCTTTGTCACTATTGGTGAAAACTACGCAAAATTAAATGGGATATGATAACGAGCAATTCGGATCAACAGTGATAGTCCACAGGGATTGGCTCGGCTGGAGAAACAAATTGCGCAATTTTTGGGAGGAGCAATCCAAGTTGTGGGAAGGTGGGGCAAACAAAATCTACTACGCTATTTCTAGAAGGAGCTTGCAGCAGGATCCTGCTAGCAAAAAATGCGCAATTCCTAGAGGGAAATGGCTATAGGCTGCTAGGAGCTTGACAACAAAAGCTGTGGAATTCCTAGAGGGAAATGGCAATAGGCTACTGGTGAGCTCTAGTATTGCAGCAATAATGCTGCAACTCTTGGGACTCCCTTCTTTACTTTTATCAACCCGGTAGTTCGTAACAAACTTGGAAGTGACAACGCTGTATGCACAAGTACTAGCTCTTGCCGCAGCTGTCACTTGGTCAGCTGGCACAAGTTCGCTAGGAGATTAAGCCAGATTCTATGAGCTCTGAGAAGAAGCTTTTTAACTGATGGACGAAAGCTAACTTAAAGAAGGCTGATCTATTTGCAAAAAGAAACTGGAAAGCTGAAAGGAAACGTAAACCCTAGCAAACCCTAATTTTACCAGCTATCCCTACCGATGCAAGGAAGAGGATGCAAGCTACTGAAAGAAATGCCATTGACTTCTAGGAAGGTAAATACATGTATCTAAGCTACTTCTACAGTAACATCTAAAAGAAAAATCTTTTTTTATTTTTGAATAAGTTGCCAGAATTATCTTGCATGTGATTTGATTGTTTTGACTATGCAGAGGTGGATTGGCAAGAGGAAATGCTTGGATGAGGTTGAGAAGGTTCAAAGAGGGCCTAAGGGGTCCCTAACACCCTTCTAGAGAGTTTCACAGAGTTTGGCTATCAAGAAATCTCATTCGTGAGCTTCTACAGGAAGTCTGCAGGGGTTTTACAGGATGTTTGTGATTTTCTACAGGATGTCTGTAACTTTTCTACAGGATGTTCAGAAATGGGATTTTGGAGGATGGATGGATGAAGAAAGATGAAGGAGTGGGTATGGAGGTAGGATAAGGGCTGGAGGTGGTCCAGGACTTGGTGGATGGAGTTGAGGATGGATGTATATGGTTGGATTTTTTCAAGGAGGACTGAAGCAATGATGCACAAAAACTAGGGTTATGTGAGCAAATGGAAAATGTAAGGCTAGAAGCTGAGCTGAGGAATGGAGCAGATGGGTTTGATGGAGTATGGGTAGGTAGAGAAGTGGTACAGGTGCTCTACAAGTCGTTTTTCCAACTGAACCGATGAAGACTTGTAAAATCAAGAACCTAGTTACGTTGACCTAATCTGATCTAGCTGTCAGTAAAAATAATGAACAAAAGTTTTAACTTCAAAGAAACCATGTATACTAACACATGCAACTAAGCAAGCAAAAGTCTGAACCTGTAACCAACTTCTACAAATGAAAATCAAACACTAGTGATTGCATGGAAAAGCAAAATCAGTGTTTTTGTGGGCAACAAGGTCACCCTGATCCCAGCTCCTGATCCCACTGAGGGAGAGGTGAAACCAGTGATGTTTGATGGCCCTTTTTTGAAGCTTTTCCCTGTTAACAACCTATCAACTAAATCTGAGCATCAAAAGTCTTTCTAACCATTAACAATGACCTGGTTAATCAACAAGATGTAATCTACTTAACATAAATGATTTTGCAAATACATAAAGGACAAATAACAATACATAAAGGAGGCCTTAGCACTCGGGTTGGACCCAACCCCAAGAGCTGCAGGCTCCTATAAAGAACTCAGATCGATGCCAAGTAAAGCTGCTTCTAATTACTCAAAAATAATCATCACAAGAAAGTTGTACAGCAGTAGCTAAGAAAAACGAGTTGAAGAAAGGATAGCACTATAGTGCAAATACCAACAGTTCCAAAAGTAAACTATGAAGGCTGAGGCCTTCCTATTTATACAATACAAGGGGGCTAGCTGCCCTCCTAGATTCAAGGGACTCGATTGTTCCAACTGCTAGTAAACAGTCACTCTTCCCAAAGTTGCTTGGCTGCCTTTAGAACTCATTTTGGTGGCCTGTTGAGCTCAGAGTTGAGGGTGGAGATTTCTAGGAAGGGCCATTTAATGCCACAGACAACCTCCCTACCAATCCTCACCTCAAGCTTGGCTGTCACCTGGGCCATAATTGCTTGGTTTTGCTCCAAAATTTGTCCAAAAAACTGAAATGACCACGTGTTAGCCTCCTTGGTAGAGTGACCACCCTTATTCGTTCAAATAACATAAACATACTAGAAAAACATGCATAATCTATGAAAAATGGAGGATTGAACAAGGACAATTAGGCAAAATGAGCCCAATAAGTTACCCAATTCGGGGTTCATCAGCTGTCTGGAGCTTGGCAACAAAAACTGGGCAATTCTTGGAGGGAGCTGGCAACAGGTTGTTGGCAGGAAAAATTGCATTGATGCTAGGAAGCTGGCCTTCCTTTCAGCTCTGCGCAGTTTCTGAGCTGAATGGATTGCTGGGCAGCAGAGGGCTTTCTCATGAAATCTGCGTAGTTTTCTAGGTGAGCAGTCAACCGACTGACTGGTGGGATGGATAGACAAACTGTGCAATTTTCTTAGGGAGACAGTGATGAGCACTAAGTGTCTATTCGACCTATCTGTGCAATTTTCTCAGTCAGTGGAGTGGGCATGATCTGAAGCCTCTATGAAAATTTTGAGGTTAGTTAGTCCCAGTGTGACTGTTGGGTCAAACTCTCTAGTTGACCAACAAGAGGGTTGATAGATCAGCATGTGAGCAACGTAGCTTGAAATGACTTGCTGGGCACTTCTACACTATTCTAGGTGATAGTTGATTGAGTCGATGGTGGGCTGAAGGTCTGGGTGTTAGAGGGTGATCTGGTCATTAGAACTTCAACAAAATGACTAAGTGTGTCAGCCAGTGAAAAGGTGCATATGCAAACTTGCAGACACACACTTACATGACTTAACGACGAGATGACTCAAACCATCCAGACACACATGCCCAACATGACTAACCAACAGTGCAAGTCGACAAGTGTGACACTTGTGATTGATCATTGGATGACCATGAAAACTCTTGTACAATAGTGTATACAACTCTATGTGTGAGTGTGATGGATGCTTACATAGCGAACACAACATGTGCACACAAAGCAGAGACCTTGTGTATGACCAAAACATGGTCGCAAGTGAGACATTTCTACCAACATGCAAAAGTGGCTCATTGGAAAGGTGAGTGAAAATACTCACACGAGCTCATGGGATGAACCTGAGTGTGTGCAAACATCAAGTAAAACTCTCAAAACAGGGTCTGTAATTGGATGGGGGCTAAAATTTTGGAGGGTGTTGCAGCCACTACAACACTTGGCAACACACTGGTAGAACTCCAACTTCTCTATTTTGGTTCATTGACAACACAGGGCCTTGGTATTTCAAGAAGTATTGAATCACTGTGCGAGTTACCTCAGCTTCCCCACTTACCCCATGGACAGAGATGGTTCACCTTTTTCCAACTCAGTCAAACACAACAATGTCTAGCTTGATCATAGTGTTTCGAAATCGAGAAGGGCAGTTTGGATCGTGAGTTGAATATTTTCAAAGTATAAGTTTTCATTTATGGTGTTGCTTCGCTGCCAGTAGGCTTGGACAATACCCAGGCAGAGTCACGTAGGAACACATGCATTTCTCCATTGTCAACGAGCTAGGTCAATACCCCGGTGGAGTTGCATGCTTCACTTCTCTGCGCAGGAAGTCTTTCTCTTCTTTTTCCTTTGTATTTTTTAAGAGAACTGTGCATAGGCACTTATTTATTTTTGGGGTGGAAGAGGGATCCCAAATTATTGAAAGCAGAAGAGGTTGTTCCTTTAGATAACCATGTAAGACCTCTGAGATAGGTTCTCTCATCTAGATTTTCCCCTTCTCTGTTTATACTAGTTGGATGAGCTTGAACACATATAGCAAAAGGTTGAGTATAGGCATGGGGCTTTCCAGTGTGGACACGGGTTCATGGTTGGACCAAAACTGCCCTTGTAGATGACTCATATTTTCCATCCAGACTTCATCAGAGGAAGGTTATAACCAGGCATAGAGAAGACATACACATGACTGGCCAAGTGCTGCAATGTCACAAGTCTCTTCATATCTTAGACACATACTCATTGAAAAGCCAAAACTTGGTAGATGGCATCACTTATTCCTAGAAAACAAAACTAGTAAGGTATTAAGCAAACCAAACAAAACAAAAACAAAAATAGTAATCAACGCAAATAAAATGAAAACAACATGTAGCAAGTAGACTATGTACACGAAATGGGGCACTGCCTGACCTATTGGAAGTAGTGTTTGAGATCTTAGCCATTGATAGGAAGGTTGTCAATCATCCCTTCAAGTGATTGTAGATGGTATGTGTGTGGGCCAATATTCTCATGGACTATGTACAGACCAATCCATAGGGACTGGAACTTCGTATGCTTGCCTTTGTCTTCATGGGATTTATCCCATTTCAAGGCCAAGTCACCAGCAGAGAAGTTAGCTTTCCCTGCAGACTTCTTATCAAACCATCTCTTGATACGGTTCTAGTGGAGTGTAAAATTTTCTTTTTCTTTCATCCTTTCTTCCTAAAGCTTGTGAGTGTATCCATCCTATGTTGAACTAGTTGGGAAGGCTTGCCTTGGGATTCTTGGGATAGTTGAAGTGCAGGAAAGTAGATATTGGGTGGAAGGGTGGCTTCTTTACCATAGACTGAGAAGTACGGTGAGGTATTCAGAGAGGGTTTGGTTGTTACATGATCAACCCATAATGCATTCATCAGGGTGGACTGCCAGTTGCGCTGCTCAAAGTAAACGGTATTTTTGAATATGTGGATGAGATTTTTGTTCGTGGATTATGTGATATTGCTTCCTTGTGGGTATTAGTTAGATGAGTGTTTCAACACAATACCATTTTGTGATCCAAAATCATAAAGCTTCAAAGACAAAAAATACGTTGCATTATCAAAAACAAGTGATACCAGAATGAATAAGCATGAGATGATGTTCTACTCGAGGAAGCTGATGACCTCCTGGTCATTCACTTGTTTAGGTAGAACTGCTTCTGTCCACCACGTGAAGTAATCGGTTACTATTAGAATGTAGCGGTGTTGTTTTGGTGAATATGGGAAAATTTTCCCAATGATGTCTAGGCCCCATTGTTGGAACGGTTCGGTCACTGCAATAGGTGCAGTGGGGTTCTTGACCTTTGTGTTCTTTCGGTGCATCACTAACAGACCGGGCACTTGCGGGCATAAGCGTGTGCATCCTTGAATAATGTGGGCCAGTGGAAACCATCTCTCATAACTTTGTGTGCAGTGGTGTTTCCCGCAAAGTGAGCTCTGACAAGCCTGTCATGCAGATCTTGTAGTACCTTCTCTGATTCATGTGCCTCTAGGCACCTAAGAAAAACTCCATTATTATGCTTCCTATAAAGAAATCCATGCATCGATTGATATGCTAAAGCTTTGAGGTACAAAGCCCTCTTCTGTTTGATGGGAAAGTGAGAGCGTACGGTGTTCTGCTCAAGGTATTGGCACACATCTGTACACCAAGAGGTTCCATATTCAGTGGGTGTTGCTCGCTCTACATCATACATTTCAACTTCTTGCTCCCAGCCAACGAGCTCTTTTTCTTCCTCCAACGCGTGTACTGCTTCAACTGCAAGTCTACAAATCCCATGTCCTTTTACCATTTGAACTGCCTTGATCTCAAGATCATATTCTTACAAGCCTATAATCCATTTCGCACGCTGTTCAACCAGTTCTTTTTGTACAAGCAGTGTGTAGATTGTTGGTGAGGGACGTAGACTATGCAGTGATTCTTCAGCAAGTAGGGTTTGAAGTGTTTCACCACCTTATAAACTTCACATGCTTGTTTGTCAGTGACGAGGTAGTTGAGTCTGGGTCCTTGCATGCTTGCGCTCATGAAGGAGATGGGATGTTGGCCTTTCATATCGTCCTTCTAAGTGAGTACTGCAGTGAGTGAATTATTGGAGGCAAAGGTGTATAGTAGGAAATCCTTTTTGAAGTCTAGGCTGTAGAGTGCAAGCACCTCCGCAATAGCCTGCTTGATAAGGGTGAATGCATATTTCTCCCTCTTTTCCTAGTGTTGTAGTGTTTTCTTCTCAAAGATGTACGAAAAAACTCACTTAAGATTGTGGATGACAAACAATATCATCAATATAAATGGTTGCTAAACATTGTAGATATAAAGCAACTGATAGAAACAAAACCTTCCAAAGTCTGGATCTATGCCACAATTATAGCTAAACAGCAAAAGGAAAGAGTAATAACTCCAATCATCCAATGGAAACCAGATATACAAAGAATAGTTTTTATTATAACACCTGTGAAGGGAACAAATAGATGTTACCAGTCCCCCTCTATGGGATGGGTTCTTGGCTATCCTCAAACATCTTCAGCTTGTGTAGAGTCTCTCTCCTCTATAATGTGTAAACCCAACAAAAATATAGTATGCGACAATGAAAATAACCAGAGTTACAACAGTGGGTGCAACAATGAAAATAATCAAAAGTGAATAATGAATGGAAAACCCTTCTATTTATAACAAAATATTGAATTATCCTCGAATAATGAGAAATAATAAAATATTATTGGTCCCATTATTGGAATAACCACTTGGAATATTTTATTATATTTGGTTAGGATGGGAAAAAGTATTTAAACTTTTATTTAGAAATAATAAATAAATAAATTATTTATTTATCATCTCAAGGAATTAGTTAAGGAATAATAAATAAATAAGGATTTATTAAATTATTCCTAAGGTATTTAGTCAAATTTAACAAAGAATAATAATTAATTATTCTTAGAGAAAAATAAGATAATTAATGATTTATCTGTTTATTTTTCATGATTGGGTCAATATGACAAGGAATAATAATTCAACAATGGTTTAATTAAATATTCGTAGAAGAAAATCAAATAAATAGTGATTTATTTAATTATTATTCATGGGTTTAACAATAAATTACTTAAAAAAGGTGGTTTATTAAGTAATTTCTCACAGTGAAAGCAATTTTACTATGGTAAAATTGGCTTTACATGGTGTACTTCGATCCATCTAGTAAATTAGGCTAGATGATCAATTTTTTGGTGATAATAGATTTCCCCCCAACATACGAGTGTTAGGAGCAAAACGTATGACTGAAGTACGTTGTAAAGACACAATCACTAGAAAACACAGGGGAGTCAGAGAGAGAGAGAGAGAGAGAGACCAATAAAGATGAATTGAAAGAGGATAGGGACATAGGGGGCAAGACTAATGTAAATCTCCTTTTATGTTGTGGTACCAGACCTCAATGAGGTGGGGGAGGCATACCCATACCCGCCGAGATAACTTAGTACAAAAATAATGGTTCGCCCAAAAATATAAAATTGAGCAATGAAGTACATGCTGAATGGTACATGACATGTTGGCATAATAGAGCCAAAAAATAATACAATGTGTCCCATATACATAGTGCACCTGGAACAACATGAGCCAGGATTGAATACAATAATATTTGATTACATGAGATACAAATTCCATTCCCTCAAAAAATGGGTGGGAGGGAGGGTAGGGTGATTGACAAACGAAGAAGCGCCAGGGTAGCGCACGGAGCGCGCGGAACTATAGCAGCACTGTAGCAGGCTTTACTAGACTGAGCACAAATTACGGGACCACTTAACTGGAGGCTAAGCAAAGCAAGCACAATGTAACAATAGAAAGCCTTGGTATTAGAACTTACTTCTGATCAAATTCAAAGACTATTAAATAGCAGATCTGAAGTGGGTTACTTCTCCTCAACTGAACATGTGTGTGCAACTATGACCTCTCTCCACGGGTCTTCAAATGCCTTCACCTTATAGTTCCAAGTTATTTTGGATGACAGAAACTGTCCTCAAATAGGCGGCCCAGTAGGCTTCGATATTAATAAAGACAAGCAAAATACACAAGGCTTATTACAACATGAGATCTCCGAGTTCTCCATCAAGCGATGTCTTGAACTTCTGCTGATCTCTCTTTTTATAGACTCCCTAACTCTACTCATCTAAACTACAATGAAAAAGAAAAAATAATTGAGGGTCCTTTTGGCATATTTTCGCCAATGGTGTCTACTCAACTTTTCTGGTACATATATACAAAATATTCTACCATGGTCCTTTTGGACTTCTATCTGAATCATAGTCATTATCACAATCAATTCTTCTAAAGAATCATGTGCTGGCTTGGACTCGTTAAGCATATTTTGGTAGTGATGTTCAATCAACTTAGAGTACTCTTCATCCCAATCGATATCTGCTGGGTCCTGGGCATTCGGCTGCTCGTCCTGTAAAGTAGATTCTTTTGCTTTTCCTTTTCCTTTGGCATCTTCATCTGAGATTATTGTCCTTATTGATGATGCTCTGGATGATTCTCCCTTTTCTATATTCGTCTTTATTTCGTGGAGACCCTATTGCTGAGGTGTGTACTTAGCCAATTGTTTTCCCCACTTGGTAAGGAAAGATAAAGGACTGATCTCGATATCTAGGAAAGAATATTTAAAGACATTTTTGATCTTGGGTGACCTCTGTACTGCCAATTCGATGACATTTAAAAGTTCCCATTTAAAAATTTGAAACATATTAGTGGAACTTTTAATTGCATGCTGAACCCATTCTTTGCAATTATCACTCATAAAATCTTTGCATTTCCAACCTAATTCAAAAATCATAGATGTATAGATTCTATTTGAAATCATGAGACTAATAATATGCATTACATTTTTATTCCAATTACTTGAAATAACGCTAATAGTTACCAAAGCCTTTTGATTAATTATAAATCTTAATGCCTTTGGATTTCCTTGTAAATCATCCATTTTTTGTAGAATCTGTATTTTTTTTGTTAACCTCATATTTCCAAATTCATTGAACCATCCAGCATGTTGCTTAATAATTTCTTCATTATTGTTGGTCTGGATTTCTCCGATCTGCTCATGACTAAAAACCTATGCAAAAGGATTAGGAGTAATACTTTCCCTTAGTCTGAGACTATGATAATACCATGGAGATGAGAAAGTTCTGAGATATTGCAACGTCCTTTGCATGCACTGAGATATCCTAGTGGTTGGCTTTTTTCTGCAGAAACCATCTTTATCTCCTAGTCAGCAAATCCTTCAAAAATTTCATATTGAGGAAAAGTGTCATTTCGTGCATAATTCTCGTCAAACCTTTGCAGAAAGGATGCTTCTAATTCATCAAAAATGTCTGGGATTTTTAGAGATAGAATGTATTTCTCTATTTCAGGCTTAAAAGGAATGGTTCCAAGATCTAAAATTTTTGCTCTTGTGAAAATGCTGAGACCAAAATCCTTTCCTCCAATAAGTTGATAAAAGTTTAAAACATTTAGGATCCATATCATTTTGTCAGTATATTCACTAGACCATAGATCTAAGAGACTTATGAAAAATAACTTTACTTTCATGTTAGGCAAAGGATATACCTTTACCGGTTTAGCATCTAGGCCTAAAGACATACCCACATTCTTGGATTGCCAGGCTTGGCATTTTCTAATCCAAGTGTTTCTTCTCAATCTCATTCCCACAACTTTCTTGATTTCTTCTACAAGATGGCTTGCATCTCCTTCAAGCAATCTGAATCTGTCAACAAATGTATAAAAACTATCATCCTATGGTCCTTTTCCTGGAATGGTAAAACACGAACCTGGACAAGTAATGAATGCTTTATTCATATCCCTGGTTAATGAATCTATCAAATAATTTGAATTACCTGGGATCCATTCGACTTCAAAATCAAACTGTTGGAACCAAATCTACCATGTAAGAATTCTTCCTTTTGCAATTTGTCTTGATATCATGGCAGATAAAAATTATTTGAAATTCTTGGAGTCTGTTCTTATTAATAATTTCACAGGTGTAAGGTATAACTCAAACCTTTGTATCCCATTGAATATAGCTAGTGTTTCTTTTTCTGCTATGAAATAATTCTTCTAGCTAGGTTTGAATTCACTTGATGCATAGGCATAGAGTCTTTCTTCACCTTTCTCCCTTCGTTCAAAAAGAACGGCTACCCAAAAATTTAAAGAAGCGTCAGTGTGGAGTATAAGCAGACCATCACCTGGTGGTTGGAGTTTTGGTAATTGCTGACATTCTGCTTTCAGCTGTTTGACTGCTGCTATTGCTTCTGGTGACCATCCCTCTTTGAGATGTTTTCTGATTGGAGCTATTTTCTCTGTCAATCTTGGGATGTACTTGTGAATGTAATTCAGGACTCCTAAGAACCTCTGAATTGTTTTTGTATCTTTCAATTCATCTGGAAATTGGGTTAATTTAGTCAACACATGTGGTTGCATCTGAATTGCACCATTGACTACATGAATTCCTAGAAAATCTATACTATCTTGAAATAAAGACATTTTTCTTTCTGATAAAACTATGCCATGCTACTGAACTTCTTTTAGAAAAATCTCTAAATGCTCTAGATGGGTTTTTACATCTGGACTATGAATAAGAATGTCATAAATATATGTAACAATAAAATCATACTTGGTAAAAATGAAATCCATTCTTCGTTGGAAGAATGCAGGGGCGTTTTTCAAACCAAACGGAACAACTTTCCATTGGTAAAATCCAGTAGGACAAATAAAAGTAGTTTTATGCCAGTCCTCTTTCTATATTTGAATCTGATAGTATCCAGACTTCATATCAAATTTTCTGAATACTTTGCTGTGCTGTATTTTCTGCATTATGGTTTCTGGTCTTGGCAGTGGATAATTAAAACTCTGAGTGATTGCATTTAAAGGTTTGTAATTTATCACCATTCTAGGTTTACCTCTGACTATCTCAGAATGATTTCTTACCAGAAACGCTGAACAAGAATAATGAGACTCACTTGGCTCGATGAGCTGCATTTCTAACAATTCTTTAATTTGTCTCTTATTTCTTGCCCATTTGAAGGAGTGCAAGGAATTAGTTTCCCTTTGACTCCATTATCATGCAAGGTCACAATCTCCTGCATTGGACTTTCTACTACCCAAAACTATTGTGGATTTTCTAAGCAGCTTTTTAGAAGTTTATTATGGATAGGAGTTTGTTCTGTGGACCAATTGGGATCTATGCATGCCATTTGTTTTGATTTAGATTCTGCTCTTGATTCATAGATTTGGGGAACTTCCTGTCAGTGATTAGAATCTTTTGATGGCTTTTTGGCTCCTACTCTTTTCTGGCTATTTTCATGTCTTGCTTTTGAATTTGCAATAAACAATCTAGGTACAACAATAGCCTTCTTCTTCAGATTTATAATCAGCTTATCTTGGCTGATTGTTACTGGAAGCACAGAATTTAAGAATGGCATTCCCAACATTAAACTAGTTGAGGGATCAAAATGCTGTATTGCAGAAATCTTAACTATACTCCCCCCAACTTTTAATGGAATATTGTCTACATAATGAGTTAAACTCACAGATCCTCCTATGGTTTCAGACACCAGTATATTTTGCAACGGTTTCCATAGAGATTAAAACAGCGATGGTCTAGCCAAATTGTTCTATCCACCAGTGTTTATGAATGCATCAACAGATATCCATTCATTTTTTACTTGAACTTGAATCGGGATATAAATAAGGCTATTAGTCTTGACTACCTTTTTTAACAAAGTATTTTCTTCTATTCTATTGATCTCTAGTTTTGGAAGACTAGTCGAGGCTGTGGTGCTTTTCTGAAATGGACAGAAAGAATTTACTTCTGGAAAAGATAACACATATTGCTTACCTTTTTGTTCTAGCTGCTCTGATCGTGAACTTTCAGATTCATCTTCTGAAACATCTGTTGTTTCATTATGACTTCAATGTCACTTTCTTCTTCTTGTTCACTGTAATGGAGCTCTTCTGAAAGATGATCATCCGAACATGATAAACAGATATTCATCTTTTGAACACACTCTTCTTCTTCTGCCTCTGATATTTTAGTCAAAATATATACATCTAAAATATCATCTTCTAATTCTACTATAGACCAATCATCTTGAAATTCTTGTATATCTATACAAGCTTTAAGTTTACTTGATGAATTTTGCAGGCACTTTTGTGCGAAATGTACTTCCTTTTTACAAATGAAACAACAATTATTGTTTCTGGGTTTTGATATTTTCTTCAAAAATTTATACTTTCGGGACGGCTTTCTTGGATTTGAGACGCTCTTGGATTTAAATCTACCATACCTCTTTGTTTTCTTTTTCTTTTTGAATGGTGTCCATGGTAGCATGATTTTGCAGACATTTGAATAGGGTGTGATGTCATGCACCTTCTTTTGCCAGCATAAGCATTTAACTTTCTCTGTGATTCTGAAAAGAAGGTCAACCCAATAAACTTGATCTAGTCTTTTATTATGTACATCTAGATCTTTCATAATGAGGTCTCCTAGATTGCCTGGTAATTTTGGCAAAAAAGAAATTTTTTGAGCCACATCATTTGAGAGATTAGCTTTGAAAACCTTAGCCATGAAATCTTTACTCAATTTATCAAAATACTTCAAATCTTTCAATTCCATTCGACTAAGATCTGTTATCAATTTCTTTTTCTCATCAACTTCATCTGGCACGAACTGTGTCTTTAGCAATAATTCTAATGTAGACAATCCAACTTCCATGACGGCTCTTCTCTCTTCTTCTGATGGTCCCATCCACCAATCATAGAATATAATAGTCATGCATTTTTCTGCTAGGACCATAATGGATACATTATCCAATTTTTGTGTAATCTGCATCTGATACAGAGCACCTATCCAAATCCGAATTGATTCTCCAGGGTTTGAAGAATTATCCAAATCTAGGATATAGCCACTTGTATTGGCAGCATACAGATCCTCTTCAACACATGGATACTTATTCACTTCTTTCAGGATATGAGCCTTGTTCTGGTTATTTATGGATGGCAAGATAAAAGAAGGAAATTTGGAGGCAGCTTGATCAAGGGTCATCACTTCTTTCTTTGAAACATAAGGTTTATCTATTTTATATGCTTCCTTTTTTTCACTGGTTAGTTTTCTAGTGTTCTTTCAAGTGGACTCTTCTACACTAGTCACAGTTACTACTTCTGATTCTTCTTCTTCCTGATACCAATAATTGGGTGCACTCATATCTATTTGAAACTTTGGGATTTCTTTGGCCTTTTTCTTCTGTCTCCTTCTTCTTCTTTCTTCCTTTTCTATCTTTTCTGATTGTTGCTCATCATAGAGAAATTTCAGATTATCATTTATCAAATCAGCTTGTTTGCCTAAGTCATCTAGAACATCTTCAGCATGTGAACACCAAGTGGTTAGATAGTTTCCTATCTGGTATACCCTGTCCATATCATTTGGATTTTGTGAAGTTTGTTCTAGTAAAGGAGCACAGTGAGCTCTTGTTGCTGGTTGTCTAGTATTGGATGAAGAAGTACTGAATTTTGTTTTAGGCGGCCATTTACCTCCTTTTACAAATCTAAGATTTGCAAATTGGAATTCATCAACAGGTGGAGTATGACTAACATATTTTCGAAACAACTTATTTACAGTAAAGAAAGGTTTTTCTTCTGGTATGTACAATTGATTTGTAGAAAGCAGTATACTAGTGGAAGAACTGGCTTCATCTATAGTGAAGGAATATGACGATAAAAATATTTTGTACCACTGACAAGAGGTTGTTCATTTTCTTGAATTGCTGGTAACACATGTTTTTCTAACATGAATACAGGCCGAAGTACTTTTGGTCGGTCTGGAAGAATTCTAACACGACCATCTGATACAGTCATTCTTTTACTATTGCTCTTTGAACTGTCTGCGGATGCCAGAGATTTATATTGGATATACCAATCATTCGGAAAAGCTTCTTTGTCATAATGAACACCTTCTACTTGAGCATTGCTCACACCTACAACAACACAATCTTTTAAAATTGGTTGTCTTAGTTTAGGATGTACAGTATTGGTCAGCTGGAAAGAGGTTTGGATTAACACAGATAAATATTCACTGTCTTGAACCATTTCTAGACCTTGTACTCCAACTAAAGCTTTCCAAAAATCTTTTAAGTGAACATCAGACAAACTAATGGCATAATCTGGATAGATAGTGCCATATTGACATCCCGAGGATAGATTTCCAAGTATTGTTCCGATCCAGGCATGATCATATATGTTATGTCTGGTGTTGAAGACTTCTTCTATACAAGGAGTATTGAGACCATGACAGAATAATGGAGCTAATCCAATTCTAATTCCCCCAAAATGCAAATAGGAGAATTTCTTTTCAACAACATATTTTCGAAATTTTTTAATTTCATCTTCAGAAAACAAATTGAGACCAATAATTTGTACAGATGGACTTGATATTTTTATCTTTAGTTCAACCTCTTTTAGCCAATCTTTTTTGGATAGACTAAACAAAGATGGAACAAGATAAACTTCTTTAGAGCTCAAAACTGGCGGGTTCCAACTTTCTGGATCTTCAACCTTTTCATGTTCTACATTATCAAATTCAAGGGATCTACAGTCTACTTTAGATACAGATTATCTATTGATATTTGAGAATGATCTTAAGAAATTGGCCATGTTAAACTTTTACAATTTATTTCGGAGATTGACTGAAGCAGCTTTTATCTACACAGCACTTGTATTACAAATGCTTTTCAAAGGCTTCCTGGCTAACTTCAGACTCTGTCTATAGAATGTATCGTGTCCAGGGAACGAGCTATGGCTCTGATACCAAGGTAGGGCGTTCAACAAACGAAGAGGCAGGTGATTGACAAATGAACAGGCGACAGGGTAGAGTGCGGAGCGTGCAGAACTGTAGCAGCACTGTAGCAGGCTTTACTAGACTAAGCACAAATTATGGGACCACTTAACTGGAGGTTAAGCAAAGCAAGCACAATGCAACAATAGAAAGCCTTGGTATTAGAACTTAATTCTAATCAAATTTGAAGACTATTAAACAATAGATCTGAAGCGGGTTACTTCTCCTCAACCGAAGATGCGCGCACAACTATGACCTCTGCAGGGTAGGGTGATCAACAAACGAAGAGGTGGGTGATCGATAAATGAAGAGGCGATAGGGTAGCGCGCGAAGCATGCAGAACTGTAGCAGCACTCTAGCAGGCTTTACTAGATTGAGCACAAATTATGGGACCACTTAACTAGAGGCTAAGTAAAGTAGGCACAATGCAACAATAGAAAGCCTTGGCATTAGAACTTACTTCTGATCAAATTTCAAGACTATTAAACAGCAGATCTGAAGTGGGTTACTTCTCCTCAATCGAACATGCGCGCGCAACTATGACCTCTCTCCATGGGTCTTCAAACGCCTCCGCCTTACAGTTCCAAGTTATTTTGGATGAAAAAAACTATCCTCAGACAAGTGGCCCAGCAGGCTTCGATATTAATAAAGACAAGAAAAATACATAAGGCTTATTACAACTCTGTCAAGCAATTTGAATCTGTCAACAAATGTATAAAAACTATCGTCCTGTGGTCCTTTTCCTGGAATGGTAAAACACGAACCTGGAAAAGTAATGAATGCTTTATTCATATCCTTGGTTAATGAATCTGTCAAATAATTTGAATTACCTGGGATCCATTCGACATCAAAATCAAACTGTTGGAACCAAATCTGCCATGCAAGAATTCTTCCTTTTGCAATTTGTCTTGATATCTTGGCAGATAAAAAATATTTGAAATTCTTGGAGTCTTTTCTAATTAAGAATTTCGCAGGTGTAAGGTATAACTAAAACCTTTGTATCCCATTGAATATAGCTAGTGTTTCTTTTTCTGCTATGAAATAATTCCTCTGGCTGGGTGTGAATTCACCTGATGCATAGGCATAGAGTCTTTCTTCACCTTTTTCCCTTCGTTCAAAAAGAACGGCTACCCAAAAATTTAAAGAAGCATCAGTTTGGAGTATAAGCAGACCATCACCTGGTGGTTGGAGTTTTGGCAATTGTTGACATTCTACTTTCAGCTATTTGACTACTGCTATTGCTTCTGGTGACCATCCCTCCTTGAGATGTTTTCTGATTGGAGTTGTTTTCTCTGTCAATCTTGGGATGTACTTGTGAATGTAATTCAGGACTCCTAAGAACCTCTAAATTGTTTTTGTATCTTTCAATTCATCTAGGAATTGGGTTAATTTAGTCAACACATGTGATTGCACCTGAATTGCACCATTGACTACATGAATTCCTAGAAAATCTATACTGTCTTGAAATAAAGGCATTTTTCTTTCTGATAAAACTATTCCATGCTGCTGAACTTCTTTTAGAAAACTATCTAAATGCTCTAGATGGGTTTTTACATCTAGACTATGAATAAGAATGTCATCAATATATGTAACAATAAAATCATACTTGGCAAAAATGAAATCCATTCTTCATTGCAAGAATGCAGGGGCGTTTTTCAAACCAAACAGAACAACTTTCCATTGGTAAATTCCAGCAGGACAAATAAAAGTAGTTTTATGCCGATCCTTTTTCTGTATTTGAATCTGATAGTATCCAGACTTCATATCAAATTTGCTAAATAATTTGTTGTCTTGTATTTTCTGCATTATGGTTTCTGGTCTTGGCAGTCGATAATTAAAACTTTGAGTGATTGCATTTAGAGGTTTGTAATTTATCACCATTCTAGGTTTACCTATGACTATCTCAGAATTATTTCTTACCAGAAACGTTGAACAAGAATAATGAGACTCACTTGGCTCGATGAGCTGCATTTCTAACAATTCTTTAATTTGTCTCTTTATTTCTTGCTCATCTGAAGGAGTGCAAGGAATCAATTTCCCTTTGACTCCATTATCATGCAAGGTCACAATCTCTTGCATTGGACTTTCTACTACCCAAAACTGTTGTGGATTTTCTAAACAGCTTTTTAGAAATCTGTTACGGATAGTAGTTTGTTATGTAGACCAATTGGGATCTATGCATGCCATTTGTTTTGATTTAGATTCTTCTCTTGATTCATAGATTTGTAGAACTTCCTGCCAGTGATCAGAATATTTTGATGGCTTTCTGGCTCCTACTCTTTTCTGGCTATTTTCATGTCTTGCTTCTGAATTTGCAATAAACAATCTAGGTACAACAATAGCCTTCTTCTTCAGATTTATAATCAGCTTATCTTGGCTGATTGTTACTGGAAGCACAAAATTTAAGAATGGCATTCCCAACATTAAACTAGCTGAGGGATCAAAATGTTGTATTGCAGAAATTTTAACTATACTCCCTCGAACTTCCAATGGAATATCATCTACATAATGAGTTAAACTCACAGATCCTTCTATGGTTTCAGACACTAGTATATTTTGGAACGGTTTCCATAGAGATTTAAAGAGAGATGGTCTAGCCAAATTGTTCGATCCATCAGTATCTATGAATGCATCAATAGATATCCATTCCTTTTTTACTTGAACTTGAACCGGGATATAAATAAGGCTATTAGTCTTGACTATCTTTTTTAACAAAGTATTTTCTTCTATTCTATTGATCTCTGGTTTTGGAAGACTGGTCGAGGCTATGGTTCTTTTCTGAAATGGACAGAAAGATTTTACTTTTGGAAAAGGTAACAAAAATTTCTTACCTTTTTGTTCTAGCTGCTCTGATCGTGAACTTTCGGATTCATCTTCTGAAAGATCTGTTGTTTCGCTAGTGACTTCAATGTCACTTTCTTCTTCACTTTCTTCTTCCTTTTCACTGTAATGGAGCTCTTCTGAAAAATCATCATCTGAACAGGATAAATAGATATTCATCTTTTGGACACACTCTTCTTCTTCTACATCTGATATTTCAGTCAAAATATATACATATGAAATATCATCTTCTGATTCTACTATAGACCAATCATCTTGAAATTCTTCTATATCTATACAAGCTTTAAGTTTACTTGATGAATTTTGTGGGCACTTTCGTGCGAAATGTCCTTCCTTTTTACGAATGAAACTACAATTATTGTTTCTTGGTTTTGATCTTTTCTTCAAAAATTTATACTTTCAGAATGGCTTTCTTGGATTTGAGACTCTCTTGGGTTTAAATCTACCATACCTCTTTGTTTTCTTTTTCTTTTTGAATGGTGTCCATGGTAGCATGATTTTGCAGACATCTAAACAGGGTGTGATGTCATGCACCTCCTTTTGCCAGCATAAGTATTTAACTTTCTCTGTGATTCTGAAAAGAAGGTAAACCCAATAAGCTTGATCTAGTCTTTTATTTTGTACATCTAGATATTTCATAATGAGGTCTCCTAGATTATCTGGTAATTTTGACAAAAAAGAAATTTTTTGAGCCACATCGTTTGAGAGATTAGCTTTGAAAACCTTAGCCATGAAATATTTACTGAATTGATCAAAATACTTCAAATCTTTTAATTCCATTCGACTAAGATCTGTTATCAATTTCTTTTTCTCATCAACTGGTTCTGGCATGAACTGTGTCTTTAGAAACAATTCTATTGTAGACAGTCTGGCTTCCATGATGGCTCTTCTCTCTTCTTTTTATGGTCCCATCCACCAATCATAGACTATAATAGTCATGCGTTTTTCTGCTAGGACCATAATGGATACATTATCCAATTTTGTTGTAATCTACATCTGATACAGAGCACCTATCCAAATCCGGATTGATTCTCTAGGGTTTGAAGAATTATCCAAATCTAGGATATAGCCAATTGTATTGGCAGCATACAGATCTTCTTCAACACGTGGATTTTTATTCACTTCTTTCAGGATATGAGTCTTGTTCTGGTTATTTATGGATGGCAAGATAAAAGAAGGAAATTTGGAGGTAGCTTGATCAAGGGTCATCACTTCTTTCTTTGAAACAAAAGGTTTATCTATTTTATATGCTTCCTTTTTTTCACTGGTTAGTTTTCCAGTGTTCTTTGAAGTGGACTCTTCTACACTAGTCACAGTTACTGCTTCTTCTGATTCTTCTTCTTCCTGATCCCAATAATTGGGTGCACTCATATCTATTTGAAACTTAGGGATTTCTTTGGCCTTTTTCTTCTGTCTCCTTCTTCTTCTTTCTTCCTTTTCTATCTTTTCTGATTGTTGCTCATCATAGAGCAATTTCATATTAGCATTTATCAAATCTGCTTGTTTGCCTAAGTCATCTAGAACATCTTCAGCGTGTGAACACCAAGTGGTTAGATAGTTTCCTATCTAGTATACCTGGTCCATATCATTTGGATTTTGTGAATTTTTTTCTAGTAAAGGAGTGCAGTTAGCTCTTGTTGCTAGCTATCTAGAATTGGATGAAGAAGTATTGAATTTTGTTTTAGGCAGCCATTTACCTCCTTTTACAAATCTACGATTTGCAAACTGGAATTCATCAATAGGTGGAGTATGACTAACATATGTGCGAAACATCTTATTTACAGCAAATAAATTTTTTTCTTCTGCTATGTACAATTGATTTGTAGAAAGTAATATACTAGTGGAAGAACTGGTTTCATCTAGTGAAGAAATATGATGATAAAAAGATTTTCTACCACTGACAGGAGGTTGATCATTTTCTTGAATTGCTGGTAACACATGTTTTTCTGACATGACTATAGGTCGAGGTACTTTTGGTCGGTCTGGAAGAATTCTAACACGACCATCTAATACAGACATTCTTTTAATATTGCTCTTTGAATTGTCTGTGGATGCCAGAGATTTATATTGGATATACCAGTCATTAGGCAAAGCTTATTTGTCATAATGAACACCTCCTACTTGAGCATTGCTCACACCTATAGCAACACAATCTTTTAAAACTAGCTGTCTTAGTTTAAGATGTATAGTATTGGTCAGCTGGAAAGAGTTTTGGATTAACACAGATAAATATTCACTATCTTGAACCATTTCTAGACCTTGTACTCCAACTAAAGCTTTCCAACAATCTTTTAAGTGAAAATCAAAAAAACTATTGGCATAATCTGGATAGATAGTGCCATATTAACATCTCGAGGATAGATTTCCAAGTATTGTTCCAATCCAGGCATGATCATATCCATTATGTCTAGTGTCGAAGACTTCTACTATACATGAAGTATTGAGGCCATGATGGAATAATGGAGCTAATCCAATTCTAATTCCCCCGAAATGCAAATAGGAGAATTTCTTTTCAGCAACATATTTTCGGAATTTTTTAATTTCATCTTTGGAAAACAAATTGAGACCAACAATTTGTACAAATGGACCTGATATTTTTATCTTTAGTTAAACCTCTTTTTGACTAAACAAAGATGGAACAATATAAACTTCTTTAGAGCTCAAAACTGGCAGGTTCCAACTTTCTGGATCTTCAACCTTTTCATGTTCTACACTGTTAGATTCAAGGGATCTACAGTCTACTTCAGATACAGATCGTATATCGATATTTGAGAATGATCTTAAGAAATTGGCCATGTTGAACTTTTACAATCTATTTCAGAGATTGGCTGAAGTAGCTTTTATCTACACATCACTTGTATTACAAATTCTTTTCGAAGGCTTCCTAGCTAACTTCAGACTTTGTCTATAGAATGTATCATGTCCAGGGAATGAGCTATGGCTCTGATACCAGGGTATGGTGATTGATAAATGAAGAGGCGGGTGATCAACAAACGAAGAGGTGATAGGGTATCGCGTGGAACTGTAGCAGCATTGTAATAGGTTTTACTAGACTAAGCACAAATTATGGGACCACTTAACTCGAGGCTAAGAAAATCAAGCACAACGCAACAATAGAAAGCCTTGGTATTAGAACTTACTTTTGTATTAGAGTAGGGTGATCGATAAACGAAGAGGCTAGTGATCAACAAATGAAGAGGCGACAGGGTAGCGTGCGGAACTGTAGCAGCACTGTAGCAGGCTTTACTAGACTGAGCACAAATTATCGGACCACTTAACTGGAGGCTAAGCAAAGCAAGCACAATGCAACAATAGAAAGCCTTGGTATTAGAACTTACTTCTGATCAAATTCGAAGACTATTAAACAGAAGATCTAAAGTGGGTTACTTCTCCTCAACCGAACATGCGCGCGCAACTATGACCTCTCTCCATGGGTCTTTAAATGACTTCACCTTACAGTTCTGAGTTCTTCTGGATGATAGAAACTATCCTCAGATAGGTGGCCTAGTAGGCTTCGATATTAATAAAGAAAAGAAAAATACATAAGGCTTATTACAACATGATATCTCAGAGTTCTCCATCAAGCTATGTCTTGAACATCTGCTGATCTCTCTTTTTATAGACTCCCTAACTCTACTCATCTAAACTACAATGAAAAAGTAGAAATAATTAAGGGTCCTTTCGGCATATTTTCATCGATGGTGTCTACTCAACTTTTCTGGTACATATATACAAAATATTCTACCATGGTCCTTTTGGACTTCTATCTGAATCATAGTCATTATCACAATCAAATTCTTCTAAAGAATCATGTGCTATCCTAGACTTGTCGAGCATCTTTTGGTAGTGATGTTCAATCAACTTAGAGTACTCTTCGTCCCAATCGATATCTGCTAGGTCCTGGGCATCCGGCTGCTCGTCCTGTAAAGTAGATTCTTTTGCTTTTCCTTTTCCTTTGGCATCTTCATCTAAGATTATTGCCCTTCTTGATGATGCTCTTGATGATTCTCCCTTTTCCATATTCGTCTTTATTTGGTGGAGACCCTATTACTAAGGTGTGTACCTAGGCAATTGTTTTCCCCACTTGGTAAGGAAAGATAAAGCACGGATCTCGATATCTAGGAAAGAATCTTTGAAGACATTTCTGATCGTGGGTGACCTTTGTACTGCCAATTTGATGCCGTTTAAAAGTTCCCATTTAAAAATTTGAAACATATTAGTGGAACTTTCAATTGCATGCTGACCCCATTCTCTGCAATTATCACTCATAAAATCTTTGTTTTACCAAAGACATACCCACATTCTTGGATTGCTAGGCTTGGCATTTTCTGATCCAAGTGTTTCTTCTCAGTCTCATTCCCACAACTTTCTTGATTTCTTCTGCAAGATGGCTTGCATGTCCTTCAAGAAATCTAAATCTATCAACAAATGCATAAAAACTATCATCCTGTGGTCCTTTTCCTGGAATGGTAAAACACGAACCTGGACAAGTAAATGCTTTATTCATATCCCTGGTTAATGAATCTGTCAAATAATTTGAATTACCTGGGATCCATTCGACTTCAAAATCAAACTGTTGGGACCAAATCTGCCATGCAAGAATTCTTCCTTTTGTAATTTGTCTTGATATCTTGGCAGATAAAAAATATTTGAAATTCTTGGAGTCTGTTCTTATTAATAATTTCATAGGTGTAAGGTATAACTCAAACCTTTGTATCCCATTGAATATAGCCAGTGTTTCTTTTTCTGCTATGAAATAATTCCTCTAGGTAGGTGAGAATTCACCTGATGCATAGGAACGGAGTCTTTCTTCACCTTTCTCCCTACGTTCAAAAAGAACAGTTGCCCAAAAATTTAAAGAAGCATCAGTTTGGAGTATAAGCAGACCATCACCTGGTGGTTGGAGTTTTGGCAATTGCTGACATTCTTCTTTCAGCTGTTTGACTGCTATTGTTGCTTCCGATGACCATCCCTTTTTGAGATTTTTTGTGATTGGAGTTTTTTTCTCTGTCAGTCTTGGGATGTACTTGTGAATGTAATTCAGGACTCCTAAGAACCTCTGAATTGTTTTTGTATCTTTCAATTCATTTGGAAATTGGGTTAATTTAGTCAACACATGTGTTTGCATCTGAACTGCACGATTCACTACATGAATTCCCAGAAAATCTATACTGTCTTGAAATAAAGACATTTTTCTTTCTGATAAAACTATGCCATGTTGTTGAACTTCTTTTAGAAAAATCTATAAATGCTCTAGATGGGTTTTTACATCTGGACTATGAATAAGAATGTCATCAATATATGTAACAATAAAATCATACTTGGCAAAAATGAAATCCATTCTTCGTTGGAAGAATGCAAGGGCGTTTTTCAAACCAAACCGAACAACTTTCCATTGGTAGAATCCAACAGGACAAATAAAAGTAGTTTTATGCCGGTCCTCTTTCTGTATTTGAATCTGATAGTATACAGACTTCATATCAAATTTGTTGAATACTTTGCTGTGCTGTATATTTTGCATTATGGTTTCTGGTCTTGCCAGTGGATAATTAAAACTCTGAGTGATTGCATTTGTAGGTTTGTAATTTATCATCATTCTATGTTTACCTCTGACTATCTCATAATGATTTCTTACCAGAAACGCTAAAAAAGAATAATGAGACTCACTTGGCTCGATGAGCTGCATTTCTAACAATTCTTTAATTTGTCTCTTTATTTCTTGCTCGTCTGAAGGAGTGCAAGGAATGAGTTTCCCTTTGATTCCATTATCATGCAAGGTCACAATCTCTTGCATTGGACTTTCTACTACCCAAAACTATTGTGGATTTTCTAAACAACTTTAGAAGTTTATTATGGATAGGAGTTTGTTCTGTGGACCAATTGGGATCTATGCATGCCATTTGTTTTGATTTAGATTCTTCTCTTGATTAATAGATTTTTAGAACTTCCTATTAGTCATCAAAATCTTTTGATGGCTTTCTGGCTCCTACTCTTTTCTGGCTATTTTCATGTCTTGCTTCTAAATTTGCAATAAACAATCTAGGTACAACAATAGATTCTTCTTCAGATTTATAATCAGCTTATCTTGGCTGTTTGTTACTGGAAGCACATAATTTAAGAATGGCATTCCCAACATTAAACTACCTAAGGGATCAAAATGCTGTATTGCAGAAATCTTAACTATACTTCCCCGAACTTTTAATAGAATATTGTCTACATAATGAGTTAAACTCATAGATCCTCCTATGGTTTCAGACACCAGTATATTTTGCAACGGTTTCCACAGAGATTTAAACAGAGATGGTCTAGCCAAATTTTTCGACCCATCGGTATCTATGAATGCATTGACAGATATCCATTCATTTTTTACTTGAACTTGAACTAGGATATAAATAAGGCTATTACTCTTGACTATCTTTTTTAACAAAATATTTTCTTCTATTCTATTGATCTCTGGTTTTGGAAGACTGTTCGAGGCTGTGGTTATTTTCTAAAATGGGCAGAAAGAATTTACTTCTGGAAACGGTAACACAAATTTCTTACCTTTTTGTTCTGGCTGCTCTGATCGTGAACTTTTGGATTCATCTTCTGAAACATTTGTTGCTTCGCTAGTGACTTCAATGTCACTTCCTTCTTCTTGTTCACTGTAATGGAGCTCTTCTGAAAAATCATCATCTGAACAGGATAAACAGATATTCATCTTTTGGACACACTCTTCTTCTTCTACATCTGATATTTCAGTCAAAATATATACATCTGAAATATCATCTTCTGATTCTACTATAGACCAATCATCTTGAAATTCTTCTATATCTATACAAGATTTAATTTTACTTGATGAATTTTGTGGGCACTTTCGTGCGAAATGTCCTTCCTTTTTACAAATGAAACTACAATTATTGTTTCTTGGTTTTGATATTTTCTTCAAAAATTTATACTTTCAGAATGGCTTTCTTGGATTTGAGACTCTCTTGGGTTTAAATCTACCATACCTCTTTGTTTTGTTTTTCTTTTTGAATGGTGTCCATGGTAGCATGATTTTGCAGACATCTGAACAGGGTGTGATGTCATGCGCCTTCTTTTGCCAGCATAAGTATTTAACTTTCTCTGTGATTTTGAAAAGAAGGTAAACCCAATGAACTTGATCTAGTCTTTTATTTTGTACATCTAGATATTTCATAATGAGGTATCCTAGATTATCTGGTAATTTTGACAAAAAAAGAAATTTTTTGAGCCACATCGTTTGAGAGATTAGCTTTGAAAACCTTAGCCATGAAATCTTTACTGAATTGATCAAAATACTTCAAATCTTTTAATTCCATTCGACTAAGATCTGTTATCAATTGCTTTTTCTCATCAACTGGTTTTGGCACGAACTGTGTCTTTAGCAATAATTCTATTGTAGACAGTCTGGCTTCCATGACGGCTCTTCTCTCTTCTTTTTATGGTCCCATCCACCAATCATAGACTATAACAGTCATGTGTTTTTCTGCTAGGACCATAATGGACACATTATCCAATTTTGTTGTAATCTACATCTGATACAGAGCACCTATCCAAATCTGGATTGATTCTCCAGGGTTTGAAGAATTATCCAAATCTAGGATATAGCTAATTGTATTGGCAGCATACAGATCTTCTTCAACACGTGGATACTTATTCAATTCTTTCAGGATATGAGTCTTGTTCTGGTTATTTATGGATGGCAAGATAAAAGAAGGAAATTTGGAGGTAGCTTGATCAAGGGTCATCACTTCTTTATTTGAAACAAAAGGTTTATCTATTTTATATGCTTCCTTTTTTTCACTGGTTAGTTTTCCAGTGTTCTTTGAAGTGGACTCTTCTGCACTAGTCACAATGACTGCTTCTTCTGATTCTTCTTCTTCCTGATCCCAATAATTGGGTGCGCTCATATCTATTTGAAACTTAGGGATTTCTTTGGCCTTTTTCTTCTGTTTCCTTCTTCTTCTTTCTTCCTTTTCTAGCTTTTCTGATTGTTGCTCATCATAGAGCAATTTTAGATTAGCATTTATCAAATCTGCGTGTTTTCCTAAGTCATCTAGAACATCTTCAGCGTGTGAACACCAAGTGGTTAGATAGTTTCCTATCTGGTATACCTGGTCCATATCATTTGGATTTTGTGAATTTTGTTCTAGTAAAGGAGCACAGTCAGCTCTTATTGCTGGCCATCTAGTATTGGATGAAGAGGTACTGAATTTTGTTTTAGGTGGCCATTTACCTCCTTTTACAAATCTACAATTTGCAAACTGGAATTCATCAACAAGTGGAGTATGACTAACATATGTTCGAAACATCTTATTTACAGCAAAGAAAGGTTTTTCTTCTGGTATGTACAATTGATTTGTAGACATCGGTATACTAGTGGAAGAACTGGATTCATCTAGTGAAGGAATATGACGATAAAAATATTTTCTACCACTAACAGGAGGTTCGTTTTCTTGAATTGCTAGTAACAAATGTTTTTCTGACATGACTATAGGCCGAGGTACTTTTGGTCGGTCTGGAAGAATTCTAACAATGGATCATCTAGAGGAGACATGCATGATATGAACACTGTGATTAATAGGAACCAAACCCATCAACTCTACGAAACAACATCTAAGGCTATAGCATAATAGGAATGCATCCAGGAATGTGGGGGGCTACCTGAAGGGCCACCCCCTCATAAGATCTGAAACATCTCACACACAACCAGGAATCACTGGGACAATCTACTACATCACTGGACCATCAAGTGTATGAAACACAAACATGAAACGACCAAGTCAAAGGGAAATAATGAGACCCTCTGCTCAATCCATGATGCCAAAAAAAATTTGGAAGCTGGAACCAAGATACACCGCTGTTATATGGAATTTTCATCTATGGATAAACACATTTTCCCTAAGTGGGTAGCTACACTTAGAACAACAAAGAGAAAGTAGTTTAACCTTTTCCTATAGTAGATAGATGAGATGAAGGAACTTACTTTTAGTCTTTCGCTTCCTTGATCTCTTTTGAATCGCCCTCGTCGCTCCCACTTGAACTAAATCCACTCAAAAGGTACCTGTATCAAGAGAAATAGAAGCAAGAAACGATCAAAGTATACATGATCTATCTAATATAAACCAAAGGAATCAAAGACATTGAAACACATAATCATCATAGATATGAACAATAATATGAGAAAAGGGATAAACTCTTTATTAATGTAGAAGGAAGAGTTTCACCCAATACAATTCGATCTTGTGCCACTCCTCCATCTTGAGTCCAACCCTCACCACATCAAAAGCACACCAATCTAGCAGCATAAAATTTATTTATATGAACTCAATTCTAAAACCAATAGAATTTCCTTACAAACTTCAGATTCTAGCCCCTTGATCACTATGATGAGTGCTCAATTTATAGGAAACGGAGGTGGTTTTTGTCATAAATGAGGGTATTGAATGACCTTCCAAACTTGGAGTTAGTTTCCATGGAGCAAGGGATGAGAGGATAGGAGGTTAATGGATCCTTAGCCTATCCAATTTTGAGCTAATAGGAGGAGATAAGAGATGGGATCCTTCTAGAATCATTTAGAATCAAAGAATATTCCTAGAACCCTATGCAAATTTCACTCAATCTCACCTAGCGCAGGTCAAAAATGGCCTAAGTGCACTGCAATGTAGGCCAGAATGGGCCTGCCTGCTCTGCATCATAGTTATCCTTGACCAAGGCTGTGCTGGTGTCCCAAGGAGGCATTTCAGCAAGGCTTCAGGCGAGGAAACTTTCATAGAAGGAAGCATTCAATGTGATGACTTGTCTAGGGCATGTAACAACTGAATTAGGGTTTGATGAGCCCTAATTGTACTGAGCTGAATGTCAGGAGTGATGTGCCCAAACAGACCTGTAATAGTTGCCGCCTAAAGCATGAAGTCGAAAATGATAATATTGAGTGATATTGTTTATGATGTGAAGGAGAGGATATGATGCGGACGGTGACCTGCATCAATTATAATACATAACATCATGATATTTTGAATTTTTCATGAATTGCTGAGGGAAGGCATACCCATACTCAACATATAAACTTTTCATTACCTGTACATAGATAGTTGTCTATAGATATAGACCCATGATAGGATGACCATCTGCATAAATCCATTGTACATATGATTTAGTACTCTCCTGAAATCGCAGCCCAGATGGATGAAACTAGATCCAGGGTCTTTTATCTCGTCCAATAGTTCACTCAAGTATGAGTCTAACCATGTGAAAATGTGATCTAAAGTCGAACATGGGAGGACACCGTCTGATTACCAGCCAATGATGTAAGCTGTTAATAAACTTGAGAGAGATCACTGATAATGATAATGATTCTCAAGGAACTACAGTACATTCTCCATGGTGTGAATAGATGTTTTGATGTCGAACACCATACAAAGTCTTTCGGTTGAAGGGCAGTGATGTCAACCTGTCACCGGAAGAGAGAAACTTGTCATTGATGTATGAAAGCCTTAAGGTACTGGAAGGGTGTTTCTAAGTCAACTTCTTGGATAATGTGCTGATGTTGACAAGAAGCAACTGGTCACAGGAGGGCCTTGATGTATCCATCATCAATGACACGAAATGAGTGTAATGATTTTGGAGATAGAATGCAACTGGAAACATACGTAGCAAGGAATCCATCAGAGAGATCTAGTTCTAATGCCCCCAGTACATAATGCACAACATCATAGAATTGATCATCAGTTGATGTAGGCATGGAATGGGTTGTCACATAATTTACCCATGGGGGGGGGGAAGATGCCATTGGAAAGAAAGGACCATTTAGGGAAGATGGTTGACTGGAAGCCATATTTGGACCAGGAAATGAAAGCTGGTCAACGATGAAAATTTTTCCTTCATGTGGGAAATACATCACTCGAAAGAGTGTTGAAACAATATCTCCCATGTCATAAACATAGTTGCGCCCAAGAAGTAAATTGTAATCTAAAGGGCCTGGGACTACCATCACATTGAGATAAACAATTTTTCCTCCCAAAGTAATAGGCAACTGAGGAAGGATCCCTAATTTTGACTGGTTCCTTTGTTAAATGCCAACGGATTCTGGGTAACAGGCACAAGTGGCGGTGAACGAAGCACCTGCCAAGCAGTGGAGGAAAGGATACTCACAGATGCACCTTCATGTATAATAGTTCCAGACATAATCATATTATAAACCTGTACTATGATCTGGAAAGGCAGATAAGAAGGAAGATGGCATCCTACCAGTCGATTCCAATAAAAGGAAGTGACTAGACTACTTGGATGGGGTACCATAAGAATGAGAGAATTACCCCCTTGAGTTACAAGAATAGGAGGATTTTCCTCTTGTCTTGATGGAACATGAGGATTGCCTTCGAGATCATTGGAATCTGAAAAAACGAAAAGAACCTGAGTGGTATCGTACTCACTCTCTATGGGAAAGGTACAATTATTTGAAGGTGAAATTGAGTCAACTATTTCCTCGACCAGTGACTGGTTAGGTATAGACTCATGGGATTCACATTCAGAGAGAGTGGGTTTGACCGACGGTTAATTTGGGTCAATCAATTCATCAACTAGTGAAGGATTAAGGGAGATTCTCCTGTAACTAGATTAAAGTCATTGCGGAGAAGCAGGATGGTTATCCAACACTTTTTGGGCTTCATCCAAATAGGGACAAAGGTGAATAGGGTGATTCCCCTCACACAACCTACAGCGAAACTTAACTTTAACCTTCTTTCCATGAACTTTACTACCATTAGTTGATGGTGTGTCACCAACATGATCTCTAGAATTTGATGACACAAGATGACGTGAATGAGAAGACCATTCTTCTAATATCTGAGGAATACTAGAACAATTTCGAAGAAGATGGTCTCCCATACAAAGTTTGCAAGGATATCGAAGTTTGTGAGGCTTATAAGATGGTTTCTCATCAGAAGTTGCATTCGAAGCAATGGCTTCTTGGTTGTCCCCCTACTGAATTTTCTTCTTCTTCTTCTTCTTCTTCCCTTTCTTCTTCTTCTTATCCACCTGGTTACTAGTTTCAATACTTTCACCAGGCAAAGAGGAAGAAGGGGAGGAAGAAACAACCGATGAAGAAGGTAAAGGGTCAACTTTAGGATCAACTGGAGGTTGATTTTGTCTAGTTGTAGGAATACTCGATTGCAGATAAATCAAGATATTTTGAACCAAGGAGGTTGAAAAAAACCATACTGGCAGGCCAATGGTAAATCCCGAAAGGGATAATGTAGCCATATATGAAGCACCAATATTTCTGAAAGGAGGAAAAGGACTAGGATTCCCATCAAAAGGAATTCCTTGATCAATGGACTCCGAGGTTGTTGCCATATGTCTCAACCTAAGATCAACTAAGGAGTGACATGGAGGATGTTATCCACATTCAATTAATTTTATTTGAATCAAAATAACATAACAAAACAAAAGAGGGATAATCTAGGCAAAATGATTACCAAGTAACTGTGAACTGCAATATACTACCTCAGTAAAGCAAGGACTTAACATACGTGTTGGAAATCTCCCCAAATGTTGTGTTCGGTGTATCATAGTGTACAAGGCAATCGACTCGGTTACCTAAGGATGGATAGAAACCTACTTCATTCCTCCCATATATACCTGAAAATACGTGGAGGCCCAATCCATGTTAGCGCTATCTAATGCGAAACCGCAAAGTGAGAGCATTCCTTTATACTTTTCATACTATAACATCGTTCGATATACTCAAAAGTACGTGGACGAGCTACAATATACTTACGTACGTGGAATGAGGTATCACACTTAGAATGTATCACAGACCATTAGTGATAGCTGCTATGTTTAACGACACCGAAACACGTCTCTAGCCTAGACCTCTAAATGTTATGTGTTGATTTACAATGCTCCATTAGGTTAATTGAGATAAATTTTTAAGTTGATCTTGTTTAATAATTTGTCTTTCAGGCTCACCGCGTGATGTCTTTGAAATTCGCAGAATGTAACTATGATGAGAAAAATTCTTTTCATTTGATTTTGAACAATGAAAACCTTAACTACAAGGGATAGATCAATCAAAATCTTTAATCAAAGAGCATAGAGCACATCTAATGCAACTTTCCCTATATTATTCCTACAAGCACACACAAACCTCTAAATGCATAATGCAAGTTTTTCTTCTCATTTCCCTTAATGTTTATATGAACAAAAGGAAACTAAATACACAAACAATCAATCAATACTTTTTGCTAGAAATGAAGACTTTATGACAGTTCCTTTTTCAAAGAAATGAAGACTTAACGACACTTCCTTTTCAGAAAAGACTAATCAATTATAAGATAACTTTGACAATGAATTGATAATGATAAAGAAATCACTTAAGGAACACTAAAAAATCATGGCCAAAGTAGTTCTAGGAGGATAAATACAACTTGATTTTAGAACCATAAGAAACATTGATCTTTCAGCAAACACAAACAGAAGAAACTTTGGAAAAATCAAGCCAAAGGAGGGTTTTTTAGCCTAAGAGGGATCAGCGCAGCCTAGAGTGGGAGACAATGCACTGCAGTGCATTATCACTAAGCTAAGGCTGCTCTGCAATGCATTGTGTCAAGACCAACACTGCGCTGGTGCCAGAGATTCAAATCAAGAGACATTCAAGCACACTTTTTGAGTGTAATATGATGAGGGTAAGCTACCAGGAATGACAGTCATTCCCCAGTATGGTCACCAATTTGTTATATGGAATTTTCATCTATGGATAAACACATTTTCCCTAAGTGGGAAGCTACAGTTAGAACAATGGAAAGAAAGTAGTTTAACCTTTTCCTATACTAGATAGATGAGATGAAGGAAATTAATTGTAGTCTTTTGATTCCTTGATCTCTTCTGAATTGCCCCCATCGCTCCCACTTGAACTAAATCTACTCAAAAGGTACCTGTATCAAGAGAAACAGAAACAAGAAACGATCAAAGAATACATGATCTATCTACTATAAGCCAATGGAATCAAAGACATTGAAACACATAATCATCATAGATATGAACAAGAATATGAGAAAAGGAATAAACTCTTTATTAATGTAGAAGGAAGAGTTTCACCCAATACAATTCGATCCTGTGCCACTCCTCCAGCTTGAGTCCAACCCTCACCAGATCAAAAGCACACCAATCCAGCAGCATACATGAAATTAATTCTCAAACCAACAGAATTTCCTTACAAACTTTATATTCTAGCCCCCTGATCACTATGAGGAGTGCTCAATTTATAGGAAATGGAGGTGGTTTTGTCATAAATGAGGGTACTGAATGGCCTTTCAAACTTGGAGTTAGTTTCCATGGAGCAAGGGATGATAGGATAGGAGGTTAATGGATCCTTAGCCTATCCAATTTTGAGCTCATAGGAGGAGATAAGAGATGGGATCCTTCTAGAATCATCTAGAATCAAGGAATATTCCTAGAACCCTATGCAAATTTCACTCAATCTCGCCCAGCGCAGGTCAAACAGGGCCTAAGTGCACTACAGTGTAGGCCAAAATGGGCCTGCCTGCTCTGCAGCACAGTTACCCCTAGCCAAGGTTGCGCTGGTGTCCCAAGGAGGCATTTCAGCAAGGCTTCAGGCCAGGAAACTTTCATAGAAGGAAGCATTCAATGTGATGACTTGTCTAAGGCATGTAACAACTGAATTAGGGTTTGATGAGCCCTAATTGTACTAATCTGGATGTCGGGAGTGATGTGCCTAAATATACCTGTAACAACCACCCTCTAGGTTGTTCTTCTGGAATAAATATGTTGATGTCGACAGAATAGGTCCCGTGATAGATGAGGAAATGAGGATCCTCAACTAAAGAATGAGGGAAACTAGTAATGTGATTGATGGACTGACTCCAGGGATAATGGGGAAAAATTGGGACCGAGGGACAAACAGATGACTTCCCTTGTTAGAGCATAAAGTGCATGGTTGATGTGGCAGTGATTGACTCAACTCTAGAGGGGATGGGGACAGTATAACCAGAGGCCAAAATGAGAAATACAGGATGAACGGTATGCAAATATGGATGGAATACTGTGACATGATAGAATGTGATGTGAAACAAACTCCATGAATGTAAGGGTGACTCATCACAGATGCTCTGAACAAGGGTGGCTCGATGATGTTGCCACACAGACTAGGCCTGGCGGGGACCATCAAAACTTGAGTAAATGATAGTTACTCATTACGAAAATTGACATATGGTATGACAAGCATTAAGAGGAGGTGGAACTCAAAGGACAAGTGTTGCTTTATAATGAAATTCAATTTGGAGAGGTGACGAAGTGACCCTTCTTGGAAAAAAGGCTTCCTAGTGAAGTGTCAAGTCATAAAGAACTAAGGAAGACCCATTATAGAGCTCAGTGAGATCTTTCCAATGGTGCTAACAGTTTTTCAAACTGAGCTATGCTCTATTCACAATGAGCAATAGAAAAACTAGGGATTTTTCTATGAAAGGACGTTTTCCCCCCAATTTGAGAGGAGGAGAAGGCCCTAAATCTTGTGGAGATTGTAGCAGACAAAATGACCATCGGAATCAGGATCTGTGACTTTTAGGCAAGCGACCTTACTAGTCTAAATATGTCCTTAATGCTTCTTGGAATGATGTTCCTGGTGAAGGAATAAGGGAAGAGGAAAATGAGAATGAACTACTAGAGGAGGTCTAGAGTCATTCTCACCCACTAAGTCAAACATGGGGACTATGTGGACATAGAGTAGAATATTTGAAGATATGGTATCAAACTTCTATGATATGCGATGTGCATATGGCTCGCCAGAGAGGCTGGTAGGACAAACTATCCAAGGAATGGGAGGATAATCGACCATACCTAGATTTGGTGGGATCTAGGTCGAGACTTAATTGAGAAGGTGGCTAGGGGAAAACCATCATGCCCCCAAGCATAGGATATTGCTTGCAAACATATGTGATGGAGGGGACTGATCTGGTATGCAAAGGTGGGCGTGATGCCCCCTAGCAGGGGGAGTTTGTGGAGTGTCACTATGTTCCGAGTGCTTGAAAAAGGGATTCAAGTATCTCAACCTATCTTGGCTCGAGATCCTCCAAAGGATGATAAGGAGATGTAGGGGCCTATGTTCCCCCCAGTATGCTATGGGCATACTGGATGTATTTAGAGCTATGGGCTCCAAACACTTATATGATACATAATATGATTATGCATTTTTATATGACGAGGATGGTTCACCATGTGTATTGTTTATGCTTGTCTTCTGTGGTATACATGCAATAAATGCCAATCTAGAATGTTATCTGTAATGGCATCTACATAATTATTTTGGGCTCTAGGAACATGACTAAATGTGATGGTTTCAAATTCATGTACCAACAACTTAACTCATAGATATTTTCTAAATAGGACTTGGTTATTCACATGATACACACCCTTGAATTGTATGACAAGTAGCAAGGAATCTAAATGAACATGAAGATGAAGGATGCGATGAGAGAGGTCATCAATTAACAAACCTATCACTCTATCATATTCAGCCTGATTATTGGTGGCAGATCCAATGCACACGCCATTCGAAAGGACTAACATATGCAAGGGGGTGAAAGTGGCCCAGGCTACCAAGGCTAGATTCCGGGAGGAGCAACTTGCATCGTTGGCATGACTGATTTACGGTGTGGATGATGGATCCATCTAAAAGGTGCAAAAGACAATGGATGAGATGATGCAATCTACCTAACTTCATGGTAGAGATAAAGAAATGTAGATCAAGGGGATGTGATATGAGAAAAAATTATTGAGGTAGAGTGCATCAAGAGAATTAGGATGGAAATGGCCTTCAAAATCCTCCAAAAAAATGCCCCCTTGTCTAACTGCAAGGGTAATTGGGGGTAGATATAACTTCCATGGTGTCCTCATTAGGTTGGGAGATGGGTGAATAGGAGGAAGACTGACTACATGATGTGGCGACATTACTTGGTGCATCAACTTGAGAAAGAAGGTTCACATATGCATCATCTTGAATGGTGGATGACGAGATGGTAGATGGAGGATCTATGGATGTTGAGACCTGGGATTTTGTCGAAGGAGGTTCGATAGAGGCGCGCATAGAAAACTAAGAAAGGTTTTCCTAGGAGGAACTCAAGGATGATGATAGGAAAAGGATATGGCCTGTGGTGTCTGTCATCTTGACATTGGGGGGAGGGATCATGATGGTGGCACCAGAGTTCTAGTTTAGTTGTACCAGAAGCCATGGGTAGAGGAGTAGGTGATCCACTACAAGTCGTCTCGTATTCATGAAGCGCTTGAAGGAAATCATGAAATTCATCAAGACAAGGGTAACAATGAGAATAGTGACCATGATGATCACACAAGGCACAAGGGTGATTTGTGCGAAACATTTTTAGTTTCTTGGCTAGTCCCAATAAGGTAATTCGGACCTTAGGGATATTTGACTCAGGGAATGCTTCATGAACCAAAGGTTTGAGGCTAGGAAACTGAGGAAAATTATGGGTGGCATGCCCAACAGCCTTACACAAAGCCACACATAGGTGATGGATTTGGGGCCTTGGGGGCTGGAGGAGCTTGGGGAGCCTTGTCCTTTGATTCTTTCCTCTTGGCTTTGCCCCCCAATCTTGATGCTTTCACAACAGGAGTGGGTTCCTGTTGAGGTTGCGATAGAATGAGAGCAGTGGCAGGGGTGATAGGGACTGGTTGAACCGGGGCTCAAGCATGATAAGATCTTATTTGACCAGGTGGAATGCTTGTCAGAGGTCAATGTACCATACTGGGATCCCAAAAGTCATGTTAGGAAGGACCAGCGTAGCCATGACAGGGACAAAATATACTCCTGGAGGGGGCAATAAGAAAGGTATCTGACCTGCAGGTTAATGTCCCAGTGGAATAGCTCCTAGATGGTTGAGACTTGGAGGAATAGTTCTTGGTGGAAACTATTCTAGTGGCCATAACCACCCTTGAAAATTTTGTGTTAGCTTCATTTTGGAGCCTCCCCACCAACCATTCTCAGAAGCATGTCTTGCACTGTCAAGTACATGAGATTTAGTGGTTTTCTAGCATATTGCTAGCTTGTGCATGATAGCTTGTTGCATCCCCCTCATAGGTTGTTTCTTTGGACTTGCTCCAGCTACAGGCTGAGCAACTCCCTCAAGAAATTGCACAATTCTAGAGGGGAACCAACCTTCCCTCCAGAAATTGCATAATCCTGATCCGCAACCTATTGGGCTCTAGAATTGCGCAATTATTCCTGTCAAGATTCACTAGAAAAACTATGCAATCTGTCCCAATAGGACTGCTCAGCCCAGAAATTCTACAACTCTAGGCTGTTGTCAGCTGCTCAGCCTAGAAATTGCGCAATCCCTCTGGGCAGCCAGCCTGGCTCCCCCAGAAATGCGCAAATTTTCCCATCAGTCAAGCACGCTATTGCATGTGCCTTCAGGTTGACTGGTTCCCTCCAGGACCGAGCAAAACTGATTTGCATGTATGGACTGCTTCTCCCAAGTTAGCATGCAAAGTCATCCCGTGATTCATGGGTCTATGTTTAGAAGCTCGTGGTTACATGCAACGATCATTTAAGAAACCTCCCACCAAGTGTCGTTTTTCCTAGATTTGTGGCATGTGTGTCATAACCTCGATTTTATCGAAACTCATCAACTAGACACTACAGATCTCATTCCTAACATTTCCCTTGCAACTCTAACATCCCACGTTGCATCTAGGAGCCTTCAACTTATTCAACTCAGTTGTTTTGGGGTAAGCCCACTTTTCATGTCTCACATTTCGTTTGTGTCACTTTTTGTGTTTTGCTTTGTGTGAGTGTTGTCTGCTTGGTTTCATTGAGTGCTTTCTGTCGTTTTGATGTATGTTAGCTTGTAGAGGCATCATTTTAGTTTTTGTTTTCATCTTACTGTTGTCACATGCATGACACTGTTTTACACGAATGGTCGTCATTACGGTGACTCACTTCACACACATGCATGCTTTCCCATTTTCTGAATCTTGCACTTGTTGTTTGCATGAATGATCGTTCACTCTTGTTTGCACTCATCTAACCATGCATCCAAACTTCTCATGCTTTCAGTTGCTCGTCGGTCGGTCTGGACTACCTCGGCCCAGACCATGCCCTGCCTAGCTAACACTACGCATTTCCGAAAGCAAAGGCTCTGCCTTCTCGCAATAAATTGTGCATGTCCGGCCCAGAACTAACCTCTAGACTTGCGTTGCATAATTCCTGGAGGCAGTGTCATGCTAGCCCCACAAACTACACAATGCAGTTTCCTGGTTGCATGTCACTGCTGACTGAAATTATTCATTGTGCAGTTTCATTCCTCAACAGGATAGGGTGGCCTATGAATTGTGCAATTCCAGTAGTCAGTCAACCTCACGACATCCCAGACTATGCCTCACGCTGTTTTGGCAGTCAGTCTACTGAGCTCCCGTGGAAATCGTGCAACCTTCATGATCAATCACACAAGTATGTTGCAAGTTAGTTCTCAAGTTCATTTTGGTTTTCAACTGACAGATTATTTTCCATGAGTGTTTCTATGTCTCTAGGAATCATAGGCGTTCGTCTGTCTCTCAGATGCAAAGTACAATGGACTTCAGGAGAACCGATTCAAAGGACACCATTGAGAGCACAACGGGGTTGCATCCAAGAAAGTATCTATGAGCTTTCCTACCTATGAATACATCAAGTTGGTCATAGACAAGGACATCAAGATAAGATGGCAGCAACATCATAATGAGAAGCACCATTAGCAATAGCAGAGGGTAGAACACCTGCATGCAGCGAGTGAAAAAGGAAGTTTGTTGATAGCATAGAGGCAGAGCAAAACTGCAAGTTAAAATAAGATCCACTCACGACGAAAGCAACTTTGGAGATTGAGACTATGAGGTGACAGCGCGAGACGAGCATCGCATGAAGGCAGAGAAAGGAACAAAGATGGAGTTGCATGTGCTAAAGCAGCAACTCAAGGAAGAACAGGAGCTGCATAGATGAAAGAATGAGTTGTAGCAGGAACATGTACAACAGGGGGTGCAACATGCACAGACAGATGAAACTGTGCCCGTACAACTTATAGATCCATCCCAACAGCTGGCATGGAGTAGACAAGTTGAGTAGTGTTGTTGATCGCATGCAAGGCAATTTAGCAGCATGCATGTCATTATGCACATGTATGCGATCCCACCCATTTGGCACACTCATCGAGGCAAAGACAAGAAGCAATTCCAACTAGATCTAAACATGTATTTTGACAAGTTGATGTGCACGACCACTAGCACATGATTGGAGAGAACTATGGACACTATGCAAAACATGTTGCTAGCCCAGTTGTACCCAGGACGACCATGCACATTATATCAAACGAGTTGGATGGAGGAGCCATATCAGTGCACCCAGATGCAATGAAGGCAAAAGTTTTCTTAAGCAAGATGTCACCATTGAGCACACGGACACCATCACAGACGACCAATATTGGAATCATCTCACTGCCCAACCATCATAAGGATGTCAAATAGTTTGTCTCACCACAATGGTCTGAGTGTTAGTGATGTCTTGCATGGCTTACTCAAGCCATTTTGTCTCACATGAGCACATGTGCATTGTAATGTAATTTCTTGTCAAGTGAAAGTTCAAGTGTCGATAGTTGAATGTAACAGTCATAGAGTAGTTGAAGATTCATGTGGGTAGATGAATAGTCACAAAGGGGAATGTCAAGGGTCACCCCACCCTTTACTATAAATAGTCCCTCATAACTCATTGTAAAGGCTTTTGATCAGCCAAGATTCCAATAGGAGTATCTTAGAGAAAGCTTGGACAATATTATAACGAGCCTTGGCTTCTCCACTGCGTAGAGATAGTATATCTCTTTGGAGGAGTAGGCAGTTATGGATGTAATGTTCCGCTATCAGAACTAGTGGTTGGACATGGATGTATTGTATGATTGGAACTACACTTCTTAATATAATAGAGCCAACACATTTCATGCATATGTTGTATTGTGTTTCAGCTATCTTGAGTACTCTAAATGATATATGTATCTATTTGCTCACGCATGCATGTGTAGATATTTTTGTATATGTATGTATGAACCTTTCTAAAATGTGTTGTTGGTTTAACCATTACTTTGGATTTCTAGCTAACTTTCCTTCCATGTTATGATGCATCTTTGCTCATGTGTTCCTTTCTTAACTCTGTGCTATCATAGGTTTCCAAGGGGCGCACTCAGCTCACCCTCTGTGTGTTAGAACCTCTCATGCACCTTCCTTGACTTACTGTATATGTCACACCCTTGCTACCAAAAAGTACATCTTACCTGCCTCTATGCGAAACCGTGGTTAAGGCATTACCGTATGACCCAATAATGGGACTCCTACACCAAACGGTCTGAGGTATAATTGGGACTTCTTACCGAGGAGATCCCTCGACATGTTGGCGGGTCCAGCACTGTCAACATTTTGGTGCTAGAAGGAGGGCCATATGACAAGCGAAGTCCTCACATCTATTTTGAATCTCTACATATCTATCATGACTAACTACAAAGTTTTTGTTGCGGAGTGTATGTCTTATGAAAATGACTTCATTATCTCAGAAAATTTCTCAGATAAATTGTCACATAAAACATACGATCGTGGAGGCCACATAGCCCTAGTTAGGCGTGCGATTGGCATTGTAGGCTCATGCGAAAGACATGGAATCTTTGAAGATTACATGACCTATGCATTTTTCATCTACACGCTTCGAGGGCACCCAATCCATTGGTGTGCCACACTGCTCGAAAAATCTATTCATTCTCTTGCTCATTTGGTTCAGAGATAGACCATTCTTTCAATCACTTTAACTGTAAAGCACCCGATCAGGAAATTATGAAATTATGAAAAGCACTTGATGAATCCGTTGACCAGTTTTACACACACTTTTGTAATATTGCATATTTATTCCCCGAAGATGAAATTTATTGGGAATTTATCGATGGGAGATTTGAGTATCTTGTTCACATATCTGAAAATCAGCAATTTTTGAAATCACTCGCGTCCCGCTCAACACACTTCGGTGATGGAGCTACGCAATCACAGGCACGAACAAGTGACTGTTTGCCATCACCTCATCAAACAAATCCACTACCGTAGAGTGATGTGGGATATAATGCATACACATCTGTTAAAATGTCACATCCTCCCACCCTACCTACTCTTGATATCTGCACAGATTTGGCTTGCATGATTGTTGGTTGTCATGTGGATTCATTCCCTCAACCTCCATCCCTGCATTCTGTTAATCCTCCAAATTGTACTGTCTTGTGTTCTTACATTTCGGACTCCTCACCTGCTATGAACGAGGATCAAGTTGTCAACAAAGATGGTGTTATGTAGCCAACCTATGCCATCATTCATGATGAATGTGTGCGGGAATGTAAAGAAGAACCCGTAGTGAAGGATGACTCCCTTTCAGTCGCACGTCATCCACTTTACCCTAACATCCCTTGCGATTTTTCCACTATTGATTTCCCCTATGAAAACTCATGTTTGAATATTTCTACTTCCAATCATTCAAAAGACACGTTGGATATCAGTTTGTCATTACATTGCGGAGAGGACACATCTTCCTCCGAAAATCTATCCAATCTGTCTTCTTTCATTTCTGAAAGCATAGAGGGTGAACATCCTTGCTTCTAATCTACCCCTATGCATGATTCATCAAATCATGAGGATGCTGACAAAATCTTGAATTTTCTGATCTTGGTTTATGTGATCTCTCCACTTATTCATCTGATCACGATGTTGATTGAATCATTGTTAATTTGTCTAAGACACTGGTCTATTATGATTTATCTGTCGAGGAAGTCAAAACCCCCAGACTATTGAGGCACTTTAGCTTGACCTGATGGTTATGTTAGGCCCTCACTGTCTTGAGGTTCATTTCACTTCTGATAAGGAAATTTTTGAAACATGTGAGGCTCCTCATCACTCTCTACTTTGCATTCAAGATCAATCTAACACCCAGATTTCACTTCCTCCACTCGAACTACATGATTCCATCGATCATGTGTTGGAGGAATCTTACACAGGAAGCACACATGCACAACATAAGTGGTCTAACTTTCTCACGTTTTCTTGCATGTCACAGTCAAGAGAATGCATACACTCAACATCAGAAAGTGTATCACAACACCATGGCAAGTCCACAGAGTGCATGTTATGTGCTTTCACTCATTTTTGTTTTGTCGATGCTTGTAAGCTCAGAGTGTGTTTGTCTTCATCATTATATCTTTCATGCTTGCTGGCTTGTGCAACTGCGAGGTTCGTGAACCACGCCTTCACCAAAATGGGTTGACCAATGTGTCAGCGGTTCCATTGGAAATATCACTTCACGTGATCAGGCCCATGCATTGTTAGCTTAGGAGTATGATAGTGTTTTCTTTTGAGTTGGTTGCCTACATACTTGTTTTCTTACTTACTTCGCATGTGTTGTTCATCTGCTTGCTTGTCTTCTTTTCGCTTTGCTTTCACATTTGTTTCTGCTTCTTGCTTTTTGTTTTGGCTTGTTTTCTTTTTATTGTCCGTAGGTTAGTTTCACGTGGACCATGTGCGACTCTTGAAATAAGATGGATAAAGTACAAGAGGACTTGTACAGCTATCAACATTTGGGTATCTGTTGTCCACTCTCTTATGTAAGAACTTGTTGTCTTCAGTCTATGATACATCGATGGAAAATACGTACTGTTTGAAGTGAACCTTCGTGAAAACACAACGCTTGCGCACTAACTAGTATCACCTACTATAGTTGGTTGTATTTTGGTTAATCCTTGTTAGCTCAGTCAAATAGAGTAAGGTGAGGGGGGAAACCTTAACAAGCATGTCAGAGGTATACATAAACTACTTCTCTAAAGGAACAACCACTTCTTCTCTCAATAAGTCGGGATCCCTCTTTCGCCTCTGAAATGAATAAGTGTTATGCATAGTTATGAAAATGAAAAATGAAAAAGTGAAAAAGTGAAAAATTTACAAAAAATGAAAAATGAATAAGGTGATAGAAGAGAAAGGCTTATTGCATAGAGAGGTGATGAAACTATCTCCAATGGGGTACTGACCAGGCTCGCTGGTAGTGGAGCGATGCTTGTGTTCTTGCGTGACTCCACAAGGGTATTGTCTAGGCTTGCTGGCAACAGAGCAACACCAGAGATGAAACTAAAACTTTGATGACTATACTGCCTATGCACCAATATACCCCTCATCCCCAATCGAAACAATTGTTTTGGCTTGGCTTGGAATGTGTGTTGACCGACAAAAGGCTTGGAAAATGCTACATCTTACAATTAAGCAAGTGTGGAAACCAAGATGAACAGAGAACTGAACAATACTTCCGGAGGTGTTAGACTTGCTTTTCTCGAACAAGGTCCATTCAAAGAGTTGGATTTCTACCAGTGTGTCGTCAAGTGTTGTAGCGGCTACAACCACCCTCCAAAATTTTTCCTTAGCTTCATTTTTGAGCCTCCTTTCTGACCATCCTCAGTAGCATGTCTTGCACTGTCAAGTACATGAGCTTTAGTGGTTTTCTAGCCTCTACATGATAGCTTGTTGCATCCCCCTCATATGTTGTTTCTTCAGACTTGGTCTAGTTGTAGGCTGAGTAGCTCCCTCAATAAATTGCACAATTCTGGAGGGGAACCAACCTTCCCTCTAGAAATTGTGCAATCCTGGCTGGCAGCCCGTAGGGCTCTAGAATTGTACAATTCTTCTTGTCAAGCTTCACTAGAAAAACTGCTCAATCTATCCCAGTAATACTGCTCAGCCCAAAAACTGTACAATTTTGGGTAGCAGTCAGTTGCTCAACCCTGAAATTGCACAATCCATTTGGGCAACTAGCTCAGCAGCCCCTAGAAATGTGCAAATTTTCCCATCAGTCAAGTAGGTTGTTGCATCTGCCTTCAGGTTGACCGGTTCCCTCTTAGACGGAGAAAAACTTATTTGCATGCGTGGACTGCTTCTCCCAAGGTAACATACAAAGGCATCCCTTGATTTAGGGATCTAGTTTTAGCATCTAGAGGTTACATGCAAGGATAATTTCAGAGACCTCTCGCCAAGTGTCGCTTTTCCTAGATTTGTGGCATGTGCGTCACAACCTTGATTTTATCGAAACTCATCAACTGGATGCTACAGAGCTCATTCCTCACATCGAACTTGCATCTTTGACATCCCACATTGCATCTAGGAGTCTTCGACACATTCGACTCAACTTTTTTGGGGTAAGCCTGCTTTTCATGTCTTGCATTGCATTTTTGTCGCTTTTTGTGTTTTTCTTTGTGTGAGTGTTGTCTACTTGATTTCAGTGAGCGCTTGGTTTCATTTTGATGTATGTTAGCTTGTAGAAGCACCATTTCAATTTTCATTCGCATCTCACTGATTTCGCATGCATGACATTGTTTTACACAAGCGGTCGTCATTGCGGCGACTCGCTTCACACACATGCATGCCTTCTCGTTTTTTGAATCCTACACTTCCTATTTACATGAATGATCATTCACTCGTGTTTGCACTCATCTCACCATGCATCCAGACATCTCATGTTTTCAGTCGCCCGTCGGCCATTTTGCACTGCCTTGGCCCAGACCGTGCCTTACCTAGCTAGCACTACACATTTCCGGAAGCGAAGGCTCTACCTTCCATCCAAAAATTGAGCAAGTCTAACCCAACACTGACCTCCAGACTTACATTGTGAAATTCTTAGAGTCAATGTCCTTCTAGCTCGAGAAAATACGCAATGCAGTTTGCTGGTTGCATGTCACTACTGACTGAAATTGCGCATTGTGTAGCTTCAGTCATTTGCAGGCCAGGATGGACTGTGAATTGGGTAGTTCTAGTAGTCAGCCAACCTCTTGACAGCCTGGACTATGCATCACGTAGTTTTGGAAGTCATTTTCCTGACCACCTAGCGGAAATCACGTAACCTTCATGATCAGTCACACAAGTATGTTGCAAGTCAGTTCTCAAGTTCGTTTTGGTTTTTGACTGATAGATTGGTTGCCATGAGTGTTGCTATGTCTCCATGCATCACAAGTTTTTTTATGTCTCTTAGTAGCACAAGTAAAATGGCCTTCAGGAGAACCGAGTCAAAGGACACTGTTGAGAGCGCAATGGGGTTGAAACCAAGGAAGTGTTTGTGAGCTTGCCTACCTATGAAGACATCAAGTTGGTCATAGACAAGGACATCAAGATAAGATAGTAGTAGCATCACAATGAGTAACACCATAAATAATAGTAGAGGGTAGCACACCCACATGTGATGAGTGCAAAAGGAAAGTTGTTGATAGCATAGAGCCCGAGCAAAGTTGCAAGTTCAAAGCAGATCCACTCATGATGAAAGCAACTTTGGGGATTGAGACTGTGAGGTGATGACATTACATGAGAATTGCATGAAGGCAAAGAAAGGAACAGAGAAGGAGTTTCATGTGCTGAAGCAGCAACTCAAGGAATAACAAGAGATGTATACATGAGAGAGTGAGTTGTAGCAGGAACAGGTATAACAGGGGGCACAACATGCACAGATGGATGAAACTGCACCCATACAAGTTATATATCCACCCCAGAAGTTGGCATGGAGTAGAAAAGGTGACCAGTGTTGTTGATCACATGCAAGGGAATTCAGTAGCATGCATGTCATTATGTACATGCATGTGATCCCACCCATTTGGCACACTCACCAAGCCAAAGACAAGAAGCAAGTCCAACTGGAGCTGAACATGTATTTTGACAAGTTGATGGACACAACCACCAACACATTCTTGGAGAGCAGCGTAGACACTATGCATCAACATGTTGCTTGTCTGATCACACATAGGATGACCATGCACATGCTATCAAACGAGTTGGACAGAGGAGCCATATCAGTGCACCCGAATGCAATGAAGGCAAGAGTTCTCTTTCACAAGATGTCACCACTGAGCGCACGAACACCATCATGGATGACCAAGATTGGCATCAGCTCACCACCTTCGACCATCATAAGGATGTCAAAGAGTTTGTCTCACCACAACGGTGTGAGTGTCAATGATATCTTGCATGGCTTGCTCAAGCCATTTTGTCTCACATGAGCACATGTGCTTTGTAATGTAACATCTTGTCAAGTGGAAGTTCAAGTGTCGATAGTTGAATGTAACTGTAATAGAGTAGTCGAAGAGTCATGAGGGTAGATGAATGGTCACAAAGGGAATGTCAAGGGTCACCCCACCCTTTACTATAAATAGTCCCTCATAACTCATTGTAAAGGCTTTAGGCCAGCCAAGCTTCCAATAGGAGTATCTTAGTGAAAGCTTGGATAATATTATAAGGAGCCTTAGCTTTTCCACTACGTAGAGCTAGTATATCTCTTTGGAGGAGCAGGCGGTTGTGGCTATAACATTCCGCTGTCGGAACTAGTGGTTGGACATGGATGCATTGTATCATTGGAACTTACACTTCTTAATATAACAAAGGCAACACGTTTCATCCATATGTTGTATTGTATTTCAGCTATCTTGAGTACTATAAATGATATATGTATATGTTTTCTCACACATGCATGTGTAGCTATTTCTGTATATGTATGTATGAACCTTTTTGAAATGTGTTGCTGGTTTAACCATCACTTTGGATTGCTAGCTAACTTTCCTTCCATGTTTTGATTCATATTTGCTCGTTTTTTTCCCTTCTTAACTCCATGCTATCACAAGTTTCGAAGGGGCGCACTCACCTCACCCTCCGTGTGTTAGAACCTCTCATGTACCTTCCTTGACTTACAACATATGTCACACCCTTGTTACCGATAGAGACATCTTACTTGCCTCTGTGCGAAACCATAGTCTAGGCATTACCATACGACCCACTGTTGGGTCTCCTACACCAAACAGTCTGAGGTCTAATTGGGAATTCTTACTGGGGAGATCCCCTGACATGTTGGCGGGTCCAGCACCGTCAATAGAAACATAGGGGAGGAACCCTCAAATGAAGGAGGTCCTGGGTGGGTGGATCCGGATGACTCGGCTAAGATGGTAACAACAGAGTGCTGAGGAGATGGTTATTGATCATACGTATTGACCTTGTTAGAATCCATCACGAGGATTTAGTAGTCGCCAGGACCAGAATGTTGGGGGGGATGGGTTGCTTGACCTAGCTGAGGTTGAGTAGTAACAAATCCTTGCTGAGGGAAAGGATTTGTGAGCATTGTTAGTTGTGGTGGTGCAGGATTCTAAGGCAATTGTTGACCTCTAGAAGCTGCTTAAGCTTCCCACATTTGGCACATCTGGGGTAAGAGAGGACACTCATGCATATAATGGCCATGTACACCACAACATGTAAAATGATTGTTCCTACGAATAGCCTTGTTATGCTTGGGCTAGTTTCCCTATTGCTGGTTGTTGGTGTTAGGCTGGTTCCCGTAGGGTGCACTAGGTTGATTACTTTGATTACCCTGATTACCCTTGTTACCCTTCCCCTTATTATTTTTCTTCAAATTTTGGGGATTGGCCACACTTTTCTGTCCAAACACCTAGCCCTGAGGGGACGGTGGCTGCTGGGGCTGAGAATGCATGGGAGGCTATAGTGCTAATGCTTAAGGGGCTGGAGTGCTAGGTTGTGCATAAGGAGGAGCAACAATTTGGTAGACGGGTTGGGGCCCTGAAAACATGTTGCTAGTAGGAGGGGCATAAGTGTTGGAGGAACTGGTGCCCCCCTGCGGGTAGCCATAACTTTTCTGAGTATATGGAAAATAGTGTGAAAGGGATCAAATGATACCATTGGCAGCGTGAGATACCATCGGTGCATTGGAACTTCTAGGACAAGGGAGGTCTGGAATGACGTATAGACATAACCAGATTGCACATAAATCAGGTCATATCTCAGAGCAGTTTAGAGAGCTTCTTCCTTGGTCTGAGGAAAATGAGACATGAAATCTTTTCTAATGGGTACTAAAAGGATCCTAAGAAACCAATTTGTATAGACATGGTCTTCGAAAGGTGGGGCACGACATATGCTCCTCCTTTGATGCCACTCTTAAACATGGTCGGATAAGCGAGTGACGAAGGACTGACAGAATGAGGTCAATAGCTTTGTGCTGGTGTTGTACTAGAGAGGTAACTGGAAATATGAGAGGAACGCTTTAGCAAGCATCATGAAAATGGAATGAGATACAGAGGGCTGGTCTACATACCATTTCACAGCATCTCCATTGAGCATGCGTTGGAAAAGATGAAGATGAATGGAGTCATCAGTAACAGAGTTGGACAAACACCACATGTGGAATGATTAAACATGGTTGGTAGGATCCTCTCCAGCATTACCCTCAAACTTCAGGATGTCTAAGCGAAGCTTAGTCGGCATAGAAGGCCAACCAGCATCATGGTGTATGGGGTCGTTTATCAACTCGTTAAAATCCAGTAGACTTAACCTAGCCATAAAGGGGAGCGTGGGGGCTGTCGGAATGATTCCTAAGACTATTATGCATGATGTGACCACCGGGATAGAATTGGAGCCAACACCAGGTTGGGTTCTTACACCAGCTTTGGGTCTATACATGGTGACGATATGTGGTGAAGGAGGCTCGAAATCATATGAGGAATCAGGTGAACCAATAGAAGAGTCAGTGTGGGGAATCAGAGGGCTTTGAACTTAAACTTGACGGGGAGGGGTAATATTCCCAAGTGGAAACTGGGGGTGAAGGCCTAATAGTCTCCGCGATAAATGCCTTGGTGGTGCAATGATGGTAGGACACACGCAAGATGGAAATGGTGAAGGGGGATCAACAATATGCCTTTGTCTCGATGAGGGGAGATAAATTTATTATGTTAAATCTTGACTTGGTGGTGTAAACCAAATGCCCTTTGCTTAAGGTGTGAAAGTGTGTGAAAGTGTATTAATTGATTAAGCACAGATTGTGTTTGTAAAAAAAAAGAAAAAATCTTGCTGAAAATGAACTGAAATTAATAACATAAAATGAACAGGAAAACAATTAACTAAACCCCACCCAAAATGAGTTTGCAAACATTGTTCTGGTTGGTGGATAAATTGATGGAAAATACACTAAAATGGTCAAGATATCTAAATCTTAGTGTGGCTGGGATCAAGTGACACTAAGCTATTGGAAAGTGGTGGAGCAACAACAAAAAACCAGAGGGGAAGATCGTTGCAAAAACATAGGGAGATGGGTGAAACACATACAAAAATCGGTGGGAACCTAAGGCCAGTGACCAAACAAGTTTAAATGTGAAACTATGGATGGTGGCAATCTATCCTTGTAGATCTAAAATAGAAGGGCATGGATCTGGAAAATGTGACTGAAAGCGTTGCAGAAAATCAAACTACTCACGCAACTAAACTCCTCCTATAAAGGTGGAAGCATACTATAAACCTTAGGGGAGTCTAAATTTGACTTTGACGAGCAAATCATAGTGGATCAAGGCCTAAGCAGGATGAGACAGAGGTCAAACAACCCAGAAGACAACTCTCTACAAAACCAAGAAACAGATATGAGAAAAAACCTAAAACCCAAAAATCATAGGTACTGACTTGTTTTCCTGTAGGGATCACACTTTTTGGGTTGATAAGTGTGCTCTGGCCTCCATATCGCACTTTTTGGGCCAAAAAGTTTGATTTTTGCTCCATGGATCTTGGTGGGAAAATCTCGGAAAAAAGTGCCACCTTTGTCATGGTTGGTTCCTGTGATCTGCAGAAAAGACCAGAAAGCTTGTGGAAGTCATAAATTTAACAGATCTAGGGTTTAAAAACTAGGAAACATTAATATAATTGAAAAAAGAAGAAACCCTAAGATAAAAACTGAAGGTCACCCAGGGTTCTGGATCTAAAGTATAAAACCCAGCTGAGTCACCAATTTTGTGATTGGCAACAATCAGAAAATCCCCATTGGAGTCACCAATTTTGTTGTAATGTTTTATTCTCAAAGATGTATGAAAAGAACCCACTTAAGATTGTGGATTGCAAACAATCTCAACAATATAAATGGCTTCTAAACATTGTAGATCTATAACATCTGATAGAAACAAAACCTGCCAAAGCCCGAATCTATGCCACAATCATAGTTAAACAACAAAAAGGAGTAATAACTCCAATTGTCCAATGGAAACCATATATACAAAGAATAGTTTTTATTATAACACTTGTGAAGGGAACAAATAGATGTTACTAGTCCCCCTTTATGGGATGGGTTCTTGGCTATCCTCAAACGTCTTCAACTTGTGTAGAGTCTCTCTCCTCTACAATGTGTAAACCCAACAAAAATATGGTGTGCGATGATGAAAATATTCAAAGTTATAATAATGAGTGCGACAATGAAAACAATCAAAATTGAATAATGAATGGAAAACCCTTTTATTTATAACAAAATATTGCATTATCCTCGAATAATGAGCAATAATAAAATATTATTGATCCCATTCTTGGAATAACCACTTGGAATATTTTATTATATTTGGGTAGGAGGGAAAAAGTATTTAAACTTTTATTTAGAAATAATAAATAAATAAATGATTTATTTATTATCTCAAGGAATTAGTTAAAGAATGATAAATAAATAAGGATTTATTTAATTATTCCTAAGGGTTTTAGTCAAATTTAACAAAGAATAATAATTAATTAGTGATTAGTTAATTATTCTTAGAGAAAAATAAGATAATTAATGATTTATTTGTTTATTTTTCATGATTGGGTCAAATATGACAAGGAATAATAATTTAACAATGGTTTAATTAATTATTCATAGAAGAAAATCAAACAAATAGTGATTTATTTAATTATTCTACATGGGTTTAACTATAAAATACTTAACAAAGGTGGTTTATTAAGTAATTTCTCATAGTGAAAGCAATTTTACTATGGTAAAATTGGTTTTACATGGTGTACTTCAATCCATCTAGTAAATTAGGCTAGATGATCAATTTTTTGGTGATAACACCTAGCTGTAGACTGCATCCTTATTGATCATGTCTTGCATGGGTTTGAATATCTACACATAATCTGAGATGAACTTCCGGAGGAAGTTTGTCTTGCCCAAGAAGGACCACATGGCTTTCTTGTTAGCTAGGTGAGGGATCTATGTAATATTCTAGACCCGGTCCAGATCAAATTTGATCCTACTTTTGGCAACGAAGTGTCCAAGAAGGTTCCCCTCAGACACTATGAATACGCTCTTTTTGGGATTCAAGGAAGTCCCGTATCTCCGATATTGCTCAAAATTTTTCTTCAAATGGCATATGTGGACCTCATGTTTCCTTGAGAACATAGTCACACCATCGAGGTATACCACTACAATCTGTTCGATGAGTCTGTGAAAAGTGATGTCCATGGCATGCTGAAAGGTTGCACCTGCATTCACAAGCCCAAATAACATTCGTCTGTATGCGATCATTCCCCACTTGGTACGGAAGGTAGTCTTTAGTCTGTCAGGTTCTGCCACCAGAACCTGATTGTATCCTGAAAACCCATCGAGTAGGGAAAACATCTATGCCCATATATTGTTTGCAAATTGTGGTCCATAGACGGCATGGGCTAGCTATCCTTGTCTGAGGCGTGGTTCACATTCCAGAAATCAATACACAAGAGGATTTCCCTAGACTTCTTGCGTAAAGGAAAAAGGTTTGAAACCCACGTGGAATGAAAATCGTTGCATATGATCCATGCATCCAACAGCTTGGTCATCTCTTTCTATATGAGGGGTTCAAGTGATGGATGTACTTTCCTCAATTCTGCTGATATGGCTTCACCCCTTTTTTGATCAGAATGATGTGTTGGATTATCCACGTGTCATAAGTTGTCAGATCATCATACATCCATGGGAACACATCCCGGTACTATTTGAACAAACAGACAAAGGCTTGCCACTCTTGATATGTGTAACTTGTACCGAGATTGAAGAACTTCAGATCTTGTTCTATTCCCAAGTTGATTAGCTCGTGCATCAAGGTGGAACTATGGGTTTTGTTGTTCCTTGGCCCCTAGAAGCGTTCTTGCAAGTCATAAATATTTTCCAATGATGCCACTCCCTTAAGGATGAGGTGGCCTTTCTTGCTACCATCTTCTGGTTGCAGAGATCACTCATGCTCATCTTCGTCTATCACTGCATCCTTGAAGCTGTCAGTGTTGGCCATGAAATGTAGTATCTTTTGATCATCATCAAACACGCGTATGTTAGTTATGTTATTCGGGATAGATGGTCTATACAAAATTTCAAAAGTAAATCTATTTGTAATTGGTGACATCCTAGAGGCTGCGTTTTCCAAAGAATTAGCAACTGCATTATGCGTACGTGGTACAATAGTGATTTTAAATTCTTGGAAGTTAGAGATCAGTCGCCATACCTCTTGCTAGTAACTTTTGAGATTCAGTGATAAAGTGAATGGTGTTATGTACCTACCGTACTACTATCTCTGAATCACCTACCACTTTGAGTGCGACGACGTTGAGGCTGATGGCTTTCTATAAGCCCAACATGAGTGATTCATACTTGGTAACGTTGTTCATGCACTCAAAGTCCAAGCGACTCGAAAACAAATGCTTCCTGTATTTTGTGTCAATCAAGACAAACCCAACTCTTGAGCCATCCTATGTCTTAGATCCGTTGAAATACATGGCCCACAACTCATTTATACATGGAATGTTTGATGCACTTGAACTACTGCTACTGTTGTTGCTACTACTACTGCTACTATTGGAACAATGTATTTTACATGCTTCATTTCCATTAGTTGGGCAAGGAAGGAAACCTAACTGCTTGTCTGGTGGTGTTGGAGCTGGCCGTGCAGGATAACACCCCAACATTATTTCCACGAGGTAGTTTCCAAACATGAATTCTGCAAAGGCCAGTGGTTCATTCTTGTCATTGATGGGAGTGACATTGTGCCTCATATACCTCTCGGATAACACCCAAATCTGATTGTTTTTACACTTGTATGGAAGCCACATGTGCGACCAGTCTGTGGAAAAATATCCGTTCATCTTGCTAGACCAGTCTCTGCTGAGTAGTAAGACATATGATTCTAGTATGTCCATGACAATAATCTTGATGCATTGGTGGACTCGACCATCGTGAGATAGTTGGATGATCACATCTTGGAGTTCACCAATGGTTGGTACAAATGTTATATCAAGTTGGATGATTTGCGTGGATGCCTTTCTCCATTGTGCATTGATCTTTTTGGCAATGGAGAGCAGCATGAAGTTGGCTGCCATGCCATAATCAACCAAGCAGTTGTGAACATTATAGTTGAAAATTTAAAATGGGAGTAGGAATGGAGGGAAAACTAAGTTTTCTTCTTCCATCTAGAGTGTGTTTAGCACAGTTGAGGGAAATCCAAGAGGTGTTCTTACTCCCTTTCTGGTAGAGGTTGTGCTGTCCATTGCGATTTGTCCTAGTGCACACAACAGGATGTCTTGTTGACTCTAGATCCTAGCTAACTCAAATAAACTAATGTTTGCGTGATTTTTCTTCATGTCATCCACAATGTTGAAGTCTAGAGGGGGAAGACTCACCAAGGTGTCAGGGGTAATATTGATGTTCGTGTTGTCCGACAAAGTGTTTTGCAGTTTTTTTTCTCATGGATGTACTCTTATTTATCATTGTCTTCCTAGGCTTGCTTTGTGTTTTCTGCTTTGGGATGGTTGGTCGATCAACCTTCCTCATCAGAAGTAACATATTTTCTTGTGTCTTCCCAACTGTAAGGGGGGGCCCTTTACTCCTGAGATTGTAACAATGATTTTGCTTTTGGGGCTATTTCTTGGTGTTCATCTTCAGCGCTGCTTGCGAGCACTGATACATGTTTACCACATGCCCAGAACTTGATGCCTGAACTGTTGCAACATCTTCGTCATTATCTGTATCTTTCAACTATTCTTGCATACTTTTATTCACGTCAAGTGTGCGACTACATACAGATCCTACGACTCGCTTGTAGTCTAAACAAGAATTCTCTATGTGATGATCTTTGTGAAACAAACAATATTCAGGATTTGCCCACCAATCGAGCTGGAACATAGAGCTATGTGCAGTTTTTGCAAGGAGACAGTTGCTTCCTGATGACATGCTTCCTTGTTTCTGTCTAGGTGAATGGTTTCTTGCATACGTCTCTGTTTTCTTTTGTTTAAGCTCAGACACTTCTGTTGTCAAGTTCTTGATGAGGTGAGTGAGGGTTTCAATATCATTTGTTTCCTTGTCTCTACCTTTGCTCGCCATTGCTTGGGACTTCCTACTCGCATCTTTGGAGTCCTTTGCTGGTTCATCATCATTGATGACTCCAATCACACACAAGTCTTTCTCAACATCAATAACCTCTTTGCAGTTTTCTAGTAATGTCGGTTTTGCAGCTCGCTTGACGAACTTCACAATGCTAGTCGGCAGTGCGGATGTGTAGTAATCAACAGTGATGGAGTCATGAGGTTTCGTGTCCCCTTCTAACTTTTTTAATATGCACGTAAACCTATGATTGAATTCTTTTACCTTTTTTTTAACCTCCATCATCAGGCTTCCCAATTCTTTGAGTAACATGGCTGGGGTCTTGTCATAAGCAAATTTTTCAAGAAACATGTGTTTGAACACACCCCAATTCTGTATTGAGTTGGTTGGAAGGATGTGATACCATGCAGCTGCATTACCATCCAAGTGACATGGAAACATTATACATGCTACATCTTTGTACCGTATCTCAAGGGTCTATAGCTACAGGTAGAAGTTGTCCATATGGTCTTCTGCCTTCACTGTGCTGTCAGGGTTGAACTTGATGTTCATTCTCTCCACCCACTTTGGCATATTGTGCAAAGCACCCGAGAGAGCCAATGGTCCCTGAGACATCCATTCCCAATTTTGGTCAGCAATCTCTTCTTCTTCTTCATCCTCCTCTTCTTCTTCCGAATCCAACGGTTCTGGCTCTGAGTCTCTTGGTACGTCTCTGCCTCCACCTCCTCCATTGCCTTCCCCTCTGCCTCCTATATCAGAGTCTGAGCCCAAGATCACGGGGGTATCTCTTTCTCCTTGTCAGAATATCAGAGGCTCCTCTTGATTCTCAACAGCTTCTACTAGACCTTCAAGTGTGGCAAGAACTGCTTCTTCAATTAATGATACAACAACTCATATGGGAGTGGTTTTTGGCTTCCTTGATGCGTATGGAAGATGCTGTATTCCTGGGATTAGTCCGACTACTTTCACGAACTAGTGAGTGATGGGATGGACAGAGTGAAGGTTCTGATATGGAATTTTGTGTTCAGTCCTGCAAGGTGAGAAGTAACCAACTATAGATTCTCACGTAGGTGAAGGGGGGTATGAGTTATTGCCTTAACCAGATAGTTGATGAGTGAGTGTGAGAGGACATTCAACCATAAACAACTGGTGGCCTTCCTTCTAGCGCCAGAAATGTTGACGGTACTGGACCCACCAACATTAAGGGGATCACCCTGTTATGAAGTCCCAACTAGACCTCATAGCATTTGGTGTGGGAGTCCCATCTAGTATGATGGACTAGTTTCCATTATCTTAAATTTTTGCCTCATCTCTTGCTTGTCAGCACAGGAGAGTGGTCTTCTTTGTCTTTGAGTAGTGAGGTTCGTGTTCTTGGTGATTGATAGTGTTACTTGTGTCAAGGTTCTTTCCCTAGAGAGAGGAAGGGTGGGAGTGAGTCCCAAGTTAGATGGGAGGAAATCTAACTCTGTTAGGAACACATAACACAACAGGATGTGCACAACTTCTGGCGGAGGAATCCACATGGATTTGGTAGTCACAACACACAAGGGAAGATAGCATGTACAACACTTAGTGGGAAATTCCTGCGAGTGCGATGTTAGTTATAGCAAGTTTACGTGAAAAGTTTTGTCTCATGTCCAGGAGGTGAAAAACATAAGCAGGACAATGTTAACAACATATACAACACATTTTCATTAATATATATGTAGTAGAATAGTTGAATGAATCCAAGTGTTAAACACAGGTTAAAGCAACATGCATTACAAGTGTTCAAGGCAAATATTACAAACAGTTACAACACGTGTGAGAATGTGTTGGCATGTTAGCAGGATTCTAAATTAAGTGAAAGTTCCAAGACACATCGATACACCATACATCACTAACCCTGTGGGTGGGGCATTGGAGCCACTACTTACTCCTCAAAGAAAATATTATAGACTCTCAAGGCTACATGGGAGGAGCCAAGCTGAAGATTCCTTTGCATGTACAAATGAGGGGGTATTTATAGCCAAGGGTGAGACTAACCCTTGTGGCTATTCGACTTCCCTCATGACTGTTTGACTTCCATGACCTTTCAACTTTACATGAATCTTCATATGACAAGTGGGTCTCTTGGACTTCCACATTACATTACATTGATTGATAGTATGGCCCACAGTAGAGATATGGACGACATGACTCATGACAAGACTCGACATGACAGTTGTCACACGGAATAAGTCGATCTTGCGGACAAGATAGACCTTCCTAGAATCTAAAGAAGACCTAATGACAAGCAAACCAACCAGACACTATCTTTCTCTAAATATGCTTTGATTAACAATGGCAAACAAGTGTTTTTAGGGCCTACCTTAGCTCCAACGCAAGCTTGTGGATGCCCTCGCTCCTTCGATCCAAATGAGCTCCTTTATCACGAATCTGCAAACACAAACAAGGCAAACAAATTAAATAGCACCTGAAAAGCCAATTGCATAAAACATATTTAACATGAAAGTCAAGGAGTCCATGAAACAAATAACATGAGATACTTGTTGAGAAAAATGAGTTTGATTGTATTAATTCAAAAGAAGAAGAACTTTACAACCTTTGCCTTGACATTGTACAAGCTCCTCCCAGGGTCCAGCAAGAAGTCTCCTCTACTTTGACAAGTTTCACTCACTCCCCAATGAAGCCAAAAGGTATGTGATCTCTCCTCTTAAGCTCAACTAGGAAGTCTTGATTTCACTAGCATTTACCCTCAAAAATGTTCAGCTTCTAACCCTCTTAGCAACCAGCCCAATGCCTGTATTTATAGTGCAATGGAGGGAGGTTACTAGGTCCTCCTTCAAAGGGATAAAGCCCTCCTTCAAAGGGATAACTCCTCTCATCAAGGGATTAGCTCCTTCTCTTTTGGGATGCATGAACCACCTTAGAGCGAACAATCCACGTCAAAATTCCTTCTAGAAACTTCTAGAATTAACCCAAAGTGAGTTTCTTAAGATAAAACTTGTGCCTTTTGACTTTCACAGGGGTCCGCACCTACACCGTTAGGGACAGAGTGGGCAGGTTCGCAGTTTTTGTACACAGAAGGTGCGAGACCGCAGGTGACAGTGAGAGAAAGTGCGGAACCAGAGTTACATTGATTTTTAATGTCTTTCTCTCATTTTCAAAGCTTGATTTGAAGAGCTGAGGTCTGAGACTTGCTTAGGAGGATAGTACAAGTGATGATAGACCCATACTGACTGCAAATAATCATGGTGACGATATTTTTGTGTAACAGATTTCCCCCTAAAGTACGAAGTCCGTAGTAGATGAGGATTTCATTGATCATTTAGGAAGAGTGAAGTACTTTATCATTTCTAGGATCATCTTGTGGAGAGCCTGGTTGGAACCTGTAAAAACATTCAATGCAAGATATATATGAGATCATATCATCGTTGAGGTAGGCATTCCCATACTCAGATCAAAAATGACTAGAAAAACTAACTACTGCTCTGATATAGGAATGATCTTGTAAAACATCACAAGTATAGACTCATGTGGACACAGTATGGATGCAACCATCTGTTTATGAATAGTCCATTATATAATGAATACAAAATTCCTCGCAGCTTGGATTGTGGAAACTAGATCCAGGGTCTTCATTTCTACTTCCCAAAACAGTACGATTCTATCCATGCGAATGAATGTGTTGATGTCGAACATGGTAGAAACCACTTGATTACCAGTCAATGATGTAAACTGTTAACAAGTGTGAGAGAAACCACCAGTGATGTCAATGGCTCTCAAAGTACCCAGTACAATCCATGAGATGCGAATAAATGTGTTGATGTCGAACATGTCACGGAATCCTTTGATCGAAAGTCAATGATGTAAACTGTCGTCAAATGCAAGAAACCTGCCATTGAGGCATGCAGATCTCAAGGTACTGATGATTCCTAGATCATCTTTCTAGATAATGAGTTGATGTCGATAGAAAGAGATCCATCGTAGGCAAGCCCACAACATGAAATCATAGATCAAGTTGAAGAAATTTAGTTGCAAGGACTGACTCAGGGATGGTCAAGATGGATGACAGATATTTTGTAGATGAATGGCTTATTGGCAGTGACCTCTTGAACACATAACGACACGACAGATGGCTTGGTGACAATTGACCCAAAGTTAATACCCAGAAACCAGTTAAAGACTTTCAATGTGGTTTGATCAACTGTTAGGTAAAGGATTTCCAAACCCAGGTGAATAAAAGTGTCGTGTTCAAGAGTGGTTACAAAGTATGACTAACAGATTCATTTTTCTCTCTTTTCCCCCACCATTTCTGGCAAGTACCTCTTTATTTTTGACAAGCTTGAGGAGGATAACATTTGCTTGATTATAAGCTCATCCTTCGGATGAGTCCAACTTAGTTTAGATTTGAACCCTAAGAAGGAGTGGTTCGTTCCTGTTTGTAATTGAACAGGTCCTTTACTGTGAAATTTTAACGAGTCCAGTATAGGAGAAACTCAGCGTTTTTCAATTTTAGAGAGTCTGAAAAAACTTAAGAAGACTCCAGGGTTGACCTTTTTCGTAAATTTGTGTCTCCCAAGCCCGAAAAAGTACAAAATAATACTTGAGAGAACCACTTGATCTTTTACGACCAAGGAGTACTTTTCGTCATTAGTGCCCTTGATCCGAAAAAGTAAAAAAGCGATCAACGACACGTCATTTTATAACCGATATCGAATTTGAAATGACAAAAATCTGGCAATCTTTTCATGTTTTTACGGTTAGAAAAGAGCTGTAAGTGGACCGTCTTTTAATTCCGTTTTAACGAGTTTAAAAGAAACACTCGGCAATCTTTTCATGTTTCAGGAGTCAGAAAAGAGATTAAAGGTGACTCTAAATGTTTTTTCGTCGAAAATGATCGATTTCACCTGAATAATCTTTTATCCTGCACAAAAACACAAACATTACTCATACCTGTTTGAAATAGATAAAAATGTCGCAAAAATACCTTTTCAAAGTGAAACATAAACAAATTTACAATTTATTTACTCAAAAAACTTATAAAAGGGCCTTTGTCAATTCATTTTTACCGTTTGAGTTTGGCTGAGAAAATAGTGCTTTTGCTCAGAAAACTTCCCGTGAAGATTGCAGAAAATCCAACCGTCGGAATCGAACGTCGTCTTCTCCAGGTAATCCACATCATCCCACTCATCATTTTTAACGGTTTAATTTTTTGTTTTAGTCATTTATTTCATTTTTGGGAGGGTTTTTAGGCATAAAACCCGCGCGCGGGGGCCCACAGGTTTACCACTGCTGACCTGCAAACCCCGACCTTTTTCTCCATTGGGAAAAAGCTCGGGGTCCGCACCTTCCATGTAGACAAAGTGCGGTCCCACGCATTGTGTCTAACCTGGAGGGTGCGGTCCCCGTCACAAGGGTTTTTAACCCAAAAATTCTCAAAAATGTACCAATCAAAATAATTTCTAGCAATTTAATTTATCCTTATACTTGATGCAGAGAGTACATCATGCTAGATTGGCGTGAACAAGAGCATGAGGACGTGGATGCTGCCGCATGGAATCATCAGCCTTCACTTGATTCTTTGAGGGCGTGCAACTTGTACAAATTCTGGGCCATTCCTGGCATGAGGGCTTAGGTGGATTTCTTACAGTGGATGGTTGACAGATGGAGCGTACAGGACTAGTGCTTTTTCATTGGCGGCCACCAGCTCGAAATCGAGCTGGCGGACATATATTTCTTGACTGGTTTGCCTAAGAGAGGTGAAGACTTGACTCTGTTTGGGGCTAGGGCAGGTGGCCAGTCTGTCGATAGCCTCAGGCTAGAGTACTGCAACAGCCAGGCTAGAGACAAAGGGATATACATAAAGACCATATCCCGTCCTGAGCTCATGGTGATTGCGTTCACTGTCACCAGACTTTGCGGAGCTACCGCATTACATATTGCCACCGGATCCCAGATGCGTATGGCAGTTGATTGCTTTCGAGGCACCATCTTCAACTGGTGCGATGCTGTGTTGGCTAATGTGAAAGGCCAACTGACCAGGGCCAAGAATGGACGACTAAAGACCTTTAGTTATGGGGCTTTGGTCGTGAGTTTTGGCCTGGAGAGGGTTCCTATGCTGATCCCACAGCACCTTACTGTTGGAGCTGGGCTTCCTCGAGAGCCCAAACTGATGCGATGGGTTGCAGTTATGGCCCGTCACCCGGACGAGAGGATAGAGGTTGCTTGATTCAAACCTGAGTATTTCCAATGGCTGGAAAACTAGGTCTTTTCTATTCAGGACTTCCCTTACGCTGGGATAGATTTTCGTGGTGACCCGGACATGGTTCTTCCACCAGGAGAGCAGTGGGATGAGTCAGGTAAAATCCTTTTCAACATTTTTTTTTTTCTATTTTAATTTTTTTTGTTATTTTTCCATCGTCTCAAAACTGACAGTAAAAATTTCAAATGCAGATGTGGGTCCACAGCAACCAGCCGCTCTCCGGCCTTACGAGAGGAAGCAACCAATTGCACCCGCGCCAGCCCCACAGGACGAATCAGCAGAGGTTTTGGCCGAGTTGGAGGGTCATCTCGAGCTCTTGACAGGAGATATTCCTGATACCACTATAGATGACATTCCTCGTCAACTTCAGCGCTATGTGATTGGGGTCCCGGGACCTTTTAGGAGGTTCTTTTGCAAGGTGGCCTGTGCAGTGGTTTCTTATAGAGATCATCACTAGTGATAGGATGATCGCCTATTATGGGCACATGTGACATTTTTGTCTTTTGTACTTATCATTTTTGTCGATCATAAGGTGTTTTTCAACCTATGATCGAGGACGATGTATTTTTTGACACACTCCTATATATATATCACTATTACCGGCTTATCTTGTAAATCATGTTATGGAATGGTTTTAAATTTACATGTATGATTATTGCAAATGTCTATTTAACATTTGAGAAGCAATTGCATCTGCTAATGTATTTAAAGATCTTGGAATATGCTGATATTCAATATAATCAAATTCACGTTCCAAGAGACGCACTCTAAAAAATAATCTCAATAACACTGGATTTCTAATGGCATACACTCTATTAAGCTGTAATACAACGAGTTCAGAATCTAACCTCACTATCAAACTCCGAATCCCAAATGAAATAGATTCAGATAATAACTCAATCACTGCACTATACTCGGCAATGTTGTTCGTTGTTTGACCGAGGCTTACCCCATGCATAGATACTAACTCGTCAGAGGGCGAATAGATAACCCAAGCTGCAGAAGAGATGTTCCGTGTATTACGACAAGCACCATCAGCGAAACCAATGTATTTTTGGAGAGGCATCGACATCTGCAATATCAAGAGTAAAACCAAGATAAGCAGGAATAATGACGAAAAACACTCTCTAAGCTAAGCACACTGTTTAAACTAAAACACACAAGCTAGAAAGAAAAACTATCCTAACTAAAAATCTCCATAGCCATTCTTTTAAGCATAATACCTCTTCAAGTAAAGGCCATTTCTGGGTTTACCCAAAGAGTCCCCGTCAAAGTCTACTAATTCATAGGCCCCTTTGGCTAGCTTTTGCTTGACAACATAGGGACCATGACACATAGGAACGAATTTTCCAGTGCCTAATTTATCATTAGCTTGATCGTAAACTAAGACTAGATCTCCTTCCGAAAAATTTCGAGGGGTCACATTTCGATCATACTGAGCTTTCATTCGTTTTGCGTGAGTCTCGATCGCCAATGCAGCATCACGTCGATTCTCATCTAATTGAGACAAGTATAACAAACACTTTTCCTCTTCAGAAGTGGCTGGAAGTAACTCGATGGCCATTTGCAGTGACGGGATTTCGGATTCAATGGGTAACACAACTTCCAAACCATAGAATAGTTGGAAAGGAGTGAACCCTGTTGATGTTTTTACTAAAGTTCGGTATGCCCAAAGCGCTGAAAATAACATGTTGTGCCAATTCGACCAATGAATCCCAATGATTCGTCGGATCATGATAACTAAAACTTTGTTGATGGATTCAACCAGACCATTCGCTTGTGGATAATAAGGGGTTGAACTATCGTGACGTAAACCAAGCTGGCCTGTAAGTTCGGTCATCATAACGTTTCAAAAATGACATCCATGATCAGTGATGATTGCTTGCGCGACACCAAACCTAGCAATTATATGATTGAATATGAAAATTGTAGCTGTCTTGCCATCTGCCTCAAATGTAGGCATCGCCTCGGCCCACTTAGTAAAATAATCTACCGCAAGGATGATATACACATGCCCCCCGACCGAGTGAGGGTTACATGTAATAAAATCAATACCCCATTTGGCAAAATGACCAACGGAAATTATAGGGTGGAGAGGAGCAGGTGGAGCGCGCATCTTACGATCAAAAATTTGGCAGTTGTGGCATTTTCGGACCGCCGTAATACAATCTTTAAATAAAGACGGCCAGAAGTAGCCAGCGTGCAATATCTTTTGGGCTGTGGCAAACCCAGACATATGACCACCACACACTCCAGAGTGATAGTCATTTAGAACCCTTTCAGCTTCCTCGTGAGTTAAGCAACGTCGAAAGACAGAGTCCGCCCCACGGCGATAAAGAGTATCTCCAATAATCCTGAATTGTTGGGACTGGAATCGAATTTTTCGACATTCTGACCTTGAAATTTCTGGCCGAAAGGATTGGGTCTGGAGATAAATGATGATATCCCCATACCACGGATCTAAAGTGTTGATTAGAAACAAGGATTCGTCCGCAATGGGCTCCTCCACCACAGTTTCCATGTCAGCACGCAGGAAGTCACACATTAACTCCGCAAAAACTAAAGATTTCTTAGACTTAGATTTCTTAAATTCCAAGTCGAACTCCTGCAGGATAACGATCCATTTAGAGTACTTTCCCCCTAGCAATTGCTTGGTCAAAATGTAGATCATAGGGTTGCAATCCGAAATTACCGTAGTTTTACGTAGTAGAATGTAGTGACGAAAACGTTGGACAGCTTGAACAGCTGCCAATGCCAATTTCTCCACATGTGAGTATTTTAGCTCAGTTGGATTTAAAGTTCAACTAAGGTAATATATCACCTGTTCATTTCTGATTTCATCTTCCTGAACTAAGACCATTCCAATGGTGGAATGAGAGGCGACGAGATACAAGAAGTAATCCTGGTTGTAGTTGGGAGGATGCAACAACGGTGCATGGGTCAACACGTGTTTGAGTGCATCAAAATATTTCTGAGCTATCTCATCCCAATAAAATGGAGTATTTTGCTTCAACAACCGGGTAAAACCCTTTGTAACCTCGGCGTAGTTAGGAATGAATCGTAGTAAAAAGTTTTCTTTCCCTTGCAAACTTTGGAGTTGGCGAAGACTCGAAGGAGGAGGCAATTTGATGATAGCTTCAACCTTCGAGGGATCAACACGAATGTCGGCTTTCGAAACTACAAACCCCAGCAATCGACCCGTTTCTATACAGAAGACACATTTGTGTGGGTTCAACCGAATATGATAATGCCTACACCTCATAAAGATTACTCGTAAATGGACGAGGTGATCAGCTCGATGTAATGAATGAGCAGGCAAGTCATCGAGATAGGGTTGCACAATGTGCTTGATGTCATGAAATGCATAAGACATCGCCCTTTGAAAAGTTTCTCCGGCATTCTTAAGCCCAAAAGGTAACTTGCAATAAGAAAATGTCCCCCATGGACAAATGAAAGCCGTTTTTGGTTGATCGGCAGGTAGAATATTGGTTTGATTGTATCTAGAAAAACCGTCCATGAAGGAGAATATTTCACTGCCGGCACAATCATCAATGATTTGATCGATATAGGGAGTTGGGTAATTGTCCTTTGGACAGGCTCGATTGATATCCCTATAGTCGATGCATATTCTTATTGTTCCCTATTTTTTGTTAACCAGAACAATATTCGATACCCAATCCGTTAACGGAATCAGATAAATGAAACCTGCTTTCAATAATTTTTCAACTTCTGCTAAAATTGCAACAGCTTTTCATGGGTGAATCTGACGCAAACGTTGTTGGATGGGTTTAGCGTTCGGGTAAGTCTTGATCTCATGAACAACAATCGCGGGATCAATTCCTGGCATTTCCTCATAGGACCAGGCAAACACATCGCAGAATTCTTGAAATAGGGCCTTATATATTTGAATTTCGTCATCTATACACGAGGCACCTATATGAATGTTCTCAACAATTCCGGGTTTAACCGAAATGTCATAGGAATAGTTCAAGAGATGTTTCCCAAATTTAACTCTAAATCGGGATGTTTCATTGGATTCTGAGGTTCCTTGACATATTTAGTTGTAACAATTGATGAGAAATCATTTTCAAAACGATCATCCTCAGGTAAAAACGAAGATCTGTGATGGAGATCTTCCCATGGTAAATCATCTACGCATAGGATTTCACGAATTTGCTCATCAGAGTGAACAAGTTCAGAAAACGTGGTTAAATCCGAGGTTGATGTGAAAAGTGATTCCTCACAGACCACATTCATGAAGTTATTTTCGGTTGAACATGGGTCGGAAAACAACTGCACGGCTTCATAGGCAATTTCATATGGACTCAAAGGCATGGCATTACCAAATGAGTCTATCTCAGATTCAGAAGGGACAATCCAAGGATCATCGTAAATAATGGTGTCTGATGTAATCATATGAATGGTTGCAAATGAAGATGATGCGTTGATTGGAGGAAAAGGAAAAGTTCCCAGTAAGCCGGCATCTTTAACTAGTCCTACTCCAACATCCTTATATGGGATAGTTGTTTTACCAACATGCTGAATACTCTCCGAAGAGGTTGGGTCGATGAAAAGTAAGCCAGCTGGTCTATTGTTACGATCTTTCCATTATGTGGAAATTTTATTACTCGAAAAACTGATGAAACGACCGCTGTCATAGCGTAAGACCAACTTCGACCCAAGAGAAGGTTGTAATCTAGAGGGGCATCAACCACCTCCACATCTAGACTAACAGTTTTTCCTTCAACCCCTATAGGAAAATCCTATAGAATTCTAAAAGGATGAAACCCACGGCCATCAAAGGCCTTTAGAATCGTCAGGGATTGATTTAGTGAAGGAGAACCAAGCGATCTCCAACACTGTATCGACATAATACACGTTGAGGCTCCCTCATCAATTACAGTCCGATGAATAGGCCTGTTTTTTACTATCACTGGTATCTGGAAAGCCATTTGATGAGGCAAACGTGGTGTACTATTTTCTAGATCGAAAATCATTAGGTTCGAGTCCTGAACATCAACAGCTCCTATAGCCGACAAAAGTAATTTACGTTGTGCTGGACATGATTGCAGCACTTCCAAAGCTGACATTGCTGAGGGTGAAACAGCTAAATCCTCAACAATGTTATAATTCTGAGCCGCTCTCGCATGTGGATTGAAAGCTGACTTTCGAAGTATACCCTTGGCGGGCGGTTTGATTACCAAGTCTGGATTAGGTTTCTCGATCTGTAGTGGATTGGAACCGGGAGCTGAGGTTGATGGATTAGAATGAGAAGATTCTGCTTCTTTACCATCAACAAGACTTTTACTACCATAATCTTGCGATCGAGTCGCAATCCTAACATGGGACATCATCAGTATGGGTTCTTCATTGGCATTCGAAGATGAACCAATCATCTTACTGTCTTGAGCCGGAAAAGGATCCTTCAAAACAACAGGAGTTTGGGAACCCTTGACAATCTTCGCAACCTTTGCCCGATGAGGGCAGTCTCTTGTAAAATGTTCATCGTCACAAATGAGACAAGGATAATGAGGCTTGCACTTTTCATCATTGGATTCCGCCTTTTTAGGTTTCTCCTTTGAACTTTTGTCTGTTTTATTCTTCTTCTTTCCTTTCTTCTTCCCACTGGATTTTGATTTGGCTGTAGATGACTCTACAACGTGAATATCGGTGGAGATCTCTGCAGAAGAATCTCCTGTTGGGGAATCAGGCAAGGTTATGATAGGGGAAGAATTCTTGGAAGACTTCTTCTTACTTTTAGTGTTAACCGTGCCAATCATACCATCGGCGGCATGAGATCCCGAAGGAGCTGCAGTGATTTGATTTTGCTTGGGAAGATCGGGGATTTTTTCGTGTAACGTACCTGACTGAGTATATACCAAGTCAAGGTACTGTGCTTGAGCAATTACTTGCTCCTCAGTAACAACTCTGGCTTTAGCAACATCTTCAGTGATCTTTGGCAACAAAGATTTTACAAACCACTCAGCCAAGATCTGATCCGGAATAAATACCTTCACTAAACGCCGTCGACGTCTCCACTCATGAATATGATCTGAAATGCAAGTGGATGTTGATTGTTTTAGCGAAGTTAACAATTCCGTGCCATTGTCATATCGGACTGGGAACTGAAAATGAGTTAACAACGAGGTAGCTAACTGACTAAAATTATAAAAAGTGCCTCGCGGTAACTCAATGTACCACTTGGCCGCGAGACCAATTAGAGTGCGCCGGAAAAGTCTAAGACGGATTGAATCATCTGCAATGGAGTTAGACGCACACCAGAGGTGGTAAGTCATCACATGGTTCGACGGATCCTCTCCTGATTTACCTTCGAACTTGGGAATGTCACTGGGCAACTTATTCGGCATTGGCAGACAAAACGGAAGATAATTAATGGGATCGTTCGTCAGGCGTGACAAGTCAGGTAAGTCCAAAGTTGCGATAAATGGTAACTGCCGATTAGTATCCCTAAAAATCTGGGTCATGAGACCAGCCCCAGGAGGAGGATATCCAGGATAACTAGGAATAGTTATCGTGTTCGGGATATTGTATCCTCCCTGAAAACCAGGATTAACCGGACCGTACTGGGGTTGTTGAGGTTGTTGATAAGTGTACCCAGGGTACGATTGATACTGATAGACTGGCTGCTGCACAGCAGGACCGAATTGGTACTGTCCCTGGTACGGCTGATAAGTAAATTGTGGTTGACTTGTGACAACCGTACTTGAACCAGGTTGTCCTACAGGTATCTGAACCGAAGTTTGAATCGTAGATCCAGACGGTGGTAAAGATGTCTGAGGAGTAGATACAGGAACAGTAGAAACCGGAGCTGTCGATACTCCAGAAGTAGGTGGGGTAGATTGAACAGATGTTGTGGCAGTTGTAGCAGTCGTTTGAGGCGGAGTACGAGGTGTACTAGACCCAGGCTGAGAAACTACCGAAGGTACAGAAGTTTGCATGTTAGACTGGACTGGTTGCTGGGGTGTACCAGAAACTAAGGGTTGTCCAGTTTGAGATGACAACTGTACACTTGGCTGCAATACCTGTTGAGTTTGTGATGGATCCCACACTATATTCATTCCGGGGTACTGACCCATAACTGGTTGAGAATACTGAGGACCATAACCGAGTTGAGGGTAGGATTGATAATTGAAAGGTACATTTCTCGTTCCTTGAACATACGTTTGACCGGAGGGTGGTTGGAAACCTTGGTTCGAGTATTTACCTTGGGGTTGATACCCTTGAGGCACATACTGATACTGGGGTTGACCTTGAGGTATAAATTGATACTGGGGTTGACCTTGGGGTACATATTGAGTTTGGGGTTGACCTTGAGGAACGTATTGTCCCATAGGTATGTACTGTCCTTGAGGTTGCCCCCCAGATGCAAACTGTGTACCTTGAGGTTGCCCCCCAGGCGGTAACTGGCCACCTTGAGGTTGAGGATTGGGAATAGAACCTGACATCATGAGAATGTCTTCTACGCTCAATGGCTTAGTACCATTTTTTCCAGTTAATAGCCCTTGCTCAATGGGTTGAGGAGATGCTCCCGAAAAAGTACCAGAAAGTGACTGATACCCGGAGAGAACAGAAGGACCGTCGTACAAAAAATATTCGGGTGATTGAGTAAACATGGATGACTGTCCTGACATATTTACGGGAGTATAAAAACCTTTAGGTGTTGGGTGATAAGGAGCACGAGGTGGTGAAAAACTTAACCCTGAGCTTTCTAAAAAATTAGTCAAAGAAAGATACCAAGAACTACTACTAGGTGGACTGTAAAAAATTGATTCACGCTCCCTTAGTTCAATAACAGGTTGATTTTCAGGGATAGGGATGCCTACTTCTTCTTCCAGAGCAAGTTCTTCAATAGCAATAAGTCCAGAAGGAAGATCTTGGGTGATTACTCTTTCTACCCTAGGTGAACCAGGACCACTAGAAGTTGGAGAAACAAACCCCGATGTCGGAGTAGCAGCAAATTCACTTTCAGGCTCGGATATTTCGGGTTCTTCACCTATATCACTAGTAGATGAAAAGCTACCAACAATTTCGGAAACAGACATTGACTGTGGATTATAATCTGCTACTAACGGTTGAAAATCAGGATGTACTATCAAGGAAGATTCTCCTTCCTCAGGTGACCCAACTCTACTGTCTCTAGGAGTTACGAGGACTTTTAAGCCTTCAAGCTGGCTCGGTACTTCCTTAGGAGGTTGGCCCCGAAGTCTACGGGACTTCCTCAGTAACTCAGCCACGTTTACAAACTCAGGAGACTGGCCCCGAAGTCTACGGGACTGTCTTGGTAATTCAGCCACAGTTGAAAACTTTTAACTACTTCACACGCAAACAAAGTAAAATCTCAATGAAAAGCACCTAAAGTCTCTAAAGAACCAAACAAATTTGAATCACACGCCTAAAGAATCTAAGAGATCAAACACACACAAACAGTAACTTTCCGTACTGAAAACACTAGTTGGTGATGAAATCCAACGTCGCAGAGTTCAATACAGAAATGGTGGTTGGAACAGTTACCCTGGCAACCTTCTTAATGAATAGACTGGCACAAGTTCCTCCACTTAACCGTCTCGAGTGAAGAGAACCCCCCAGAAAATCCAAGTGAGTCTAGCTGACATCTGCTCCAGGTACAGTGGGATCTTCCCACCACTGTCACCTCAGGAAGAGTCCTAAAGAATATGGCCACTAAGGTTACCAACTGAGACAAATATACCTGGGGGAACAGTCTGCGATCTGATACGCACGCAAGGGCAGAGTAGCAAGCTCAATCCCCTTGAAGGCTCTTTGACATAATCCAAGGTTTACCAACAAGTGACCCCAGGCTCCTCGACAATGGTTAATCCGAGGTTTACCATTTTTAATACGTGAATATCTAGCGTTGTTCCCAATGAGGAAGGATTGATTCCCACACTGGTTCGGACACGATCTCGTGCTTCTCCTTTAAGAGGAGCTTTCCCAGAGCATAAATGCAACAATTGGATTTCTTCCCTACCACAAGATATAGCTACTTGTTTGTTTTTACTGTCTTGGAGAGTTAATTACTCTCCTACTCCAAGACACTAGCCTAAGCTAAGTTGGTGTATCAGAGCCCTAGAAATAAAAATGTTACTAGGTGAATTTTACTTTAAGCATTAATTTTAGTGGTTTTTGTTTAAGTCCAAAGGTGCAGAGATGAAACTTGTGGTATGAAGACTCGACTCAAAATCACTAAAAATGCACCTAAGATGATTTAAACAATCTTTTTCTCTTCGATGAACTTCTAACTAAGAAAGAGTTTGAGAATGAAAATACTTTGTAAACACAAATCTTTCTCAATTCAAAAAATTAAAAGAAGAGTTTTTGTCCTTTTCCAATGCACTCAAAACAATACAACTAATTATTTCACAAAAAATTCCCTTTTTCGTTTCAAAGCACTCAATCACTACAAAACAAACTTTTTCCAAAAGAGATTTTTATATTTTTTAATAAAACACTCAAAACTATGAAAATGACTAACTTTGAGATCTACAAATTATAAAAACCTACTTGAAGTCAAAGCCTACTAAAAGTCTTTTTTAAGGATGTTTTACATAGCTAGATGTAAGCTAAGGACCAATTTATGCAGAATCACAAATAAGTCAAGAACAACCAATTTTGTTTTCTTTTTGAAAATGAAAATCCAAACTCTCAAACACAAGCTTTTCGAAGTTTTGTAAAGAGAAAACTCAAAGTGGATTCCTCAACAAGTGGAGATTTCATAAATGGTCAGACTCACAAGAAGGCTGGTAGACACTAAGGTTATCTGAAGTCCCTACAGCTTCTAAGCTCAGAGCCACTACACAACCAAAATGAAAAACAAACCCAACAAGCAAAACTCCTAGGAATTTCACTTAAAACCCTAACACTAACGAAATCAATCTAAGGAAAGCTTCTGACAAGTTATATGCAGGTCTGGGTAGTGGATAACAATTTCTAAACAAACACTAAGCTGAATAACAAAGGAAATCTTAGGGTTTTTCAAAATTTTGACAGGGTCCACAGGCCCACAGTTGACACAGGTGCGGTCCCGCTCTGTGCTAAAAGCCAAGCTGCGGGTAGGTACGCACTGTGTCAAACGGCTAGGGTGCGGTCCTCTCCCAAAGCTATGAAAAACAAAAAATAACCCTGGATCTACAAACTCTACCCAATTTTACACACAACAAGCCAAAAACAGAAACAAAAACACAGTTTCTCAGGTCAAAGTAAAAACAAGGAAAACAATCAAGTCCCCAGTGGAGTTGCCATTTTGTCACACGGAATAAGTCGATCTTGCGGAAAAGATAGACCTTCCTAGAATCTAAAGAAGACCTAATGACAAGCAAACCAACCAGACACTATCTTTCTCTAAATATGCTTTGATTAACAATGGCAAACAAGTATTTTTAGGGCCTACCTTAGGTCCAACGCAAGCCTGTGGATGCCCTCGCTCCTTCAATCCAAATGAACTCCTTTGTCGCGAATCTGCAAACACAAACAAGGAAAACAAATTAAATAGCACCTGAAAAGCCAATTGCATAAAACATATTTAACATGAAAGTCAAGGATTCCATGAAACAAATAACATGAGATACTTGTTGAGAAAAATGAGTTTGATTGTATTAATTCAAAAGAAGAAGAACTTTACAACCTTTGCCTTGACGCTGTACAAGCTCCTCCCAGGGTCCAGCAAGAAGTCTCCTCTACTTTGACAAGTTTCACTCACTCCCCAATGAAGCCAAAAAGGTATGTGATCTCTCCTCTTAAGCTCAACTAGGAAGTCTTGATTTCACTAGCATTTACCCTCAAAAATGTTCAGCTTCTAACCCTCTTAGCAACCAGCCCAATGCCTGTATTTATAGTGCAATGGAGGGAGGTTACTAGGTCCTCCTTCAAAGGGATAAAGCCCTCCTTCAAAGGGATAGCTCCTCTCATCAAGGAATTAGCTCCTTCTCTTTTGGGATGCATGAACCACCTCAGAGCGAACAATCCACGTCAAAATTCCTTCTAGAAACTTCTAGAATTAACCCAAAGTGAGTTTTTTAAGATAAAACTTGCGCCTTTTGACTTTCACAGGGGTCCGCACCTACACCGTTAGGGACAGAGTAGGCAAGTCCACAGTTTTTGTACACAGAAGGTGCAGGACCGCAGGTGACAGTGAGAGAATGTGTGGAACCAGAGTTACATTGATTTTTAATGTCTTTCTCTCATTTTCAAAGCTTGATTTGAAGAGCTGAGGTCTGAGACTTGCTTAGGAGGACAGTACAAGTGATGATAGACCCATACTGACTGCAAATAATCATGGTGACGATATTTTTTTGTAACAACAGTGTTGGTACATTCATGTTTTTGTTGGTGTACATTAAAGCAACATGCATTACAAGTGTTCAAGATGAATCTTAAAAACAGTTATAACACATGTGTGAAAACGTGCTAAGTTGTTAGCAGGCTTCTGAATTAAGCGAAATTTCCAAGACACATCGATACATCATACATCACTAACCTCATGGGTGGGGCATTGGAGCCACTACTTACTCCTCAAAGGAAAGGTTATAGACTCTTAAGGCTATGTGGGAGGAGCCAATGTGAAAGGTCCTTTGCATGTACAAACAAGGGTTTATTATAGCCAAGGGTGAGATTGACCCTTGTGGCTGTTCTACTTCCCTCATGATTGTTTGACTTGCATGACCTTTCAACTCTACATGACTCTTCATATGAAAAGTGGGTCTCTTGGACTTCCACATTACATTACATTGATTGATAGTATGGCCCACAGAAGAGATGTGGACAACATGACTCATGACAAGACTCGACATGACAATGTTGGTACATTCGTGCTGTTGCTGGTGTGCATGTCGAGCTGTAGTGTTTTTGGGTAATGGATGTCCTCATGGTGTGTCACAACTTCACCTCTACATGGAAAGGTGCACAGAGTCTTTGATGGTTGTTGGCTTTGCTTGATGTTGTATTCGCATGTTTATCCTTGCTTGTATGTTGACATGCTTGACAGGTTCATTCGTTCGTTGAAAGTGCATGTTCGTCTGTCCATCCGTCTGTGAACACATCTTCATATGTTTGTCCATCCATCCATCCGCGAACACATCTTTGCATGATATCTATTCGCGAGAACATATATTTTCATGCATCATTTGTTCATCCATTCACAAACATTTCCTTTTGCATATACCCTCTTTGTTCTTCCCATCCGTCGTCGTGCCATGTTTGTTTGTGTACCTGTATCTGTAGTCACTCATGACAAGACGCCATCAAATCCATAAAACTCCTACTCTACCATGTTGCATGATCGTTTCAGATGTAGGTGACTCGGAGAGAAGACAAGGTTATGAAACTGCGCAAGGCAAGTTTCGAGCTGGGATGGAGGCTCTAGGCACTACTGGCGAAAACTGCACAGAAGTCACTGGGAGATGGTGATGGGAAATCTAGATCAAAAGTGACTCTCCGCGGGGTCTAGCTCAGCTAGAGGACAAATCTGCAAAATTTTTGGGAGGAGAAGTTCGAGTTGAGAGAAGGCTGGGTAGACAAAAATTGTGTAATTCCTGGAGGCAATTGGTTGCAAGATGCCGAGAGCTTGGAAGAAAAAACTACACAATTCCTAGAGGGAACTAGTAGTGGGATGACAGGAGCCTGGCAGAAAAAAATGCGCAATTCCTCAAGGGAGCTGGCAATGGAATTTTGGGAGCTTCTTGCGGGAAAAACTATGATGGTGTTGGGAAGTTGTCCTGCTGATCACCTTTGTGCAGTTTCTAAGTTGAGCGGACTACTGGGCAGCAGAGGGATTTCTCATGAACTCTGCACAGTTTTCCGAGTGAGAAACCGGCCGACTGACTGGTGGGCTGGCTGGAAAAACTGTACAATTTTCTGAGGTAGAAAGGGATGAGCACTAGGTGTCTGTCTGATCTGTTTTCATAATTTTCTCAGTCAGAGGAGTGGGCATGGTCTGCAGCCTCTGCTCAAATTTTGAGGGGAGTCAATCCCAGGGTGATTGTTCTGTCCAACTCTCTGGTTGACCAGCAAGAGGGTTGACTAATCAACTTGCGGGGAGCGCAGCTTGAAATGAATTTCTCGGTGCTTCTACGCTATTCTTGGTGAAAATCAATCGAGTCGATGGAAGGGTGAAGGTCAAGGTGTTAGAGGGTGATCTGGTCATCAGAACTTCAGCAAAACGACTAAGTGTGTGAGAAAGTGAAAAGGTGCATACGCGAACTTGTAGACACACCCTTACATGACTTGACGATGAGATGACTCAAACCATCTAGACACACATGATCAACATGACTAACCGACGGTACAAGTCGACAAGTGAAAAGCTTATGATTGATCATTTCATGACCGTGACGATTCTTGTATGATAGTGTATATGACTCCGTGTGTGAGCATGACGGATCCTTACATAGTGAACACAACATGTACAAATGAAGCAGAGACCTTGTGTATGATGAGAACATGGTCACAATCGAGACATTGCTACCAACATGGAAAAGGTGCCCGTTGAATGGTTAAGCAAGGTGGGTGCAAACACTCACACGAGCTCACAGGGTGAACCCGAGTGCATGCAAACGTCAAGTAAAACTCTCAAAGGAGGCTCCAAAATTGGATGTGGGCCAAAATTTTGGAGGGTGTTGCAGCCACTCCAACACTTGGTGACACACTAGTAGAACTCCAACTTCTCTGTTTTGGTTCATTAACAGCACAAGGTCTTGGTCTTTCGGGGAGTAATGAATCACTTTGCAGGTCACTTCGGCTTCCTGACTTACCCCATCTATAGAGATAGTTCACATTTTTCCAATTTAGTCAAAGACAACAAAGTTCAGCTTGCTCACAATGTTTTGAAATCAGGAAGGGTAATTTGGCTCGCTGGTTGAATATTTTCACAGTATAAGTTTTCATCTCTAGTGTTTCTCCACTACTAGCAGGCATGGACAGTACCTCGGTAGAGTCACACAAGAACACACCCAGTTCTCCACTGCCAATGAGCTTGGTCAGTACCTCGATGGAGTTTCATGCTTCACCTCTCTGCACAAGAAGCCTTTCTCTTCTTTCACCTTTGTATTTTTTAAGAGAAATATGCATAGGCACTTATTTGTTTTTGGGGCGGAAGAGGGATCTCGAATTATTGAGAGCAAAAGAGGTTGTTTCTTCAGAGAAGCATGTAAGACCTATGACATAGGTTTTCTCATTTAGATTTTCCCCTTCTCCGTTATTACTAGTTGGATGAGCTTGAACACACAACGAAGAAGGCTGAGTATAGGCATGGGGATTTCCAATGTGGACACAGGTTCATTATTGAACCAGAACTCCCCTTATAGACAACTCGTATTTTCCATCGAGACTTCGTTGGCCGAAGGTTATAACCAAGCATAGAGAAGATAGATAGAAGACTTCCCAAGTGCTGCAGTGTCACAAGTCTCTTCATATCTCAGCCACATACTCATTCAAAAGCCAGAACTCAGTAGATGGCAACACTTATTCCTGGAAAACAAAAATAGTAAGTTATTAAGCAAACCAAACAAAACAAAAACAAAAATAGTAAGAAAGGCAAACCAAATGAAAACACCAAGCAGCACACAAACTATGTACATGGCGTGGGGTGCAGCCCAGTCTATTGGAAGTAGTGTTTGAGATCTTGGCCATTGACAGGAAGGTTGTCAATCCTCCCATCAAGTGACTGCAGATGGTATGTGTTTGGGCCACGCTTCTCATGGAATGTGTATGGACCAATCCATAGGGACTGGAACTTCGTATTCTTGCCTTTATCTTCATGGGATTTATCCCATTTCAAGGCCAAGTCACCAGCACTGAAGTTAGATTTCCCTTTAGACTTCTTATCAAACCATCTCTTGATATGGTTATGGTGGAGTGTAAATTTTTCTTTTTCTTTCATCCTTTCTTCCTGAAGCTTGTGGAGTGTATTCGTCCTACGCTAAACTAGCTGGCAAGACTTACCTTGGGATTCTTGGGATAGTTGAAGTGCAGGAAAGTAGGTATTGGGTGGAAGGATGGCTTCTTTACCATAGACTAGGAAGTATGGTGAGCTATTCAGAGAGGGTTTGGGTGTTACACGATCAGCCCATAATGCATTATTCAGGGCAGAATTCCAGTTGCACTGTTCAGAGTAAACAATATTTTTGATTATTCGAATGAGGTTTTTGTTTGTGGATTCTGTGAGACTGTTTCCCTGTGGGTGGTAGTTAGATTAGTGTTTCAGCACAATATGATTTTGTAATGCAAAATCATAAAGTTTCAAAGATGAAAAGTACATTGCATTATAAGAAAAAGTGATACCAAAATGCCAAAGCGTGAGATCATGTCTTGTTGGAGGAAGCTGATGACTTCCTGATCGTTCACTTGTTTGAGAAGAACTGGTTCTCTCCACCACGTGAAGTAATCAGTTACTGTTAGAACGTAGAGGTGTTGTTTTGATGAATGTGGGAAAATTTCCCCAATGATATCCAGACCCGATTGTTGGAACGGTTCAGTCACTACAACAAGGTGCAGTAGGGTCGCTGACCTTTGTGTTTTGCCGATGCATCGTTGACAGATTGGGAACTTGTGGGCATAAGCGTGTGCATCCTTGAATAATGTGGGCTAGTAGAAACCATCTCGCATAACTTTGTGTGTCATGGTGTTTCCTGCAAGGTGACCTCAGACAGGCATGTCATGTAGATCTTGCAGTACCTTCTCTGATTTATGCGCCTCCAGGTAGCTAAGAAAAACTCAGTTGTTGTGCTTCTTGCAAAACACTTCGTGCACCAATTGATATTCTAAAGCTTTGAGGCACAATGCCCTCTTCTATCTAATGGAAAAGTGAGAGGGTACAGTACCGTGCTCAAGGTACTGGCACACATCTACGTACTAAGAGGTTTCGTATTTAGTGGCTATTGCTCACACTACATCATACATTTCAACTTCTTGCTCCCAACCGAAAAGCTCTTCTTCTTCCTCCAGCTCGTGTACTGATTCAACTGCAAGTCTGCAGAGCCCATGTCCTTTGACTATGTGAACTGTCTTGATGTCTAGATCATATTCTTGCAAGCCTGTCATCCAGTTCACACGTCGTTCACCCAGTTCTTGTTGTATAAGCAGTGTGTGAACTACTGGGTGAGGTGCGTAGACTATGCAGTGGTTATTTAGTAAGTAGGGTCTAAAGTGTTTCACTACCTTGTAAATTTCATATGATTGTTTGTCAATGGTGGGGTAATTAGGTTCGGGTCCTTACATGCTTTCACTAATGAAGGAGATGGGACATTCGTCATTTATCTCGTCCTTCTAAGTGAGTAATGCAACAATCGAATTATCGGAGGCAGAGGTGTATAACAGGAAATCCTTTTTGAAGTCTGGGATGTAGAGTGAAGCCGCCTCTGTAATAACATGCTTGATATGAGTGAATGCGTATTTCTACCTCTTACCCTAGTTGTAGACTACATCCCTCTTGATCATGTCCTGCATGGGTTTGACTATCTGTGCATAATCCGAGATGAACTTCTAGAAGAAGTTTATCTTGCCCAAGAAGGACTTCATGGCTTTCTTGTTGGCTGGGTGAGTGATCTATGTAATAGTCCAGACCCGATATGAATCAACCTTGATCCTGCTTTTGGCAACGATGTTTCCATGAAGGTTCCCCTTAGACACTGCGAATACGCTCTTTTTGGGATTCAAGAAAGTCCCATATTTCTTGCATCACTCAAAATTTTTCTTCAAATGGCATGTGTGGTCCCCATGTTTCCTTGAGAACATAGTCACATCATCAAGGTATACCATTATGCTCTGTCTGATGAGTCTATGAAAAGTGATGTCCATGGTGCACGGAAAGGTTGCGCTTGCATTCACATGCCCAAATGGATTTTGTCTGTATGCGAATGTACCCCACTTGGTACGAAATGTATTCTTGAGTTTGTCAAGTTCTGCCACCAGAACTTGATTGTATCCTGAAAATTTGTCGAGTAGGGAAAACATCTGTGCCCCAGATACTATTTTCAGAATGTGGTCCATGGATGACATGGGGTACTTGTTTTTTTCCGATGCATGGTTCACATTCTGGAAATCAACACACAAGTGAATTTCCCCAAACTTCCTGCATAGAGGAACAAGGTTTGAAACCCATGTGGAATGATGAACTTTGTTTATGATCCATGCATCCAATAGCTTGGTGAGATCTTTCTATATGAGGGTGTCAAGTGACAGATGTACATTCCTTGGCTTCTGCTGATATGTCTTGACCCCTTCTTTGATCGGAATGATGTGTTGGATTATCCATGTGTCATAAGTTTTTAGATCATCATATGTCCATGAGAACAAATCTAGGTACTGTTTGAACAAGAAGACAAAGGAATATCACTCTTTTTGTGTGCAACATTTACCGAGATTGACGAACTTCGGATCTTATTCTATTCCCAATTTGATCAGCTTGTCCATCATTTTGGAACTATGGGTTTTCTATTCCTCGGCCTGTGAAAGCATTCTTGCAAGTCATAAAACTTTTCCAATGATTCCACTCCCTTAGGGATGAGGTGGCATTTCTTTCTACTAGCTTATGCTTGCAAAGATCACTTGTGCTCTTCTTCATCTATCGCTGCATCCTTGAAGGTGTTAGTGTTGGCCATGAAATTCAGTATCTGTTGATCATCATAAAACATGCGTAAGTTAGTTATGTTATCCACGATAGATGGTCTATAAAAAATTTCAATAGTAAATCTATCCCTAATCGCTGACATCCTAGAGGCTACATTTTCTAGAGCATTGGTTGCTGCATTACGCATATGTGGTACAACAGTGATGTTAAATTCTTGGAAATTAGAGATACATCACCATACCTCTTGCTGGTAACTTTTGAGATGCGGTGATAAACAGTGAATGGTGTTATGTATCTGTCGTACTACTATCTCTGAATCACCTACCACTTTGAGCGCGACCACGTTGAGGCTGATGGATTTCTGCAAGCCTAATACCATTGTTTCATACTCGGAAATGTTGTTTATGCACTTGAACTTCAAGTGACTCGAAACCAGATGCTTCCTCTATTTTGGGTCGATCAAGACACTCCTAGCTCCTAAGCCTTCCCGTGCCTTTGATCTATCAAAATACATGGTCCACAAATCGTATGTACACAGACCATTCGACATGCTTTCATTACTGCCATTGTTACTATTGGTAAAATGTACTATACATGATTCATTACCATCAGTTGGGCAAGGAAGGAGACCCAACTGCGAGTTTGGTGGGGTTGGAGTTGGTTGTGTAGGATAACACCCCAACATTGTTTCCAGGAGGCAGTTTCCAAACATGAGTTCTGCGAAGGCCAACGGTTCATTCTTGCAATTGATGGGGTGACATTTTGCCTCATATACCTCTCAAACAAAACCTATATTTGATTGTTTTTACCCTTAAAAAAAATCCACCTGTGCGACCAGTCTGTAGGAAAATATCCATTTAGCTTGCTGGACCAATCTCTACTGAGTAATAAGGCATATGATTTTGGTATGTCCATAACAAAAATGTTGATGCATTGGTGGACTCGACCATTATGAGATAGTCAGATGATCACATCTCGAAGTTCACCAATGGCTCATACAAATGTTTGATCAAGTTGGATGATTTGCGCAGATGTCTTGCTCAAGTGTGAATTGAAATTTTTGGCAATGGAAAGTGACATGACGTTGGCTGTTGCACCAGAATGAACCAATAAGTTGTGAAAATTACAGTTGAAAATTTCAAATGAGAGTAGGAATGGAGGGCAACCTGACTTTTCTTCTTCCATCCAGAGTGTGTCTAGCACAGTTGAGAGCAATCTGGGAGGTGTGCTTACTCCCTTGATGGTAGAGGTTGCGTTGTCCATTGCTGTTTGTCCCAGTGTCTGCAGTAGGATGTCCCGATGACTCTCAATCTTAGCTAACTTGAACAAACTAATGTTCGCATGATATTTCTTCATTTCATCCACAATTTTGTAGTCCATAGGTGGAAGACTCACTGAGGTGTCCAGGGTAAGACTGATGTTCATGTTGTTTGATGGAGTATTCTGCTATTTGCTGCTCATGGACATACTCTTGTCCACCACTATCTTCCAGGGCTTGCTTTGTGTTTCCTACTTTGGGATGTCTGGTGGATCAACCTTCCTCATCAATAGTCACATATTTTCTTGTGCTTCCCCAACTGTAAGGGGAGCCCCTTTACTCTTGAGATTGTAATGGTCATTTTACTTTTGGGGCTGTTTCTCGATGTTCGTCTCCAGCACTGCTTGCAAGCACTGATATATGTTTACCACATGCCTAGAACTTGATGCCTGATAACGTGCAACATCTTCATCATTATTCGTATCTTCTCACTATTTACACATATTGTTGTCTACATAAAATGTGTGACTACATACAAAACCTATTAATCGCTTCCAATTTGAACAAGAATTCTCTAGGTGACGGTCTTTGTGAAACAAACAGAATTCAGGATTTGCTCATCGATCGAGCTGGAACACAGAGCTATGTGTAGTTTTTGCAGGGAGATGGTTACTGCCTGATGACATGCTTCCTTGTCTTTGTCTGGCTGGATGGTTTCTTGTAGACATGTCCATTTTCCGTTGTTTAAGCTCGGATGCTTTTGTTGTCAAGTTCTTGATGATGCGAGTAAGGGTTTCAATATCATTTGTTTCCTTGTCTCTACCTTTTCTCGTCACCCCCTGGGACTTCTTGCTCATGTCTTTGGAGTCCTTTGCTAGTTCATCATCCTTGATGACTCCAATTCCATGCAGGTCTTTCTCAACAACAATAGCCTCTTCATAGTTTTCCAGTAATGTTGGTTTCATAGCTAACTTGACGAACTATGCAATGTTGGTTGGTAGTGCAGACATGTAGTAATCAACAGTGATTGAGTCATGAGGTTTCGTGTTCGCTGCAAACTTGTTCAATATGCGCATAAACCTCTAATTGAATTCTTTTACATTTTCTTTCTCCTCCATCTTCAGGCTTCCAAATTCTTTGAGTAACATGGAAGGGGTCTTGTCAATCAACAAATTTTTCAAGAAACATGTGTTTGAATGCACCCTAGTTCTGTATGGAGTTAGCTGGAAGGCTTTGATACCCTGCAGCTGCGCAACTGTCCAAAGTACATTGAAACAATCTACATGCTACATCATCATACCGTACTTCAAGGGTCTGCAGCTGCAGGTAGAAGTTTTCCAAATGGTCTTCTTCCTTCACAATGCTATGAGGGTTGAACTTGATGTTCATTGTCTCCACGTGCTTTGGGATCTTGTGAAAATCACACTAGAGAGCCAATGGTCCTTGAGTCATCCATTCCAGATTTTGGTCAACCACCTCTTCTAGTACATTCATGCCACTGGTGTGCATGTAAAGATGCAGTGTTGCTAGGTGATGGATGTCCTCATGGTGTGTCACAACTTCACCTCCGCTTGGCAAGGTGCGCGTAGTCTTCAATGGTCGTTGGCTTCACTTAATGTTTTATTCACACGTTGTCACTTTTTTGTATGTTGGCATGCTTGATAGGTTCATCCATTTGCGAAAAGTTCATGTTTATCCATCTATCCATCCGTGAACACATCTTCGCATGTTTTTCCATCCATCCATTCTTGAACACATCTTTGCATGATCACCTATTTGCGAGCACATCTCTTTGCATGCACCGTTTTTTTGTCTGTTCGCGAACATGTCCTTCTGCATATACCCCCTTTGTTTATCCTATCTGTCATTACACCATGTTTGTTTGTGTACCTATATCTGTAGTCACTCATGACGAGATGACATCAAATCCATAAACCTCCTAGCCTACCATGATGCATGATCATTTCGGATGTAGGCGACTGGGAGAGAAGACAATGTTATGAAACTACGCAAGGCAAGTTTCGACCTGGGAAGGAGGCTCTACCCCACTGTTGGTGAAACATGTGCAGAAGTCATTGGGAGATGGTGACAGGTAATCCAAATCGACAGTGACTATCTGTAGGGTCTGGCTCAGCTGGAGGACAAATCTACACAATTTTTGGGAGGAGCAGTCCAGGTTGTGGGAAGGATGGGCAGAAAAAACTATGCAATTCCTGGAGGGAACTAGCTACAAGCTGCTGGGAGATTGGCAACAAAAATTATGCAATTCCTGGAAGGAATTGGTAGCGGGCTTCCTAGAGCTTGGCAACAAAAACTACGCAATTCCTTGAGGGAGCTGGTAGCGAGCTACTAGGAGCTGCTGGCAGGGAAAGCTACCACTAATAAAAAATGACTATTTAGTTACTGAAAAAGAAACTAAAATTTTCATATAAATGACCATTTTTCAGTCGGTGACCAATAGTAGTTAATTTATAGTATCTTATAATGCGACCAACCTTTAGTCAGTTTTAGCTTAGTCATTAATTGGTTTCCTCAATTTTACCATCTAGTAGTATATTTAGTCATAAATTTGGTCATAAATTTTTCATTGATTTAGTAATTAATTTTCACAATTAATGACCAAATATACAAACAAATATATTACTATATGAATCCTCAAGAAAATAAATTAATGACCAAGAAATATGACGAAAATGTTGGTCATGTTATAAGATACTGTAAATTAGCTACAAATAGTCATATATATGCAAATTGTAGTCATGATTTGAAACCAATTAATGACCAAAGAAATATAACTAAATTTTAGTTGTGTTATAAGATACTATAAATGAGCTACTAATAGTTGTATATATGTAAAATTTAGTCATCATTTTAATTAAAAATTTATCATTTGCAGTAGTCATTTATCTTTTTTTGGTATTTTCATATTCAATATATAAACAATTGATTTAGTAGTTTCTATTCATTTCATTCAATTTCATTCATAATCATTATAAACGTCTAATTTAGTCATATATTCATTTTATTCATGTTCATCATTAATTAATATAAACTACTAATTTAGTAGTTTTAGATTGATTTTATGTGTTCCTTATTAATCAAAATAAATTAATTAGTATGATTTTGCCACTAAATCTAAAAAAATATCATACAATGTGCATGTTTATCTAATATGATAACACAAAGTTACATATTTTCATTACAAGACTAAATAATATCAAGTGAAAATAAAAATAATTTCAACCATATAAATTTTATTATATAAAATATCAAGTATTACAATATGAGTTTCCAACTTAATATCAGCTGGACTACAATTTACACATGAAATATTGTTTCATCATTTCAAAACATTATCACCATGTTGCCAAAGCATTGCAAGTGAATTCACCAACTCTGAAGGCTTGACCAGCAGTCCCTATGAGTGTGTCTTATGCAAGATATTGGCTCTAAGGGTATCACTAGACAGATTCACTTCCCTCTCTTATTTTTCATTTGTCACTCCAGTGTTATTATTCTCCTCTTTTTTCAATTATTGCTTCTTACCATCAATATTGAGTTCCTCTTTGGGAAAATGAAAGAAGATAAAATGTAGAGTATAAGACATAAAAGACGATGAATACTTGAATATAAAATAAAGTAGACTATAAAAGATTTATACGACATATACCTCAACATTCGATAGTGGCCACTATGCGGCTAGATGGCATGTATAAATAAAAAAAATAAAATGTCACCGTATAAAATAACACCTTAGGAACTTAGTATTCAACCTTCAACAAAACCTTAGGCACAATCATACTAGCTAAGTTACATGTTAAAAATATTAGGCAATAGATAACTTGTGAAAACAAATGGAAAAAAAATATCAATGTAAAAGATATCCTTATTGCTTGTTCTAAAAGAGTCATTTTCCTTAAATTTTGATATTCTTTTTCCCATAGTAAAAGTTCCCCGCTATTATGACCTATGCTTTTAGGATCATGAGATTGACCCAACATCATATTGGATTGTGGAGACAAAATGATTCATCTTTCCAAGATGAGTACCTCACTTGATTGAATGAAGGTGCTAGCTATGAGTAGTGTCAAAACCATAAGGAAGTAAAGCACTAAGGCCTATGAAAATATATCACCACTTGTCCACTGAAAGAAAAAATTTCAATCCCAAAATGGCCTTTGGAAGTAAATTTCTTTGGATGGATATCACACTCTAAGAGATGATTGTCTAATACAATGAGAAGTGTACATATATTGTTACAATTACCCTCAAGGATAGACCCTATAATTGTGTCCTATAATATTAATCATATTATACTATTTAATTATAAATTATGAATATCAGATAATTATTAGTGTGAATAATTAGTATGAAATTGTGTTTTAAGTATTTCTGTATACATGAAAACATTTGGAAAAAGGGTACTTTTGTGACTAGTTAATTTTGAGTGAATTTAAATATACAAGAAATTATGGTGCCTCAATGTTTCTCTAGTAGTTATCTGCTCATTGTACCAATTGCTCCCATGCCCTCTACTGGTTTTGCTGAATTCCTATTTGATGATGTCCCATGGAAATGCAATGGACATTTATCCTTAATGTTTTTTCTAAGCCAAAGGGAAGCTCCACAATTAATAACCAAAAAGTAGTCTGAAATATATTATTGGGGGCCAAAATGTAGTAATTAAATGACAAGCCATGAAACACTACACCTTAATCATCTTCCCTTTAATATTGATTAATAAGTTCTTTACATGACCGTGTAATACTAAAGTGTCAAGTAGGGACATTTAAAGTTAGTCATCCATCAATATCACCTTTGAGAGTTCTTAGCAGTTAATACTTCCTATTACACACACAGTAGATCACCAACTTCAAGGATAGAAATATAAACGCAACAAAAATGAAATTAAAACAAATGCTAGGAAGTCAAATATGACTAATCTTGAGTCAATAAAATACCAACCCCTTCACATTAGCAAGGCATTCATAGAAGGTCCTTCCATTGCACCATTTTCACCTTTTCTTTAATTTCTTTAATTGAGAACATAACTTTTAGAAAAAATATTCATTGAAAAGGGTCTCAAAATCCTAACAAATGCTCGAGTGATTGTCGTATCAATAAAATAGAAAGGAAATTGTTCAATATGCTTTTAACTTGCGGAATATATTGAAGAATAAGAATCTTTCTCATTCCTTTCTCCTAATCAAATTGTAATCCATGGGTTCCAATCAAGTAATCAATTTCCCTCCAAGACAGTTAAGAGATCACTTTGGAGAAGGACTTCTAGAAGCATTGGGATAGTAGAAATGGAATTAACTAGGAATAAAATGAAGCACTTTAGTGGGTGCTCCAAAATATTTAAACGCAACTAAAAATGATTTTATTCTCCCTCCACACATTTTAAAATAGAAACCATTTAGATGCATCTCATTTATTTTCCACCTTTCTGTAATATGTAATTCATTGAAAAAGAATAGAGCATTCATAAATATTTTCATGAAAGAGGAATCTTCATAATCCTAATAAGTTGGGCGCTAAAAAATAAACAATTTCATGTAGTAAAGTAAATTTACATGGTAGATCCCAATTATTTTCAATGACAACTTTATTCTTGATCTTATTACAACATAGATAAATTCAAGAGTACATACATATTTCCTTATCTAAGACAAACTTTGAACACATTCTGAGATTTCACAGAAATATAATGATACGATTTACCTATAGGATATGAGAAAGCTATCTACATCTAGCACCCATCACTCGACAATAGTGTTATTGAGACATCATCTCGTGGCATTAGAATCATGTATATATATACTTTTATAGAGATACCTTGCAACACCTATTCAAAACTACTTTCAAGCTTCAAATTCATCAATTGATTTACTTTAGTAGAAAATTCTAGTGGGATTTGATTAAATACAACCCGACAAAATCCATTTATGATAGTTTTCATTGCCTTCTCTAGATCTATCCCCCTCTGGAAATATAATAACTGATATTCCCCAATTTTTGAGGTTCTTTCTTCATGTTCAACATGGGCTATTGGTTTCTTCACGTGGAAAAAGTTGCAAATATTAGATGTATAATGGAAACAAGCATGCAATTCAAGGTCGATCCTAAAGTATCTTCGGCAAATTATAAAACAAAATCTACTTAAAACATGATATATGGTAGTAACAAAAACCTACCCAATATCCCACTTAATAATTCAAAATGTTTCAAATAGGAGATGTCTTAAACAATATCAAGTATTTAATTGCATAATCACACTAAAATAGAAAAATCTTTAAAATGTTGAAAATTGTGAAAAAAATGGAGATGGAATATTATAGTTATGTCAGGGTAGATATAGAGATGTGAAATGTAACTTCTATCTAAAACACGTAAATGTAACTTCCATAGCTACATAAAATGTAACTTATATATAAAAAAATGGAGTTGGAATATTATAGTTACATCAGGGTAGATATAGCTACTTGAAATGTAACTTCTATATAACATTCTAAATATCCTTTTTTTCAATCATTTAAGAGAATAACTTTTTTAATCTTCGGTTAATAACTTAATACTCCACCAAAAAATAACATTGAATTGGTTCTTCACCCACCAAGGGGAAATTTTAAACCAGTGTGGAAATGCTTACTCATTCCCCTGCCATTCTGATATTTTATTTGTGTGTGGATTTAAGCTAGTGTAATGTAACTTCTACATATTTGACAATTAAAAAATTACCCAAATTGAAGTTATAAAATTAACATATGCACAATAAGATGCAATATGCATGAGTCATAAGTAAGATGACGTTTACATGTTATATCAAGGCAAACTTTTTCTCATCTCATTAACTCTTATCTTATAGTTGGTGATGGATATAGCCTTTAAAATTATGAGCCATCCTTGTCATATCTTATGTTTAATGATGGATATAGATTTTAAAGGCATCAACCTTGTTTGTTATTTTATGTACGGTCAATTTAAATGGAAGTTCTCATAATTTTATTTAATATTATCTTGTACAACTGGAAATAAAATGATGTGGGGGTGGTGTTTCTAGTGATTTTAAAACTTGTTTTAATTACCTAAATTTACCCTATTTACAGTAAATAATTGCACTGTCCATCTTATCTTCAAGTCAGTAACTTTTCTTGAGGGCGTCTTCATGACATCCATCATCTCTAAAAATTATGAAATATTAGTAGTATCTTTCACTAAATAGACAATGTTGGCATAGAATCTTTTATTGTGTTTTTTACTCTTTGTCACAAATTTATTGATATCTTATGATTCTTCGTTTCGATTTCCATGCTAAGACTGGATTCATCATACCTGTTAGGATTTTTAGTTGTGCACACATCACATTTCTCACTTCTAATTGTATCAAATACAAAGAGTATGCATAATGACATGTAGTGACATGTGGGTGTCTATTTTACTCAATGATATGCTTGATTTGTTAACCCATTCCAATCCTACCACAATGAAATTAAGAGAGACAAGGACACAAAATGGACTATCAAAAAATGAAATTAGAGACTTTCGAATGCAACTCAAACTGTACCTAAATGTAACGATAAGTATTTACATCTTCCTGGTCACTGATGAGTATCAAATCACACTGTGAAAAGTTCCTTACATTATGATAATTTGGTTGCACCTGCACTAATCCTCTATAGTCGTTCCTTGACTTTTCTATAGATATAATTTTAGAAACAATCCTACTCCTGCAATTCTTCCCTATATGGATCATCTATGTCCCCCATATTGATAGTTATTTTTCAAGGCAACATAATAGAACTCTCCAATTGCATCATCGCCTTTCAAAACAATGCTTAAGTATTTCTAGGTGATTGTCGAAGCAGTCTCTACTCATGTCCATGAAATCCTTGATTTCTCTCCATCACACAAACCTCTTTTCGTAAAAGTTATAAATCCCACATTTGCATTCCTTGTCCCCGACATACCAATTCTTCACAGTGGAATACTTTATCATTGCTCCCTTGGTGCAATAGAGATCCACTACTATGCATGGAGATGATTGGTGTCATAAAATGGTGCACTGCATCCTTCAATAAATGTCACAAAAATCCTCTCACCTCACAGAACTCCTCTCATCTACAATAATAAGAGTCCTCTCAAACTATCTGGTCTGCATCTCATTCATTTTGGAATAAGTGGATATTTCCATGGGTGACAAAGTGTGCTTGGGGATTTAATAGAAGGAGATATCACTAAACAAAATACAATGCAACATGATAGTTTTCAGTAGGAGGAACAACCCTGCCAAGCTACTTGCTAACTAAATCAAGATACTCTCGAATTACCTCTTATAACGAAAAAAATATAACCTCAACTTCCTGTAGAGTCTACCTATGCATGGTAGCAATGAAGACACTGTCAAAAACAACATCTACAAAAACATTGGTCAATCTCTTCTTCTAATCAAGGGCATGCCCAACTTTTGAAAAGTATCAAGCAGGTCAGGGTGCACCTCATCCAAGCTCCTCTTCTTCTTCTACTCTCTGTTTAGGTTCAGAATAATAGCAAAGGTCTTGGAAATTGATGGGTGGCTAAAAATTATCATACCATTTGTGTTCTTCCATTTTTAATCATTGTTTGTAAGCGTTGAGTCTAAATTTCAAAAGTCATTCACGTTCCTTCTTTTTAGCTGAAATTAACCTAAGATTTGGAGAGTTGTAAGGTTTAATCAATCTGAGTATATTCTACTTAAAATATAGTAACATGGTTTAAAAATGTAAGAATTGAGATCAAAATGTAAGCATGAAACATAAACAATTTTATGTTCATGATTACAAGAAAGTTTAATTTCATGTAACAAAGTTTGAGGAAGGTCTAGTATTTGCATCCTACCAGAAAATTTGCTTGCATCATCGAAGCCCTTTGAATGTTGGCATTCTAGAGTCCATTACACAAACAATCAACCACTAAAAAGAAGGTGAAAGGAAAGAATAAAATTTCATGCATTCTGAACCTAGAAAAGTTAGGGAGGAGCGAACTGATCTACAATAAGGACATGCAAAATGCTTACTTGTCCATTTTATTGTGATGAATTGTTGGTTGCAATCAAGATATGCATTATCATAATCATTAAACTCTTTTTATAATAAGGACATGCAAAATGCTTACTTGGCCACAATCAAGATTTTCATTATCATAATCATTAAACCCTCAACTCTAGATGAAATTTATTCTTTGATCATATAAACCCTCAAAATTGTTTACCCATAAGAACAAAAATAATCTTTAGTAAAGAGGAAGAACTCTTAGAGTCCAAATTCATACCCATGTACAAATGGCCAAAATCTCCCTTCCTCCATCTAATCCTTGATGCCCTCCTAAGGTGTTTCCATGAAAAATCCATCTCGGTTCGAATCCCATGAAATCCATATATCACGTTGATGGTCTTCGTTCTTCTGACATTTCCATGCAGAATAATAAATCTCGGTTCGAATCCCATGAAATCCATAGATCACGTTGATGGTCTTCCTTCTTCTGGCATTTCCACGCAGATATCAACAAGGCAGAGAAAAATGCAGTGCTACGCTAAATTAAAAAGAAGAAGAAGAAGTTAAAAATGATATTGGGATGAGTGTAAACATTTAAATATGGCCTCAATTAATAATAAAAATTTAAATTAACAAAATAATAAAATTCAATTTATTATATTTTGATTTTTATATTAACTTGTGAATAAGCTTTGTTACAATAACATGGGCCAATATCATGGCTTATCAATACTACAAGTCCAAAAACCATAACTTATTTCACAACCAAAATATTTTATAACAATGTGACAAGATTCTTAACCGTGGATATTCACCCCCACATTACGGTATATATTATTAACTTGTAAAAAATAGCCTTTGTTACAATACCATGGGTCAATACCATGGATTATCAATACCACATGCCCAAAAAACATAAATTATTTCACAATCAAAATATTCTATAACAATATGACAAGATTGTTAACCATGGATATTCACGCCCACTTTACCATGGATATTAACTTCTAAATTGATTTGTTACAATACCATGGGCCGATACCATGGCCTATCAATACCACATTCCAAAAAACCATAACTTATTTCATAGTAAAAATATTTATTTTAATTTAATTTTACAACATTTTTTTAATTGAATCTAAAAGTGAAAATGTTACAATTTGAGATATATCTAAACCCTCTATATATATAAAGAACATGCATAGATCCATCTTCGATAAGGATCCAACGCATGAGAGCAAGAAAATAATAGATTAAATATAGTGCTTGATTTTTTAAATTTTTCATTATTTTATTTTCTTTGACATGATTGATCCAAAATATAGGTTTACTATTTTACAACCAATTAAGTTTTTTTAAATTAGATAATTTCTTAAACACAATACAATGTGATCAAATTTAAGAGAGAGTTGGGGAGGGAGTGGAGAGAGGGAGGAAGATAGTGAAAAAGTTGGAGGGAAGAGAGAGAGAGAAAGAGAGAGTGATGAGCGGAGAGAGAGTGAGGTGTGAGAGCGGGAGAAAGAGAGAGAGGAGATAGAGAGATATATGGAGTTGGAGTGGGAGAGAGAGGGAGGAAAGAAAAAATACATAGAGAGATTGTTTTTGGAATATTTAGTGTTCTTGGACAGACGCCTAACCCTCTAGACTTAGTAGCAGGTATAGAAACAACAGACAAAGTAATATCTGCCTTTTCTATAATCAATAGATAAAACAAGAGAGAAGAGAAACCTACTAGTAGTTTTTGCTAGCTCCTTCTCTCCGTTGACCGATCTTGCTGCTCCTTTCTGTACTTAAGCTGCCTGGAAAGTACCTGCACAAACATAAAAACAAAAACCCATCAAGGCAAATGATAATGATCTATTTCTTATAAATAACATGGAATCGAGAACATGATATACATATGAAAGCATTAACATATAACACAAGCATAAGGAAAAAGTTTTGAAAACTTTATTGATAAGAGGAAGGATTAAAACCCATATGTGCTTGATCCAATGACACTCTTCCAATTCAATCCCTCTTGACCGCAAGACAAGCAAGACACTTCAACACTATAACAATAGTTGCAATCAATTCTAATCTCATATCACCAGCGTCTCCTTACAATTCATTATTTTCTAGCCCCTGATCTCTTAGATGAGTGATCTTTATATAGGTGAGTGAAGGAGGTTATGCCATCAATGGTGATAATGAATGCCTTTCTAAATTTTGAAATCAGTTCCATGGAAGAAGGGATAGGGGATTGATGTTTCCTAATTCCCTTCCTCATCCAAATGCAAACTCAAAGGAGTAGGTGGCATTAAGAAACTTCTAGAGGCTTCCAATGGATAAGGAATCTTCAAACCCTCACGGAAATTCGCTCAAATTCACCCAGTGCAGGCCAAAGAGGAACCAGGTGTGCTGCAATGAACACTAACAGTGTATTGGTTGCACTGCAGTGCACCCTAGTAGTGTATTTACCTGCGCTGATCCACCCTGGTAGTGTACTGAGCTGCACTGCAGTGCACCTTATTGAAGGCCTACCTATGCTAATCTTCTTAGAGGTAGTTTTTGGACGTTTTCAATGATGGAACTTCTTGGGAAGTGAGCCATTTTGATGTTTAACTTCTTTCAGGGCATGTAACAATTGCATTAGGGGTTGATGGGCCCTAATAGTATTGATCCGTAAGTCGGGGTTTACGTTCCCAAATGGATATGTAACAGTTGCCCCCTAAAGCATGAAGTCATAAATATACATGTCGACTGAAATGCTTTATCAAGAGGAGAGGAGGTTTCGAAATGGAAGGTGACTTGCATCAATTACAATACATATATCATGATAATTTTATTTTTCTCATGAACTAGCTAAGGGAAGGCATACCCATGCTCATCTTATAAACTTTCATTACATGTACAAATATAGTCATCTACAAATATAGACCCATGAATGGTTGACCATGAATGTAAGGCCATTGTACATTTGATTTAGAACTCCTGAAAATATCGCAACCCGAATGGATGAAACTAGATCCGGGGTCTTCAATCTCGTTCAATCTTTTGCTCAAGTACAAGTCTAACCATGTGAATAGATGTTCTGAATTCGAACATGGAAAGACATCGTCTGATTACCAGCCAATGATGTAAGCCATTAACAGATGCAAGAGGAATCACTGATAATGATAATGACCCTCAAGGTACTATAGTACATTTCGCATGGTGTTAATAAATGATTTGATGTCAAACACCTTACAAAGTCTTTCAGTCGAAGGTCAGTGATGTCAACCTATCGCCAGAAGCGAGAAACTTGCCATTGATGTATGCAAGCTTCAAGGTACTAATGTGGTGTTTCTAAGTCACCTTCTTGGATGATGTCTTGATGTCGACAAGAAGTGACTCATCATAGGAGGGCCTTGATGTATCCCACATCAATGACACGAAACGAAGTAAATGATTTTGGAGATGAGAATCGACTTGCGACACAAGGTTTAGGAATGGCAGTCATGAAAATGAAGGTTTACGATATTGCAAAGGATGAATTTTGAACTGAATGACTCCTCTTGAACATATTGGCTACACTGAATGAATTGGCAGCATTGACCCAAAACCAAAGTAATGGATGGTGTGATAGACCATAGGTATGATAGCCATCAAGCAGATAACCCAACCCAAATAGTCTGAATGAATTGGCAGCATTGACCCAAAACAAAAGTGATGGATGGTGTGATAGACCACGAGTATGATAACTGTCAAGCAGATAACCCAACCCAAATAATCACGGAGATGAAGTGAAAGTGTCATGTTCAAGAGCAACATGCTACCATAAAGTTTTCTCGGCTTTTTCCCATTTCCCCAGTCATTGCTGACCAGTACCTCTTTATTTTTTATCAAGCTTGAGGAGGATAAAATATGCTTGTTGTATAATTTCACCCTTTGGGTGAATCCATCAGTATTTGATGCTTTAACGAGTCTAACAAAGGTGAAACTCAGCCTTGTCTAGATGGACAAGTTTGTCGCTATTTGATGTTTTTAATGATTTTAACGAAAAAGACAACTCGATCCTTTTCATGTTTAGAGAGTTTGAAAAGGGAGAAAAAGGAAACTCTACAAGTTATTTTTCGTAAAATAATCTCTCAAGTCTGAAAAAGCATAAAATAATACAAGAGAGATATCATTTCCAATCCTTTAACGAGCTGGAATAGACAAGCACTCGACAATCTTTTCATGTTTAGAGAGTCTGAAAAGAGCTTAAAGAGGACTCCATTTTGAGGAATGAGTGGTGTCTAGGGTAGCAAGTGGTTCCGATGATGTTGGAACATCTCAAAACATGTTGATTTATGTGAAGGGGTTGGCTAATAAGACCACTCATTGCAACTTTTCCTCAAAAAAGGTAAAACAACCAAGTGAAAGCGTACGATCGGCCAAAGAGATGGTGGCGATGGGATGAAAACAACCAAGGCTCATCTAATGAAAAAGGCTGATATAATGGAAATCAAGAGGGTTACAAATGGAAATGGGTTCATTTTTACAGAAGCTTGAACCATAGGGAACTATGCTTGTATTCAGTTTCATGTTTACACAAGCTTGAAACAGAAAACTATGCTTGGATTCAGTTTCATTTTTACACAAGATTAAAACGAAAAACTATGCTTGAGATTGGGTTACATGTCCCTAGCATGATGAAAGGGAGAGTCTCTTGTAACCAGATGGAAGTTCGTTGTGGTGAAGCGGGACAGTTATCCAACACTTTTTTGGCTTCGTCCAGATAGCGACAAAGGTGAATGGGGTGATTCCCTTCACATAACCTACAGGGAAACTTAACTTTACCATTAGGTGAAAGCCCCCCAAACTTCATTACATTCACCTAAGTAGACTACTCATGTCTATCAGGTGGATGGAATGATGGTTCATTTATGAGATCAAGTGAATAGACTCAACTAGGAATTTACGAGATCTAATCAAAGACTCGACTTTGAATGTGGGACCTTGTTTCATTTTTAAATGAGGTTGACCCAAGACAAGGAACTATCGTCATATTCCTTGGTTTCATTTTTTAACGAGGTTGACACAGTAAAAGAAACTATCCTCATACCCTTAGTTTCATTTTTTAACGAGGTTGACACAAGACCAGGAACTGTCCTCATGATCGTGTTTCATTTTTTAATGAGGTTGACAGAGTAAAAGAACTATCCTTATTTTCTTTGTTTCATTTTTTAATGAGGTTGACATAACAAAAATAAAACTATCCTCATATTCCTTGTTTCATTTTTTAATGAGGTTGACACAAGACAAGGAACTATCCTTGTGGGGTCTGTTTCATTTTTTAACGAGGTTGACACAAGACAAAGAAATGTCCTCATACTCCTTGTTTCATTTTTTAACGAGGTTGACACAAGACAAGGAACTCTCCTCGAATTCAATCACAACTCATAAGAGGTCATGAAGGAGAGATTTGGTTCCAATGCCCCTAGTACATGATGTACAACATCACTGAATTGATCGTCAGTTGATGTAGGTATGGAATAGGTTGCCACATAATTAACCCGAGGCGGGGATGATACCACTGATACAAAAGGACCATCTAAGGAAGATGGTTGACTAGGAGCCATATTTGGACCAGGAAATGAAAGTTGGTCAACAATGACAACTTTGCCTTCATGCGGGAAACAAATCACTTGAAAGAGTGTTGAAAAAATAACTCCCATGTCGTAAACATAGTCGTGCCCAAGAAGTAAATTGAAATCTAAAGGGCCTGGGACTCCCATCACGTTCAGATAAATGATTTTTCCTCCCAAAGTAATAGGTAACTGAGGGAGGATCCCTAATGGTTGATTGGTTCCTCTGTTAAAACCCAACAGATTCTATGTAACAGGCACAAGTGGTGGCGAACCAAGCACTTGCTAAGAAGTTGAGGAAGGATACTCACTGATGCACCTTCATCTATAATAGTGCCAGATACAATCATATTGCAAACTTATACTATGATCTGGAAAGGCACATAGGAAGGAAGGCAGAATCCTGCCAGTCGATTCGAATCAAAGTAAGTGACTAGACTACTTGGAGGGGGTACCGTAGAAACGGGAGAATTAACCCCTTGAGTTACGAGAGTGGGAGGATTTTCCTCTTGTCTTGATGGAACAGGAGGATTGCCCCCAAGCTCATTTGAATCTAAAGAAACAAAAAGAACTTGAGTGGTATCATTTTCACTCTCTTTGGGAAAGGTATGATTAGCTGAAGGTGAAATTAGGTCAACTATTACCTCGACCTGTTAACTTGGGTCAGTTATAGACTCAGAGGATTCACTTTCAAAGAGAGTGGGTTTGACTGACGGTTGATTTGAGTCAGTCAATTCACCAACTAGTGAATAATTAAGGGATAGTTTCCTGTAACTAGATGGAAGTCGCTGCAGTGAAGCAGGATGGTTATCCAACACTCTTTTGTCTTCATCTAGATAGGGACAAAGGTGAATGGGGTGATTCACTTCACATAACCTACATGGAAACTTAACTTTGCTCTTCTTTCCATGAACTTTACTACCACTAGTTGATGGTGTGTCACCAACATGATCTCCAGAAGTTGATGACATAGGATGATGTGAACAAGAAGACCATTCTTCTAAGATCTCAGGAATATCAGGACAATTGCGAAGAAGATGGTCTCCCGCACAAAGTTTGCATGGATATCGAACTTTGTGAGGCTTGATGGATGGTTTCTCATCAGATGTTGCATTCAAAGCAATGGTTGCTTGATTGCCCCTCTACTGAATTTGCTTCTTCTTATTCTTCCCTTTCTTCTTCTTCTTAGCCACCTAGTTACTAGTACCAATACTTTCACCAGGCGAGGAAGAAACAACCGATGAAGAAGGCAAAGGGTCAAATTTAAGATCAACTGGAGGATGATTTTGTCCAGTTGGAGGTGTACTCGATTGTGGAGAAATCACGACATTTTGAACCAAGGAGGTTGAGAACAACCATACTGGCAAGCCAATGGTAAATCTCGAAAGGAACAATGTAGCCATATAAGGAGCACCAATATTTCTGAAAGGAGGAAAAGGACTAGGATTCCCATCAAAAGGAATTCCTTGATCGGTGGACTCCGGATTTGTCGCCATATGTTTCAACCTAAGATCAACTAAGGAACGAGTGAGGAGGATGTTATCCATGGTCAATTAATTTTATATTAATCAAATTAATATAACAAAACAAAAGAGGGATAATCTAGGCAAAAGGTTTACCAAGCAACTATGAATTGCAGAATACCTCCCCGCAAACCGAGAAGTATGGGCAGGCAATCTCCCCGAATGTTGTGTTCAGTGTATCATAGTGTACAAGGCAGCCAACTCGGTTACCTAAGGATGGATAGCAGCCTAGAGTTGTCCTCCCATATATACCCGAAGGTACATGGAGGCCCAGTCCGTATAAGAGTTGTCTAATGCAAAACCACACAATGAGAGCATTCCCATATACTTTACATATTGTAACACCGCCCTATATACCCAAAGGTACGTGGATGAGCTATGATATACTCACGTACATGGAATGAGGTATCACACTCGGGATGTATTGTAGACAAGTTAGCGACAGCTGCTTTGTTTTACGACACCGGAACATGTCTCTAGCCTAGACCTCTAAGTGTTTTTCGTTAAATGACAATGCTCCATTACGTAAATTCAGATAAATTTTAAGTTGATATTCTTTAGAATTTTCCTTTCAAGGTTCACCACGTGATGTATGTTTTCAATTCCTAAAATGCAACGAATATGATAAGCATTCTTTCCATTCAATTTAATAATGAAAATCCTAGCTACTAGGGATAGAGCAAACAAGTACTTTTTGATCAATCAACAAAGAGCACAAACTAGATGCAATTCCCTACACTATTTCTTTTAGCACACACAAACTCTTTTCAATGAAAGATGCATGTATTTATTTTCAATTTCCCTTAATGTGAATGATTCAAAAAGGAAAACTAATGCACAAACGATCAACAAACTCTTTTCATAAAAATGACAATTTTGCGACAATTTCTTTTCAAGGAAAAGGAAGAATTTACAACACTTTCAATTTCAAAGAAATGAGGAATTACGACACTTTCAACGAAAAGACAAACCATATGCACATATAAATCAATCGATCTTTTATGAATGAAGGCTTTACGACAATTCGGTTTTTGAAGAAAAAGACAACTTTATGACACTTTCTTTCGACAAAGATCAATCAACCAAAAACTAACTTGGACTATAGACTGATAATGACAAAGAAAACATTAAAGAAACATTAATCAATCCAATCAAAGTAGGGCTGGCTAAGGAGATGAAAAGACTATTTTCAGAGATAAGACATCATTGATATTTAGCAAGCAAGCAATTAGAAGAATTTTGGCAAAAACTCAAACTAAAGGTGGGAATTTAACCCAAGGTTGATCAGCGCGGGTCAAAGAGGGGATAACTGTGTTGTAGAGCACTGTCTCTCACTAAAGCTCGCGCTGATTTCAATGATTTCAAGATTGATCAGCGCAGGTCAAAGAGGGCCTATTTGCATTGATCAACGCAGGCCAAACAGGGCCAACTGCACTGATTAAAATATTCCAATGTTAATCAGCACAGGTCAAAGAAGGCCTAACTATGCTGCAGAGCACTGTCTCTAAGGCTAGCCTGCGCTGATTCCTATGAGGCCACTAACGAGTCATATAACATTAAATTTCGACCAAAATTAATGCAAAACGCTGAATTACAACAAGTAAAGTATGTCAAGGTGTCTAAGGAGGTGAATAAGCTACTAGGAATGGTAATCTTCCCCACTGGAGTCACCAATTTGTTTTGGGAATATTTAGTGTTCTTGGGCAAACACCTAACCCTCTAGACTTAGTACAAGGTCTAGAAATAACAGACAAAGTAATCTCTACCTTTTCTATAATCAATAGATAAAACAAGAGAGAAGAGAAACCTACTTGTAGTTTTCGCTAGCTCCTTGTCTCCCTTGATCGATCTTGCTGCTCCTTTTCGTACTTAAGCCACTTGGAAAGTACCTGCACAAACACAGAAACAAAAATCCATCAAGGAAAATGATAATGATATATTGCTTATAAATAACATGGAATCAAGAACATGATATACATATGAAAGCATTAACATATAACACAAGCATAAGGAAAATGTTTTGAAAACTTTTTTGATAAGAGGAAGGATTACAACCCATATGTGCTTGATCCAGTGACACTCTTCCAATTCAATCCCTCTTCGCCTCATGACAAGCAAGACACTTCAACACTATAATAATACTTGCAATCAATTCTAATCTCATATCACTAGCATTTCCTTACAATTCAATATATTCCAGCCCCTGATCTCTTAGATGAGTGATCTTTATATAGGTGAGTGAAGGAGGTTATGCCATCAATGGTGATAATGAATGCCTTTCTATATTTAGAAATCAGTTCCATGGAAGAAGGGATAGGGGATTGATGTTTCCTAATTCCCTTCCTCATCCAAATGCGAACTCAAAGGAGTAGGTGGCATTGAGAAACTTCTAGAGGCTTCTAATGGATAAGGAATCTTCAAACCGTCACGGAAATTCACTCAAATTCACCTAGTGTAGGCCAAAGAGGGACCAGGTGCACTGCAACACACACTAACAGTGTATTGGTTGCACTGCAGTGCACCCTGGTAGTGTATCTACCTGCGCTGATCCACCCTTGTAGTGTACTAGGCTACACTGCAGTGCACCCTATTAGTGTACTGGGTTGCACCGCAACACACCCTAATGAAGGCCTAGTTGCACTAATCTTCTTAGAGGAAGTTTTTGGATGTTTTCAGTGATGGAACTTCTTGGGAAGTGAGGAATTCTGATGTTTAACTTCTTTTAGGGCATGTAACAACTACATTAGGGGTTGATGGGCCATAATAGTATCGATTCGTAAGTCGGGGTTGATGTGCCCAAATGGATCTGTAATAGAGATAGAGGTGGAGAGAGAGAGGCATGATAAGGGAGATATGGAGAGAGAGTGAGGGAGAGAGGACAGGAGGGAAGAGAAAGAAGAGGAGAGGATAGTGATAGGGAGAGAAGGGGAAGTGAGAGAGATGGAGACATAGAGATGGAGAAGGATAGGGAGGGGGGGAGATAGTGATAGAGTTGTATGGAAGAGAGAGAGAGAGGGAGAGTGATTTTTTGGGGAGAGATAGAGGGAGGTGGGAGATAAGGGATAGAGAGGAAGGAAGATAGAGATGAGGAGAGAGAGATGGAATTGGAGGGGATAGGAGAGGGAGGGAGCAAGAAAAAAATATAGGGAGAAAGGTGGAGAGAGAGAGGGGGTGAAAAGGGAGTCATGGAGAGAGTGAGGGATAGAGGAGAGTAGGAGGGAATAGAGAGAATGATATAGATAGAGAGGGAGAGAAGGGGAAGAGAGAGATAAATAGAGAAGGGAAAGAGAGGGAGAGAGAGTGTGTGTATGTTTGGGGGGTGAGATAGAGAGAGAGAATAACAAAGAGACACAAATACAAATATATATATTACATAGTATTATATAACCAACCAGATCCGTATTAACCCTATAACTATCAAGTGCCAAGAGGGATCTAATCTCTCAAGGTGAAAGCCTTTCCTAAAGTTTTGCACTAGAAAAAAAAAATTCACCTTGAGAGATTGGATCCCTCTTGGCGCTTGATAGATCTAGGGTTAAGATGGATCTAGGTCGGTTAATATGAAATTAAAGTAGTTTTTATTTGATATTATAATCTTAAAAATTAAAATTGCTCTTCAAATTAATTTCAAATTGGAACTAGATCCAATTAGATTCAATGAATAGATTTAAAAAAAAGACATATATATATATATATATATATATATATATATATATATATATATATATATATATATATATATATATATATAGATATAGATATATATATATATATATATATAAAGATATATATATATATATATATATATATATATATATATATATATATATATATATATATATATTCTATCTATCTATATCTATATATATATATATAGATACATACATTAAAAAAATTACAAATTATTAGAGATAAATAATGTAAATTTGGCTCACATATATTCCATGTGAGGATGAATAAGTGTTTAAGGAAGGATAACCTTTCAAACAATATTTAACAACCTTTCAATCCCCTATCACTTTTAAGTTTAAATTTCTTGACACAATTAAGATGACTAACATCAAAAACTGATTCATATTATTGTAATACTTGTTAGGTAGTTGTATTTTTTTCTTAGACTAAATTAGTCATTCATGTTAGTAATTTTTAGTTGTATTACATATTAGCTAGTCACATATTTTAACCTACAACTAAATTAGTGATTTATGTTAGTTGTTTTTAGTTCGGTCACTTAAGATTGCTCATTTTTGTAGTATTTCACTTGGAAAAGTTTTAGTGACTAACTGTTTTAGTCACCTTGTAACTAATTTCTCATTTTCTACTAGTGTACGCTGATGCTGAGAAGCTGGCCTACTGATCACCTCTACACATTTTCTGAGTTGAGCATACTGGTGGGCAGCAGAGGTCTTTCTCATGAAATCTGTGCAGTTTTCCGGGTGAGTAGATGGCCGCCTAACTAGTGGGCTAGCTAGAAAAACTGCGCAATTTTTTGAGGGAGATAGGGATGGGCACTAAGTGTTTTTCTAGCTTGTCTACTCAATTTTCTTAGTCAACAGAGTGGGCATGGTCTGCAACCTCTGCGCAAATTTTGAGGGGAGTCAGTCTTGGGGTGACTACCGGGTCAAACTCTCAGGTTGACCTGCAAGAGGGTTGATTGATCATCTTGTGGGAAGCGCAACTTTAAATGACTTGTCGAGGCTAGGTGCTTCTGCGTTGTTCTAGGTGACATTTGATCGAGACGATGGCGGGGTGAAGGTCTGGGTGTTAGAGGGTGATCTGGTCATCAGAGCTTCTGTAAGACGACTAAATGTGAGTGAGTGAAAGGGTGCATACACGAACTTGCAGACACAAAATTACATGACTTGATGAGGAGATGACTCAAACCATCCAGACAAAGATGCTCAACATGAATGACTGACAGTGCAAGTCGATAAGCATGGCATTTGTGATTGATAGTTCGATGACCGTGACAATGCTTGTGTGACAGTGTATATGACTCCATGTTTGAGTGTGACAGATGCTTACATAGCGAACACAACATATACACACGAAGTGAAGACCTTGTGTATGACTAGAACATGGTCACAAACAAAACATTTCTACAAACATGCAAAAGCTTCTCATTGAACGACTAAGAAAGTTGGGTGAAAATACTCACACGAGCTCATGGGGTGAACTCGAGTGCATGCAAACATTAAGTAAAACTCTCAAAGGAGGTTCCAAAATTGGATGCGGGCCAAAATTTTGGAAGGTGTTGCAACTGCTACAATAGGATCTAAGGTAAATATCAGGTGCCAATGCTCTAAGTACATGATGCACTACATCACCTTCTAGATCATTAGTAGACGTAGGCATGGAACAGGTTGCCACAAAATTAATATATGGTGGGGAAGATACCACTTGCATATAAGGAACATTTAGTGATGTTATTTTATTAGGAGTCAAATTAGGACTAACAAACAAAAGTTAGTCAATGATCACGATCCTTCCTTCATGTGGGAAATTCTTCACATGAAAGAGTGAAGAGAGAAGAGCTCCCATGCCATAAAAATAGTCATGCCCAAGGAGTAAAATAAAATCCAAAGGTCCTTGGACTACTATTACATCTTTATAGACATTATTTTCTCCCAAAGTAATATGAAATTGAGGAAGGCTCCCTAACGGTTGCTTAGTTCCTCTATTAAAGGCGAACAAATTCTGGGTAATGGGCACAAGCTGCAGAGAACTGAAAGCTTGCCAAGTAGTTGAGGACATAATACTAATATACGTTCCTTCATATATAATCATGCCAGGTATGGGAATATTATAAGCCTATACTATGATCTGGAAGGGCACATAAGGAGGAAGACGGTATAATTCTAGTTGACTCCAATCAAAGGAAGTGACCATACTACTTGGAGGAGGTGTCATGGAAATGGGAGAACTACCCCATTGTGTTATGGGAAAGGGATAATTGCTCCCATGTGTCATGGGAACTAAAGGATTATCCCCCAATTCATTGGATTATGAAGAAATGAGAAGAACCTGAGTGATATGAAGTTAACTATCTATAGGAAAGGTACAATCAACTGAAGGTTGAATCAAGTCAACCAATGGTTGGTCGGAAATAGACTCATTAGATTCACATTCCGAGAGAGTGGGATTGATTGGAGATGGATTGTGATCAATCACTTCATCGACTAGTCGAGGATTAGGGGAAAGATCTCGATAACCAGCTGGAAGACGAGGCAGAGAAGTTGTAAGGTTGTCCAAAACTTTTGAGGCTTCATCCATATAAGTACAAACGTGAATAGGATGATTCCCTTCACATAACTTATAGGGAAACTTAACTTTACCCTTCCTTCCAAGAACCTTATGATTACTAGTCGATGGTTTGTCACTAGCATGATCTCCAAAAGCTAATGACAATGGTTGATGTGAGCTTATGGACCACACTTCTAATGCTTGTGGAATACCAGGGAAATATCTAAGAAGCTGGTTTCTCCATACTAGTTGTACCCATAGCAATGGTTTCTTATCTTTCCCCTGCTTATTTTTCTTCTTCTTCTTTGTCCTCTTCTTCTTCTTCTTAGCTTCCTGGTTACTAGAATTAAGGTTTTCACTAGGCAAGGAGGAAGAAAGGAATGAAGAAGGAAAAGGGTCAATTTTAGTATCAACTTGAGGTTGATGTTTTTCAGGTGGAGGAGAACTTGGTTGAGGAGAAGTTTGGACATTTGGAACCAAGGAAGTCAAAAACAGCAAAACTGGCAAACCAATGGTAAATCTAGGAAGGGACAATGTTTCCATAAAAGGACCACCCATATTTTCAAAAGAAGTAAAAGTACCAAGATTTTTCATCATAGAGGTTTCCTTAGCTAGTAGAATTGGTAAGTCACCATTAGTCTCAACCTAAGATCCACTAAGGAGTTTCACCATGATAAGGATGTTGTTTCACGGTAAATTATTTTTTTTTAGAAATTATAGATACAAAATAAATACAAAAAGGGGTAAAATAGGAAAAAATGAACTAGGAAAAAAGGATTACCAAATCACCATAAATTGCAATATACCACCTTGGTAAACCAAGGATTTATGTACATGCTGGAAATCTCCCCGAATGTTGTGTTTGGTGTATCACAATGTACAAGGTGATCGAATCGGTTACCTAAGGTGGGATAGAAACCTAGTGGGGACTTACAAAATATACTCATAGGTATGTGAAAGCACAATCCATAGTATTGTTGTCTAATGTGTAACCATTCGATGAAAGCATTCCCATATACTTATCATGCGTGGAGTGCCATTTGTTATACCCAAAGGTACGTAGAGAACGATCCTATACACTTACGTGCGTGGAATGTGATATCACCCTCGGAATGTAACATTGGCATAGAATGATAGCTCCTATGTTTAAAGACACTGAAACACGTCTCTAGCCTAGAACTCTATGTGTTTCATTAAGTTTGAAATCATCCTTAGGTTAATTGAAGTGAATTTTTAATTTTATCTTGAATTATGTTTCGATTTCAAGGTTCAAAATTTGATGTTGCTTGAACACACATATGATACAACTAATATGTCAAAAATAACTATTTTCATTTTCCTTTTTAATAATGAAAGGCCTAACTAAGTAGGGGAAAAAGAAATCAATCAACAATGCAACAAATAAGTGATACAACCATAGATATCCTCAACTTCACTATTCCAATCAAAATCAAATCCCTATATGTAATGAAAATATTTGTTTTTCTTTTCTTTTCTTTTAATGTTTCAAATGCAAATAAACATATGAATGCAACTTGATCACTGAAGAAAAGAAACCATATAGACTTTAACTATAATGTAGAAGTTACTTTTCAAATTAAACAAACAATCTATACATACACACTCGAATTGACAAGAAGAAAGAAAGAATGAAACACAGTCTTATAAAAAAGTGATGACACTCAGACATTAGAGGTGATTAACACTCATACATAAATCAACCCCCCCCCCCCCCCACTGGAGATTGAGGGGGAAATTGTTTCAAAAAAAAGAAAGAAACAAACACTAAAAAAGTGTTAATAAACTGAAGCAAACCTATGAGTAATGACCAAAGGAAAACTCACTCAATTTCACATAAAATCAAGTGTTGTATTGGCTTTTTAGAGACTAGGGCACACTCAGGGACATAAGGAGAACCAACTGGAATAAATTTAATCAAAGGGAAAATCATAGAAATTCACTTTTTTGCATGAAACAAGGGCCAACGAAGGTATAGATAGGCAACAAGTGATCTACAACGCAGGTGCACAAAATTCCAGGGAGCACTACAATGCTTTTTCAACAGACTAGGGGGAGTGTTGATCAAGGTAAATCCAGTTTATGACAAAAAAACAAATGAAGTTGAATGAAAGGCATTCCTAGGGTCAATTGAGACTAAGTGAGGAAATGGAGGTCTATTCAAGAGGTGAAACAAGGGCTAAGGTCAAGGAAACCACTAAGAGAAAGAAACAATATCCAGTGGAGTCACCAATTTGTTATGTGGAATTTACAATTGTAGACATAAGTATCTTCCCTATACCTAGTGGACTGGTCTAAAATAAAATAAAAAAAAGGTAAATAATTAAAGTTTTCCTTATAGAAATTGAAGAATGAAAAGAGGCTTACTTGAGATCCGTCATAATATTTCCTTTCCTCTCAGCTTATAAGCTCAAATCGTAGCTTCGATTGCTATAATTAGAAGCTACACACACCATCAACACAAGCCAATGATCTACAACATCTATGTAGCATTATCTAACTACTCTATGAAATGGATCATCAAAGCATTCAAATATATGAATGTAAACATAACATAACATAGACAGGAAAGAAATATACTCTTTGTATTAATATGAATAGGTGAGAGATTACAACCAACAATAGTTGTTGATCTTGTAGTGGTCTCCCCAAGTTGACTTATCCTTCCTTTCCATAAAGCACACCTCAATGTCACCCTAATTCATAAAAATGATGACTCTCTTAGATTCAAGGCGGTAGCATGAAGGTATGATTAATCTTCAAAATCCAACCCTGATGTTGTAGATGACTGTAAATTTATAGGAGAGTGTCGTATTTTAGGAATTATTATCCATTTACCAATCTATGCTTGAGATCCACTTAAGAGGGGAGGATGAGATGAAGGGATAAGAGGTCAAGTTTCCAAGGTAGGGTCAGATAGGATTCGAATTTATTATCCAAGGTAAATGGTTGAAATAACTCCTAGAAGCTTCTGGAAGAGGAAGCTTTGGGATTCTTTTTAATTTTCCTGAATTTCTAGAATCAGTTCACCCCCAACAAGGGACAACCTATTGTTTATCAGTTCTAGTGCAAAACTGGCCAACTTGCTGACGAATGCAAGTCCCTAAAGGGAAAGGGTGCATTGGGCCTTAAAATCACTGAAATGTAGTAAAACCTAGAAACCCACAGATTTGAGGGAGTCATTCTTATGGATTTGTGTAGAGATGATGACAAGGTGTTCATGGATGGTGATTGATCCAGTTTGTAGGCCTATTGACTAGATGCAACAAAATGACCTATAACATTACAAGTGTTGAGAATAACCCTTTATCCTTTGTAGTAGAAGTCTTGGTCATATGATTCTTGATAGATAATAGGATATTCCAAAATGCTTTGACGCCTTGTTTGAGATGACTTGCCATAATACAAAACTTCTTCAATGAATTCTTCAAAGATGTAGTGATCATCATCACGCCCTTTTTCAACCTTAGCTCTATACCATGTTGAGAAATTAATAGCGCTATAATTAGGGTTATTTCTGTTATACTTAATAATTGCTTGTGATGTATTTTTTATTTTTCTTGATTATTAATTTCTTCACTTATTATGTTTTTGTTCTTATCATCAAACAAATACCAAAAACATGAAGATCAATAGTACACAAGAATACATGATGTAGGCTACAAGCCAAGGCCAAAACCTCTTCTCTTGAGAGGAAAATCCACAAATATATTCTCTTCTTATAGATTCTTCAAACGATGAATTCCAATACCTATATACCAAGGTCAATACCCTTCCAAGACCAATTCATACCTCCTTGACGATTTGCTTCTTCTATCCAGGTCAATCCTATTCAAATCTCTTCCAGCTGCAAAATTTTGACCCCCAGCTATAGAATTTTGGCCTCCACTATAGGTCTAAAATTTTAGGCCCCTACAATAGTTGTTGCTTCCACATGTGTGAGGGAAATTATGGTTTTCAAGGCCTCCTTTCTCATTTTCTTGGGTTGCTTCTCCTTCTAGGGATAGTAGGTGACCTAAAAGTCCTTTCTTCCACCAATTTTGACCTTCTTTCTACAACTTGAAAATTTCAACGTTGCAGCTACAAAACCCTAGCCTTATCTTCACACGTGAGAGAGAGAAAGAGAGATAATTAAGCCAAAAACTTCATCCTTCTTCCTTCTATGAGGCCAACTCCTTAGCTTCCAGACCGACTTGGTCTTGGAGGGGTATGTTGACACTTTATACACAAGAATAATTATTTTGACATGTTACAAAATTCCTAATGGGCTCTTCTTCATAGGAAAATGACTCTATTGACTTCTTGACTCTATAAAAAACCATAGAAGCAATGAATGGGTGCTTCACTTATAAATAAAATGACCTTGAGAATGAAACCCATGCTACAAAAATAAAAATAATAAATTTTCTTTATTTTCACAATATACATGGAGAATAAAGAGTACGTTTCATATTTATGAAGACCAGATTGTTGACAGTGTTGAAAATTTTTCTTCCAAGGGGGGATCCCCAATGAAAAGTCCCAATTATACATTGCACCATTTAGTGTGGGAGCACTTCTGGAAATATGGCCCGAATTCCATATGTTCTTAGAGATTTTCCTTGGCTACAATGTTTAGCACAAGAGAGTAATGCACAGGTGCTTTCAGATGAACAAGTGAGTATGCCTTGTGGAATGTTTAGCTACAAAATGTATGAAGGTTCTTCTACCGAAAGGGAGATAAAAAGTGAGCCTTTAAAAGAAAAGTTACAGTACTAATATAATAGAAACACACAAGCATGTACATATGATTGAATCATTGGAAAATTAGTGAAATAGTTCACATAGAAGCAATGATTATTAAAACACATACAAAACACCTTCAACAAGATAAGTACCAAACCTACTGAAATAGTTCAATTTCCTTAATATAGATGAAAACAACATACATCAAAAACATTCAAAGAATAGTCTTACAATATTTATGACATACGCATGAAAGTGTGTTGGCTTAACAAGATTTGAACTTAAGAAAAAGTTCCAAGATACATCAGTATAATGAACACCACTAGCCTTAATAGTGGAGTCTTAGAGAAACCACTTTCTCCTCCAAAAGAATTTGTCTTCCTCTCTAATGCATGGTAGGAGGAGAAAAGGTTAAAATTCCTTTTCATGAACTATGAGGGTGTATATATAATGAATGGGGTGATTCTTCCCCTTCCTTATGACTCTTTGACTACCCTCATGATTGTTTTACTTCTCTATGACTCTTTGACACCTTCATGACTTTTCACATTCTATGGATGACTCTTGGACTTCCACTTTACATTACATTTGTCTAATATTGAATTTACATAATCAACCAATGATGTGGAAAAATATCACTCATGGAAAGACATTACATGACATTGATGACATGGACTACATGATTATATGACAATGTAAATTCATTCTTTGTTGTTTCATTCTGTTTATCTTCTTGAAAGATGGAACATGTTCTTATTCTTCCTCCTCCATGAGGATTGAAGGTAGGGAGTCATCAATGTGATCTTGATTTCCAGTTGTTGTTGCAATCTACTATCCCTTTGTCTTTCTTGATTGATCAACTTATATTTGCAACTACAAAGGTGTCTTCTAGCAGGGTCTCCTTCTTCATCTCCTTCATCATCATCCTGTCATAACATGATGTGATACATGCAACTGAAGTCCACTCATGAAAATATGACATCAATCTTATAAACCCCTGGTCTAACATGCTTGATGACAACCACTAAATGAGTTGGAACTGGGTGATATACTGCGAGACAGGCTTAGGGATTACGCAGTTGCTCAACTCAAGAGGTCAAGGGTCAAGACTAAGCCTTAAGACTACATAATGTGCATTTCAAGAAGGCCAAGGCGAGAAATTTCCGTAGTTGTGGGGCTCAAGGTGTTAGGCTAAAGGCTTGAGGCTTGAGGTTTTCCACTCTACACTTTTGTAGGAAAAGAGGCTAATGGATTGTGCATTTGCATAGTTCAAGAGGTCAAGGTTGAGGCTTGATGTTTGAGACTACATAGTGTAGAGAAGAGGATGACTGGAGGCAAGAGTTGCATAGTTCTAGAGCTCAAGGGTTTAGTATGAGAACTAAGACTACACAATGCATAGTTCTAGAAGGTAGGGGATGCACATTGCATAGTTCTAAGAGGAAAGGTTGAAGCTTGAAGACTGGGACTTCATAGTGCACAATTCAGGAAGGATGAGTGAGGCCAAGTTGCTCGGGAATGTGCTCTTCTAAATTTGGCTAAGTGCGGGATCAGTGAGGCCAAAGTGAAAAATGAGAAAACTTGAGTATGATCACACACTTATAGTAGTTTATGACACAACATTGAGCACTTCGCACACATGAGCAACATACTTCCTTGAATGTGACAACATTCTGACAACTTTCCCCAAGTGCAACATTAAAGGTACACTTTGCAATGATAATGACTACAGTTGTGTGATAGTTCTTGAAACTTTGGGAATGAGTGTGATACATGTATACATGGTAATAATGACTTATTAGAACCAACTACCCCTTGAAACAAACCAAAAATACATATGTACAATGTGCAACACTTTCCATGCTAAAATACAACATTTTCTACAGTAAGAGGAAAGTGCAAACGACACTTTCAAAATGTGAACAACATTGAAAGCAACACATATAGAAACAAATATAGCATATAAATGACACTTGTTACAATGAAAATAAGTAAAATAAATAGTTCTAAACATGAAAGTGACACTATTGAAAGTGAAGGTGTGAAAAAGTAACAATTGGAAAAAATCACCAAAATAGAAGAACAATCGCAACCAAAAGTGAGAGATTGTCGATGAAATTTCATACTAACTATTGACATAAGTTGAACATTGAATAGGAAATGTCTTGATGGACTTGTGTTATGCCTATTCAAGCTTTCATAAAAGAGTGTGTTCATGAAATTATTGTGGATTGAGCATGTGTGAACAAGTGACTTTGACACTTATCAACCAAGCATAAAGTGACTATGAAATGAACGATCACAATACCCACAGTAGGCTCCAAAATTCAAGAGTAGACCAAATTTTGGAGGGTTTTTTTGCCAGTGAAAACACTTGGTGACACACTGGTAGAACTGTAGCTTCTTTGCCTTGGATAAATATTTCATGCAAGGTCTTTCTTCTCAGGAAGTATTGATTCTCTGTGCATATTACTCTAGTTTCCCCACTTAACCCAGTTTTAGATATAATCCCCTCCATCTCTTTCTCAGTTGAACACAATCATAAAGACAAATATATCACAATGTTTCAAATTAGGAGATAGGTAATGTTATTTGCAAGCTTAATATTTTCATAGTGTAACTTTTCATCTCTAGTGTTGCTCCATTGCCAACAAGCTTGGACAGTAACCTGACAGAGTCACTTCAAGAACACAAGCATTTATTCGCTACCAACAAGCCTAGATAGTACCCCCTAAAATTTACTTGCTTAAACTCCCTACACAAGAATCCTTTCTCTTCTTTCAGCCTTTATTTATTTATTTTATATAAGACTATGCATTGAAACTTATTTATTTCATGGGGTGGAAGAGGGATCCCAACATATTGAGAGAATAAGAGGTTGTTCATTTAGAGAAGAATATATAAAACGTCTGATATTATTTTTAACATTTATATTTTCCCCTTGTCCTTCTCTACTTGATTAGATTAGCATGGAAAACACTGAAACATAAACAATCGAGCATAGAAACAAGGCTCCTAGAATAGATAAAGGTGCCATGGTTTCACACAACTATCTCCTTACATAAAAATTGTATTTTCCATCAAATCATCATCTACCAAAAGGTATGAAACCAAGACAAAGAAAAAGGACCAAAGGTTATCCAAATGTTGCAATGTCACAACACCCTTTTCTCTTTTTCCATGTTGTCTTTTGATCCAAGCGAGAACAATTTTCATGTGAAGTTATATTAAACAACAAATATAAGACAAGACATAAAAATAAGACAAAAGGAAAAATAGAATGGAAGTAAACCTTGACTTGAAATAGAGCATGGAAAACAAAAAAAGAAAACAAACCTATTGACAGTGTTAGACCCACCGACGTTCAAGGGGTCTCCCTGATATTTGGTCCCAGTTGGACCTCACACCATTTGGGTTAGGAGCTCCATCCAGAATATGGTTTGGTTGTCAGTTATCTTAAAGATATGCCTTGGCTCTAACATTCAGCAAGAGAAAGGAGTGAAATGCACCTTCGAAAAACAAGGGAGTGTGCCTGGTAAGTGTTCGATCGTATGTGTGTCAAAGTTATTTCATTTCGGAGGGGAGGAAAAGTGAGCCTCTAAGAGAGAGGTAGTAGTACCACCCTACTAATGACACACATGAACAAGAAGGATCCGTAAACCATCAAGCGAAATAGTCCACAGATATGTGACAGTCACTACAACCAATGTAACAAGGATTATTTGTGTTATATCTAGTGGAATAGTCCACGAGGATGTGACAACGATGATAACAATTAAAAGACATTATCAATATTACAAGTACCAAAATAACTGAAATAGTTCAACTACTTTACCATAGATGAAAGTGAACATGAATTACAAACATTCAGAAAACAGTTTTACAAATATCCATAATCCATGCATGAAGAACGTGATGGTCCATAGGGCTTCTTGTATTAAGTAAAATTTCCAATACATATGTATAAAATGAACACCACTATTGCTAATAGTGGAGTGTTGGAGCCAATCCTTGCTCCTCAACAGAACTAGCTTATCTCTCTAATGCCTTGTGGGAGGAGCCAAGGTGAAAAGTACTTTTCTCTTACAATGAGGGTGTATATATAATAATGAGGAAGTGATGCTTCACCTTCCTTATGACTCCTCACCTACCATCATGATTGTTTGAATTCCTATGACTTTTCAATTTTACATGACTCTTCATATTCCATACATGTCCTTTAGACTTCCACTTTACAATACATTTTCGAAACACAATTTACAGCATTAGCCATAATGATGTGGCAAGTGACGACTCATGAAATGACATGACATGAAATTGCTGATATAGGTCACTTGATGATGCGGAAATATCAAGCCACTGTTGTTATTGTGTGTTGTAGGTATGCTTGAGAATACTTTTATTTTCACCTCTACATGGCTTGGTGATAAGGGATCTTCAATGATCTCAAGTCTTGAATGGTGATTGAAAATTGGTGTTCCTTTTCCTTCTCTTAATTGATCATCTTGCATACTCAGCTACAAGAATGTATTTCACCATGTTGCACTCCTTCATCTCCTTCTTCATCATCTCTCCATGTCATGTTAAGGTACCTGTTTCTACAATTCACTCATGACGAGACAACATCAGTCTGAAAATCCCCTAATCTAAGATTGTGCATAAATATCCATTGACTGAGCCAAAATGATATGGAAGGTTGGGGAAGGGGCTCAATGACCGTGAAATTGCACAGTTCAAGCAGTTAATGGGAGCCTTGAGCCTTGAGACTATGTAGTGCATAGTTCAGGCTAGGCTGAGGGGACAAACTACGCAATTTTGGAGATCAGTGTGACAGGATGCAGGGATGGCCACTAGGAGAGAACATTGCGCGGTTTTGGGAGACAAGGGAGACTGGGCCATTACACAGCTCAGGGGATCAGGGGATGAGCTTGAGGCTAGTGACTATGCAATGCATATTTATGACCAAGATGGGGGAAGGAATTGCGTAATTCTGGGAGCCAAGGTTAGGGTTTGAGTATTAAAACTTCGCAGTGCAGTAGTCTTGGGAAGTAGGAACTACACATTGCACAGTTCCAAGAGGAAAGGCCATAGTTAGAGGACTAAGACTATGTAGTGTGCAGTTCAGGGAGGTCGAGTGAAGGTAGGTTTCTTGGTCAGGAAGCTTTTTAGGAAATTCCCAAGTGTGGGATACGTGAGACTGATGTGAATAGTGATAAGACTTCGACTGTGATCACAAAATTAGGCTACTTGAAGACACAACAACATAGATCATCGAGGAAACATGACAATGTGTTTCCCTCTATGTGATAGCTTTACGACAGCTTACGACAAGTGTGACACTTAAGATACACTTTGCGACGATCATGATGGCACTTGTGTGACAATGCTTAGAACTTTGTATATGAATGTGACAAATATTTGCATGGTTAGAACAACTCATTTACATAAAGATGACCTCTTGAAACTATCAGAACAAGCATATATACATGATGTAACAACTAAAATGAAAAAATATAACATTTTGCCTATATTGCAAAAGGAAGCAAAATACTTCAATAAAACACATGGAATAAGTTTCAATGTTTTTTACGACAATTTAAGAGACCAAGGAAGACCAAGGAAGGCTCTGAAATTGAGCATAGGATAAAATTTTGGAAGGTGTTGTAGAAGAGACAACACTGGTAGAATTACAAATTATCCGCCTTGGTTAACTCTTCTGTGTAGGGTTTTGTTTATTCAAGGAGTCTTGATTCATCATGTAGATTACTTTGGTCTCCCCACTTACCCTGTGAATAAAAATGGTTCCCTCTATAACTTTCTCGGTTGAACTCATCATAATATTCAGTGATATTGAAAAGTTTCAAGTTAGGAAGGGTAGTGAATTTCACGAGTTTAATATTTTCAGAGTGTATTTTTTCTCATCTCTGGTGTTGCTATGCTGCCAGCAGGCCTAGACAGTACCCTGAAGGAGTCACTATAGGTACAAAAGCATTTATTCGCTTCCAGCGAGCTTGGACAGTACCCCTGTGGAGTTGCTTACTTCACCTCTATGTGCAAGAAGCCTTTCTCTTATTTCTCCTTTATTTATTTATTTTATAGGACTGTGCATTGGCACTTGTTCATTTTATGGGCGGAAGAGGGATCCCAACTTATTGAGAGTAGAAGAGGTTGTTCCTTCCGAGAAGCATATAGAGACCTCTGATTTAGGTTTGCTCATTTAGATTTTTTCCCCTTCTCCTCCTACACTGATTGGATAGGCATGGAAAAACTGAACATAAAAAAAACATGAGTGTGGGCATAAGGTTTTCCTTAATAGGGATAGGTTCATCGTTTAACCAAAACCCTCCTCATGGATGGATCATATTTTCTGTCAAAACTTCATCGACCAAAACATATAACCAACACAAGGAAGATGGATAAAAGGTTAGCCAAATGTTGAAATGTCACAAGACTCTCTTTTTAACATAGCCACACAAAAAGAAGACAGGAAACACAATGACATGCACATTGGGTTGAGGGGGCTTGGACCCAAGTTCAGAGTTAGTTACGCTAACCAAAAAAACCCTACACTACCGACCCTTTCGGAAACAACCTGCTTAGCATAGTCTGCAGTCTCACCTGAGGCAATATTAGGGGATGCTAGGACCAGGTTACCACATCCATAAGGCTATGTGACGTGGAGTTAGGGCATATCTTCAATTTAAAGCCTGATCTAACCTTCGCAAAATCTTATCCCCAAAATTCCCAAAACTTGAATGATTTTCAGCTAAACAGAGTTATTAACTTCACGTAAACATATAATCATGCATAAAATTAGATATAATAGTAGATCTAGATTGTTCCAGAGAAATAAATATGGAAATACAGATAAATAGCATTCAAGTGAATGCAAATACAAAAAACACTCAAGTATAGAAATTGGACACAAAATTCTTTATTACTTCAGATCTTCCATATACAAGCTTTCTAGATCCTGCACACACATCTATATGGGCCTACGCACTCAGCTATGGACTTACCAAGGTCTCCATGCACTTAGCCGCAGGAGCCTTACCCTTCGCCAAAAATACAAAAAGATCGTACATACTTAGAACATATCAAAATCCATTCTTCTCATTGATTCATTCCATTGGACTTGCTAAGACACCCTTTTATATACACTTTTCCATTACAATACCATGGTCTGCAAACCATGTGGGGATCTCAAAACAATACAAAATCTAAGGGACTTTGACCTTCCTAATGCCCCTTGACTCCTAGTGACTTGTGCTACTCGCGCTTCGCTCCTCAAAATGCAAAGAATTTACAATATTTTATCAAAACTTGACCTAGGGGACCCGATCCCAACAGGCCCCCAACACAAATATGTGACTCATCCTCGAGTCACTCCACTGGTATGCTCTGGATCTTTGCTTTCAGGCTGGTGAATGAAGACTTCACTAGGTGAAGCACCTCCATGCATTGTACTATTGCCTGTCGAACTTCTTCGACTAAATTTTCCGTAGTTGGTCCTTCTACTACTAGGCTCATGGTTCGTTGCATCCACTACATACTCTTGAGTGCGTCTTCCACAATCTATGAGAGTTGCATGACCTCTTCATCCCACAGCTGCATTAGTTCAGTGATAATTTACATCTTCTTCCACAGTTCCTTGATCTATCCTTGCAGGGATGTCTCTTCTTTCAACCAGGCAAACCATTGCATAGGGGCTAAGGTGCGTGTCATTGCCTTTATTTTGTCATATTGCAATTGCTTATCCCAGATGGCTACTTCAATATTTTTTACTTGTGGATCCTCCTACATTGAGGCCCACAGTTCTAATGTTTCTTCGAATAGTTGACTATAGTCCTTGACTGCAATGTCGAGATTTTCCCTATATGTTCTAATGGTAGCCTCAAGTTACTCTTGGATTTCCGGTGGAGTGGTGGGCTGCAGCTTCAATTAAAGCTCAGTGATTTGCATATGCAGATCAAAGCAAACTTTATCCACCTATGCCTTTGATTCTCTAAATGCATCTTCTAGCTACCGCACTTTTTGTTCAAAAGCAACCTAAGACTGAATTTGGAGCTTGGGAAGCTCACTGCATACTCAGGAAATGGAATTCTCTAGCTGTGCCCTTATCACGCCTGCTTCATCGTGATCCTAGAGAGCTTTGTGATTTTCATTGCACATTTGTTGACTGGTGATTTATGCATTCTTGATCACCATGAGAGCCCATTTCTCTCGCACCTTAAGATCATATACTACACCCTAGTGTAGCTCATGCAATGTGTATAAGGGGAGTGTCACGAGGTTAATACTTACATTCTTATGCGGTTTCGTGCTGTCATTATCTGCGGCATCATTCAAGTGTAAAGTGCCATCAGGCGGGGGTACAACATAGATCTCTGAAGTGAGTACTAACTGCACACTACCCGATGTCATGGGTTCCACGCTCACTTGAGACTGACTCGCTTGAACCTGGCCCACTTGTCCTTGCAATTCTTTGAGGCCCTCCTAGACCTTTGTCAAAATGGACTAGTATTGTTCTTCAATGTGGCCCCAGATATCTTCCTTCGCGGACCTTACAGTATCTCCAATTTCATCAAGCTCCCCATTAGTGAGGACCATGGCCTCCATGCTAGCGGACTTATCGGATTTATGCTTTTTACGTGCAACCCCCACACTTGTATTTTGTCTTCATTTAACAATAAAGGGAGAATCAACATCCTTTGGGTCTACATAGGGGTCTTTGTTATCCTGATCAAGCTCATTGGTATGTTTCTCTTCTTCTTTCTCATGCTCTGTCCCTACGCGGTATTCTCTTCCAGGTTGATGGTCACCTTCTTATTTTCCTTCTGTGCCTCTTTGATAGTCCCAGATATACCCTCTACAATATTTGTCAGAAGGAGCCAGTTAGTTGGCCACTAAAGGAATAGGTGCATGATATCATCTTCGGTGACCCCAAATGGAAACTCCATCCATTTCTTCATCAATTCATGCCTCGTGTGGATGTATACATGGTGGAAATCAACCTTAAAATCAACAATGCACTGATATTCCATGAATAGAATTAGGGAAAACCTTGGCTTTTGGTTAATTACCTTTCACAGATCCATTTAAAACATTTCCCAGAACATCTTATTTCAATGACACGAGTAGGGTACTTTCTTGCCCACAACGAGACAAATTTAGCAGCTTCACACAACTCTGGATCCGTTGTAGGGAACTGTGAGTCATCTGATGTCCTCCAAGTGATCACGCGTAGTGGAATGCTTTTCCTTCCTCCTGCACTTCATGGAAATCATCCAAGAATTCTTGGCACAGGTACTTCGACCAATTGAATTGAACCCCCTTGCTACATTGCATAGCCAAGGATACCACTAGTGCCGCAACTTTAATAACATGACACTTTATCATGAATTTTACTGTCAAAGTCTGTGCAACAAACTGGACAACTTCATTTGAGATGGAACTGATGGCATATCCCCACAACTTCTTGACCAACCTGAAGTCACTTTTCATTTGACCTATGAGTTTTTTCTCCTATGAATTCCCCACAAAAGCATCTACAGGGTTTGCAAATTGATATGGCAGCATTGTGATTCTTCGTATCAACATGCCGTCAATTTGGATGGGCCCTCCCAGCGAGAGACACCCATTGTGGAACAATGTAAATAACTGGCGCACACAAATATTGTTAATAATTCTTTGGCTAAAATGCGAGACATGTAGCATATTGAGAAACCATGCACACTCAATATTGACTGCCCATTTCATTGGTTCAAGTCTTTTAAGGCCCACCTCCTCATAGTATACTGTCTTCAAGTACTCATTCGGTTCCAGCTATGGAAATTTCGCATGGTCGCCCAAATCCCAATCTTCCATCTTCAGATATGGTAACTAGACCAAAAATTCAGCCTCAATAGGTACTTCCTCTGGCAGTAATGATGTGAATACCTTGAATTTTACAGAGTTGGGATCCTTAGTTTCTTTGGCGGTAAGCTTCTGCGGTGGCATATACGGTGGCAACCGAGAAATTAGCTTTGCGCCTTCTGCACTGATATCCTCAACCCCCACATTCATCTCTTCTTCATTCAAGTCTTGAGTCTCCATATGCTCACTATTTTTATCCATTCTACCCTTCTGCCTTTGCTAAGTTGGGATCTTCCATAGCGATTGTTGAACAGGGGGCTGCTGTGGATTTTTCTTCTTTTTCTCTCCTATCCCAGAGGTAGTAGGCTTTGGCCTCGGTAACTTGGGTGTTGTAGCTGAGACTGGCGGTGTTGCAATCATGATGTTCCTTAATCCTCTCCTCAAGAACTCTTTCTCAACCTCTTCCCAACTCAGGTAACTAGACATGCAACAACACACTCAGCTCTTTTAGCACAAAAAGACATAACAATTTCTCAAGAAGCAAAGTGTCCAAGTATGGAGTGGGGTGTTATATTTATAACCTAATTCAAATACAAATTTTCCATTCCCACCTAGATCTTCCTCATAAACGCAGATTTGGCGGTAAATTTTCCTAGGTTTGTACCTTAAATGCTTTTCCCCCGTTCCTTTTAACGAAAAACTCCCTAACAAATCAACTGTAATTGTTCCAACGCTCACTTTCTGGGTAGGCTATGTGACAATCCTCCTTGTGGCACAGCTACCCCATTGTAGCTTCCACCTATTCCATCTTCCATAACATTGTGCAACCTTCCTTCTTCGATAAAAAATTTCCTCAGCTGAGTAGTTTAAATTCTTGCGCTCTCTTTTAACTGCCAGAAGCACTAAGACTTTCTTGCAGTCATGTAGTCATTGCGCAGGGCGAGATCATCCCTGTAAACCTTCAACATGCTCCCTTTAATCCTGTTAGGAAATACTTCCCCATTCATCTTTATGAGATGCATTGTGCCACCATCCAAAATATCATTAATTTCATTCAGTCCTAGCCAGTGCATATGAAACTTCCCGAGAAATTCGATAAACTTACTTTCATACATCAGGACCAAATCACCATTCTTGAAAGTGCATTGCTTAATGTGATGATCATGCCACGCCTTTTATCTACCTTTTTGCACCTGCTGATGAAATCCATCTAAAAAGTGATCTTCCTCTAGTGTAAGTAGTTGTGCTAAGCGTTCCTCCATTGCCTCATGATCTTCCATCAAAGTTACTATTGCGATCCTTAGGCTGGGAAATATGTATTCCATCGGTATTACTGCTTCTTGTCCATAAACTAGTCTAAATGGTGTTCTCCTAGTCAATTTCTTACAGGTTGTCCTATAGGCCCATAGAACCACTGGTATGTGAAAATCCCAATCATTCCTATTAACATTGCAAACCTTTTTGAGGGCATTCTCCGAGATCTTATTGAAAGCTTTGACAATTCCATTCACTGGGGATGATATGGTGTACTCTTTTGATGGTACATCTAAAATTCCTCTGTTAAAGCTGCAATTGTCTCATTCAAAAAGTGTGAACCCTGTTCACTCATCAAAATCTTTGGGCATCCAAACCTTGATAGAATAAAATTGAATATGAACTTCGCAGTAGTTTCCATGTTGAAATCCTTCACAGGTTATGCCTTGTCCCATCTGGTTAAGTACTATGTTGTAGTGATAATATAACATGCTCCCGTCTTTTTTCCTGGTGGTTGAATAGGTCCAATGAAGTCAATTTCCAATTTATCAAATGATTGTAGTGTGACTTATGGATTTAATGGAAGTTCATCCCTTCACCATGGTCTACCGGTCCTTTGACATACATCACACGAACTGCAGTATTCGTTGGAATCTTTATGCACTATTTGTAGCACTCCATAAAATCCATTTAGGCTGAGAAAAGGGCTACAGTGGTAAACTGCTTTGGGCTAGAAATTGGTCTTTTCTAGCTAGAGGGGGCTCCTTCACTCAAAAAAAATATAAAGAATTTAAAGCACAAATTCACAATAGAGGAGTTCTGACAAAGGAGTTTTGAAGGTATTTGGTGTAAGTGTGAATGGCTAGATAGATAATAACACATGATCAATTTATCCTTTTACCAATTTACTTATCCAAGTAAAAATGACAACTATTACAAGGGCTTGTAAGCATGACTTTGGGATACAATGACGGGTTGTAGTATAGAGGAGATAAACTAAAACAAAACAAATTCTTCCTCTACAATAATACAATGTTGTTTATATAGGAGAAAGAGAGATTAAACAGAGGATATAACATACATGAGTATATAGAATTTCATTTGTAATTGAAATGTGAAGACAGTTTAAAAATAGTAACTAAACTAAATTCTCGATCAACTGAACTCAAACAGTCATAAAACACAAATACAAAATAGAATAACTAAATAGAAAACAAAACAAATCCCATACATAATACCATAAGAATCCTTGTACAATGAAATTGATAACCCTAAATACATAAGCACTACACCATGAATTGATCATACATGCATAAATTTTGGAAAATTAACACTAACACATCGCTAAACCATCAACAACCATTTCCATATGTGTTATAGACATTTTTGTGCCTTGCAGCTCCAAGCATCAAATGTCCATAAACCAAGGGATCCTAAGTCCCTAAAAGTGTTGTTCCGACCCTTAAAGGAACAAGGTCAACAAATTACAGCTTCTCCCAGAAGTTCTCCACTAGAAAATGCTCAGAATCAGTCAAATCAGGATCATTTCAGCTGCTCCACTGGCTAGCTGCGTTGCATAGCACCCAAATACACTAGCTAGGTGCGTTGCAACGCACCTAAATGCACTATCAGGGTGCGTTGAGCGGGAAATGACAAATGGCAGTGCCATTCCGTGAGGTGGAAAGACAATGGAAGCTTCCAGAATCTTCTCCAATGACACTTGCCTCTCTGAATTCGACCAAGGATGAGTAAGAGGCTCTCAGTCTCCAAGTGGAAGCAAGAACTGACAGAGAGAAGACACTAGTCAAATCATAAGCTGACTCATCCTCCTTGCATACATCTATATATGGATCCCTCATCCCAGAGATCTAGAGGCTGGAATTTTGTACATTGCAAAGAATTGTTGTTGGTTTTGAGATAGATATCAGATTATTGGGTGATTTATGCTTTGTTGGAGGTGAAGAGGGGCTTCTTTGCTGGGAGGTTGATGCTGGATCAAGAATCATCGATTGTAACTCCTCCTGGATCTTCTTGTTATATCAATAAAACTATTTGAGTTTCTCCTACATGCTTGTGTATCATTGATGCTTGTTACATTTGTATGTTTGGCTTAAATCTGATCCTAAGCTTTTTATGAATATAGATCCATGTCTTTGTGTAGTTTTCTTCTTCTCTGATCTTACAGGCACTCGGTGAAGCTGGGCAAGTAAGGAAGCAGGTAGCTGGAAGCTGTCAAAGAAGAGAGGGATTGGATCAAAGGAATAGCGCAAGACACAGGTCGGTTCTTCCTATCTCCCTCTATCTTTAATTCGTAAAGGAAATACAAAAGTAGTTTTCTCTGTTTGTTTCTAAGGTAACTGTCACACCTTAGTGGGATAGAGTCGTTCTGAATAGACACTTTTCCTAGTAACAAAATGGCGACTCCGCTGGGGACGATTGTCTAATTAGTTTGTTTGTGTATCTTTTGTTGTTTGTTTCATAAACTTAGAAGTAGCAAATCGAACTGCATTTGCCATTAACAAATGCAAAGTAGACATCTGCTGCTTCAATCCATTCATTGGATCTGTTTATGATTTGAACAGCTGATTCACAAATGATCTGATTGCCCTTTGTGATAGCTCTTAGACCTTCCTTAAATCTACCCTCTGATTGTGCATTACTGATTGCTTTTACTCGGCCAAAAACCAAAGACTAAACTGCAAACCATGACCCAGAACCCGGATAGAATTCTCATTTCTGCCCCAGCGCAGGTACTGTGTAGAGTTTCTGCATTTCAGCGCAGTTCCCGAGAGGGCAACCTGCGTTGCATTCCAGTTTCTCTGTGTTACAGGTGCGCTGATCAGACTAGCCCTGTGCAGCTGAGGTTCTTGTGCTTCATTCTTTCCAGTTTTGTCTCTGATTTTTTGCAGCCTGTGATCAGTATATGTGTCTGTTTAAAAACCCCTTTTCCTTGCTATAATTCCACCTCCTTTGTACAAAAAGACTATAGATGCTTTTTGTGTGTTTGTTGAGTCATTTACAGTTTTCCATTGCAAAAGTAGAATAGTCATACTGTCGTCCTTTGATTTAGATCTGTCGCAAGTGTCGATTTTGATCATAGGAGAAAGTTTATTTGCTGTTGACAGTTGATTATGCTTTTACTTTTGCCTTTGGTTAGAATTTTTGACTTTCTAGTGTCGAAACGAGTATTTATTTCAAAATCATAAAGTGTCGTAATCATCTCTACCTTTTGATTTCGAAAAGAAGCTTGTTTGTGTTTGTCACTTGAAAGCAAATTCAGATTTGTACATCAACTTTCTTTTTAGGCATCAATATTAAGAAAGTGAAAAACAAAACACATGCATGTGCATTTGCATATTGGCAGTCTGTTTGGCTTGATTTAGGAAAGTGCATTTACAATGTGCTCTTTGCTCTTTGCGAAAAGATTGTGTCTTTCTTTTCCCCTTGTAGCTAGGATTTTCATTGCTGAAAAGAGATAAAAGTTTGCTTATCATCTTTAGATTTCATTTTAGGAATTACATCTACATCTCGTGGTGAACCCAAAAGGAAAACTTCATAAGAAAGATCAACTTAAAATAAATTCAATGAACTTAACAATGCTTTGGAACTTAACGCACAAAATTTAGAGGTCTAGGCTAGAGACGTATTCTGGTGTCGTAAAGCCTGGTAACTGTTGTCCTCACTGATGGTTGGGTGATTCCTCCACTTTGAGACGATAAGTGCCAGTACGGACTTGTGCTCCCACGTACCGTCGAGTATATATTGGGAGACCCCTATAGGCTTAAATCCTTTATCCATAGGAAGCCATGTCTGCCGCCCTATCGATCACAATGCACTGAACACAACATTCGGGAAGATTGACTGCCGTACCGTAAAAAGTATTCTGTAGTTTTGCGATTGGTTTGGTACTCCCTCTACCTAGATCTCCAGAGCAGTCCCTTTCATTCCTTTTCAGACTCCTTAATGGAAAAGGTCCATCTGAGCACTTGTCACTTCAGGCTCATTAAAAATCGAAGGAGACTAGAGTCATCTTTTGTTTTTTCTCGACTCTTAAAAACTGAAAAAACAAGTTGTGTCAAAGCGTCTAAAAATTTATTTTAAACAGAATATTCATTACCCCTTTCCTACGTTGATCTTAGGTTGAGAAAATGGAGTCCACCAACCAAGGAATTCCCCTTGGTGGAAATCCTAGTCCCTTCTCCTCTTGGGGAGATGTTGGTGCACCCCATATGGCCACATTGTCGCTTCTAGGACTGACAATTGGCTTGCTGGTATGGCTCTTCTCAACCAATGTCGTTCAAAACACCACTATTCCTGAACAATCGAATCAGCAATTAGACGAGTCCAGAGTTGCCCACCAGCCTTCTACTTCCTCTAATTCTTCCTCTCCTCCTTCCTCTTCGCTTGATGGAGCTGGTAAAGCTAAAAGCCAAGTTCCTAAGGAGAAGAAGGAAAAGAAGAAGAAAGAGAAGAAGAAAAAGGAGCCAAAAGCGAATGGGGGAAAACGAGTGTCGTCTAACGAAAATCCACACACTGCACCGACCAGGCCTAAATCGCCATGTGTCATTTGCAAAGGAGACCACTTTCACAGAGATTTTCCTTGCATCCCTCGGATACTAAGGGACTGGTTTCCTCATTTTCACAATCCGGTGTCGTCAACCTCTGATGATCATGTTGAAAGCACACTGTCAACTAGCGAAAGTGAAGCCCCAGGACAAAAAGGGAAAGCTAGATTTCCCTGTAAACTGTGCGAAGGCAATCATGCCGTCCACCGTTGTCCCTTCTTAGACGAAGCTAAAAGAGTTTTGGATGATCGTCCGGTTTCACCATTACGACTTCCTCCTGGATATAAAAAAACTCTTGCCGAGTCCGTTGCTAGTTGAGAATCTAGCTGGCCCACTCAAGTGGTCGGCTGAAGCACCTATCGTTGAAGGTAAACCATCTGGATCCATACCAGACGAAAGTTAAAAGGTCGAGGCGGCAGTTGACCCAGTCTTGCCTTCAGAGGTTTCATCTTCAGATGATACAGTCACTGAAGAGAACAAGGATGACACCGTCCGAATTCTCTTCATAAACACAGACTCCGACGAACATGGGGGCAATTTACCCGTTCCTTTACCGCAGGAAGGAAGTTCGTCAGAGCCGTATCCGGCCGTCTATTCGGTCCCACCTCCAAGCAACCTAGTTGTTTCCTTCGACTGGAATCAACTAGGCAGACCCCGTTTACCAGCAAGTGTACCATTCTGAATTATCGTTCAAATATATAGAATGGTTATGGCTGGTACCATCATAGATGAAGGGGCTTTTGTGAGTATCCTTTCCTCGACTGCTTGGAAAGCGCTTGGTTCGCCATCGCTTTTGCCTGAAATGAGAAATCTGACAGGCTTTGATAAAGGAACCAGTTGACCTTTAGGGATCCTTCCCGATGTGCCCATAACATTGAGAAGGAAGACAGTTCGCATGAACGTAATGGTAGTTCAAGGACCCTTGGATTATAACCTACTCCTTGGACGAGACTATATTTATTGCATGGGAGTGATTGTCTCCTCACTCTTTAGAGTAATGTGTTTTCCGCACGAAGGAAGAGTGGTCAAGCTCGTGGACCAGCTTTCATTTCCCGGATCACGCATAGCAAATAGTCATATACCATCCCTAAATGGTCTTTTCACACAAGAAGTGTCTCAATCTCCAGTCCGTCCTCCCGATGAATGCAAGTAATTCGGAGGGATATGACTGAAACCCAGGGGGCATGCGTCCTGGTCTGCTTCGGCAGGAAAACTTCGGGTATACGGTAGGTTTCCGCGGGAGAATATGACTAGTTTGTACCCCGTCTGTGATTGGAAGAGGGGTTATTCTAGAATAAGATTCTCTTGTCAAAGTTATGTGAGTTGGTGGGCATCGTCACTCACCTTTGTTTATCTCGGTAGACATCGCCGAAGAAGTGTTTTGTTTGCTGTGTGAATAGAACAATCTTTGGGTAACCTGAAAGAGGTAGGCCTCTCCCGGTAAAACAAATGTTTTAATGGACTAAAGAAGGGGTAACCTTGAAACTCTGTTTTATACCTGGGGGCATGCAAACCTTTTGGAGTGCAAGCAAAGAGCGATTATTTATCTGTTTTTTGGATTAGTCGTTTCCTAACTTGCATAAAGAAAGGATGTGGGGCAAAACTCTAAAAGTTGCCATTTTTATATGAGACATTCTTATCATATGACTGGATTAATCGAGTAGTGTTTACCGCAAGGTTCAAGCTCGTTAAAAAATAAACCCGGACCGAGCAAATGTTTCCACCCGCGTATAAGCTCGTTAAAAAATGAACTATTCCCTGGTAAATAACCACCGTGAATGTAGTACTTCAGCCATTAAAGCCTTGGTTGTGTTTGCACCGTCACCTCCACTTTTCATTTGGCCGATCATTCACCTCCATTTGATTGTTTACCCATTTTGAGGAACAGCTGCGAAGAGTGATTTCACTAGCCATCCTTGTGACACTGTCGTGATTGGAAAATTCCAAACCTTACCTGGAATCAGCTGCTACCCATTTTATCACTCGTTCCTCAAAAGACGAGTCTTATTTAAGCTCTTTTCAACTGACTCGTAAAATATGAAAAGATTGCCGAGTCCTTGGCCTTCCAGCTCGTTAAAGGGATAGGAAGTGCTATCCCTCCTCTAGATTTTAATCTTTTTGGACCTGAGGGATTATTGCACAAAAAGATCGAGCGCTTGTTTTGTTCGGCTCGTTAAAACTATAGAAAATTCATCCCTTCTGTATTGTTTTATACTTTTTTGGCCTTAAGGGATTAGATGACGAAAAAGGAATTTTGGATTTACCTTTACGTACCTTTTCAGACTCTCTAAAAATGAAAAGGACCGAGTTATCTTTGTCGTTAAACTCGTTAAAAAGATTAATAGCGACAAACTTGTCTTTAGACGAGAACGAGTTTCACTATCGCTAGGCTCGTTAAAACATAGCGATGGGTTTGCCCGAAGGGAAAATTATAGAACAAGCATATGTTATCCTTCTCAAGCTTGACAAAAATAAAGAGGTACTGGTCAGCAATGACTGGGGAAAAATTGGGAAGAAAACTCAAAGAATCTTTATTGGTAGCAAGTCGCTCTTGAACATGACACTTCCACTCCGTGTCCGAGTCGGGTTGGGTTGTTTCATTCACCGGTCACATCACCATGGTCACGCCATACCATCCACATTTGGGGTAAATGCTACCAATCCATCACATAAGTGTCGCCGACATGTTCAAGAGAAGTCATCCAGAGAAGTCACCTGTGTCCCATCCACTACCATACATTATACTTCATTCCTTCATGACCGCCATCCTGAACCGTATATCATCAGATCATTTTCACCTCCATCAAAATCATTTGCTCCGTTCCGTGTCATTGATGTGGGATTCATTAAGGCCCTCCTTTGACGGATCGCTTCTTGTCGACATCAGCTCATTATCCAAGAAGTTGATCTAGGAACACCCCATTCAGTACTTTGAAGCTTGCATGCCTTAATGGCAAGTTTCTCACTTCCGGCGACAGGTTTACATCAATGGCCTTCGACCGAAAGATTTTGCGTGGTGTTCGACGCCAAATCCTTTATTCACACCACGTGAATTGTATTGCAATACCTTGAGGGTCATCATCATTATCGGTGATTCCTCTCGCGCTTGTTAACAGTTTACATTATTGACTGGTAATCAAGCGATGTCTTTCCATGTTCGACTTCAAAACATTTCTCACATGGGTCGACTTGTACTTCGAGTGAAGATCGGACGAGATTGAAGACCCCGGATCTAGTTTCATCCATCCGGGTTGCGATATATTCAGGAAAATAAAGACATTAAATGTACAGCATTGCAGCACAGATAATCATCCTACCAAAAGGATGATGGCTCTAACAGAATCATCAGTCTACCATCAGACGATTGTCTGTCCTATGTACATGAAAATGAATTTATAAAGTTGAGCATGGGAATGCCCGCCTCAGCTAGATCATGAAAAATAGTATGAAGATAATGTATTGTATTGTATCTTATTACAGGTCTCCTCCCAGCATTGAAAGAACTTCGGATCCTCCTAATAAAGCATTTCACTCGATAAATGGCCTCATACTTTAGGGGGCAATTGTTATAGACATTTTTGTGCCTTGCAGCTCCAAGCATGAAATGTCCATAAACCAAGGGATCCTAAGTCCCTAAAAGTGTTGTTCCGACCCCTAAAGGAACAAGGTCAACAAATTATAGCTTCTCCCAGAAGTTCTCCACCAGAAAATGCTCAGAATCAGTCAAATCAGGATCATTTCAGCTGCTCCACTGGCTAGCTGCGTTGCATAGCACCCAAATACACTAGCTAGGTGCATTGCAACGCACCTAAATGCATTATCAGGGTGCGTTGAGCGGGAAATGACAAATGGCAGTGCCATTCTGCGAGGTGGAAAGACAATGGAAGCTTCCAGAATCTTCTCCAATGACACTTGCCTCACTGAATTCGACCAAGGATGAGTAAGAGGCTCTCAGTCTCCAAGTGGAAGCAAGAACTGATAGAGAGAAGACACTAGTCAAATCATAAGCTGACTCATCCTCCTTGCATACATCTATATATGGATCCCTCATCCCAGAGATCCAGAGGCTGGAATTTTGTACATTGCAAAGAATTGCTGTTGGTTTTGAGATAGATATCAGAGTATTGGGTGATTTATGCTTTGTTGGAGGTGAAGAGGGGCTTCTTTGCTGGGAGGTTGATGCTGGATCAGGAATCATCGGTTGTAACTCCTCCTGGATCTTCTTGTTATATCAATAAAACTATTTGAGTTTCTCCTACATGCTTGTGTATCATTGATGCTTGTTACATTTGTATGTTTGGCTTAAATCTGATCCTAAGCTTTTTATGAATATAGATCCATGTCCTTGTGTAGTTTTCTTCTTCTGTGATCTTACAGGCACTCGGTGAAGCTGGGCAAGTAAGGAAGCAGGTAGCTGGAAGCTGTCAAAGAAGAGAGGGATTGGATCAAAGGAATAGCGCAAGACACAGGTCGGTTCTTCCTATCTCCCTCTATCTTTAATTCGTAAAGGAAATACAAAAGTAGTTTTCTCTGTTTGTTTCTAAGGTAATTGTCACACCTTAGTGGGATAGAGTCGTTCTGAATAGACACTTTTCCCGGTAACAATATGCATTAATCATTTTAAATAGAAATATAACATCCAATCTTTAATGTCTAGATGCATCGCATCTTTGATCCAACAGAGGATCGAATCAAAGTAAAATTAAGAAACATTTTTGCTGTTTCAAGTCTTTTTCTTCTAAATAAAAAAACATAAAGCATTCTTATCTTAAAAAAACACTAAATCATGGGAAAAACACTTGTCTTTGAAGCATATCTTCTTGGAATGAAAATAACAAAAAGCATAAATGCTTACTGTTCACTGTGTAATGCCTACGCAATGTATTTTCAATGGGCCATATCTCCCAAACAGTAATACCTATGTAAAAAATGAAGGAGGTTATTGTATATTATAGTTTTTTGGAGATAAACATCTCTCATTTTTTCTGAATTCTTCCCTAGCTTCCCTGAAAATGCTATGTAAAACCATGACTAAAACAAAGTATTTGTGTAGTCCGAAACATAGCCTTTGAAGATGCAATCAAATACTCCAATCTGTGATACATGGGAAAAATATGGAATAGGTTATTGTTATTTTCACTGTCCTTGATAAATTCTTCTTCCAGTTTCCCTGAATTCTTCTCCATATTTCCAAAAAACTCTCTACATAACCATGACTAAAACAAAGTATTTGTGCAGTCCGAGAAATAGGCTTTGAATATGCAATCAAATATCCTGATCCGTGAAATACATGGAAAATATGCAAGAGGTTATTGTTCTTTGCCCCATCCTTGAGGAAACCCTATTTTTGTTTCCAAAAAATATACTTCATGTGGGCGGAAAACGTTTTGAAAAATGGTGACTAAAACACAGTGTTTTTGCAGCAAATTCCCATAGTGATGAGTATAGGGGAGTGCTAGTGGTGTCATGGGAATAAGTTTAGAATGAAGGAAGGGAAAGGAAATGTAAAGTGAATAATAATTAAATGATATGTGAAAAGTGGATAGGATGTAGATGATATATGAAGGTATGTATAAAGGGAAATGGGGAAATAGGGTAAGGAATAGGGAAACAAGGGGTAGATAGGAATAGGAGATTAGAATTTAAAACACATTTAATAACCAGATCTCATGACCATAAGAAATTTATATTGGTACTATTGGAAAATACTAAGAGGGGGGGGGGGCGAATTGGTATTCCTTAGCAATTAGCACTTTTAAATCTTTTTAGAGCATTAATCTTCAATTATTATTAACGTTTATGCAGTAATAACAGTAAATAAAAGAACCCATAAGACATAAAGATTTTAGGTGGAAAACCCCCTCTAGTTTAAAAACCACCGAACACTTTTCTAATAAATTCTTTAAATTCAGCCCCAACTGAAATGAAAGAAACAACTTCCTAGAATTCTAAAAAGACATTCTTCGCCAGCTCCCACTGGATGGACACTCCAATGCCCAATATTCTTCAGTAGTCAATTGAACGGATGCCCCAACACCCAATGAGCTACAACTCACCCTACCAACCTAAAGTTTTCATAGGCTTGAAGCTATGGGTGACTTCATGCACCCGCCTAGCACCACCCTACCACCCTATAGAAGAATAAAAGAAGAATGGACTCTCATACCAGGGAAAATGGTCCACTTTACAATGATATAGAATGATGTACAAGAAGAAGACACACTAGACCATAACCCCAACTATGACACAACCACATAATGATGATCCTAGAACTACCAAACTGCCTCTTCAACTATTGGTAGATAGACACTTGTACAAATTTTACAATGATGCTTTTACAATGACTCTATACAATGATACTTTTACAATAATTGTATGCAGTGCTTCCCACTTGAAGACTTCATATGGTGAAATTCTTGTTGTTTTTTTGCACCTTTATTGCTACTCTTTTCATGCTACCCTTTCTCACTCTTTAGAACATTAGATTATGCATTGAGTCTTCTCTTGATGAATACATAATACCTGCAAAAGGTCTTCAAGGAAATACCCATGACATGATAATAGAAAAACTTGCCTCATCCTATAGAGCATATGTTATTGCTAAACAAAAACAAAAAATTAGAGTACAAAGAACCTAATGCAATTAAGAAATGAACATGCATATATAGAAGATACTTACCTGTAACTTACCTTTGCTGCCCTAGAAAGTCTGGTCCTTTGCACCCCTTGATAGCACTTGATCTAGTTTTCTCGCCTTCTAGGAGCATGATATTTAATCTGACGTATCTCTATGATTTCAGATCCCCAATATGTGATCTTCAGTCTTGTAGTATCCCTTTGAGTCTTCTTTCCAATGCCATGAGTCTGACCCAATTTTGACTCTTCAAGACAAAGTTATTCCCAATCTCTCATAGTGGCCTAATTACGGACTATCTCAGTGGATCGAACTTGTACGACATGCCACGTGTAACTGTTTCCTCCTTCGACTTTGAAATTGATATAAATAAAAATACAATCCGTGCACTATCCACCACTTTTCACATAATTCAGTTCTCTTCTCAGAGAGAGAGAGCTATGACAATTTTCCCAAGGTCACTTCTTTGAGATGAAATTCGGGAGCTTGAAAAAACCCTAACTTCCACATATCATATATCCAAAAATATAGTGGACCAAAATCTAAAATTCTTTCACGACGTTCATTAGGATTGCAAATCAAATGGGTTTTCATTTCAGAATCTAAGACTTCGCAGAAATAAAGTTATAGCGAAAATGCGACAATCCCTTCATTTGGAGGATATATGAAATTTATTTTTATAGAGTTGAGAGGGGCTTATATAGAGAATGTTGGAGGGATTTTAGGAGATTAAAAATTATTAATTATTTATTATTCAATTACCAAAACCAATTATTAGTGACATTCCACAACCCCATAGGGTTTTAGCCCACTAACTTGGGTTACTAACTTCAAACATGAATATCTCTCAAACCATGAAGTATTACTTGGCGTGCCATATATCAACGGAAACATCTTGATGAGTAGAATATATCTAGAAGATCCTTGACTCAAAATAGAGTAATTTGTCAAGTCAAAATTCCCTTGCAAGATCCAGGTAGCCCCTAGTGCTGCTTGGGTTGACATCAATGACAACCTCAGATCATCTTTAGATCAACAATCTCTCCCTTTGGCATTGGTGGCAACACAAGTATTCCCCCTGCGATTAGGGCACCTCTTCCTACTGCCTTCTCTCCCCTTTTGACATCAATGGCAAAGGGTAACTCCCCTAACACACAACCATCATGTGGACCTATACGCACTTCCACTCCCCCTTTATTTTTGGGAAAAGGAAAATCTAATGAGAACTTGGGAGAATCCCAAGCTTCTAGCGAAGATATTCAAATGCTTCATGAGGTAAAGGTTTAGTGAAGATATCAACGATTTTTTCTTTTGTACCAATATATTCAAGCTTGATATTATTTTTGATGAATTTCTCTCTAACATAATGATATTTAATCGGAATGTGCTTCATTTTGGAATGCATCATAGGAGTTTTGCAGATACTGATGGCACTGGTGTTATCGAAAAATATGGGAATAGGCTCATCAAACATGACCTGAAGGTCTTGAAAAGTTTTTTTCATTCAGAGAACTTGAGTACAACAAGTTGTTGTTGTGATATATTCTACTTCTGCTGTGGATAACGAGATTGAGGTTTTCTTTTTGCTCAACCATGATACGAGACAACCACCTAGACAGGATGTTGCTCCACTAGTACTCTTACGATCATCAACGCTTCCTGCCCAATCTGCATCTGTAAAGGCTTGAATAATGAGATTGTTTCCCTTGGGATACCTAAAGCCATATTCTTTTGTGCCCTTTAGATATCAAAGAATTCTTTTGACAGAAATAATATGTGATTCTTTTGGTGCTTCTTGGAGTCTTGCTACTTGTCTAACTGCTTGCATAACATCTGGCCGAGAGGTTGTTACATATAGAAGATTACCAATCATAGATCTATACAACCTTTGATCCACATCCTTAGATGTGTCATCTATGCTCAATTTGCAACTTGTTACCATTTGAGTAAGGATGGGTTTGCAATATTCCATTTTGAATTTATTGAGCATTTCCTTGACGTACCTAGCTTGACATATACATATTCTTTTATCTTGCTGATATATTTGAAGCCCTAAGAAGTATTTCAACTCACCAAGTAAAGACATCTCGAACGCACTTTGCATATTTGTAGGAAAGTTCTTACTTAGTCGATCATCATTGCTACCAAAGATTATATCATCCACATATACCTCAACGATTGTTAAATTATCTTTATCTATTTGTACGTAAAGATTGCTATCAGCAGTACCTTTCTTGAACCCTTGTTGATGTAGATATCCATCAATATAAGCATACCATGCTTTGGGAGCTTGCTTGAGACCATGTAGAACCTTTTTTAACCTGCAAACATAGTCTTATTTTTCCGATAGTAGAAAACCTTTAGGTTGTTCGATGTAAACTTCTTCTTCTAATTCTCCATTTACAAATGCTGACTTAACATCCATTTGGTAGACTTTTATTTTTCTTGAACATACATAGGCGAGAAACATCTAGATGGCTTCCATTCTTGCAATTGGTGCAAATTTTTCATCAAAATCAATTCCTTCCACTTGTGCATATCCTTTGCAGACTAATCTTGTCTTGTTCCTGGTAACCTGTAATCCTTCAACTGTTTTGTTCCCCCTTAACCTTTAATGAAACTACCATCTTGTTCAAACTACCTTCCTGTCAATCGTAGACGTGTGCCATATACTGCTGCATAGACTCCTCTTATACAAACATTAAGGAGTCTACAAGCTAGATTGTTCGAAATAGTGAGTCACCTAAAGGGCCATCTTGACTTGAGTCATTATCTGAAGCAACTGCTAATTCCTCATGACCTTTTGCTTTTACAAATCCTGAAAGCATAGCTGCTGAAACCTTGTTATCTGCTTTCTCTTTGTGTACCTATTTCCTTTTCCAGACCTTCTTATTCTTGTAATCTCAAGCCATGTGCCCATAGTTATGACACTTTAAGCATTCAATGTTTTCCATAGGCGATTCCATCTGATATCTGCAACCACGAGCGCTATGACCATAGGTATGGCATTTGAAACATTCAATATTTGGCCCATCTAGCATGTATTCTCTTCTAACAAAATCATCGTGGAACCTGTCTCGTGATCCTACAAACTTGCTTCTAGGGTTTTCCAGATAATGATTGTACCTGTCAAAAACTTCACAATCCCTAGCCATATGTCCATAGTTAGCACATAAAAAGTAATAACCATTAAATAAATGAACATACCTAGAAGATTTTTCATTATTCTTTGGAGGCGATGTTGTAGTTTCTTGTGGTCCTTTGTTCTTGATTGCTTTGGTCTTATTCTTTGGAGTTGCAACATTCTTCTTTGGCTTTTCACTTTCATCAACTTCCTTCTTAGAATCATCCTGCGAAGATATGGAGCTTGTACCTTCATCAACTGGATCTTTACCATATTTAATTGCCTTCATTTTCTCTTCTTCATCTTTCTTACCTTGTAAGTATTCTTTTTGTGATCCCTTGAGTTTGTTGATCTCATCACGAGTTGCATCAAGTTCTTCTTGCTTTTGAGCACGATCTTCTTGAAACCATATTTTCAAGATCTTCCTTACTTTTTTTGCCTCCTCAACCTGTAGCTTGAGAAGAGTGGTCTTCTCTACTTCTCTGTTGAGGACCTGTATTTGTTCCTTCTACTTCTCATTTTCAATCCTGAGCCTACTTATTTGTATTGAAGATGTTTCTAATTCCTTTTTCTTTTGGTCAACGATGGATATGTATCTTTGATCAGATTCCTTCCTTTCAATTTCTGCTTCCTGCATCTGTTGTGTGATCCTACTAATCTCTACAAATGCTATGTCGAGTTCTTGTTGCTTTTGTTGGACTTCTCTCTTGAGGTCTCGTGTCGCTGTATTTTTGATTTCTTCCAAATTATTTTAAAGTGACTCTTCAATACATTTGTGTTCTTCAACTTTAATTTTGAGACCTTGAACTTGTTCTTCAAGAGTATTGGAATGGATATTCTTAACCTTGAGCTCTTTTATAAGCCTGATTGCCTCCTTAGAAAATTCTTCTATGGTCAACCCTTCTTCATCATACTCAGAAGGATCCGAGTTTTGAATAACATCTTGACCTAATTTCTTTGTTGAATAGAGATTATGAAGCTTTTCCCAAAAAGCTTTAGCTGTTGAACATTGGCAAACTTTTGTTTCCATAGAATTTGGAAAACATTCAAAATTACATTCATGGCCTTTGAATTGTACCTTTCAGCTTCATCGATAGATGTGTCTCTAGAAACAATTGATTCCCATACTCCATGTGTCTGCAAAGATACTTCCATCCTGGATTCCCATATCCAATAATTATCTGCATCAAAATGAGGGGTTGGTACACAATACTCACTTCCTTGAGATTTTGTTGTACCTGTACCTTCCTTTGAAATCCTTGTAACCCGCTTCTTTGACTTTCCCATATCTATGCTCTGAAAACTAACTTCCAGTGGTTAAGATGTTATTGAAGGAACCAAGCTCCGATTTCAATTGTTGGAAAATACTGAGTGGGGGGGGTGAATCAGTTTTCCTTAGCAATTAGCACTTTTAAATCTTTTCAGAGAATTAGTTAATCTTCGATTATTATTAATGTTTATGCAGTAATACCAAAAATAAAAGAACCCAGGAGGCACAAAGATTTTAGGTGGAAAACCCCCACCGATTCAAAAACAACCGAACACTTTTCTAAAAAATTATTTAATGTTCAACTCCAATTGAAATGAAAGCAACAACTTCCTAGAATTCTAGAAAAACATTCTTCTCTAGCTCCCACTAGATGGACGCTCCAACGCCCGAGATTCTTCAGTAGTCAACTGAACGAATGCCCCAACACCCAATGAGCTACAACTCACCCTAGCACCACCATACCACCCTAAATTTTTCATAGGCTTGAACCTATTGGTGAATTCATGCACCAGCCTAGCACCACCCTACCAGCCGATAGAAGAATAAAAGAAGAATGGACTCCCGTACAAAGGAAAATGGTCCACTTTACAATGATATAGAATGATGTAGAAGAAGAAGACACACTAGACCATAACCCCAACTATGACACAACCATCTAATGATGATCCTAGACCTCCCAACATTGCCTCTTCAACTCTTGGTAGATAGACACTTGTACAACTTTTACAATGATGCTTTTACAATGACTCTGTACAATGATTGCATGTAGTGCTTCCCACTTGAAGACTTCATATGGTGAACTTCTTCCTGTTGTTCGACACCTTCATTTCTACTCTTGTCATGGTACCCTTTCTCACTTGTCAGAACATTAGATTATGCATTGAGTCTTCTCTTGATGAACATATAATACCTGCAAAAAGTCTTCAAGGAAATACCCATGACATGATAATAGCAAAAGTTACCTCATCCTATAGAGCATATGTCAGTGCTAAACAAAAACAACAAATTAGAATACAAAGAACCTAATGTAATTAAGAAATGAACATGCATATATAGAAGATACTTACCTGTAGCTTACCTATGCTGCATCATTTTGCTGCACCTTGCTCTTTGCTGCCTTAGAAAGTCTGGTCCTTTGCACCCCTTGACAACACTTGACCTAGTTTTCTCACCTTCTAGGAGCATGATATTTAATCTGATGTATCTATGTGATTTCAGATCCCCAATATGTGGTCATCACTCCTATAATATCCCTCTGAGTCTTCTTTCCAATGCCAAAGGTTTGACCCTATTTGGACTCTTCAAGACAAAGTTATGCCCAATCTCTCACAATGACCTAATTATGGACTAGTTCAGTAGAGCGAACTTGTACGACAAGCCACGTGTCACTGTTTCCTCATTTGGCTCAAAATTGATACATAGAAAACTTCATTCTATGCACTATTCGTCACTTTTTATGGAATTCCAATCCTCTTCTCCGAGAGAGAGTTATGGTGAGTTTCCCAAGGTCACTTCCTTGAGATGAAATTCAGGACACTACAAAAACCCTAACATCCGCAGATCATATCTCTGAACATATAGTGAACAAAGATCTGAAATTGGGTCATGACATTCATCCAGATTGTGAATCAAATGGGTTTTTATTTTCAAATCTAAGACTTCACAGAAATTAAGTTATAGTGAAAATTCCACGATCCTTTGATTTGGAGGATATATGAGATTTCTTTTTATAGAGTTAAGAGGTGCTTCTATAGAGAATGTTGGAGGGATTTTAGGAGCTTAAAAAATGATTAATTATTGACTATTCAATGACAAAAACCAATTATGAGTGCCATGCCATAACCTGATAGGTTTTTAGCCCACTAACTGGGGTTACTAACTTCAAACATGAATATCTCTCAAACCATGAAGAATTACTTGGCATGCCATATATCAACGGAAACATCTCGGTGAGTAGAATCTATCTAGAAGATCCTTGACTCAAAATATAGTAAGTTGTCAAGTCAAAATTCCCTTGCAAGATCAGGGTAGCCCCTGGCGCTGCTTGGGTTGACCTTAATGACAACCTTAGATCATCTTTAGATCAACAAACACAACTTCATGTTTTCAACCAGACCTCTTGATGACTAGACCCATGGTGACATTTTGGATAGTGACACTCGAACTTATGACATCATCTATGACATTAGGTTTGAATTTATTTAAACTAACCATTTAGTCATTTGGAGACATTTGAAAAATGCAAACTTATTGACCCTGACACTATTTGCCACCATAATCCTACTCATAGGATCTTCTGTGTAGTTGCCTTGCCTGCATAGTGTCCTCTAGCGAGACCATCATGTTCTTCAGGTAGAATACTATGTCTTTCATATTCAGGCACATATCAGCGTAGAACTTTATCCGACCCCATATTATATAATTTCCCTACAATCACAGAAAAAGATGCAGCCATGACAACTAATTCCTTCCTCTGTTGTGTCAAATAACCTTCAGGGGCTACATCAGTAGATAAAAACTGAATAATGTATGCAAAATGATCATCCACAACCCTGACAGCAAAGAGTTGTGCATCATGTAATCCTTCATCTATATTTTTAGGCTCTTCACCATTTTCAATTCAAGAAAGGTGGTCCAGTCTAGCATTCAACCTCTCGGGCTTCACTATCACTTCAAAATCATATTCTTGGAAAATGAGTAACCACCTACAGATTCCCCCCACAACCCAGGCTTATTGACCAGGTACTTCAAAGAAAAATGGTTCATGTACATCTTAAAGTGTGCACCTACTAGATAATGCCTGAACTTATGTAGTGCATAAACCATGGCCAATCCTTCGCACTCTGTGGTTGAGTAGTTCTTCTTAGCCTTAGATATTTTTCGATTGGAAAAGTAAATCGGGTGATCAATATCTCCTACCCCTGGTTGAGTTAAGACGACTCCTAATGCTATGCAAGATGCATCCACATGCACGTGAAATTCCTTCTTGCAATTTGGGAATACTAAGATTGGTGTCGTAACCATCTTTTCCTTCAGTGTATCCAAGCTCTTTTGACAATCATCATCCCAAAAAAACGTAGCATCCTTCCTTAACAACTTCTCCATGGGTGTAGTGACCTACACATATGCCTTAATAAACTTCCTATAGTACCCAGTATGACCCAATGTCACACGTAGCTGTTGTATATTCCTAGGGGGCTCCATATTGATAATTATGTCAGTATTAGTAGGATCTACCATCAAGACTTGCTTACAGACAACATTTCCTAACAATATTCCATAAGGTACACAAAAAAAATCATTTTTTCAAGTTCAAGGACATCTGATACTTCCTACATCTATCTAACATCAGGCGCAGACTAGATACATGTTTCTTGACCAACATAAACATTTTCCAATCATCGAAGTAGACTTCCAAAAACTTATGAATGAATTCCTTGAATGCTGCGATAACCACCCTTGAGAAAATTGCAGGACCATTTTTTAGTCCAAAAGGTATGACTCTATATTGGAACGACCCCAATTTTGTAGTGAAGGTAGTCTTGTTTATATCATCTGGCGCAATATTAATTTGGTGGTATCTCAAGAATCCATCTATAAATAAATATGCTTCTCATCCGCCAACATTCTTGAGAACTTCATTTGTAAATGGCATAGGGAATGGATCATGTATGCATGCATCGTTTAACTTCTGAAAATCTATGCAAATCCAGATATCACCCTTTATTTTCTTTTCTTAGACAACCATAGGACTAACCCATTCAGATTCCTCTACAAGCTCAATTATTCTGTCCTTGGTCATCTTATCAAGTTCCTCCCTTACCTTTTCCTCGTATTTGGGGTTCAACCGATATAGGCGATGCTTAACTAGCTTCACATCAGATTTCAAATTGATCTTAATCATACCCAAATCTCCTACTATCCCTTTCAAGTCAGAGAACTTAGTTAGAAATAAATCTTGATATTCATGTTATAATTCAACGACCCTATCCACTATATCTTCATCCCAATAGTCACTAATGTTCGCAAATTTTGATTCTACTTCTGAACCAATGTTTACCTATTTTGTGCGCACCAATTGCAAAATATACGAGATCTCTACATTGGGTCCACCAACTTCGCGTTGTCCCTCTGATTCAGGGATATTAATATTCCATCGATCCTCATCACCTTATTCTGTCATAACATTCTAAATCATATTGTAGCTGTGTATTCCAGTCGAGTTGTACACATGTGATAGGCTCTACGGGTGTTCAGAATATTGCATCTTTAATTTCCTGAAGTGCTTCATCAATGCATTTGAACCCATCTTTGAAACTGAATATTAGCAAGAAAATTTCCTTCATCACATCCCAATCAACAATCCCGTGTCGCAGCTCCATCTCTAAGTACTAGTTCTTTGGGATGACATCCAAGGTATGAATAAAGATATGCACCTGCTCAGGTTGAGGTATCTCATCCCACGCCTTAGTCCATCAAGACAGATGTTCATGAAGATCATCCTTCCTAGTGTATTTTTTAGTGAGTTGAGTGTTCGCGTAACCATATCTTAATCACATCATTCTACGACATTCCTTCTAGTCAACAAAGTTATCCTTATGCATACCCCACCATCTTGCAGGCGTAGCTCTTAATGTTAAATCTAAGGCCTGGAATCGATGTTCCTCTGGTACATCCCTTTCAAACTAGTCAAGAAATGTATTGACATGATCCAAACCATCATAATAGGGTAACTTACATACCTCAGTAGATACACAGTGTAGTGACATTATAAGTCGATTGCATCGTAGCGTAGAGACCTCATGCAATCAACTCTGCCAATTTTCTAATTCTTCATTTGTCAAGTCTAATTGGCAAGAAATGTCCTTCTCCCAACTGATCCTTCCATCCATAGTGGGATTTATCCAATATTCATTTCACGTAGTTAACTTATATATGTTCTCAATGTCTTCATCTTCATAATAGTCATGATTCAGTTTTGTGTATCGCACACCTTCAGATGGGTCCTGTCGCACGGAATTGGTCAAGGGTGCGGACACAGCTGACCTTCCTAGAAGTCTAAGACATTCTAATGACAAACAAGACAAAATGGAGTGATCTTTCTCTAAATACACCTTTTACAACATGAAAACTACAAGTGTTTAGGCTTACCTTATTCCAAAACGCTGTTGTTGTAGTTTGTCCTTGCCAATCCGGATGAGCTCCTCCTTCAAGTCAATTCCTGCAACCACAAACAATCAAACAATTACCAAGCACTTGCATTTCATATAATAAAACATATATTCAACATGTAGACCAAGGAACACATGAAATAACTCATTAACACAAGCTATTGAGAAAAATAAACCAGTTTGTATTAATAACGAAACAAAGAAACTCTTACAACCTGGCCTTGGTGTTGTGCAAGTTCCTCCCAGGGTCCATCAAGGGTTTTCCTCTACTTTGACAAAGCTCACCCACTTCCAAGTAGAATCAAGCAAAGACAATCTCTCCTCACAAAGGTTCTAAATGGAAGACCTAAATCCTGCAGCATTTACCCAAAGAAAATGTATAGCTCCAACCTCCCCTCCCTCTGGCTCAATGTCTTTATTTATAGTACTGTAAAGAGGTTATTCAGGTCCACCATCAATGGGATAATCCCCCTCTTTGGGTGGGATAGCTCCCTTATTGATGGGATAAGTTCCCCCTTAATAGAGATACATGAACCAACTGGAGGCGCATCCAATTCATCAAACCGACCTCTAGAAAGTTCTAGAAGTAACCACAAGTAACTTTTTTAAGATGAAACTCGCGCATTTTGCCTTTTACAGAAGGACGCACCTGTCCCTTAACATACAGAGCATCCAAGGACGCACCTTTTGTGAACATTGTGAGCGTCCCCGCAGGTAAGGCTAGAGAGAACCTGCGACCCCAGAGATAAACACATTTTTTACAAGACTTTCTCTCTTCTTTGAGTTTGAGATGGATAGCAGAGGCATAAGACTTGCCTAAGAGGGTAGCATGACTGTTGATTTGAGCCATACTAACTGTAAGTAGTCATGGTGACATTTTTTAGTGTAACAGATTGCCCCCTAAAGTGCGAAGCCTGGAATAGATTTAGGGTTTTGTAATTCTAGGAAGGGTGAAGCGCTTTATCATTTCAAGGATTGTCTTGTGGATGACCTGGTTGGAACCTGCAATTTTCAACACAAAATACATGTATAAGATTATATCATCACTGAGGTAGGCATTCCCATACTCAGATTCAAAACTTTAACTAATGGACTAACTACTCTGATACAGGAATGATCTTGCAGTACATCATTTTTATAGACTTTTGTAGACACAGTATGGACGCAGCCATCTGTTTATGATTAGTCTACATAGATAATGAATACAAAACTCCTCACAGCCTGGATGGTAGAAACTAGATCCAGGGTCTTCACTTCTACTTCCCGAATTGGTACGATTCTAGCCATGTGATTAAATGATTTGATGTCGAACATGTTAGAAACCACTTGATTACCAGTCGATGATGTAAACTGTTAACAAGCGTGGGAGAGACCACCAGTAATGTCAATGGTTCTCAAAGTACCAAGCACAACCCGTGAAATGTGAATAGATGTTTTGATGTCGAACACTTCACGGAATCCTTTGATCGAAAGTCAATGATGTAAACTGACGTCAAAGGCGAGAAACCTGCCATTGATGCATGCAGACTTCAAGGTACTGTCGATTCCTAAGTCATCTTTCTAGATAATGTGTCGATGTTGATAGAAAGCGACCCGTTGCAGGCAAGCCCGCAACACGAAATCATTGTTCAAGTTGAAGAAATGTTGCTGTAAGGACTGACTCAGGGATGGTCAAATGGATGACAAGTATTTTGCAGATGAAAATTTTTGCTTGCAGACCTCTTGAACACATAACGACACGACAGATGGCTTGGTGACGAATAACTCATAGTTAATCCCCGGAACCCGGTTAAAGACTTTCAAAGTGGTTTGGTCAACTGTGAGGTAAAAGATTTCCCAACCCAGGTGAATGAAAAGTGTCGTGTTCAAGAGTGGTAATAAAGTTTCTTTTGAGACAAAAGGTGACAAACAGGTTCGTTCTTCTCTCTTTTCCCCCACCATTTCTGGCAAGTACCTCTTTATTTTTAACAAGCTTGAGGAGGATAACATATGCTTGATTATAAGCTCATCCTTCGGATGAGTCCAACCTAGTTTAAATTCGAACCCTAGGAAGGAGTGGTTCGTTCCTGTTTGTAATTGAACAGGTCCTTTACTGTAAAAGTTTAACGAGTCCAGTATAGGAGAAACTCGGCGTTTTTCATTTTTAGAGAGTCTGAAAAAACAAAAGGAGACTCCACGTTGAACTTTTTCGTATATTTGTGTCCCTCAAGCCCGAAAAAGTATAAAATAATACCTGGGGGAACCGCTTGATCTTGCGACCAAGGAGTACTTTCATAATAGTGTCGTCGACCTGAAAAGTAAAAAGTGATCAAGGACACGTCGTTTTATTTCCTTATCGAGTTTGAAACGACAAAAAACCGGCAATCTTTTCCTGATTTTGCGGTCAGAAAAGAGCTAAAAGGGGACCGTCTTTTAATTCCGTTTTAACGAGTGTAAAAGAAACGCTCGGCGATCTTTTCATGTTTTAGGAGTCAGAAAAGGGCTTAAAAGATGACTCTAAGGTTTCACTTTTTCGTAAGTTTTAACGAGTTCGAAAAAGGGATAAAAATGTACTCATGGTTTTCACTTTTTCATAAGTTTTAACGAGTTCGAAAAAATGATAAAAATGTACTCATATGGCCGACTTTCAATTTAATTTACGAGTAGGAAAAGACGGAAAGAACTCGGCATTTTCATTTGTTTTACGAGAATGAAAGATAGCAAAATAATCTCGGTATTTTCATGAGTTTAACGAGTCTTGAAAATAACTAAAATTGACTCGAGATAGGTTTCATTTTTACAAAAGCTTGAAACAAAGAAAAACTATGCTTCAGAGTAGTTTCATTTTTTCACAAGCTCGAAACAGAGAGAAAACTGTGCTTGATGCCCCCTAAGCATGATTGCTAGAGCGCATGCCCCCCAGCTTCATTTCATTCAACCAGTTGGATGAAATGAAGGTTCATGAACGAGATCATTTGAAAGACTCGACCTAAAACTGTAAGAAAATTATGCAAAAACTGAAATAACTAACCTAAACGTACAATCTAACATCTATGAGGTCTAGTCAAACTCTCGACTCAATTAGAGGAGGATTTGTTTCATTTTTTAACGAGCTTGACACAGGAAAAGAACTATGCTCGGATTCGGTTTCATGTTTATGCAAGCTTGAAACGAAAAACTATGCTTGTTACAAGTTCACATGCCCCTTGAATAATGATGCAAATCAAGGTACATGCCCCCCAAGCTTCATTGCATTCAATGAGGTGGATGGAATGAAGCTTTAATTTCAAAATCTTGGAAAGACTCGTGGGAGTTGTTTCATTTTTTAGTGAGCTTGACACAAGACAAGGAACTATGCTCATAACTACTTGCTACAATCTACCTAACAAAACTCTACTCGAAAAACCTTGTTTCATTTTTTAACGAGCTTGACACAAGACAAGGAACTATGCTCTAAAATCCTTGATTCATTTTTTAATGAGCTTGACACAAGACAAGGAACTATGCTCATGACTACTCTCTACAATCTACCTACTTAACCTACCCTTGTTTCATTTTTTAACGAGCTTGACACAAGACAAGGAACTATGCTCAAAAAGTTCGCATGCCCCCAGCATAATGATGCAAAGAGAGGTACATGCCCCCCAGGCTTCATTGCATTCAACCGGCTGGATGAAATGAAGGTTTACTTTCAATATTTAACTTGAAAAGGGAGTTGTTTCATTTTTAAGGAGGTTGACACAAGAAAAGAACTATCCTCATACCTGATTCATTTTTTGACGAGGTTGACTCAGTAACAGGAACTATCCTCATACCTGATTCATTTTTTAACGAGGTTGACTCAGTAACAGGAACTATCCTCATACCTGATTCATTTTTTAACGAGGTTGACTCAGTAACAGGAACTATCCTCAAAAACCCTACTTGCTACAATCTACCTACATATGCTAAAATCTAGCTGATTCATTTTTTAATGACGTTGACTCAGTAAAAGAACTATCCTCATCAACTGATTCATTTTTTAACGAGGTTGACACAGTAAAAGGAACTTTCCTTGGACAGCCTGTTTCATTTTTTAACGAGGTTGATACAAGAAAAAACTATCCTCGTACCTGATTCATTTTTTAACGAGGTTGACTCAGTAACAGGAACTATCCTCATACCTGATTCATTTTTTAATGAGGTTGACTCAGTAACAGGAACTGTCCTCGCACCCTGTTTCATTTTTTAACGAGGTTGGCACAGGAAAAGGAACTATCCTCGCTAATCCTACTTTCCTATATAACCTATCCTTGTTTCATTGTTTTAACGAGGTTGACACAAGACAAGGAACTATCCTCGAACTAACTGATTCATTTTTTAACGAGGTTGACACAGTAAAAGGAACTTTCCTCGGAACTCCTTGTTTCATTTTTTAATGAGCTTGACACAAGACAAGAAACTATGCTCATGACTTCCAGTTTCATTTTTTAATGAGGTTGAGACTAGAAGAAACTATCCTCACGCTAGCCTGTTTCATTTTTTAACGAGGTTGATACAGGAAAAAACTATCCTCGTACCATTGATCATGGCTTCCAACGGGAAGAAAGACATGTCAATGGACACACCTTGATCATGGCTTCCAAGAGGTCTTCATCAGAAGGAAGAATACTTCTCTGGAAGGAACACATGTCAAGGGACTCAAAAGGGATAAGAACATCGTGTTCAAGTAATCCCATAGAGTTTTCCATGTCAATTACCGGATCTAAATCAAAGGAAGATGAGCAAACAGTGAGAGGCTCACTTACTTCGGTAACTGAAAACATGGGGTCGGTTGCCACATAATTTACCCGTGGCGGGGTAGATACCACTTGAGAATCATGAACATTTGGGGCTGTCATATTATTGGCAGTTGAGACAAGACTAGGGAACGAAAGCTGGTCTACAGTCACAATATGTCCATTGTGAGGGAAAGACATCACGCGAAAGAGTGTCGATACGACAGCTTTCATTGCATAAACATAGTCTCGCCCAAGGAGTAAATTGAAATCCAAGGGACCTCGAACTACCATAAGATCAATACAGACAGTTTTACCTTCCAAGGTAATAGAAAACTTAGGAAGGATCCCTAAAGGTTCACTAATGGTTCGGTTAAAAGCTTTCAGATTCTGCGTAATAGGCGCAAGCTGAGGGGAACCCAAAGCTTTCCAAACAGTTGAGGATAAAATACTGAAAGAAGCACCTTCATCTACCTGAGTACGATGTATGTCCCTACCACCAGCCTTGACAATGATTTGGAAAGGGATGGAGGAAGGAAGACGAGGTTCTGTCAGTCTATTCCAATCAAAGGAAAAGACCTCAGTGCTTGGAGGGGGTTCTGTAGAAACAGGTGAAATGCCCCCCGGCATAGAAGAATCTGATGTAACAAGAAGAACCTGAGCGGTATGAAGTTCACTCTCTAAAGAGAAAGTGGGATCGATCGAATGTGAAATTGAATCGACCACTTGATCAACTAATGGATCATCAACCTGAGTGACATGAGTTTCACTCTCCAATGGGAGAGTGTGATCGACTGTACTTGAATTTAGATCAATCACTCCGTTAGTTGATGGTAGGTTGGGAGAAAGTTTACGGTAACCAGTTGGAAATTCTTGCTGTGGAACAGTAAGGTTTTCCAACAATGTTGAGGCTTCATCCATGTGAGGGCAAATGTGAGTTTGATGACTCCCTTTGCATAACTTACAAGGAAACCTAACTTTACCCTTTTTCCCAGGAACCTGACTATCACTGGTTGATGGATCAATGGAAAGTTGATGAGATTTTTCTGACCATACTTCCAAGACCTTTGGAATACTAGGACAATTGACAAGGAAGTGGTCACCCTTACAAAGCCTGCAAGGGTATTTGGGTTTACGATGCATGTCGGAATTTTCCTCAACACAACTAACACTTACAGCCATGGTTGGTTGGTTGACTTCTTTCTTATCTTGCTTCTTCTTCTTCTTCTTCTTCTTCCCTTTCTTCTTCTTCTTAGCCTCCTGGTTACTAGCATCAAGGCTTTTACCAGGTGAAGAGGAAGAAATGGAGGAAGAAAAATTAGGCGAAGAAGGTAAAGGGTCAACAGAAGGTTGGTGATGTTGAGATGGTGAACTCTGTTGAGGTGAAGCATCCGGTTGAGATGGAACAATTGGAGTATTTTGGGCCAACGAAGTTGAAAATAACCATATCGGTAAACCTATTGTAAATCCAGGTAATGACAAAGTAGCCATATAAGGAGGACCAACATTTCCAAAGTAAGGAAAAGTACTAGGATTCTCATTAGGAGGGGTTCCTAGGTTGATAAATTCCGAAACATTTGCCATTATATTCAACTTCAGTGAATTTTATTAACAATTTAAAACTAAAATTAACAATTCACAATTCACACTTAACAACTAAAATTCACAATTTACACCTATGGTCTCTAAAAGTAAAAACAAACAAATTAACACGCGCTATCAAATCTAGGAGTCAAACCACACACAAACAGTAAGCTCTCCGAACCGAAAACACTAGTTGGTGATGAAGCCCAACCTCGCAGAATTCAGTACAGAAATGGCGGGTGGAACAGTTACCCCGGCAACCTGCTTAATGAATAGACCGGCACAAGTTCCTCCACTTTAACCGTCTCGAAGTGAAGTGAACCCCCCGGAAAATCCAAGTGAGTATAACCGACGTCTGCTCCAGGTACAGTGGGACCTTCCCTCCACCGTCACCTCGGTAGAACCCTAAAGATTATGGTCACTAAGGTCACCAACAGTAACAAATACACCTGGGGGAACAGTCTAAACTCCGACAGCACGCAAGGGCAGAGTAGCAAGCTCAATCCCCTTACCGGCTCCTTGACAACAATCCAAGGTTTACCGATAAGTGACCCCTGGCTCCTCGACAATGGTTAATCCGAGGTTTACCGTTTGTAATACGTACTGTCTGGCGTCGTTCCCGACGAGGGGGGAATGATCCCCTCACTGGTTCGGACACGAGCTCGTGCTTCTCCTTTAAGAGGAGCTTTCCCAGAGTGCAATTGAAACAATTGGATTTATTCTACTCAAGATAAACTATCTGTTTGGTTTTGTAGTCTTGGAGAGTTAAGTACTCACCTACTCCAAGACCCTAGCCTAAGCTATGTTGGTGTTTCAGAGCCCTAGAAATGTAAAAATTACTAGATGAATTTTAATTAAGCGCTGTGTTATTAAGGCTGTTATTACTCAAATGGGTAAATGGAGATGAAACCAATGGTGTTATGACCCGACTCAACTGAATGCAATCGAATATGATAATGCAATCCTTTCAATTCGATGAATCCTAACTAGAGTAAGGAGAGAGTTTCCATTCACTTCCAACAATGCAAAAAATTGATCATTAAGAGAAAATTTAACAAATTCTCTAATGCACTAATTTCATCAAGAAAAACTAATGCAAATCAATTCCAAACCAATTTTTATTTTTATTTTTGTGTAAATTCAAATCAAAGAAAGCTGATCTAAATCTACGATTGATTTTTCAGAATGTAAACTATGCAATTGTAATCTATGCACAATTCACATGAAAAGTATGCAAATGTAATCTATGCACATTTTTCATTCATATTCTGAAACTGAGAACTCTAATTATGCAAATGTGATCTATGCAAGAGAATTCTCAAACACAAGATGATTCTAATGTAATCTAAGAACCAATCAAGTGCAAGTCGAGAAAATTGGGTGAGAGTTCCAAAGACCAAAACATAAAAACACTCAAAGGCGATTAACACTCATACACAATTTAGCCCCCCCCCGGCGAATGAGGGGGAAATTTTTTTGCAAAAACAAAAGCAAAAAGATGCAAAATTGTGAAAAGACTGAGAGAAACCTCCAAGTAATGACCAAAGGAAATCAAATTAAGAATTTCTCAAAAAAGAGGCTCAAAACACCCAATTGATGAAAGCTAAAAGCAGGAATGCTAATGAAACAAGTTCAGGTGAAAATTTTTGACAGGGTACTAAAGGATCTGGGCAGAAAACACTAAGAAAAACCAAAATCTAAAAGCAATTAAAGCAAAAATGGAGTTTTCCTAAATTTTTACAGGAAGATGCAGGCAACCCATTAGAACAGGCGCGGGCCCGCTCTGTGCAAACGGCAACAGCGCGTCCAAAGACGCACTGTGCATTACTCAGAGGGTGCGTCCTTCTGGAAAAGTTAAGAAAAACCAAATCTAACTAAAGCTAAAGCTAAGCCACCCAAATACTAATTCTCACAGTCAAAAACCAGAAAATAAAAATGATTTTCTCAGAGCAAAGTTCACACAAAGGAAAAGACTTTCACATTAATGGATTCCCCAGTGGAGTCGCCAATTTGTCGCACGGAATTGGTCAAGGGTGCGGACACAGCTGACCTTCCTAGAAGTCTAAGACATTCTAATGACAAACAAGACAAAATGGAGTGATCTTTCTCTAAATACACCTTTTACAACATGAAAACTACAAGTGTTTAGGCTTACCTTATTCCAAAACGCTGTTGTTGTAGTTTGTCCTTGCCAATCCGGATGAGCTCCTCCTTCAAGTCAATTCCTGCAACCACAAACAATCAAACAATTACCAAGCACTTGCATTTCATATAATAAAACATATATTCAACATGTAGACCAAGGAACACATGAAATAACTCATTAACACAAGCTATTGAGAAAAATAAACCAGTTTGTATTAATAACGAAACAAAGAAACTCTTACAACCTGGCCTTGGTGTTGTGCAAGTTCCTCCCAGGGTCCATCAAGGGTTTTCCTCTACTTTGACAAAGCTCACCCACTTCCAAGTAGAATCAAGCAAAGACAATCTCTCCTCACAAAGGTTCTAAATGGAAGACCTAAATCCTGCAGCATTTACCCAAAGAAAATGTATAGCTCCAACCTCCCCTCCCTCTGGCTCAATGTCTTTATTTATAGTACTGTAAAGAGGTTATTCAGGTCCACCATCAATGGGATAATCCCCCTCTTTGGGTGGGATAGCTCCCTTATTGATGGGATAAGTTCCCCCTTAATAGAGATACATGAACCAACTGGAGGCGCATCCAATTCATCAAACCGACCTCTAGAAAGTTCTAGAAGTAACCACAAGTAACTTTTTTAAGATGAAACTCGCGCATTTTGCCTTTTACAGAAGGACGCACCTGTCCCTTAACATACAGAGCGTCCAAGGACGCACCTTTTGTGAACATTGTGAGCGTCCCCGCAGGTAAGGCTAGAGAGAACCTGCGACCCCAGAGATAAACACATTTTTTACAAGACTTTCTCTCTTCTTTGAGTTTGAGATGGATAGCAGAGGCATAAGACTTGCCTAAGAGGGTAGCATGACTGTTGATTTGAGCCATACTAACTGTAAGTAGTCATGGTGACATTTTTTAGTGTAACAGGTCCAACAAGACAATTACTTGAATCTCATTCTTTTCAAATACCATGATTTGATTATTTAAGTTAAAGTTTGTGTTCATGTCAATGGCCTAATCAATCTCGAGAAATGCTAGGTATGTATTACTTTAATCGACGATCTTGATAAATTCAAAAATTGCCACTGCTCTTGCACCTTCAGTATCTATAGTTACTCAATGCAGGTGACCCATTGGAATTAGTTTTTGCTGGTTCACCATCTGCAATTGAATTTCCGACCATTGTAACTTAGGCTTTCCCATACATTCCCAAGTTTTCTTCAGTAGCACGTTAGCATCAGATCCCAAGTATAGGATTACCTAGTCCATTTTGAAATCACCAATTTGCACAGTCAACGACATCTCCATACCAGTTCTCTTCTTGCTTCGGTTCACCTTATTGATTACGTGTTGTTCTGTTAACAGCTTATCCTTTCTGATGCGGTTATCTATTAGCTCTTTCAGTCCTTATACTACATTCTTGTCTCATAATAACATCATGTAGGTTTGCATAAATGATGTTAACACCATGGGATATGAATATTGCATCACAGTAGCTAGATCATGTTTCTCGTTTCATGAGACTATTGACATCTAGTTCTGAGACATAGAAGCACCCGGATCCATAATACTCTTTTTTGTCTCTATTAACGTCTTTTTTTCTCCATGTAAATCAAACCTGTTATTGCTTTGATATTTCTTTTGAAGTCGATGAAGAAATAAAAGTCAAAGGTAACCACAAACCACTTTTGGAGATCAGGACCTAGCCTTCGTGATTCTGAGAGAGGGATCTCTCTTTATAATTTAACTTTGTTTTAGTTAAGATGATTTTAGGCTAGTTATTAGTTGCACTTGGGTTTTGTTTTGAAATTGGGTGGTGGGATCACTTTACTTAGACGAACAGAGGTTTGCTTCTACCATTGGGATATGGAGTCTAATGTCACACAAGCAAGACTAGATTAAGCTCTAAAAACAGTGTCTACAAGGCAACATAGATGAGTTACTGCAGATCTCAAAGGCTAAATGGTGGAATGGTTTCAAATCAGATCTAGGGAGAAATTAAGGGTTCCCTAGGCTGGACTTTGGAAGGAATGAAAGAAGTCAACTGGGATGGGAGAGAAATTAAGGGTTCTCAAATCCAAGTATGAAAGGAAAACATGTAAATGACTAACTGTGCAAAATAGAGTGTAATTAAACAAATTCTGAGTGATATTTCCAGTTAATTCATTCAAATTTAGAACACATTTAAGATTATGAAACACATAAGAAGGTAACAAAATCACACAAAGAAAGTACTTCACTACAAATGGCTCATCTCATGAATCTTGTAGTGAAATGCTTTTATTGCTTGCTCCAGTCTATTGACTTGAAAATGGTATAATCACCCTTAGGTTTAAGATCAAAATAACTCTACAAATGTAAAATAATCACACCTAATACTTCGAATTTTGAAGTATTTATACAAAAGGAATTACGAAATATCTGAAACTACTTTCAGAAATAATCTAGGAAAAAAGGAATATCTTCTTGCAAGAAGATAGAGACAGCTATTGAACTGTTGCTTGTTGTTCCTATTATTAAGGTTCTACTAGCTTTTCTCCTTGATCTTTTTCCATTTATGTTGCTTGGTTGTTTGGTCTTCATGCTGGATGTTCTATTTTACTTTAACCTTTCATCTGATACTATTTTATCCTTGCTGACCTGTCAATATCCTTTTACTGTACATTTATATTTTACTGTCCTTTTACTACAGTAAATCACTGAGTTTTCCCCATCTTTCTTCATCTGGTACTTGGAGATTGAGAAGTTTTCTGTATATCTCATCTACCTTTGTATATTTGGAAAAAGTGGGCTTATTAATAAACAGGTGTTTTACCTCATGTTGGAGGTAAAACAAGTTTTGAAAAGTTTGGTACAACACTTTGCCTGTTGGCATGCCCTTCATGGATGAAGTGATTACCTGTTCTTTGGCCACTTCCCTAATCTTCTTGTTGTAATATGCCCGTGTCATTAACTTGTCATTTATTACTAAGGGATTAGGTAATCCCTTTTCCTTCAAAAGTTCAAACTTAGCCATGAACCTATCAATGGCTAGTTGCATTTTTTGACACTTATCTTCTAAATTCAACATCAAATTCCTCTTAGTGAGGACTCTTTTGACTTCCAAAATTGTACCTGTCCTGTCAGGTATCCCAAGCTCTTGTAGCTCATACTTATTCTTGTAGTTGGGGAAGTGGATGATTCTTGCTTCTTCCTCTGGCATATCTCCAAGTTCTGTTTTAACCCTTTCAATGGCTTCTGTAGCCTCCTTCATAGAGTCGATCTGCTAAAAAATGACCTGGATTGATGGCCAAATATCATTGACAGAGTCAATGATATTGTCCCACAGTTGTTCTTTAGCCTTGCCTATAGGTTCAGTCAATGTTAGTTCTTTCTCTAGAATTTTTATCCTTTCATTCATCCTTGTAGCCTTTTCATGTTCTTCTTTATGCCTGATTTGGGCAAGCTTGAAATCTGTCTCAAGGCTACTGACTTTCTATTTTAGTTTGTTCATCTCATTGGTTTGAATGGACATTTATTCCATTGCTTTGACCAGCCTATTTTATTCTTCACTTGTGGAGGCCGTTGCTATTGATCTTGTTGCTGATGTATTCTTTGCAGGTGTCGGAAGTGCAGCGGCCATTTGAGCAGTGGGAGCTAATGCAGTGGCCATTGGAGCAGTGGGAGCTAATTCTGCTGCCAAAGTAGAAGGTACGGTTTTGGTCACTGTTAGAATGATAGTTGCAGGAGCATTATCAATGCTAGCTTGTTTGAGCTAGATCAAGCTATCCAACTCCTTCTCCATTTCCTTTAACTTGTCATTCAGTTGCAACACTAAGTCCATCATTTCCTCACGATTGGTCTAGCTTTCTAGGACTTCTTTTGTCTGTGGGTGCTACAAATGAGGCAACTTGAGTTGTTTCTTGAGGGTTGCTATGCCCTCATTCTTCTTTTTAATCAGTTTCTCTATGGCCTTAACATCACTTAGGTAATGGCCCAGTTAAATAACCAATTCCTCCAAGGACTTTATCATGGTGTCTTTAGCCTGTGAAGAGGCTTTCTCCAACTTAAATTGAGTTGTTATATTGTCCAATGAATCCTACAACTTGTCAACAGCCATGGCCTTTGTTGTGAGAGTAGAGTAGATCATTTCTCTAGCCTACTTGTGAAATTCGATCTGATCAATGGGATGAACATCCCTGGCCAAGACCTCAAAATTTGTCTTCTTGTAGTTTGCTGAGGTCTTTGGTTGCTGTACAGTGGGCTGCAAGAATGAGACCTGTATTTTTCATTCTTTGATGTCAAAGGCTGACATCAGTCTAGTCTTGTTTGGTGGTGTGAGCTTGAGATATTGAGCATGTGTCTCTACCTTCAATCTCTCATTCCTCATCTTTATTTCTTTAAATCTGTCTTTGATGTCTCTTTCCTTGTCAACTGGCCTGACATAGGAAGAGATCTCCATACTCAATTGTCTATCTAGCAACTGTGTGTTGGATGCTGAGGGCTATTGTGTCTCCTCTGATGCAGCTACTTCTTTACATTTGTGTCCCATTGCCTCATTGTCAATTATTTCTTCTGATGCAATGTTATCTTCCTATTCAAAGACAGGATTCAACTTGGGCCTCTTGCTTGGTTCCATCAGCTCATTAGTAGTTTCCATGGCAGAGCTAGATGCTTCATCCCTGCTCCTCTTAGGATTCTTCTCCTCATTTACTGGAGTCTGTATGATAGGAGGAATGTTCATTGGCCCTCCTTATTCTGGTACCTGCAGGAAAGAGTTGTGATCAAATTGTCTCTCTAAATCAATAAGTGTGTTCTCTATATCCACAATAGTGTTGTCCATGTCAATCAAGGTGTTCTCCACCCACCCATCCTGGTTAGCATATTGTTCAATGTCAGGCCTTGGGTGGTGGATGTATGCTCCCAACTTGACCTTGAGTCTGAGATTGTTTATTACCCCATGAGGGTCATATTGCCAAATGAAACTATTTTTGAATTTGATTAGTTGAAGTAGCCTGTCGGCCTCTGGTCGAACCTCTTTTTTATTGCAAACAAATGGGCCCATTTGGTTCTTCACTTTGAACAGGGTTTTCTTCCTATAAGCTAGGAAGTTGATCTCATCAGAGCCAATGATTTGCCTGAAGTACTCAAGAGAAAATACCCTCATAGGGAGGTATTTGGGAAACTTGTAGGGGGCTAGCTCACAGCCATAAATCCTAATCTCATTGTGGTTTTGGTACAAGTACCAATCGCCCACCTTGCTGCTCTTCCCCAATTGCAAAACTCTTTTAATCTCTGGGTTGATTCTAGGTTGAGTCTCAGAAGTCAGCATGTTCATGACTGGTATACAAAAGAATCTATGAAGTCTTTGTAGGTGAATGATGTGGAAAACTTGTGGACCAAGGGTGTCCAGTAGATGACTGATCTCTCCTTTCCCTTGGTGTCTAATTTCTAGATCCTCAAAGGGAACTTATCTGTCCAGTAATACATGAACATATGAAACAACACTGAAGAGTATTTGAACACTCTTTCAGTGGAAATCTAGTGAACTGTTCATGTATTATGTCTGCAATGAACTGGGCATAATCATACATAATTGCAGGAGGCTTGTCTGGAGTGAAAATGGACAAGAAAGCCATGATGATTGCATCCACATGCTCATCAGATGTGTATCCTAGGATGCATGAGAGCATGTTGATTATTCTCCTACTAGTCTTTGAAAAAGTAGTGGAAACATATGGTGGAATGTCTTTAGGAGTATGTCTCTCCTCAGTAATGAAATTCTGGAATATTTGTTTGATTTTGACTGGGTCTAGTGTGATGTACAAGTCCAACAAGTTTCCAATGGACAAAGGAGTCATATTAGGACTAGGTTGGATTTGTAGCATCTGGTTGATGGATTCAACAGTAATGGTGAATAATATCTCATGGTTTGGTGCCTCAATGGCCCTATGGCTTGGAACATTTCTATAGTATAAAATGCACGGTGTATGGAGAATGGAGATACCCTTAAAGGTCTTCTTGGGACCTTTGGAAGACTGTAAACTTTATCTACAACTATCACAAAGTTACATGCATGTCCATAAACAATAACTAACTATCAAAGGAAGACAGATTAATTACCTCAAGCCTCCGTGTAGATTTGCTAGAGAGCACAATGCAGCTAGGTGGAAGTCCCCTGATCCGGCTCCAGATCAAGTCTTGCACATAGAAGAGACAAGCATAATCACAACATACAACCTTGATAACTAATACATGAATACATAAAAGACATCTAGTTACACGTAGCTAAGCTACTCATGCTAAAAGCTATTGGACAAACAAGTAAATGAATGATAGTACCAACACCATGGAGTAGACAGTACAACTACAGTTCTATATTAATGTCGGAAGAGTGATTAAAACCATCTATTGGCTCAGCCTTCCCTTACCCCTCCAGCTTCTCTCTCTCTCCCTTCTTACCAACTTCTTATGCTTAGATTTGAGACTATCTTCAACAATCAAGTAAGCTATCCTTTCAGATGATTTGACCCCTATCACCATAGCCCTAGCTTTGCTTATGTAGCAATTGAGTTAGGGTTGCCAAGTTCCTCCATGAGTCTCTTAAGGTAAAAGCAATGATGTTGCCATGCTTTTCATCTCTTTCCCATTTGCCTCCTTCATTAGGATTTAGAAATCCCACAAATAGGTCAAACTTGAGATGTTTCCTTGCTTTTATGAGTAGATTTAGGAGGGAATATAGAGATATTTATGAGTCAATTCACTCCTTTGACCTCTAGATGCTCATTAGGATCCACTATCGGTGTTCTCAAACTAACAACTAGAGTTATTAGGGTCACTAACACTCCCTTAGGCTTACAGAGAAGCTTTATAAAGCAGGTTCTCAGTGTATATCCAGTGTTAGTGTGGAAACAAGGCATATGATCTTGGTCTTTGCTTCAGCTATCATGTCTTTCCCCTCTGAGCTGATGAGGGGGTCATTTTGCTGTATAACATATGCCTCCTATAAGTGAGATCAAAGCCTATGTCGATGGCCGAAATACTTTACTTAACTATAATTTTCCTTCTTCAACAAAAAGAGAGAGAGGATTGGAGCTTCGAGTGGTACAGGAAACCTGATACAACACATATATAAAACAACTAAAATCATGTCCTGAGTCGGGCATTCCCTTGCTCAGTAGCTATGTCAGAGTGATTTTCTCATAAAATAGATATGACGATGTTGGCCGCCGATAACCATAATGCAGATCTGGTGTCATAATAGGATCATTCTGATGAGATGTCTCCAAAAAACAATATTCGCAACTTGGGAGAGAAAGCAAGGCTGAGTGATGCAAGCCTCTACCCAAGTTCTTGATTTCCGCTTCACCAAACATCATAGATCAATACATTTGAATATATGCATTGATGTCGAACATGCATGAAATAATCTGATTAGCAGTCAATAATGGAGACCGCTAACAGATGCGAGGAAGGCCACCAATAATGGTGATGGTCTCCAAGATGCATAGTATAGTCTAACGAGTGTGAAAGATATTTTTGTCATCGAACACCCATAGAATCGCTTAACCAGGAGCCAATAATGACAACCCCTGATCAAATACAAGGTGACCTGCCCCTAATGTATGCAAGTACCAAGGCACTGAATGTGTTTCTCTGTTGTCTTCCTAGATAGAGTGCTGAAATCGATACGAAGATACCTATTGAAAGATAGGCAATAATGTGTCCTACATCAATTGACATGAAACGGGACAAGAATGATTTGTTTTTTGAGAAATCTTTGAGCATTGGGTCTAAACAACAGTGGGCATGATGAGAGGATATGCTTGATGGGTTGTTGGAGGAAACAAAAGTTTAACCCTTGAGCAATAGAAGGCATGACAATGGTTTTAACCATGCAACACTAGACTCATGAACGCCAAAGAGTGTTAGGATACAAAGATGCAAGAACATCAGGTTATTTAGGCCAAAACTCATAGGATGGTAGGATTCATATTGAGAGGCCATCACGAGGAAGGTTTATCTGAGGGAGTTCCATGTTCAAGGGAACGACTACTACCAAACCACGCTTTCTAATACTGAATTCAGTTGTATTGTCTACTTTCCCCATCTGATTAGTTTAGTGAGTCCAGACAGGTAAACTCGTTGATCTTTTCATATTTTAAGAGTCTAAAAAGGATCGCCAAAAGAGCGACTCTATGCCCTATATGATTAGTTTAATTAGTCCAGACGGGTAAACTCGTCGATCTTTTCATGTTTTGAGAGTCTAAAAAGGATTTTAAAAAGAGCGACTCTATATTTTGTCTGTTTAATTTAATGAGTCCAAACTAGACAACTCAGTGGTCTTTTCATATTTCGAGAGTTTGAAAAGATCATAAAGAACGAATCCAGGGTGGTCCCTTTGTCATACTTGTTAACCAGGTGCGACAAAAGGTTAATAGTACACCTGGATCGGTTACTTTTCCATGAGTTAATCTATTGAATCTGGATAAAGAGAAACCTATGTTCAATAGATGTTGACCTCATTTTGTTACGAGTACGGGGAGATGGACTAAACTCATTTTTCGTTGTGAATTTTTAATGAGTCACATGATGACAAACTCAAAACCTTCATCAAATTTTAACGAGTGAAATGAAGAAAACTCAAGGTATCTTTTTCAGTTTATTGAGCAAGGAAAAAGAGGTAAAAGAATTGCTCATTCCTTCTTCGTAGATTTAACGAGCCCGGAGAAGGGGAAAAACTTGGGGATTTTTCGATTTTAAGAGTGAGAAATGGTCCCAAAAAGACAAGTGCTCTTGTTGCTGCCGCAGATTTTTAATGAGCCCGGTGACAAAAACTCATGATTTTTCAGTTTAACGAGAAAGAAAAGTACCTAAAAGAATGCTCTAATGATCTTTTTTAGTTTAATGAGATAGAAAAAGAGTGAAAAAGGGTTTCTCTGACCATCGTCGTATGTGTTTAACGAGCCCAACGATGACAAACTCAAGGATTTTTTGGTTTTAGAGAGAGAAAACATCCCATAAAAGAAAGAGCTCATATCTTCTTTACATTAGTTTTAACGAGCCCAAAGAAGGAGTCTCAAGGTTTTTTGAATTAACAAGTAAGGAAAATACCATAAAAATAATGCTCGCTCTTCTTCACGGTAGTTTAACGAGCCTGAAGAAGGAGACTCAAGGATTTTTCGAATTAATGAGGAAGAAAATAACCCTAAAAAGAATGCTCGATCTTTCTTGATCTCATGCTTGACAATAGAAGGTTTATGCCATGCATTTCCTCATAAGACAAAGTAAAAACATTGTGGAGGTCCTTAAAAGGGTAGGTGAAGTTCGCAATTTCCATAGGATTGTGATTGGCTCCAATCTGTATGTTTTCCATGATGGTTGTCTTGACTGAAATATCGATGAACAATGTCTTTGAAATATTTCCCATGTTTCCCTCCAAGTCCAAAGTTTTGATTGTCTTCTATGGTGAGGAAATGATTTCAGGTGTGTCAGATGATAGGATATGAAGAGGCATCATGTCCAAATCAGATATCGAAACACAATGGTGCGAGTCCTCCCAAGGTCTCTCTTTTAAACTCCTGATCTCTCTAATAGCTTCGTCCATAGGTAGGACTTGATTGAGGGGATCAAAAGAATGAGTTGTTATGGGAGGGGTAGTGCTACTATTGGCCGTAACCAATGTGATCGAAGACTCTGATGCAGCTTTTTCTGTTTTCTTTTTCTCCTTTCCTCCTTTTCTCTTTTTTCTGCTTGTTGCTCTTCATATAGCAACTTTAAGTTTTCATTGATCAGATCTGCTTGTTGTCCTATATCATCTAGAACACTCTCTGCATGTGAACACCAAGTAGTCATATAGTTTCCTACTTGATATACTTGATCCATATCATTCGGGTTCTGAGAGTTGTGTTATAGTAGTGGAGCATAGTCTGCTCTTGTAGAGGGCTTCTTAGATTGAGATGAAGAAACACAGAACTTTGTCTTGGGTGGCCATTTTCCTCCTTTTACAAACCTCTTATTTACAAACTGAAATTCTTCAAAAGGTGGATAAGTATTCACATGATTCCTAAACATTTTATTTACTGCGAAGAATGGTTTCTCCTCTGGTATATACAACTGATTATCAGACCGAGGCGTACTAGTGGAAGCTTCTTCTGGTATGGAAACTTGTCTATAAAAAGACTTTCTCCCACTTTGATGGATTGGTTCTTCAACTGGTAATACATGCTTTTCTGGTAACACTATTGGCCTCGGGATTCTAGGTTGGTTAGGATTAGGAATTATCTTAACACAAACATCTGCGACAGACATCCTTCTTATCATACTATTTGCATTGTCTACAGCCAAATATTTGTATTGAACATACCATTCAATGGGTAATGATTCTTTATCATAATGCACACCTTCAATTTGTGCATTTCCTACCCCTATTGTGACACAATCCTTTAACACCGGCTGTTTCAGTTTCGGATGCACCGTGTTGGTCAATTGGAAAGATGTTTGAACTATTACTGATAAAAACTCACTATCATCTACCATGGATAATCCTTGTACTCCTATCAAGGCTTTCCAACAATCCTTAAGATGAACATTTGTTAGACTAATAGCATAATCAGGGTAGATAGTTCCATGCTAGCATCCTGATGACAAATTACCCATTATGGTTCCTATCCGAGCATGATCATATGTATTATGCCTTGTGTCAAATAGTTCTGCCATACAAGGAGTGTTCAACCCATGTTTGAACAATGGAGCTAAACCAATTCTAATTGCTCCAAAATGTAAATAGAAAAATCTTCCTTCAACAACATACTTTCCAAACTTTTTGATTTCATCTTCTGAAAATAAATTTAATCCTACTATTTGCACAGACGGACCTTTGATTCTGACTTTTAGCTCAACTTCTTTGAAATAGTATTTCTTTGACAGTTTAAACAAGACAGGGACTGGATAAATTTCTTTTGTATTCAATGCAGGCGGATTCCAATTTTCAGGGTCCTCGACTTTCTCATGTTCAGTTACTTCTGACTCAAGTGATCTATTTCCTACTTCAGATATTGATCTTTTATCAATGGTAGAAAAGGATCTCAAGAAGTTGGCCATAGTAGACTGATACAAACTATTCCAGAAGTCGACTGAAGGAGCTTTTATCTACTCAACACAATGTAAAACAAAGATGCTTTTCGAAGGCTTCCTGGATTTCTTCAGATTCTGTCTATAGAATGTATTTCGTCCGAGCTATCTTGCTATGGAACGAGATATGGCTCTGATACCAAATAGGGGTTGACCGATCAACAGAGAAGAATTATTAAATAGGGGGTGACCGATCAACAGAGAAGAATTATTTTAGACAGTGAGATAATAGGATGAAGTAGTGAAGCATTCAGACTTACTTTTAATTAAAGTCGAAGCTTTCCAAACAACAGGTCTGAGACCAGCAACCTTCCTCAACCAATCATGCACGAGCACCATGACCTCTCTCCACGAGTCTTCACTACTCCAGCTCCTTACAGTATCAAGGTACTTTTGGATAGCGGAACTATCCTCAGACAGGCGGCCCAGTAGGCTTCAATATTAATAAAAGCAAACAGAATACAACAAGCTTATTACAACATGGAGTCTCAGATTTCTCTCAGGCAATGCTCTCTAGCGATGGATGCCTTGAACTTCCACAGACCCTTTCTTATATAGAATTCCTCATAATATAATCCTATCTAAGCAATGACATAAAATTAGAAATTTTTGAGGGTCCTGTCGGTATTTCTTTCACCGACGGTGTCTACTCAATCTTTTCCAGTACAAAGATTCTTGCTACAACATATGACCAATTTGTCACATTTTTAGCAAGGATTCTACTAGGGTCCCATCAGACTCCTGTTCTCCCACGTCTTCTTCTGATGATCCTGGAGATGGTTCGTATTCATCAATTATCATTTTGAGGTGGCTATCCATCAAACGACTCTTCGTCGATTCCTTCTTTAGGATCCTGAGCATCTGTCAATTCATCTTTTTCTTTCGGTGGAATTATTGTCCTGCTAGATGCTTTTGATGATGATTCTCCCTTTTCAATATTCATTTTTATCTTATGGAGACCCAGCTATTGTGGTGTATGCATGAATTCCTGCTTTTCCCATTTGTTCAAAAAAGGTAGTGCACTTATTTTAATGTCAAGGAAAGAATCTTTAAAAGCGTTCCGGGTTGTAGGTGATCTCTGTACTGCCAGCTCAATGCCATCTAACAGTTCCCATTTGAATATTTGGAACATGTTGGTGGAACTTTCAATTGCATGCTGAATCCATGATCTACAGTTTTCATTTAAAAAATCTCTATGCTGCCAACCGAGTTCAAAAATCATGGATGTGCATATTTTCTTGGAAATCATTAGGCTTATTATATGGATGACATTATTATTCCAGTTTGGAGAAAGAACTGAAATAGTGACTAATGCCTTCTGATTAATTGCAAACTTTAAAACCTTAGGCTGTCCTTGTAAACCATCCATTTTGTTAAGAATTTGGAGCTTTTCATCTAACCTTAGATTCCCAAATTCATGGAACCATTCGGCATGCTGCTTAATTAATTCCTGATTGTTACCAGTTTTTAGTTCGCCGATCTGTTCATGGCTGAATACTTGAGCAAATGGATTTGGATCTATGCTTTCTCTCAACCTTAGGCTATGAAAATCCCAAGGAAATGCAAATGTTCTCAAGTATTGTAATGATCTTTGAATACATTGAGATACTCTGGTAACCTGTATTTTTCTACACATTCCTCCTCTGATCTCCCAATCTGCAAATTTTTCAAAAATCTCATATTGTGGGAACGTATTAGTAACATGATAATTTTCATCAATTCTTTGTAAGAAGGATGCTTCAAGTTCTTCAAAAATATCTGGAATCTTTAAAGAGACTAGGAACTTTATTAATTCTTCTTTTATGGGGATTTATTCTAGATCCAAGATCCTTGCACCTGTATAGATACTGAATGAAAAATCAACACTTCCAATGATCTGATAATAGTTTAAAACTCTAAGTGTCCAGATCATTTTTTCAGTAAACACACTAGACCATAGATCACATAGACTCTTAAAGAAGAGTTTTACTTTCATGTTTGGTAAAGAGAAAACTTTTACCAAATTTTCATCTAGGCCCAGGGAGATGCCCAAATTTTTTTATTGCCAAGCTTGGCACTTTTTTATCCACATGTTCCTTCTTAATCTCAATCCCACCAGTTTTTTAATTTCTTCCACAACAGTTCCTGCATGATTTTCAAGAATTCGAAATCTATCTACAAAAGTGGCAAAATTATCATCTTTAGCAGTTTTGCCGGGAATTTCAAAAACTGAATATTTACAAGTTATAAACATCTTATTCATGTCTCTAGTCAAGGAGTCTGTCAAGAAATTAGAATTGCCTGGTATCCACTCAACCTGAAAATCAAACTGCTAAAACCAGATTTGCCAGGCTAAAATCCTGCCTTTTGCAATTTGCCTTGAAATCTTTGTAGACAAAAAATATTTGAAATTTCTGGAGTCTGTTCTAACTAAAAATTTGACTGGGGTGAGATATACCTCAAAACACTGAATTCCATTAAATATAGCCAAAGTCTCCTTTTCAGCTATGAAGTAGTTTTTCTGGCTTGGTGTAAATTCTCCAGAAGCATATCCACACAGTCTTTCTTCAGTTTCACCTTCACTGTTTTTTCTCTATTCCAAAAGTACAGCTGCCCAAAAGTCTAATGAAGCATCAGTCTGTAAAATGAGTAGACCATCACCTGGGGGCTGAAGTTTCGGCAGATGCTGACATTCTTCTTTTAGCTTCTTTATTGCTTCAGTTGCTTCCTGATACCATCCTTGATTTATGTGTCTTCTGATAGGGGTTGTTTTCTCTGACAAATTTGGAATATATTTGTGAAGATAATTTAGCACTCCCAAAAATCCCTAAATTGTCTTTATGTCCTTCAATTCATCAAGAAATTGTGTTAATTTTGTTAGCACATGGGGTTGCATCTGAATAGCACCATTACCAACATTAATCCCGAAGAAATCCATACTATCCTGAAACAAAGACATTTTTCTTTCTGACAGAACAATCCCGTGTTGTTTAACCTCTTTAAGAAAAATCTCTAGATGTTCTAAATGAGTATGTACATCTGGGCTATGAATTAATATATCATCTATATATGTGACTATAAAATCATATTTTGCAAAAAATATAATCCATTCTTCTTTGGAAGAATGCCGGGGCATTTTTCAACCAAACAAAACAACTTTCCATTGAAAAAATCTTGCCGGACAGATGAATGCGGTTTTGTGTCGGTCTTCTGGCTGGATCTGGCTTTGATAATATCCTGACTTCATATCAAATTTGCTGAACACCTTACTATGCTGAATCTTTTGCATAATTGTTTCTGGCCTTGGCAATGGATAATTAAAATTCCGAGATATGGCATTACGAGGTTTATAATTTATAACCATCCTTGGCTTTCCTCTTACAATCTCAGAATGATTTCTTACTAGAAATACAGAACAAGCATAATGAGATTCACTTGGCTCAATAAGCTGCATTTTTAGTAGTTCGTGAATATGATTCTTTATTTCTTGCTCATCGGCTGGTGTACATGGAATCAGCTTACCTTTTACTCCATTGTCATGTAACGTGACAATCTCTTGCATCGGACTCTCGGTTTCCCAAAATTGTTGTGGATTGTCCGAGCAACTCTTTAGAAGTCTTTGATGGATATCCTACTGTTCTGTCGACCAGTTGGGATTAATACATGCCAGTTGTTTTGACTTGTTTTCTGCTCTGGCCTCATAAATTTTCAGAAGTTCTTGCCAATCCTCTGAATCTTTTGATGGTCTTCTAGTTTCTGCTCTTTTTTGACTATTCTCATACCTAGCTTCTAAATTTGAAAGAGACAATCTAGGTACAGAGGTTGCTTTTTTTTTTTTTTCAGATTAATAACCAGCTTATCCTGGCTGATTGTAACAGGTAGCACAAAGTTTATAAACGACATTCCCAACATTAGGCTTGCTGAGGGATCGTAATGCTGAATTGCTGAAATCTTTATAATACTCCCTCCAACTTTTAAAGAAACATTGTCGACGTAATGTGTGAGGCTTACAGATCCTCCAATGGTTTCTGAAACCAGTATGTTTTTTAAAGGTTTCCACAGCGGTTTGAACAAACATGGTCTTGCAAAATTGTTAGAGCCTCCAGTATCAACAAATGCATCTACTGAGATCCATTCATTTTTTACTTGCACTTGAACTAGAATATATATAAGACTATCAGTTTTGACAATCTTTTTCAACAATGTATTCTGTTCTTTTTGGCTATCCTCTAGTTGTGGCAAACTGGTTGAAGTTGTTGTTATTTTTTCATATGGACAGAACAAATTCAACTGAGACAAAGGTAATACTGAGAACTTAGCTTTGTCTGTTGTGACTGATATTGCACTTTCAATGTTGTCATCTGAATCATGTTCTGTCTCACTTGTTAATTCAGTGTCTAAATAACTTTCTTCATCACTATAATGCTGTTCACTAGAAAATTCACTATCTGTACAAGATGGACATACATTCATTTTCTGTACATTATCTTCTTCAACATCTGAAACTCCAGTAAGAATATATACATCTGAAATTTCATCATCTGACTCTACAACTGACCAGTCATCTTGGAATTCTTGAGTATCTACACATGCTTTAAGTTTGCTAGATGACTTTTGTGGGCACTTTATTGCAAAGTGTCCTTCCTTTTTGCAGATGAAACAACAGTTGTCGTTTCGTGGCTGTATTCTTTTTTTCAAAAACTTAAATCTTTTGAAAGGCTTTTTTGGGTTTGATATTCTTTTGGGCTTGAATCCACCATACCTTTTTTTTTCTTTCTTTTGAAAGGTGTCCATGGTAGCATTGCTCTGTAGACATCTGAGCTTGGAGTGATGTCATGCGCTTTCTTCTGCCAACATAAATATTTGACTTTTTCTGAAACTCTAAACAGAAGATCAACCCCATAAATTTGATCTAGACTTTTGAATTGCATTTCTAGATCTTTCATTACAAGATCTCCGAAATTGCCCGGTAGTTTTGACAGGAATAAAATTTTTTGAGCAAGATCATTGGTGAGACTAGCTTTAAATACCTTAGCCATATAATCTTTACTAAATTGATCTAAATATTTTAGATCTTTCAGTTCCATACGGCTAAGATCTGTTATGATCTTCTTTCTCTCATCTACTGGTTCTAACACAAATTGTGTTTTCAATAATACTTCCAGTGTGGACAGTCCAGCTTCCATGACTGCTCTTCTCTCTTCATCTGATGGTCCCATCCACCAGTCATAAACAATTCCAGTCATTCTTTTTTCAGCTAGAATCATAATAGATATATTATCTAATTTTGTAGTGACCTGCATCTGGTATAAGGCTCCTATCCAGATTCTGATAGATTCTCCTGGATTAGAGGAATTATCAAGATCTAATACATAGCCACTAGCATTTGCTGCAAACAAGTCTTCTTCGATTCTAGGATATTTGCTTACTTCTTTCAGAACATGAGCTTTGTTCTGATTTTTTATAGATGGTAGGATGAAGGATGGGAATCTAGATGTAGCTTGCTCTAATGTCATGACTTCCTTTTTGGACTCGAAAGGTTTATCAACTTTAAATGATTTTGTTGATTTTGTCTCACTGGTTAATTTCCCATTGTCTCTGGAAGTCCCTTCTCCTGCACTAGAAGCAGTTGTTTCTCTTCTATCTGGTTCTTCTTCTTCTTCTAAAGAGTTGCTATCAGGAATTAATTAAGCAGCATGCCGAATGGTTCCATGAATTTGGGAATCTAAGGTTAGATGAAAAGCTCCAAATTCTCAACAAAATGGATGGTTTACAAGGACAGCCTAAGGTTTTAAAGTTTGAAATTAATCAGAAGGCATTAGTCACTATTTCAGTTCTTTCTCCAAACTGGAATAATAATGTCATCCATATAATAAGCTTAATGATTTCCAAGAAAATATGCACATCCATGATTTTTGAACTCGGTTGGCAGCATAGAGATTTTTTAAATGAAAACTGTAGATCATGGATTCAGCATGCAATTGAAAGTTCCACCAACATGTTCCAAATATTCAAATGGGAACTGTTAGATGGCATTGAGCTGGCAGTACAGAGATCACCTGCAACCCGGAACTCTTTTAAAGATTCTTTCCTTGACATTGAAATAAGCGCACTACCTTTTTTGAACAGATGGGAAAAGCAGGAATTCATGCATACACCTCAACAGCCGGGTCTCCATAAGATAAAAATGAATATTGAAAAGGGAGAATCATCATCAAAAGCATCTAGCAGGACAATAACACCACCGAAAGAAAAAGATGAATTGACAGATGCTCAGGATCCCGAAGAAGGAATCGACAAAGAGTACAACCGTTTGATGGATAGCCACCTCAAAAGGATAATTGATGAATACGAAGCATCTCCAGGATCATCAGAAGAAGACATGTGGGAGAACAGAAGTCCGATGGGACCCTGGTAGAATCTTTACTAAATTGATCTAAATATTTTAAATCTTTCAGTTCCATACGACTCAGATTTGTTATGATCTTCTTTCTCTCATCTACTGGTTCTAGCACAAATTGTGATTTCAATAATACTTCTAGTGTGGACAGTCCAACTTCCATGACTGCTCTTCTCTCTTCATCTGATGGTCCCATCCACCAGTCATAAATAATTCCAGTCATTCTTTTTTTAGCTAGAATCATAATAGATATATTATCTAATTTTGTAGTGACCTGCATCTGGTATAAGGCTCCTATCCAGATTCTGATAGATTCTCCTGGATTAGAAGAATTATCAAGATCTAATACATAGCCACTAGTATTTGCTGCAAACAGGTCTTCTTCGATTCTAGGATATTTGCTGACTTCTTTCAGAACATGAGCTTTGTTCTGATTTTTTATAGACGGTAGGATGAAGGATGGGAATCTAGATGTAGCTTGCTCTAATGTCATGACCTCCTTTTTGGACTCGAAAGGTTTATCAACTTTAAATGATTTTGTTGATTTTGTCTCACTGGTTAATTTCCCAGTGTCTATGGAAGTCCCTTCTCCTGCACTAGAAGCAGTTGTTTCTCTTCTATCTGGTTCTTCTTCTTCTTCTAAATCCCCAAAATTGGGTGCCAACATATCTACATGAAATTTAGGAATTTGCTTGGCCTTCTTTTTCTGTTTTCTTTTCCTCCTTTCCTCCTTTTCTCTTTTTTCTGCTTGTTGCTCTTCATATAGCAACTTTAAGTTTTCATTGATCAGATCTGCTTGTTGTCCTAGATCATCTAGAACACTCTCTGCATGTGAACACCAAGTAGTCAAATAGTTTCCTACTTGATAGACTTGATCCATATCATTCGGGTTCTGAGAGTTGTGTTCTAATAGTGGAGCACAGTCTGCTCTTGTAGAGGGCTGCCTAGATTGAGATGAAGAAACACAAAACTTTGTCTTGGGTGGCCATTTTCCTCCTTTTACAAACCTCTTATTTGCAAACTGAAATTCTTCAAAAGGTGGATAAGTATTTACATGAGTCCTAAACATTTTGTTTATGTCTCTAGTCAAGGAGTCTATCAAGAAATTAGAATTGCCTGGTATCCACTCAACCTGAAAATCAAACTGCTGAAACCAGATTTGCTAGGCTAAAATCCTGCCTTTTGCAATTTGCCTTGAAATCTTTGTAGACAAAAAATATTTGAAATTTCTGGAGTCTGTTCTAACTAAAAATTTGATTGGGGTGAGATATACCTCAAAACGCTGAATTCCATTAAATATAGCCAAAGTCTCCTTTTCAGCTATGAAGTAGTTTTTCTTGCTTGGTGTAAATTCTCGAGAAGCATATCCACATAGTCTTTCTTCAGTTTCTCCTTCACTGTTTTTTCTCTGTTCCAAAAGTACAGCTACCCAAAAGTCTAATGAAGCATCAGTTTGTAAAATGAGTAGACCATGACCTGGGGGCTGAAGTTTTGGTAGATGCTGACATTCTTCTTTTAGCTTCTTTACTGCTTCAGTTGCTTCTTGAGACCATCCTTGATTGATGTGTCTTCTGATAGGGGCTATTTTCTCTGACAAATTTGGAATATATTTGTGAAGATAATTTAGCACTCCCAAAAATCTCTGAATTGTCTTTGTGTCCTTTAATTCATCAGGAAATTGTGTTAATTTGGTTAGCACATGGGGTTGCATCTGAATAGCACCATTAGCAACATTAATCCCCAAGAAATCAATACTATCCTGAAACAAAGACATTTTTCTTTCTGACAGAACAATCCCGTGCTGTTTAACCTCCTTAAGAAAAATCTCTAGATGTTCTAAATGAGTATGTACATCTGGGCTATGAATTAATATATCATCTATATATGTGACTATAAAATCATATTTTGCAAAAATATAATCCATTCTTCTTTGGAAGAATGCCGAGGCATTTTTCAGACCAAACGGAACAACTTTCCATTGAAAAAATCCTGCCGGACAGATGAATGCGGTTTTGTGTCAGTCTTCTGGCTGGATCTGGATTTGATAATATCCTGACTTCATATCAAATTTGCTGAACACCTTACTATGATGAATCTTTTGCATAATTGTTTCTGGCCTTGGCAATGGATAATTAAAATTCTGAGTTATGGCATTAAGAGGTTTATAATTTATAACCATCCTCGGCTTTCCTCTTACAATCTCAGAATGATTTCTTACTAGAAATGCAGAACAAGCATAATGAGATTCACGTGGCTCAATAAGCTACATTTTTAGTAGTTCCTGAATCTGATTCTTTATTTCTTGCTCATCAGCTGGTGTACATGGAATCAGCTTACCTTTTACTCCATTGTCATGTAAGGTGACAATCTCTTGCATCGGACTCTCGGTTTCCCAAAATTGTTGTGGATTGTCTGAGCAACTCTTTAGAAGTCTTTGATGGATATCCTACTGTTCTGTTGACCAGTTGGGATTAATAAATGCTAGTTGTTTTGACTTTTTTTCTGCTCTGGCCTCATAAATTTGTAGAACTTCTTGCCAATCATCTGAATCTTTTGATGGTCTTCTAGTTCATGCTCTTTTTTGACTATTCTCATACCTAGCTTCTGAATTTGCAAGAGACAATCTAGGTACAGAGATTGCTTTCTTTTTCAGATTAATAATCAGCTTATCCTGGCTGATTGTAACAGGTAGCACAGAGTTTATAAACGGCATTCCCAACATTAGGCTTGCTGAGGGATCGTAATGCTGAATTGCTGAAATCTTTATAATACTCCCTCCAACTTTTAAAGAAATATTGTCGACGTAATGTGTGAGGCTTACAGATCCTCCAATGGTTTCTGAAACCAATATGTTTCTTAAAGGTTTCCATAGTGGTTTGAACAAAGATGGTCTTGCCAAATTGTTAGAGCCTCCAGTATCAACAAATCCATCTACTGAGATCCATTCATTTTTTACTTGCACTTGAACTGGAATATATATAAGACTATCAGTTTTGACAATCTTTTTCAACAATGTATTCTTTTCTTTTTGGCTATCCTTTGGTTGTGGCAAACTAGTTGAAGTTGTTGTTCTTTTTTCATATGGACAGAATGAATTCAACTGAGGAAAAGGTAATACTGAGCACTTACTTTTGTCTGTTGTGACTGATATTGCAATTTCAGTGTCGTCATCTAAATCATCTTCTGTCTCACTTGTTAATTCAGTGTCTGAATAACTTTCTTCATCACTATAATGCTGTTCACTAGAAAATTCACTATCTGTACAAGATGGACATACATTCATTTTCTGTAAATTATCTTCTTCAACATTTGAAACTTCAGTAAGAATATATACATCTGAAATTTCATCATCTGACTCTACAACTGACCAGTCATCTTGGAATTCTTGAATATCTACACATGCTTTAAGTTTGCTAGATGACTTTTGTGGGCACTTTCTTGCAAAGTGTCATTCCTTTTTGCAGATGAAACAACAGTTGTCGTTTCATGGCTGTGTTCTTTTTTTCAAAAACATAAATCTTTTGAAAGGCTTTTTTGGGTTTGATATTCTTTTGGGCTTGAATCTACCATACCTTTTTGTTTTATTTCTTTTGAAAGGCATCCATGGTAGCATTGCTCTGCACACATCTGAGCTTGGAGTGATGTCATGCGCTTTCTTCTGCCAGCATAAATATTTGACTTTTTCTGAAACTCTAAACAGAAGATCAACCCAATAAATTTGATCTAGACTTTTGAATTGCATTTCTAGATCTTTCATTACAAGATCTCCCAAATTGCCCGGTAGTTTTGACAGGAATGAAATTTTTTGAGCAAGGTAGATCTGAGCTTGGACGAAATACATTCTATAGACAGAATCTGAAGAAAGCTAGGAAGCCTTCGAAAAGCATCTTTGTTTTACATTGTGTTGAGTAGATAAAATCTCCTTCAGTCAACTTCTGGAATAGTTTGTATCAGTCTACTATGGCCAACTTCTTGAGATCCTTTTCTACCATTGATAAAAGATCAATATCTGAAGTAGGAAATAGATCACTTGAGTCAGAAGTAACTGAACATGAGAAAGTCGAGGACCCTGAAAGTTGGAATCTGCCTGCATTGAATACAAAAGAAATCTATCCAGTCCCCGTCTTGTTTAAACTGTCAAATAAATACTATTTCAAAGAAGTTGAGCTAAAAGTCAGAATCAAAGGTCCGTCTGTGCAAATAGTAGGATTAAATTTATTTTCAGAAGATGAAATCAAAAAGTTTAGAAAGTATGCTGTTGAAGGAAGATTTTTCTATTTACATTTTGGAGCAATTAGAATTGGTTTAGCTCCATTGTTCAAACATGGGTTGAACACTCCTTGTATAGCAAAACTATTTGACACAAGGCATAATACATATGATCATGCTAGGATAGGAACCATAATGGGTAATTTTTCATTAGGATGCCAGCATGGAACTATCTACCCTGATTATGATATCAGTCTAACAGATGTTCATCTTAAGGATTGTTGGAAAGCCTTGATAGGAGTACAAGGATTATCCATGGTAGATGATAGTGAGTTTTTATCAGTAATAGTTCAAACATCTTTCCAGTTGACCAACACGGTGCATCCGAAATTGAAACAGCCGGTGTTAAAGGATTGTGTCACAGTAGGGGTAGGAAATGCACAAATTGAAGGTGTGAATTATGATAAGAATCATTACCCAGTGAATGGTATGTTCAATACAAATCTTTGGCTGCAGACAATGCAAATAGTATGATGAGAAGGATGTCTGTCACAGATGGTTGTGTTAAGATAATTCCTAATCCTAACCAACCTAGAATCCCGAGGCCAATAGTTTTACCAGAAAAGCATGTATTACCAGTTGAAGAACCAATCCATCAAAGTGGGAGAAAGTCTTTTTATAGACAAGTTTCCATACCAGAAGAAGCTTCCACTAGTACGTCTCTGTCTGATAATCAACTGTATATACCAGAGGAGAAACCATTCTTCGCAGTAAATAAAATGTTTAGGACTCATGTAAATACTTATCCACCTTTTGAAGAATCTCAGTTTGTAAATAAGAGGTTTGTAAAAGGAGGAAAATGGCCACCCAAGACAAAGTTCTGTGTTTCTTCATCTCAATCTAGGCAACCCTCTACAAGAGCAGACTGTGCTCCACTACTAAAACACAACTCTCAGAACCCGAATGATATGGATCAAGTCTATCAAGTAGGATACTATTTGGCTACTTGGTGTTCACATGCAGAGAGTGTTCTAGATGATCTAGGACAACAAGCAGATCTGATCAATGAAAACTTAAAGTTGCTATATGAAGAGCCACAAGCAGAAAAAAGAGGAAAGGAGGAAAGGACAAAAAGAAAACAGAAAAATAAGGCCAAGCAAATTCCTAAATTTCATGTAGATATGTCGGCTCCCAATTTTTGGGATTTGGAAGAAGAACAACCAGATAGAAGAGAAATAGCTGCTTCTAGTGCAGGAGAACAGACTTCCAGAGACACTGGGAAATTAACCAGTGAGACAAAATCAACAAAATCATTTAAAGTTGATAAACCTTTCGAGTCCAAAAAGGAAGTCATGACATTAAAGCAAGCTACATCTAGATTCCCATCCTTCATCCTACCGTCTATGAAAAATCAGAACAAAGTTCATGTTCTGAAAGAAGTCAACAAATGTCCTAGAATCGAAGAAGACCTGTTTGCAGCAAATACTAGTGGCTATGTATTAGATCTTGATAATTCCTCTAATCCAGGAGAATCTATTAGAATCTGGATAAGAGCCTTATACCAGATGCAGGTCACTACAAAATTAGATAATATATCTATTATGATTCTAGGTGAAAAAAGAATGACTGGAATTGTTTATGACTGGTGGATGGGACCATCAGATGAAGAGAGAAGAGCAGTCATGGAAGCTGGACTGTCCACACTGGAAGTATTATTGAAAACACAATTTGTGCCAGAACCAGTATATGAGAGAAAGAAGATCATAACAGATCTTAGCCGTATGGAACTGAAAGATCTAAAATATTTAGATCAATTTAGTAAAGATTATATGGCTAAGGTATTTAAAGCTAGTCTCGCCAATGATCTTGCTCAAAAAATTTCATTCCTGTCAAAACTACCGGGCAATTTGGGAGATCTCGTAATGAAAGATCTAGAAATGCAATTCAAAGGTCTAGATTAAATTTATTGGGTTGATCTTCTGTTTAGAGTTTCAGAAAAAGTCAAATATTTATGTTGGCAGAAGAAAGTGCATGACATCACTCCAAGCTCAGATGTCTGCAGAGCAATGCTACCATGGACACCTTTCAAAAGAAAGAAAACAAAAAGGTATGGTAGATTCAAGCCCAAAAGAATATCAGACCCAAAAAAGCCTTTCAAAAGATTTAAGTTTTTGAAAAAAAGAACACAGCCACGAAACGAAAACTGTTGTTTCATCTTCAAAAAGGAAGGAAACTTTGCAAGAAAGTGCCCACAAAAGTCATCTAGCAAACTTAAAGCATGTGTAGATATTCAGGAATTCCAAGATGATTGGTCAGTTGTAGAGTCAGATGATGAAATTTCAGATGTATATATTCTTACTGAAGTTTCAGATGTTGAAGAAGATAATGTACAGAAAATGAATGTATGTCCATCTTGTACAGATAGTGAATTTTCTAGTGAACAACATTATAGTGATGAAGAAAGTTATTCAGACACTGAATTAACAAGTGAGATAGAAGATGATTCAGATGACGACACTGAAAGTGCAATATCAGTCACAACAGACAAAGGTATGTGCTCAGTATTACCTTTTCCTTAGTTGAATTCGTTATGTACATATGAAAAAAGAACAAAAACTTCAACCAGTTTGCCACAACTAGAGGATAGCCAAAAAGAACAGAATACATTGTTGAAAAATATTGTCAAAACTAATAGTCTTATATATATTCCAGTTCAAGTGCAAGTAAAAAATGAATGGATCTCAGTAGATGCATTTGTTAATATTGGAGGCTCTAACAATTTGGCAAGACCGTCTTTGTTCAAACCGCTGTGGAAACTTTTAAAATACATACTAGTTTCAGAAACCATTGGAGGATCTGTAAGCCTCACACATTACATCGACAATGTTTCTTTAAAAGTTGGAGGGAGTATTATAAAGATTTCAACAATTCAGCATTACGATCCCTCAGCAAGCCTAATTTTGAGAATGTCGTTTATAAACTATGTGCTACCTGTTACAATCAGCCAGGATAAGCTGATTATTAATCTGAAAAAGAAAGAAATCTCTGTACCTGGATTGTCTCTTGCAAATTCAGAAGCTAGGTATGAGAATAGTCAAAAAAGAGTAGAAACTAAAAGACCATCAAAAGATTCAGATGATTGGCAAGAAGTTCTGCAAATTTATGAGGCCAGAGCAGAAAACAAGTCAAAACAACTGGCATGTATTAATCCCAACTGGTCGACAGAATAGTAGGATATCCATCAAAGACTTCTGAAGAGTTTCTCGGACAATCCACAACAATTTTGGGAAACCGAGAGTCCGATGCAAGAGATTGTCACCTTACATGAAAATGGAGTAAAAGGTAAGCTGATTCCATGTACACCAGCCGATGAGAAAGAAATAAAGAATCAAATTCAAGAACTACTAAAAATGCAGCTTATTGAGCCAAGTGAATCTCATTATGCTTGTTCTGCATTTCTAGTAAGAAATCATTCTGAAATTGTAAGAGGAAAGCCGAGGATGGTTATAAATTATAAACCTCTTAATGCCATAACTTAGAATTTTAATTATCCATTGCCAAGGCAAGAAACAATTATGCAAAATATTCAGCATAGTAAGGTGTTCAGCAAATTTGATATGAAGTCAGGATATTATCAAATCCAGATCCAGCCAGAAGACCGACACAAAACCGCATTCATCTGTCCGGCAGGATTTTTTCAATGGAAAGTTGTTCTGTTTGCTCTGAAAAATGCCCCGCAAAATATGATTTTATAGTCACATATATAGATGATATATTAATTCATAGCCCAGTTGTACATACTCATTTAGAACATCTAGAGATTTTTCTTAAAGAGGTTAAACAACACGGGATTGTTCTGTCAGAAAGAAAAATGTCTTTGTTTCAGGATAGTATTGATTTCTTGGGGATTAATGTTGCTAATGGTGCTATTCAGATGCAACCCCATGTGCTAACCAAATTAACACAATTTCTTGATGAATTGAAGGACGCAAAGACAATTCAGAGATTTTTGGGAGTGTTAAATTATCTTCACAAATATATTCCAAATTTGTTAGAGAAAACAGCCCCTATTAGAAGACACATCAATCAAGGATGGTCTCAGGAAGCAACTGAAGCAGTAAAGAAGCTAAAAGAATAATGTCAGCATCTGCCGAAACTTCAGCCCCCAGGTGATGGTCTACTCATTTTACAGATTGATGCTTCATTAAACTTTTGGGCAGCTGTACTTTTGGAACAAAGAAAAAACAGTGAAGGTGAAACTGAAGAAAGACTGTGTGGATATGCTTCTGGAGAATTTACACCAAGCCAGAAAAACTACTTCATAGCTGAAAAGGAGACTTTGGCTATATTTAATGGAATTTAGCATTTTGAGGTATATCTCACCCCAAACAAATTTTTAGTTAGAACAGACTCCATAAATTTCAAATATTTTTTGTCTGCAAATATTTCAAGGCAAATTGCAAAAGGCAGGATTTTAGCCTAGCAAATCTGGTTTCAGCAGTTTGATTTTCAGGTTGAGTGGATACTAGGCAATTCTAATTTCTTGATAGACTCCTTGACTAGGGACATGAATAAGATGTTTATAACTTGTAAATATTCAGTTTTTGAAATTCCCGGAAAAACTGCTAAAGATGATAATTTTGCCACTTTTGTAGATAGATTTCGAATTCTTGAAAATCATGCAGGAACTGTTGTGGAAGAAATTAAAAAACTGGTGGGATTGAGATTAAGAAGGAACATGTGGATAAAAAAGTGCCAAGCTTGGCAATCAAAAAATTTGGGCATCTCCCTAGGCCTAGATGAAAATTTGGTAAAAGTTTTCTCTTTACCAAACATGAAAGTAAAACTCTTCTTTAAGAGTCTATGTGATCTATGGTCTAGTGTGTTTACTGAAAAAATGATCTGGACACTTAGAATTTTAAACTATTATCAGATCATTGGAAGTGTTGATTTTGCATTCAGTATCTATACAGGTGCAAGGATCTTGGATCTCGAAGAAATCCCCATAAAAGAAGAATTAATAAAGTTCCTAGTCTCTTTAAAGATTCCAGATATTTTTGAAGAACTTGAAGCATCCTTCTTACAAAGAATTGATGAAAATTATCATGTTACTAATACGTTCCCACAGTATGAGATTTTTGAAAAATTTGCAGATTGGGAGATCACAGGAGGAATGTGTAGAAAGATACAGGTTACCAGAGTATCTCAATGTATTCAAAGATCATTACAATACTTGAGAACATTTGCGTTTCCTTGGGATTTTCATAGCCTAAGGCTAAGAGAAAGCATAGATCCAAATCCATTTGCTCAAGTATTCAACCATGAACATATCGACGAACTGAAAACTGGTAATAATCAGGAATTAATTAAGCAGCATGCTAAATGGTTCCATGAATTTGGGAATCTAAGGTTAGATGAAAAGATCCAAATTCTCAACAAAATGGATGGTTTACAAGGACAACCTAAGGTTTTAAAGTTTTCAATTAATCAGAAGGCATTAGTCACTATTTCAGTTCTTTCTCCAAACTGGAATAATAATGTCATCCATATAATAAGCCTAATGATTTCCAAGAAAATATGCACATCCATGATTTTTGAACTCGGTTGGCAGCATAGAGATTTTTTAAATGAAAACTGTAGATCATGGATCCAGCATGCAATTGAAAGTTCCACCAACATGTTCCAAATATTCAAATGGGAACTGTTAGATGGCATTGAGCTGGCAGTACAAAGATCACCTGCAACCTGGAACGCTTTTAAAGATTCTTTCCTTGACATTGAAATAAGCGCACTACCTTTTTTGAACAAATGGGAAAAGCAAGAATTGATGCATACACCTCAACAGCTGGGTCTCCATAAGATAAAAACGAATATTGAAAAGGGAGAATCATCATCAAAAGCATCTAGCAGGACAATAATGCCACCGAAAGAAAAAGATGAATTGACAGATGCTCAGGATCCCGAAGAAGGAATCGACGAAGAGTACAATCGTTTGATGGACAGCCACCTCAAAAGGATAATTGATGAATACGAACCATCTCCAGGATCATCAGAAGAAGACATGTGGGAGAACAGGAGTCCGATGGGACCCTGGTAGAATCTTTGCTAGCAATGTGACAAAGTGGTCACATGTTGTAGCAAGAATCTTTGTACTGGAAAAGATTGAGTAGACACCGTCGGTGAAAGAAATACCGACAGGACCCTCAATAACTTCTACTTTGACATCATTACTTAGATAGGATTAGATTACGAAGAATTCTATAGAAGAAAGGGTCTGCGGAAGTTCAAGGCATCCATCGCTAGAGAGCATTGCCTAAGAGAACTCTAAGACTCTATGCTGTAATAAGCTTGTTGTACTCTGTTTGCTTTTATTAATATTGAAGCTTACTGGGCCGCCTATTTGAGGACAGTTCCGCTATCCAAAAGTACCTTGATACTGTAAGGCGCTGGAGTTGTGAAGACCCGTGGAGAGAGGTCGTGGTTCTTGTGCATGATCGGTTGAGGAAGGTTGCTAGTCTCAGACCTGTTGTTTGGAAAGCTTCGACTTTAATTAAAAGTAAGTCTGAATGCTTCACTGCTTCATCCTATTATCTCACTGTCTAAAATAATTCTTCTTTGTTGATCGGTCACCTCCTATTTAATAATTCTTCTCTGTTGATTGGTCACCCCCTAGGCTAATTCATCTGGTGATAGCGGCATTTGTTCTCTGTAAGTGTCAATGTCTGAAGGGGCTGGGAGGATCCAAGGATCAGTCGATTCATGAGGAATGGATGAAACCATAATGACTGCCTGTGGAACCATTGGTAGTAGAAGAGGGAAACAACCCATCAGGGAAGAGCCCTTCAATAGACTAGTATCGATACTAACGTAAGATTCAAGTACACCAACCACTAAGGGTATAGAGCCGCTAGGTAACGGGGAGTAATTTAGGGTGTAAAAGGACAACTTGTCCACTGTGACTATCTTTCTATCTAAGGGAAATAGGATGATATGGAAGACCGAAGACACAATCGAATTCATGGCATAAGTCCAATTGCGGCACGAAATCAGATTATAGTCGAGTTTATGATCCATGACTTTGATATCCACCGTTACTATCTTCACACTCAAGGTGATGCGGTAGCTGGCTAGGTGACCTTTTGGGATGAAAGTGTGGTCGTCGAAAGCTTCAAGGGAATTCAATGACAGGGATAGGGTTGGAGAACCCAAAGTGAGCCAACATGAAGCTAACATGACGCAGGTAGAAGCACCTTCGTCGATGACAGTTCTATGTATACCTTTACCTTTCGAAAAAATTTGCACTTGAAATGTAAGCTGGTGGGAAAGGGGAGGTTTACACTTTTCCATGTTGAAAATTGCAAGAATGGAATCTTGTGGGTCGATACCACCAATAGCCGAAATCAAAGCTTTCCTTTGTGCTGGACACGTTTGTAATACTTCAAGCATCAACATAGCCAATTCCGCTTGCACCAAATCTTCTACAATGCTATAGTTTTGGGCGGCACGGGCAGATGTATTGTGCATTGTGCGTTGAAGTGCCCTTTTAGGGGGGCGAATTACAAGGTCAGAAACTGGCCTTTCGATATGAAAATTGTTGGGTGGCAGTGGGTTTTGACTTGAGGAAGGTTCCTCTACATGAGCGACAGGAGCTCCATAGGATTTGGCTCTTGTTTGTAGATCTACCGTATCAAAGGTGTAAACGGTAGAAGATCCTTCACTAGCTGAATGATTTTGCGAACCACTATTGCCCCCTTGTTGGGTAGCAGAGGTACCGCATAATAGTTTTGGGGCTGAGAGCCACTAAGTAGGATAAAAATATTGTAAAACTCCAAAATATGTTGAGCGCGAAATATAAATGGTCAAGTCAAAGGGTTGTCCGCCCAAGAAATAATGTAGAATAATAGGAAGTAAGTCGGTTCACGAACCATAGGAAGATATAAATAGAGCGAGGCTCTATTTGTAGAAGTAGATTTTGGTATGTAATCTTGGATCTATTATGTAATGGGCTTTTGAGAAGAAAAGTATTGAAGCGTTAGTAAGTCCGAGTCGAGGATTTTGGGTAGTAGACAGAGGCTTTGCAACTGTGTGCGCAAAGGCCTGGAAGAGTCTGCAGCTATGTGCGCAGACCCCTGCAGCTAAGTGCGCAGGATGGATCTAGATGTATTAGTGAAGAAAGTGAATAAAGATAAGTTGATTCTGAAATTCTGTATTAAATCTGAAATATTCCAGATATGGTTAATGCATGGCTAATATCATTGTTTGATCTATGCGCATATGCTCATGTTATGAATGTATGTGAGTCTGTATCTATTCTAAGTGTGCGAACTGGTTAATTCTATTAAATGTTTCCTTAAAGACCCTAAAAAGTAGGCTGAATCTATAAATAGCACATTAATAAGTATCAAGGAATATTTTGGGACTAGATCTGCATGAAGTAGAGTGGCGCAAAGCCATGGAACGGTGCGCAAAACCTCCAGACCACATCAAGACATCCTAGCGCTCCAACCAGTTGAAAGAGAGCACAGGATGATAAAGCAATCTAGAGGAAAGAAGCATGATTGCCAGGCTACATGTAAATTTGGCCAATCACAACAGTCGTGATTGTGCAGAAAGGAGTGCACAGATGCATTGCTAAGAGGAGAGGTGACTGTTACTATCACTATTCATGATAAGATGTCTGCATTATGGCAAAAGGGAGTGGGTGGCAGGCAATTAAGAGAAGGGCTACGAGCTAGATATGGAATGAGCTACCACAAGTTTAATGAAAGGATGCCAGAACATGTGGGAGCTAGTGATTTTGAAATTTGAAACGCTTATAAATCACAGAGGGGCATCCACTAGGCGACCTACACTTCTGGAAAACACAAGCTGGTTATCGAGATGGAACTTTTCATTATCTCTGCACAAGGAGTAAGCCCGAGGGTGGTGATTTGGCCGATGGAAAGGCAGGGCTCTCTGAGGAACATGGTGTTGACAGCTGTGGGTGCCATGCATAGTTCAGCATCAATAGTAGGGGATGTACCAGAAAATGGGGGACACAAAGCAGAATTGGTCCGGATGTCGTTGCCTCGCCTGGGAGAAGACCGACGAACTACAACAAAAAAGAGAAAGGATGGAAAGATGGAGACCACTGGTAGAAATGAAGTTAATATCTCGTCCCTGATATACCTTGAGGATTGGGATCGTGTGGACAACAACCAAGGTCTTGCAAAATTGTAACACAAGCTACAACAGACAGTGTGAAGAGCAGATACGAAGCTAGTAAGTGGCTGCAGTGGTACAAGGAGGTCCCCTATGCGGCTCCCCTGCTCGAGCTAAAATCCTATGAGGGGGTGTTCTATGTTAACTAAATAGAGCAGAATGAGCATTATCGGTCACAATAATTGGTAGAAACAGTGAAGCAAGAGCTGGACGAAGCATTGTAGGAGACAATGAAGGAGGAGCAGGACGACAACTATCACTCAAAAGGAGGTGAACCGCGAAGCCAAGGCAACGCATCTCGCCACACCGACGAGTGACTCTGGATGAGTCACGATGATCCTTGATTTGGAACGTGGGACCTCCCTTGGAAAGATCATTTATAATAATTTTGAATTTCAAATTCACTGGCTCCCGCCTGTTCTGGCATCCTCGTGTTAAACCTATGGCAGCTCGTTCCTTATCTGGCTTGTACCCCTTCTCTTAATTGCCTGCCACCCACTCCTTTTGCCATAATGTAAAGATCTTCTCAAGAATAGTGACAGTAACAATCACCTCTCCTCTTAGAAACGCATCCACGCAACCGCGACCATTGTGATTGGCCAAATTTACACGTATCCTAGCAATCTCCCTTCTTTCCTCCAGATGCTTTATCATCTCGCGCTTTCTTTCAACTGGTTGGAGCAATGAGACTTTCCCTCGGATGGTTAATCAGGCGGTCGGCCTACCCATGTAGAGCTTCAAGTGACTGCCATTCACTCTTCCCGGGAAGGGGTCTCCATTGAGTTTGGCAAGCTGAACCGCGCTCCCATCAGTAACTTCTTTGATGACGTAGGGTCCCAACCAATGCACTCGGAGTTTTCCAGGGAATTTCTCGAACTTGTTTTCATATAGTAATACCAGATCATTTTCCTTGAAGGTACGAACCTTAATATGGCGATCATGGCACGCTTTCTTTCACTGTTTCTATACTTGCTCATGGAATCCAACCAAAAATCGTTCCTCCTCCAGTTCTTCTAGTTGCGCGAGTCGTTCCTCCAAAGCCCCGCGGTCTGCCATACATGTTATTGCTACTATCCGTAGGCTAGGCACGATGTATTCCATAGGCATAATGACCTCCTTGCCATAGACTAACCGAAAAAGGTGTCTGGCCTATCAGCTTCTTGTAGGTGGTTCGGTATGCCCATAACATTGCAGGGATGCGTAAGTCCTATTCATTTCGCTACGCATTACGGACTTTGGTCAATGCAGTCTCCAAGATTTTGTTGAATGCTTTAACGGTCCCATTCTCTTGTGGGTGGTATGGTGTACTCTGTTGGTGATATATCTGTAATTCCTCAGTGAGTGTGCTAATCGTTTCATTCAGAAAATGCATTCCCTAATCACTCATGAGAATTTTGGGACATCCAAACCTTGTCAGTACATTCTCAAAAAAAAACTTCGCAACTATCGTAGCCATGCAGTCCTTAACTGGCTGTGCCTCTGCCCATCAAGTCAAATATTCTATCGTGGTGACGATATAGCGCGCACCCGTCTTCCATCACGGTGCGATAGATCCTACGAAGTCGATTGCCCACTTCTCGAATGGTTGTAGTGTCATCAGTGGCTAGAGCGACATTTCATTTCTTTGTGAGGGTTTCCCAGTACATTGATAGACGTCACAGGCCTAACAGTATGCTTTTGAATGCTGATGTAAGGTTGGCCACCATAGTCCTTCTGGCTTCAATGTTATCTTCATTATTCCTAAGCTTCCTAGGATCCCTTTTAGCTCCATGATTTTTGTTGGGAATAAATCTTGATATTCCCGAAGCAACTCGATGATTTTTTCCACCGTGGCATCGTCCCAATAGTCCCCAAGCGTTGCATACTTCAGTTCTTCTTCTGTTCCAATATTTACTTGTTTCATTTTCAATGGTGCCGTGATATCTGTATCTTCGATTTCGGGTTCGCGCACCTCATGGCTCCCCTCTGATTTCAGAATATTGATGTTTCGTGGGTCATCCTCATCATCCTCTATCTAGACATTGTAGCTTTTGAGGGCCTGGCTCAGCTATCGTGACCAGTCAGACTATATGGTTTCTTCTTGTTCCAAAGTCGTTTTTAAAATGGCACCCTTCACCAACTATAATGCATCGTCCATAGTATCTATCTGTTGACCTTCAAAGAGGAATGTTGACAAAAACCCTTCGTGCAAGATATCCCACTTGCCTATGCAATGTTGGAGCTCTGCTTTAGTATACTAGTTTCTGGGAATGACGTCCAGGGTGTGATAAAATAAGTGCACCCTTTCTGGTTAAGGTTCCTCTCCGTAGGCTGTGATCCATCTGGTAAGGTGCATGCACGGGTCATCACGTCCATCGTATTTCTCCATTATTCATAGTTTTGGCTTCCCAAATCTTATCTTCATCATGCACCTGCAACCGTGCCAATATTCGAAAGTCCCTTCATGTGTGCCCCAACATCGTTCAGGTGTCCTGTGCAACGCCCATCTAAACGCATCAAATCGTTGGTGCTCTGGTATCGCGATTTCAAATTTGGTTAGCAATTCATCTATTATTGTCAGCCCATCATACATCGGTAGTTCATGATCCAGGGCCCTCACGCAGTATAGAGATTTAGTCACCATATTGCAGTGTAGCATGGTTACTCTGTTCAACCTGTTGTGCCATCGCTCGTCTTCTTCATATGAATTAGTGGTGCAGGACTCTACATAGCCCCGTGATATTCTTATATCCTCCGTTGACTTGACCCATTCTTTCCTTTGTGCAGAAATATTGTAGATACAGTCTAATTCATTGTCCCTTTCTTTGTCGCACATGGGTTCAATGTAGCACAGTCCTTCAATTGGATCTAGCAGAATGACTACGCGAAGCGACTTCGTTTCAAATATCATTATCTGCTTCTTTAAATTAATAACCCTATTCATGTCGGTGGCCCAGTCCATTCCTAACAACATAGGATAAGGCATACTTTCATCCATGATTTCAATTACTTCAAATCCTATTCTGGTGCTCGTGCCTTCTATATCTACCATAATTCCCTACAACCTTTCCATGGGCAAGATCTTTTGTTGGTTCGCCATCCACAATTGAATAGGATACCATTGTAGCGTAGGCCTACCCATGTGCTCCAAGTTTGTTTAGGCAGTACATTTTCATCCGAACCCAAATCCAAAATGATCTGATCCATCTCATAGTTGCCAATTTGTGTCGTTAATCGCATCTCTCACCTTGTCCACATTGCGTTTTTTCCTAGTTTGCAGACCACGCTAGGTTCCTGCATCCCCACGCACCTATTTATTAATTCTTGCAAGCCTCTAACTGCCCTATTGTCACACAACAATTTTATGCATGTCATTAAAAAGGTAGTTATCATCGAGGGATCCCTGTCCTGCTCAAGTTGATCCCTGCTACCTGGGGTAGAGACCTCCGCGAAGCTCTCCCTAGCTTCTAGATACGTCTCTTTTCCAACCCTTATGTCTTCCTGACTTAAATTCCTTTTATCTTCTCCTCTGGCCATCCCACTTCCTAGTACCATGTTTACCTGGGGGTCTTCATTGTGGGGTTTGGACCTCATCATTTGCACATTCTGAGTCGTCGTAGGTTGCACTGCCCTTTTTTCACGAATTTTTGCTATCAATGTTGGCCAATCTATCAGCTCATGATCAAATTTATCACAATACGTGCATGATATTCTAGTTGGGTTGTACAGTCCCACGCATAATGTCCTGGTCCTCTGTAGTTGTAACAGATTAGATACCCACGACCCCTTCCTAGCCCCATTCCGCCCCGTCCTCATCCACGTCCCTAGAACCCACCACGCGTGATCGCCGTGGATGGATCCTGACCTTGCCCCTCAGTCTACATTCTATAAGCAGGTGACTGGTCCATTAATAATTGATAGCTATGATAGTCTCTTTCCTCATGGCCCACCGATTTGCAAAAGTTGCAAAATAGCTCCTGTGGGGTTTGGTTGAATTTTGGCAGTAGATGACAGTTATCTGTGCTATGCTTACCTCCCACTTGATAGATTGTGCACTAGATCGGGGTTGTCGCCCTTGGCCCTGCCTATGCCTCCGGTCGCAATGGTGTTGGTCCCCCAGTTACCACATAATTTGGGTAGTGATCTTTATCGTGCCCATGACTCCTGCACTTTATACACCATACTTCCTCTCGGACTTCTGGGCGAGGTGCCTGGTCCTATTTTAACTTCTTCATTTCTAAACACAAGTTTTGTATCTGCACTTGGATTTACTGAACTCCCAACCCCAGGTCTTGTAACGGAGTTTTGTGCAACCTCATCACTGTCTCCAATGCTTCAGCCTGGGTTGAGATCTTCTGTTGTGATAGAGCTGTCCTCAAATGTGGTGTTAACGATGCCATAAACCAAGCGTAGTGCTGCACATCCCTTAGTGTCATGTTTTCTTCGCGAATAGTACTTTTCAGTCTTTGATCCAAATCCCATGGGATTTCACCAAGGATCATCGCGATGTCCTTGAACCCTATGATCAACTATGTTTCTGACTTCGGCCAGCTAAACTCTTTCTTTAGTTCGGTCTGGATGTCTACTGTCCCCGCAGTTGGGTGATCGCTTGAGTACTTTATGTACCATGTCAGTGCTCGGTCCTGCAGCGCACTAACTAAGGTAGCCTTTCTGATATTCTCATATGCAATTCTATGTGCATTCCATACTGATGTTAACACGAACCAAAATTGTTCTGGATCTTTGCTTCCTACTCCTTTGAATACCGGTAGCTGAATCGTGCTCATCATTGTCAACCTTGTTAATGTACTCTGAATTGTTACTGCTCCTAGTCCCTTTGATCCTTAAATTCCTTTTCTATAGAGCCCCCATGTTCCACATCAGACACCCCTTTTCTATAGAGCCCCCGCGTTCCACATCAGACATGGCATCTGCCTAAGGGGTGTCTGATGTTGGAACACTGGAACCCTACAAAGAAAGAGCTTGAAGAGTGGTTGGATCTGAAGCTCCATTAGTTCATGGTTCAGGAAAACAGAAATCCACGGATATCAGAGGAAGATTGGTTGGACTGCTATATATACACAGATATCCACGAGGTCTTCTTCGTGACGTTTCAAGTAGAGCTTTACGAGTGGATCGCAAGGTTAGCTAACAACATGGGAAGGTGCAACTTAGATCAACCTATTGTGTGGACTCCAGAACTGGTGCGTAGGCTAAAAGTCACTGAAGATAAAATCGCACGTGTAGTAGATCATTGGCTGGATTGGGTAATAGGAGGATTTATCACTGAGTTCGCAATAGATACAACTGTGAGTTATAGTGAATCAAAAAGACCATTTCTCCAAGGACTGCGGGGTAAGTATATTAAATCATTGAATACTTGGATTAAGATGTTGTTGTGGGAAAAACAGATCATGCACGTTTATTGATGTCTAGAGTAACACGGAGTGGAAGAGGTTACCGCGAAACAAGAGGGGCAGAGCACATTCCTCGTATTTCTATTTCACGAGACGGCAATGAGGAGCTCGCGAGGTTCTCACCAAGAAGTGCAGTCCGGTTGATCAAGGAGCGCTTCCCACTGATACCACCTCCATCCATGCCACCACCCACTTCACTTACATCAACTCCATCCACACCAACACCAACCCCATCTCCAACCCCACCACCACTAAAAGTTGGGATGGCGAGCGCAGTAAAGCTGCCGGTATTTAAGGGTGTAGGAAATGAGGAACCAAGCTAGTTCTGGTTTGTGATAAAGTCTGTGTGGGATGCTCAAGGCATAACAGATGAAAACATCAAGAAGGCTACCCTAGTTAGTGCATTGTGGGACTGCCCGTTGACATGGTATATAAAATACTGAATGAATCATTCGAATGAGGGAATAGTAGCAATTTAGGAGGCGCTAAACAGCGAGTTTGGTTGACCAAAATCATAAACACAGTCTGTTATTGGGTTCAAGGAGATTGCAATGTTTCTTGGTGAAAACCCGTGGGATCTGGACCAGAGGTTAAAAAGCATTATTCGCAAGGCTAACATGACATTGACGGATGCGCATGGTTTGTGGCATCATTGACACCACATCTAAGGATGGCTCCGTCACAACAAAAAACCTCAACCCAAGCTGAAGCACTGGAGACAACAATGAGGTTGCACAAAACCCCAACACTGGATCCAGGGTTGGGAGTTAAGAAAATCCACGGGCAACTACAAAACTTGAGTTTAGAAATGCAAAGATTGAAGCAAGAAAGGGCACCCTGACCAGAGGCGTGTATGGAGGTAGGTTGTATTAAATGTAGGAGTCAAGGGCATGATAAGGACCACTTCCTCGTCTTCGCTAAATATCTAGCTGGGGGGGTGATGCCGTTAAAAGTTGAGGTACAAGCAGGACCGAGTTCCACACTTGCGCTTTGGTTTGCAATTTGTCAAGTGGGTGGAAAACACACAACAGATAACTATTGCCTATTACAGCAGTATACCCAAACCCCACAACAACTATTTTGCAACTTTTGCAGATCGGTGGGCCATGAGGAAAGAGACTGTTATAGCTATCAATTATTAATGGACCAGTCACCTGCCTACAGAATGCAGACTGAGGCACGAGGTCAGGGTCCAGTCGCAGCGATCCCGCGCGGTGGGTTCCAGGGACGTGGATGAGGATAGGTTGGAATGGGGCCAGGAAGGGGCCGTGGACAGTTGATCTGCTATAATTGTAGAGGGCCAGGACACTACGCTCACAACTGCACTAACCTGACTAGGATCTCTTTCCCCTATTGTGAGAAGTTTGATCTTGAAATGGTAGATTGTCCAACGTTAATTGCCTAGATGCATGAGAAGGGAGTGTTATAACCTACACCAACTCAAAATGTCCAAATGATGCGATTGGAACCACGCGAAGCAGACCCCAGTATAAATATGGTATTGAGGAGCGGCGCAACCACAGGAGGTGATATGCGGGAAGAGCTTGCAGGAGATGGGAAGAGGCATGACACACCTACAAAGGAGCCTGACTCTGAGCTGGAACAAGGGATGCAGACGCATAAGGAAGCTCAGAAGACCTTCGCAGAAGTTTCTACTCTAGGTGGGAGGGATCAAATGAAGTTAGGATTGGATCCCTCCATGATTACTACCTTTCTCGAAAGCTACATGAAGCTGTTACGTGATAGTCAAGCCGTTAAAGGACTACAAGAGTGGATCACTAAGTGCGTAGGATCAGGCGAGCCGCGCGTAGTCCAAAAAATAAGAAGACATGCTCTACACACTAGACGAGAAATGATAATGACAGCGCAAATCGGTGAATACAAGATGGATCAAGTCATCCTGGACTTAGGATTGGATGCGAATGTGTTGCCTAAACAAACATGGGAACACATGGGCAAGCCCGCATTACAATGGTCCCTGATCCAACTAATGATGGCCAACCAACAAAAGATCTTACCAATGGGCCAACTGCAAGGGGTGACTATGGACATCGAAGATGTAAGTACGTAGACTAATTTTGAGGTAATATAAATTGTTGATGATAGTAAACCTTACCCTGCATTGCTCGGAATTGATTGGGCCATGGACATGAACGAGATCATTAATTTGAAGAGACAGAAAATGACGTTCGAAAAGAAGTCACTACAGGTAGTAGTTCCATTGGACCCAGCAAAAGGAGAGCACTACACCAAACCAGTGTGTGACAAGGAGAGTGATGATGAACTGGATTGCATCTATCAGATAACAGCGCAAGACCAGGATCAGGTGCATCTCGCAGATGAGTGAAGAATATCATGGGAGTGCGATAGCACCTGCACAGTGGATTCGGATGAGGAGACTGAGCGATGGCATGACCGATTGCAAGAGGTTATGACACTTAACTGTAATATGATGATTCGATATTTGTGACGCGTGACCACAAAAGAAAGACAACAGCCAGCGGAGAACGACGCAACGAATGAGGGGCAGCTCGTATCATAGGAATAGCCTGGCGCGTCGGAAGATGCACCATGCGCACCCGGATGGAGGGCGCAGACGCTGAGATGAAAGAGGCAGTTCCAGGTATGCATTGGAGGACATGCATGGTAGGCACGCTGGTACACAGTGGTCATCCATCAAAAACTAAGGGTACGGGTGCACATCGCACGACCATCACACCAACCGAAGCTGTGCGGAACGATGGCTCATGGGGCCGGGCAAGGAACTCTCTCCACGACCAATACCTCTACAGTCCATCCTACATATAACAACATCTGCAAAAGGATTCAGAAGCTCTAGGTAGTTGTTCAGCATGGAAAAATACAACTTTGTAAGTTAGAAGAAATGGGGGCCAGACTCCGAGAACACAGTACGAGGCTAGATGCAGAAATTGATAAGCTCAACTTAGAGGTCACCCACATAGGCTACTATCAGAAGCTCATCAAAAGCTACGCCTAGATCACAGCTCCAATGGAACAGTTGCTGAAGAAGGATGCCACTTATTGCTAGAATGAGGAATGCAACAACAGTCTGGAAACACTTAAGGAAAAGATGGCATCCGCCCCTATATTGGTCTTTCCAAAATGGTACATCGAATTTCTTGTGCATGTTGATGTGTCGTGTATCGCATTGGGTGTGGTACTCACTCAAGAAGGAGCAGAGGGAATAGATCACTCGATTGAGTTCGCAAGTCGCCGGTTGTCAAAAGCTAAGAAGAATTACTCCACTATTGAGTGAGAGGGATTGGCGATGGTATACACGCTTCAAAAATACCGCCACTATCTGCTCGGCAGACACTTTAAGATGTATACTGATCACTATGCGCTAAAATACCTAGTGAATAAGCCTATGTTGGGGGGGGTGAATTTGCTGGTGGTTGTTGTTATTCCAGGAATATGACTTCGAGGTCGTCGTAAAGCCAGGACATTTAAATGCAGGTCCAGATCACCTGTCCCGAATTGGGACTGGCGAAGAGCCCACAAATTTAGAGGAAGGACTCTTGGATGCACAACTATATGCAGTGTGAGTTGTGGATGGCCACTTTGAGGATATAATCCATTTCTTAACTACAGGAACTGTGCCAGAGGGATATTTTGTTTAGAGGAAGAAGGAATTGGTGATACGTGTAGCAGACTTTACTATGATCACAGGGCATCTCTACAAAATGGGCAACAATGAAATCTTACGCAGATATATGCCTAAATTCGAGCACGAATAAATATTGGCCGAAGCACATGGCAGAGTGGCTGGAGGAAATTTTGCAGGTCATGCTAATGAACAGAAGATTCTTCACGTAGGACTATGGTGTCCAACCCTACATCAGGATTCGAAAGCATACTGTCAGGTCTGCGATGTTTATCAATGGACTAGGAAACCATTGCGGAGAGATGAAATGCCGCTCCAACCACAGATGAAACTACAACCATTCGAGAAGTGGGAAATCGACTTCGTAGGACCTATCGCACTGTGAGGGAAGAAAAGCGTGCGCTATATCATCATCGTGATAGAATATTTGATTCGATCCCCTTGATCCTTCAATTCCTTTTCTATAGAGCCCCCACATTCCACATCAAGGATCTACCTAAGGGGTGTCAGATGTTGGAATACTGGAACCCTACAAAGAAAGAGCTTGAAGAGTGGTTGGATCTGAATCTCCATGAGTTCGTGGTTGAGGAAAACAAAAATCCGCAGATATCAGAGGAAGATTGGTTGGACTGCTATATATACACAGATATCCACGAGGTCTTCATGACATTTTCGATAGAGCTTTATGAGTGGATCGCGAGGTTAGCTAACAGCATGGAAAGGTGCAAATTAGATGAGCCTATTGTGTGGACTCTAGAACTGGTGCACAGGCTAGAAGCCACCGAGGATAAAATCACACGCGTAGTAGATCATTGGCTGGATCGGGTAATAGGAGGATTTATCACTGAGTTTGCGATAGACACAACTGTGAGTTATAGTGAAGCAAAAAGGTGATTTCTCCAAGGGCCGCGGGGTAAGTATATCAAATCATTGAATACTTGGATTAAGATGTTGTTGTGTGAAAAATAGATTATGTGTGTTTATTGATGTCTGGAGTAACGCAGAGCGGAAGAGGTTACCGCGAAATAGGAGGGGCAGAGAACAGTCCTCTAATTTCTATTTCATGGGAAAGCGAGGAGGAGCTCGCGAAGTTCTCACCAAGAAGTGCAGTCCAATTGATCAAGGAGCGCTTCCCACTGATACCACCTCTGTCCACACCACCACCCACTTCACTTACATCAACTCTGTCCACACCAACACCAACCCCATCTCCAACCCCACCACCACCAAAAGTTGGGATGGCAAGCACAGTAAAGCTACCGATATTTAAGGGTGTAGGAAATGAGGAACAAGGTCGGTTCTGGTTTGTGATAGAGTCTATGTGGGATGCTCAAGGCATAATAGATGAAAACATCAAGAAGGCTACCCTAGTTAGTGCATTGCAGGGTCACGCGTTGACGTGGTACATAAAATACTCAACCGATCATCCGAAAGAGGGAATAGTAGGAATCTAGGAGGCGCTAAACAAGGATTTTGGTCGACCAAAATTGGAAACACAGTCGGTTATTGGGTTCAAGGAGATTGCAATGTTGCCTGGTGAAACTCTGTGGTTTCTAGACTAGAGGTTAAAAAGCACTATTCACGAGGCACATGACATTGACGGATGTGCAGCACTGCGCGTGATTTGAGGCGTCATTGACACCACATCTAAGAACAGCTTTGTCACAACAAAAGATCTCAACCCAAGCTGAAGTGCTGGAGACAGCAATGAGGTTGCACGAAACCCCAATACCGGATCCAGGGTTGGGAGTGCAGAAAATCCACACACAACTACAAAACCTGAGTTTAGAAATGCATAGATTGAAGCAAGAAGGGTGCCCCGACCGGAGACGTGTGTGGAGGTAGGCTATATTAAATGCAAGAGTCAAGGGCACGATAAGGACCACTGCCCCATCTTCACGAAATATCTGGTGGGGGGGGGTTGATACCATTAAAATTTGAGGTACAAGCAAGACCGAGTGCCACGGTTGCACTTTGGTGTACAATTTTTCAAGTGGGTGGAAAACACGCAACAGATAACTATCACATATTACAGAAGTATACCTAAACCCCGCAACAGCTGTATTGCAACTTTTGTCAATCAGTGGGTCATAATGAGTGGACGTGTCGAAGTTATGACTTAACGATGGAAAGAACCCTAGCTTACCAAGTGCAGACTGAAGCATGAGAGGGATTTCAAGGATGCAGCCGAGGAAGAGGAATGGGGCCTAGGTGGGGCCGCGGACAACTGATCTGCTATAACTGTGGAGGGCCAGGACACTATGCTCGCGATTGTGCTAACCCGACCAAGATCTCTTGCCCTTATTGTGAGCATTTTGATCATGAAATGGTAGATTGTCCAACTTTAATTGCCCAGATGTGTGAGAAGGGAGTGTTACAACCTACACCAACTCAAAATTTCCAGATGATGTGATCGGAACCACGCAAAGTGGACCCCAGTATAAATATGGTATTGAGGAGTGACACAACTGTTACACAGTAATTTGTCACTGTCTTCGTTCCAGTCTTCCTACTCTGTCATGTGTCCAAGTCATACATGCTCATATTAGACAAATTCTCTCTGATATTGCCAAATGACCCACTTTTCCTAAAGTTATCTGCCTCATCGCATCTGTTGGCTAAATAAGAGCACTAAAGGGCGCTCCTAAACATTACAGAAGCACTGTCATCACAGAAGTACACCTGATTCCCGCGATGGTCCGATTTTATCTATCAGCGCGAGGTCGCTTGTAATATTTAGCGATGACATGACTAGCTGTGTTATTCAATAGAGATGTTAGCGCAGAAGATCAGCTATGTACCCGCAATGATCCAGATTGGGTGAATTTGTTCCAACATTCAGCCTTCTAGATGACTCCAGACCTGGTTGTTGGCATAGTTTGTATCGCCCTCCTTTGTCTGGCATGGCTATTCCATCATTTGTGCTACCTTCCTTGGAGAGAAGCTCACTCTTCCACCTTTCATGTAGACTCCTTCTCCTATTTAAACTCTCACCATTGCTATGTGCTACTAGTTTTTGGAATGGTTGCTGATAGTTGGCTAGTGGAGCAATGTTGTTACTGTTTGTGATTTTGCTAGATAGCTGGTGTGAGTGTGACAAGTGTGGGATTGTTGATAGCTTGAGGAAGGTTGTGAAGTGCCCTTAATATTGTGTAAGACTTGTGAGTGAGAGAGACTCATATGTTGGGAGATCCACCTTCAAAGAATGAATGCTTGAGGAACATGCTGGCTGGACCCTCCTGAGAAGGCTTGTGACGTCAAGACTTTGGTTGTAAGCTTACTCTTATTTCATTATTAATGCAATCAATGATGTTTTCCTATGTCTTGTATGTAATGTACTTGATAGCTCATGACTTTTGACTTTGTGAGTAAATAGATCATTGTTGTTCCGATTATGTGCTTTTTTGTATTTACTTTGCATTGTTTCAGGTTGATTACTCATTAGGAGAAGGAAGCGGAAGCTGGAGCAGCGCAACGGAACTCCATCGACCATCGGTTGAGGTAGGCCTCCAACTATGACTATTTAAGGAAAACTATCGTTGATCTATCCTTGTTTGTGACTAGACCCACTCTAGGGCTAGAGGTGTTGCCTCTATCCGTAGAGGGAACACTTTCCAACATCACAAATTGGCGACTCCGCTTGGGAGCTTCGGCCTTTGTTCTTTTCTTGTTTACTCTTGTCTTGATTTTTGTTTTGGTCTCTTTTGAAGTTTTGCGGATTAGTTACTGGTCTTCTAAGTTTCCTGGCCTGATCTAGGAACACCGCTGATTTGATTGAAGATTCGACTGTTTTTGATTTGGGAGTTTTTGGTTCGCCTGTTACTATTTTGAACATCATCGCAGCTTTAAATTTAATAGTTGCACTGTCATCGCATCCACCCTTTTGTAATATCCTGTTCATCGCATGATTACGCCTAACAGTCGCGACGGTTCTGGGCCATCATGGAAAAGTTGTGTACTTCCGCGCTAACATCGCTCTGTTGCTGTAGCATGTTCTTTATTAGCACTTGTTGCTCGTGTATTACCCGCGCTAATTGTTGTAGAATTGATTTTTTTCAATTCTGCCTCCTGAGTCCATCAGTCCTGCTAGTCCCTTGCTATTCTCACTTGTTTTTCATTGTTTATAGGTTGAGGCACTCTCTTGCGAGCTTCATTGAATGAATCTTGTTTTCTTGATTTTGTGACCTAGTTTCATTGTTTCAAGTCTTTTGGATCAATTTCACTTAGTTTCTTGGTTGCTCAAAGATTCGTTTGTAGCTTGCTGTTGGTTTGATTGAGCCTTCCCCTTTCTTACTTTTGGTTGATTGTTTAGTGATTATTATTGGACCAATATTTGGCATTGATTCAATTTCTCTTCACTACCCGGACATAGATTACAATTGTTTGGATCAACCGTTTTTCCACATTTTCTTGTTGCTTATTTGTTTCTTTTAGATTTAAGAGACATCAAAATCAAAAGAATTGCATTCATTTAGTATACGAAAGTGAAAGTGAATTTGCATTTCAAGTTTACATATCGGAAAGCGAATGTTTGAATATCTCATTAGTAGTATCCATGCACTTTAGGAATTGATGTCTGCTTGCATTGAGTGATTGGTTTGTTGTCTTGGTTTTCTTGGTTTCGGAATGATCTCTCTACCCTCCCATAGGTAGGTGTTCATCGAAGAAAAAGGATATTTCATTCATTCTAGCTGCATCCCAGGTTTGTTATGTACATACGGTAAGGCCTGAAAACTTAAACATAATCCAAGATCAACTCTAAAATGAACTGAATAAATCTAACAACACATTAGAACATAACACACACTATTTAGAGGTCTAGGCTAGAGACGTGCTCTGGCATCGTTAAACCTAGTCACTTTTGTTTCCACGCAAGGTTGGGTGATTCCTCCTTTTGTGATTCAATAGTGGTCTAGCACGGAATTGTGCTCCCATGTACCATCGAGTATATGCTGGGAGACCCCACTAGGTTATCATCCTTTATCCCTAGGAATCCGTGTCTGCTGCCTTGCAAACCGTAATGCACCGAACACAGTATTCCGGAAGATTGACTGCCGTACGGCAAGTCCTTGGTTTTCATATGATTGCCAAGGTGTATATGTAGTTTTACAGTTGTTTGGTAAACCTTTTGCCTAGTTCTCCAGAGTAGTCACTTTTGTTCCTTTTCGACTCCTTAAAATAAAAGGTCCATCTAAGCACTTGTCCTTTCAGGCTCATTAAACCTCGAAAGAGATAGAGTCATCTTTTCGTCCTTTTCTCGACTCTTTAAATATGAAAAGGTCAAGTTTTGTTCCTGTGTCATAAAATTTACTGCCCACGAAATATTCCTAGTAACAGTTAGAGTTCTTCCTTACAGTTCAAGTGTTTTTAGGCTCGTTCCCGATGGCAACATTCCCAGAGTCTACCGGCTAAGGTCTTTCCCCAGATGGGAATCCTAGTCCATTTCCTTCTTTTGGAAATGTCGGTGCTCCATATATGGCAACATTTTCTTTGCTTGGGTTAACCATCGGTTTGCCCATATGGTTGTTTTCAACCTCGGTGGTCCCGAGTGTCATGACTCCTGTTCCACCATCTCCTTCATCTGAACCACGACATGTTGATTCCAAGGTTGGGCCTATGCCTTCTTCCCCTGTTTCTTCCTCCTCCTCTCTCCTTCGCTTGGTGATAGTTTCACATCTAGTAACCAGGAGACTAAGAAGAAGATGAAGAAGAAGAAGAAGTCTAATAAATGCAAGGCCACCTATGCAGCTATTGCTCCAAGTACATCTCAGGTTGAGCCACCTTCTTCTCCTCCGTGGAAGGTTAAGTTTCGTTGTAAATTGTGCAAGGGTGACCATCTTCTTCGTGATTGTCCTGGCATTCCTAGGATCTTAGAAGTATGGTCTCATGATCCAGCTCGTCCCTCATCATCCTCTAAAGCTCATGGCGATGCCACCCTATCAACTGGCAATGGTAAGAAGAAAGGGAAGATTTGATTCCCCTATAGGCTATGTGAAGGCAACCATCCCCTTCACCTTTGCCCACTCATGGGTAAAGCTTCCGCTGTTTTGGAAAGTCTTACAGCTTCTTCACCCCAACTTCCCATTGGTTATCAGAGGCTCTCTTCAGACCCTCTCCCCGTTGACAAAGAGATTGACTTAGATTCTTCTCTCATCCGTCCTTCTCCTTCCGAGCCTGGCTGTGCTAAGCCTATTCCAGACCAACCAATGGTTGGAGAGAGTGTCGACTTGGGTTCACCACCTGTTGATGACTCTATTTCAGAAGAGTGTCATGCTCATGTTCTTCTCGTCTCATCAGATTCTCCTGAGTCTGAGAACGACCCTCCTGTTCTTGCTGATTACGAGAGTCCTTCCTCAATTCCTGTAGAGCATGGGGGCAATCATACGATTCCCCCACCGAGTAGCTTTGTCGTTTCCTTTGACTGGAGTCACTTGACTGCTTTCCACCTTCCATCCTATGTGCCTTTCCAGATTACAATACATGCATATGATAAGGCAGTACCTGGCACTGTCTTGGATGAGAGTGCATATATCAGTCTTATGCCTTCCACTACTTGGCAAGCTTTGGGTTCCCCACAACTTGTGCCGGTCACACAGAATCTGTTGGCCTTCGACGGAGAACCCTGTCAACCTATAGGGATCCTCCCAAAGTTGCCTGTTACTTTGGGGGGCAAAAATGTCTATATAAACGTCATGGTTTTCCAAGGTGCGAATTTCAGTCTTCTCCTTGGCTGTGACTATGTTTATGCCATGGGGGCCCTCGTCTCTTCACTTTTCCGTGTGGCTTGTTTTCCACACAATGGAAGAATGGTGACCATAGATCAATTATCATTCTTTAGTCCCACGGTGCCTCCTACGTAGCCATCGTCCCTTATCGGTTCTTGCTCGCAAGCAATCCCTTCTTTGCCACAGGTCAATTACGTGGCTACCTATTCCATCTCTGCCTCTGCTGATGATCATGCAGATGGTCTGGTACATCATGTACTGGGGGCATTGGAACTCGATCTGTCATTGGCGCATCATGACATGTATTCCTCCCAGAGTGCGTTTCTTCCATCCCATGAAGACCTCTTGGGAGCCACGTTCTCGGATGGCCCATGAACAGGAGTACGATCATAGTTCCTGATCTTGTGTCAAGCTCATTAATAAATGAAACAAGGATTCATGAGGATAGTTCTTTGACCGTGTCAACCTTATTAAAAAATGAAACAACTCCCTTCACAAATCAAGTCTTTGATTAAGATCTCGTAAAATCCAAGTCAAGTCTTTCCAAGATCTTGAATGTGAACCTTCATTCCATCCACCTCGTTGAATGCAATGAAGCTTGGGGGGCATGTACCTCAATTTGCGTCATTATGCTGGGGGCATGCGAACTTATAACAAGCATAGTTTTTCATTTCAAGCTTGTGTAAACATGAAAACGAATCCAAGCAGAGTTCTCCATGGTTCAAGCTTGTGTAAAACTGAACCCATACCTGATTTACACCTCGTGATTGCCATTGAATTCTGCTAGATGAGCCTTGGTTGTTTCATTCCATTGCCACCATCTCTTTGGCCAATCATGTACTTTCACTTGGTTGTTTTTCCTTTCTTGAGGAACCACAGCGATGAGTGGTTTTATTAGCCAACCTCTTGACCATTACATGTTTTGAGCAGTTCCACCATCGCTGGAACCAGTTGCTACCACTCGTTCCTCTAGGACGAGTCACCTTTAAGCCCTTTTCTGACTTGTAAAAGATGAAAAGATTGTTGAGTATTTTTTCCTTTTTTGACTCGTTAAAGAGAATAAAAATGGAGGTCTACTTTCAGCTCTTTTCCGACCGTTTAAAGATGAAAAGATTGCCGAGTTTTTCCTTTTGACTTGTTAAATGAAATAAGAGGCGATTGTCTTTAAGCTCTTTTCTGACCATGTAAAAACGAAAATATTGTCGGGCTCTTGTCATTTCGGGTTCGTTACTGGTTACGAAACGACGTGATTTCGATCGCTTTCCTACTTTTTTGGTCGAAGTCACTAATCACGAAAAGTACTCCTCGATCATAATGGTCGAGCAGTTCTTTCAAGCATCATTTTATACTTTTTTAGGCTTGAGAGACACAAATTTACGAAAAAGGACCCCCCTAGAGTTTTCTTTTCCGTGTCTTTTTCAAACTCTCTAAACATGAAAAGACTCCGAGTTTCACCAATGTCGGACTCGTTAAACCCTGAAGACATTGGACTCGTCACCATGACGAGACTCAAGCTTCTCCTTCCTAGGGCTCGTTAAATTATTACTAGGTTGGACTCAACAACAGGTTTATCATTAATTGTCTATGGCAGCTAGTCACTCTTGAACATTGACACTTTTGCTTCTTGTTGGGTTGGGACATCCATACATTGTCATTTGGCCTCCGCAGGTTTGGGTTGTCATTTAGCCTCATTCCATCTGATTCATGCTGTCTCCATCGAGCCTCTGATCCTTTGGTATCGGAATGCTGCCACCCTCCGGAGTTGTGTCGCCGACATGTTCAAGAGTATAATCCTTCTGCAGTTTACACCTTGGCCTTCTCCTTTGATACTCTATTTCACCATCTACCACTTGTTCCTCATCTCGTGTTGTTGATGGGGGAAACATTATGGACCTCTTACGATGGATCATCTCCTGTCAACATCAGCTGATTATCCAGGAGATTGATCTAGAGATCCCCTTTGGTACCTTAGAGCTTGCATGCCTCAATGGCAAGTTCTTCGCACCTGACGGTCGACTTTCATCATTGGTCGTCGATTGGGTGATTCCACGAGTGTTCAACTTCAGCTCCTTTTTCACACTTCGTGGATTGTGCTAGATAGTACTTTAAGAGCCATTGGCATTATTGGTGGTTTCTCTTGCGCTTGTTAACAGTTTTCATCATTGACTAGTAATCAAGTGACTTTCTATCATGCTCAACCTCAGCACATCTATTCTCATGCTAGAATTTGTACCATGATCGTTTGGGTTCAAGACCCGAACTCGGATTACATATGTTCAGGCTGCGTGGATTAGTTTATGATTACATGACTCATTGATCGATGGCTGTGACCATACCTGAGTCTTCATGGATGGCTGTGACCATACCTTTATCATCATCATGGTCTCATTAGCTCGATAGTTGCGTCCATACCACATACCTATTTCGTATGTCTTTTGGATGGTTGTGCCCATGCTTAGACTACATGTACTTCATTATCAGACATATCAGTTGTACTTACGTACAGGTTTTTCTAGATGGTGTTCTAGCTCAGTTAGTTTTGTAAAGCATTTAACCACTCCCTCTCTCTCGGGCTTCATACTTTAGGGGGCATCTGTTACACAGTAATTTGTCACTGTCTTTGTTCTAGTCTTCCTACTCTGTCATGTGTCCAGGTCATACATGCTCATATTAGACAAATGCTCTCTGATATTGCCAAATGACCCACTTTTCCTAAAGTTATCTGCCTCATCACATCTGTTGGCTAAATAAGTGCACTCAAGGGAGCTCCTAAACAGTATAGAAGTGCTATCATCGTGGAAGTACACCTGATTCCCGCGATGGTCTGATTTTATCTACCAGTGCAAGGTCGCTTGTAATATTTAGCGATGACCTGACTAGCTACGTTATTCAATAGCGATGTCAGCGCAGAAGATCAGTTATGTACCCGCGATGATCCAGATTGGGTGAATTTGTTCCAACAGTTAGCCTTCCAGATGACTCCAGACCTGGTTGTTGGCATAGTTTGTATCGCCCTCCTTTTTCTAGCATGGCTGTTCCGTCATTTGTGCTACCTTCCTTGGAGATAAGCTCACTCTTCCACCTTTCATGGAGACTCCTTCTCCTATTTAAACTCTCACCATTGCTATGTGCTGCTAGTTTTTGGAATGGTTGCTGATAGTTGGCTAGTGGAGCAGTGTTGTTAGTGTTTGTGAGTTTGCTAGATAGCTGGTGTGAGTGTGACAAGTGTGGGATTGTTGGTAGCTTGAGGAAGGTTGTGAAGTGCCCGTAATCTTGTGTAAGACTTGTGAGTGAGAGAGACTTGTATGTTGGGAGATCCACCTTCAAAGAGTGAATGCTTGAGGAACATGCTGGCTGGACCCTCCTGAGAAGGCTTGTGATGTCAAGACTTTGGTTGTAAGCTTACCCTTATTTCATTATTAATGCAATCAATGATGTTTTCCTATGTCTTGTATGTAATGTACTTGATAGCTTATGACTTTTGACTTTGTGAGTAAATAGATCATTGTTGTTCCGATTACGTGCTTTGTTGTATTTACTTTGCATTGTTTCAGGTTGATTACTCATTAGGAGAAGGAAGCAGAAGCTGGAGCAGCGCAACGGAACTCCATCGAACACCGATTGAGGTAGGCCTCCAACTATGACTATTTAAGGAAAACTATTGTTGATCTGTCCTTGTTTGTGACTAGACCCACTCTAGGGCTAGAGGGGTTGCCTCTGTCCACAGAGGGAACGCTTTCGTGCATCACAGCAACCACAGGAGGTGATACGCAGAATGATCTTGCAGGATACGGGAAGAGGCGCGACGCACCTACAAAGGAACCTAACTCTGAGCTGGAACAAGGGATGCAAACACCTACGGAAGCTCAGAAGAGCTTCGCGGAAGTCTCTACTCCAGGTAGGAGGGACCAAATGGAGCCAGGATTGGATCCCTCCATGATTACTACTTTTCTCGAAACCTGCATGAAGTTGCTGCATGATAGTAAAGCTGTTAAAGGACTACAGGAGCTGATCACTAAGTGCACTAGATCAGGTGAGCTGGGCGTAGTAAGAAAAATAGGAAGACAAACTCTGCACACCGGACGAGAAATGAGAATGACAATGCAAATCGGTGAATACGAGATGGATCAGGTCATCCTGGACTTAGGCTCGGATGCAAATGTATTGCCTAAGCAAACATGGGAACGCATGGGCAAGCCCACACAGTAAAGGTCCCCAATCCAACTAATGATGGCCAATCAACAAAAGATCTTATTGATGGGCTGACTGCAAGGGGTGACCGTGGACATCGAAGGCGTAAGTACGCAGACTCATTTCGAGGTAATAGAAATTGTTGATGATAGTAATCCTTACCCTATATTGCTCGGAATTGATTGGGCCATGGACATGAACGAGATCATTCATTTGAAGATGCCGAAAATGACGTTCAAAAAGAAGTCAATACGGGTAGTAGTTCCGTTGGACCCAGCAGAAGGAGAGTGCTACTCCGAACTAGTGCACGACGAGGAGAGTGATGATGAACTGGATTGCATCTTTCAGATAATAGCGCAAGACTAGGATCAGATGCATCCCGCAAATGATGTAAGAATCTCATGGGAGCGTGATAGCACTTGCATAGTGAATTTAGATGAGGAGACTGAGCGATGGAAGAACCGATTGTAGGAAGTTACGACACTTAACTGTAATATGATGATTCGATCTTTGTGATGCGTATCACAGAAGAAAGACAATGGCCAACGGAGAACAACGCAACCAATGAGGGGCAGCTTGTATCACAGGAATAGCCTGGTGCATCGGAAGACGCACCGCACGCACCCGGATGGAGGGCGCAGATGCTGAGATGTAGGAGGCAGTTTCAGGTAGGGATTGGAGGACATGCATGGCAGCCATGTTGGTGCAGAGCAGTCATCCATCAACAACGAAGGGTACAGGTGCACATTGCACGACAATCACCCCAACTGGAGCTGCGTGGAATGATGGCTAACGGGGCCAGCCAAGGAACTTTCTCCATGACCAGTACCTCTACAGTCCATCCTACCTATAAAAACATCCATGAAAGGATTTAAAAGCTCTAAGCAGTCGTTCAGCGTGGCAAAATACAACTTTATAAGTACTATCACAAGAATTGGTAGAAACAGCGAAGCATGAGCCAGATGAAGCGTTGTAGGAGACAACGAAGGAGCAACAGGACGATGACTATCACTCAAATGGAGGTGAACCACAAAGCCAAGGTAGTGCATCTCGTTGCACCAACGAGTGACTTAGGACGACTCACGATGATTGTGTTGGGGGACTGTTGGGTAGCGGAGGTCCCACGTAACAGTTTTGGGGCTGAGAGACTCTAAGTAGGATAAATATATTATAAAACTCTGAAACATGCAGAGCACGAAATGTAAATGGTCAAGTCAAAGGGTTGTCCACCTGAGAAATAATATATAATAATAGGAAGTAAGTTGGTCCGCGGACCATAGGAAGATATAAATAGAGCGAAGCTCTATGGGTAGAAAGTAGCTTTTGGTATGTAATCTTGGATCTGTTATGTAATTGGTGTTTAAGAAGAAAAGTCTTGAAGTGTTCGTAAGTCCGAGTCAAGGTTTTTGGGCAGTAGATAGAGGCTCTACAACTATGTGTGCAGAGGCCTGGTAGAGTTCACAGCTATGTGCACAGAGGCTAGTAGAGTCTGCAGCTATGTGCGTGGACCCCTGCAGTTGTATTTTTCCACGCGAATAAAGTTGTATTTTGCCACTCCGAACAGCTGCCTAGAGCTTCTGAATCCTTTTGTGGATGTTGTTATAAGAAAGATGGACTGTAGAGGTACTAGTCATGGAGAAAGTTCCCTGCCCAACCTCGCGAGCCATCGTTCCATGCAGCTTTGGTTAGGGTGATGGTCGCAGGATGTGCACCCGTACTCTTCGTTGTTGATGGATGACTGCTTTGTACCAACGTGTCTACCATGCATGTCCTCCAATCCGTACCTAGAACCACCTCCTACATCTCAGCGTCTGTGCCCTCCATCTGGGTGCACGACTATTCCTATGATACAAGCTGCCCTTCATTCATTGTGTCATTCTCCACTAGCCATTGTCTTTCTTCTGTGGTCACGAGTCGCAAATATCGAATCATCATATTATAGTTAAGTATCGTAACTTCCTGTAATCGGTTCTACCATCACTCAGTCTCCTCATCTAAATCCGTTGTGTAGGTGCTATCGCTCTCCCATGAGATTCTTCCATCGTCTGTAGGATGCATCTGATCCTGGTCTTGCACTGTTATCTGATAGATGCAATCCAGTTCAGTGTCACTCTCCTTGTCGCACACTGGTTCGATGTAGTGCTCTCCTTCCACTGGGTCCAACGGAACTACTACCCACAATGACTTCTTTTCGAATGTCATTTTCCATCTCTTCAAATTAATGATCTCGTTCATGTCCGTGGCCCAATCAATTGTGAGCAATGCAGGGTAAGGATTACTATCATCAACAATTTCTATTACCTCAAAATCAGTCAGCGTACTTACGCCTTCGATTTCCATGGTCACCTTGTGATGTAGGAAAGTGTTCCCTCTGTGGACAGAGGCAACCCCTCTAGCCCTAGAGTGGGTCTTGTCACAAACAAGGACAGATCAACAATATCTTTCCTTAAATAATCATAGTTGGAGGCCTACCTCAACCGGTGGTCGATGGAGTTCTGTTGCACTGCTCCAGCTTCCGCTTCCTAACGAGTGATCAACCTAAAACAATGCAAAGGAAATACAACAAAGCACATAACCGGAATAACAATGATCTATTTACTCACAAAGTCACGAAGTCATGAGCTATCAAGTACATTACACACAAGACATAGGAAAACATCATTGATTGCATTAATTATGAAATAAGAGTAAGCTTACAACCAAAGTCTTGACGTCACAAGCCTTCTCAGAAGGGTCCAGCCAGCATGTTCCTCAAGCATTCACTCTTTGAAGATGGATCTCCCAATACACAAGTCTCTCTCATTCACAAGTTTTACACAAGATTAAGGGCACTTCACAACCTTCCTCAAGCTATCAACAATCCCACACTTGTCACACTCACACCAGCTATCTAGCAAACTCACAAACAGTAACAGCACTATCAGCAACCATTCCAAAAACTATACAAAAACTAGCAGCACATAGCAATGGTGAGAGTTTAAATAGGAGGAGTCTCCATGAAAGGTGGAAGAGTGAGCTTATCTCCAAGGAAGGTAGCACAAATGACGGAACAACCACGCCAGAGAAAGGAGGGTGACATAGAATATGCCAAAAACCAGGTCTGGAGTCATCTGGAAGGCCGACTGTTGGAACAAATTCACCCAATCTGGATCATCGCGGGCTCATAACTGGTCTTCCGCGCTGACATCGCTATTGAATAACGTAGCTAGTCAGATCATCACTGGAGATTATAAACGACAATCGCACTGGGACATAAAATCAAACCATCACGGGAATCAGGTGTACTTCCGTGATGGCAGCACTTCTAGGCTGTTTTGGAGAGCCCTTCAGCGTGTTTATTTAGCCAACAGATGCGATCAGGCAGAAACCTTTGGAAAAGTGGGTCATTTGGCAACATGAGAGAGCATTTGTCTAACATGAGCATGTATGACTTTGGACACATGACACAGTAGGAAGATTGGGATGAAGACAGTGACAAATTACTGTGTAACAGATGCCCCCTAAAGTATGAAGCCCGAGAGAGTGGGAGGGGTGAAATGCTTTACAAAACTTACTGAGCTGGAACACCATCTGGAAGAACCTGCACGCAAGTATAACTAATATCTCTGATAATGAAGTACATGTAGTTTAGGCATGGATGCAACCATCCAAAAGAAATACGAAATAGGTCTGTGGTATGGACGCAGCCATCGAGCTAATGAGACCATGATGATGATAAAGGTATGGTCGCAGCCATCCATGAAGACTTAGGTATGGTCACAGCCATCCATCAATGAGTCATGTAATCATAAACCAATCCATGCAGCCCGAACATGTGTAATTTGAGTTTAGGGTCTTGAACCCATCCGATCATAGTACAAATTCTAACATGCGAATAGATGTGCTGAAGTCGAGCATGATAGAAAGTCGCTTGATTATCGATCAATGATGAAAACCGTTAACAAGCACGAGAGAAACCACCAATAATGCCAATGGCTCTCAAGGTACTTTCTAGCACAACCCACAAAGTGTGAAGAAGGAGCTGAAGTCGAACACTCAGGGAATCACCCAATCAACGACCAATGATGAAAATCGACCGTCAAGTGCGAAGAACTTGCCATTGAGGCATGCAAGCTCTAAGGTACCAAAGGGGATCTCTAGATCAATCTCGTGGATAATGAGCTGATTTCGACAGGAGACGACCCATCGCAGGAGGGCCATAATGTTTCCCCCATCAACGACATGAGATAAGGAACAAGCGGCAGATGGAAAAACAGAGTATCAGAGGAGAAGACGAGGGTGTAAACTGCAGAAGGATTATACTCTTGAACATGTCGGTGACACGACTCTGGGGGGGGTGGCAGCATTCAAGCACCAAGGGATTAGAGGCTCGAAGGAGACTGCATGAATGAGGCTAGAATGATAACCCAAACCCGTAGAAGGCCAAATGACGATGTATGGATGTCCCAACCTGACAAAAAGAAAAAGTGTCGATGTTCAAGAGTGACTAGCTGCCATAGACAATCAATGATAAACCTATTATTAAGTCCAACCTAGTAATAGTTTAACAAGCCCTAGGAAGGAGGAGCTTGAGTCTTGTCATGGTGACGAGTCTAATGTCGTCAGCGTTTAACGAGTCTGACATAGGTAAAACTCGGAGTCTTTTTCATGTTTAGAGAGTTTGAAAAAGACACAGAAAAGAAAACTCCAGGGGTCCTTTTTCATAAATTTGTGTCTCTCGAGCCCGAAAAAGTATAAAACGATACTCGAAAGAAGCGCTCGACCATTACAATTGAGGAGTACTCTTTGTAACTAGTGACTTCGGCCCGAAAAAGTAGAAAAGCGGTTGGAAGCATGTCGTTTCGTAACCAATAATGAGCTTGAAACGATAAAGGCTCGGCAATCTTTTTGTGTTTAAACGGTCGGAAAAGAGCTTAAAGGCGGCCGCCTCTTGTTTCTTTTTAATGAGTCAAGAGGAAAACTCAACTACCTTTTCATTTTTCAAGTCGGAAAAGAGCTTAAAGAATATTTTATGGATCAAGTGCTCACGAAGCTGGCATAATTCCCCTACCTGAAGCTCTGCACAAAAACACGTCGTACATAATCCATTCGAGATAAAATGAACAATATACATAAAGATATAGCTAAAATTTGACTAACCATGTGGCAAAACAATGAGAAAAACCCACATTTATAAGATATAATTTTTTAATTTCCAAAAATTACTATAAAAAGGGGTTAATCCAACCATTTTTACCATAGTTACTGTTCATTGCACTGTGGAGCACTTTGGAGCATCGAAGTTGGCGAGCTAAATTTGGCTTTGATCATCCATCATTCACCCCGAAACTTGTTCCAGGTAAGTAGTCATTGTCTTGCGCTTCAATTTCATACCTTTTTCATGCATTTTGAATGTTAAATGTGTTGATTTGGGCGGGTTTTTTAACCGAGTTTCATCGCTCGGTCATTGCAGTTATGGCCTTCAGGTCCGTGATGACCGAAAAAATTTACACATAGCGCGCTCCGATCATCGCGGAAAAGTGTACTTCTAAGATGATCTCGGAAAAAATGAACTAGAGACCTCGCGTCATCGTGTCTGTTTTTAAAATAGACGCGTTGACAATGCGAACTTATAATTTATGAAAATTACGCGTTGAATTTGGGGAACGAAGTGCTAATTCGATTTTTTTTGTCATGCAAGTGACAATGGCGTTTGTTTGGTAAGAGCAGATGCATGATGACAATGATATAGAAGCTTTCGCCGATGTGGGGTGCATTACGAGCATGTATATTGCTCAAATTCTTCCTAACTCTGCATCTCCGATCAAAACTTGATTTGCTGGAGCTATTGATTCGGGCCTGGAATCCCACAGATGGGAAATTCATCATCCAAGGCTGAGATATCGAGTTTGATGCTACAGACATATATTTTTTTACCGGGCTGTCCTGTCGAGGTGAGAGGCCCATTCTGGAGGGGCAGCAACTGGGGGTTGATTCCTTAGAGATGCTGATGGCTCAAGTGTGCCCATGGGCATGCAAGACAAGGAGTGGGAAGGTGGAAATCCCAACGGTGGACGACGTAGTCCTTCGTGCTATGCTTTTCATGGTGACATGGGTAGTGGGCTCCCAAGCCCAACATGAGGCTTCAAAGACCCATCTCCGGCTGGCTCTCGAGTATCTCAATCCCACCATGTTTAACTGGGCAGAGACGGTGACGACAAACATGAAGAGGCAACTCACCAACTACCGTCGAGGAGAGATGAAGCACTTTGGTTATGGATCCATCTTAGTCCCGCTCATGTTAGAGCAGGTGCCGGCACTGCAGTTATAGGACATGGATTTGGATTTACCCAGACCACGTGAGACAAGGGCCACACGATGGGCTCACGTCATGCCACGAGGAGTTGGCAAATGACCAGTGGCATGGGGGACATTGTTCCGAGAGTGGCTGGAGTGCCAGACGATCTTCATGGAGGATTGGCCGTATGCCAGCATGGACTTCCGCGGAGATCCCGACATGCAACTGCCCATTAGAGAGCAGTGGGATGACAGTGGTAAGACACTTGATCACACTTTTTTTTTTAATGATGTTTTTTTATTTTTTTCATGTATATGTCCTAAGGATGAATGCTATGGTATGCAGATGTAGGACCAGCGAGACCTGTCGGGTTCACTCCAGAGGAGCGGAGGGATGCATAGGGCATTGCAGCACTAGCCTTGGCTCCTCCAGTAGATGATACGGTGGAGATAGTGGCCCGAAACCTCGAGGGCCTCACAGCAGGGATTCCAGATTACATGGGGATTGAGGAGGTCCCCATAGCATTCCAGATCCACACAGTAGGAGTGGAACCCAGGGTGCACCGCTTGTTGAGGCGGGTGGCACGAATGGTGGTATGCTATAGGGAGAATAACCCACCGCAGTAGACACCTAGGTTTTTTATTTCCTGCTAGTGATTTTTTGAGAGACATGTGTCTCAGATGTATGGAGAACACAGACTCTATTTGGACATGTACACTTATGTTTTGAGTGCCTCGGTGTGCCACATGATATATATATATATATATATATATATATATATATATATATATATATAGATATAGATATAGATATAGATAGATATATATATATACATATACATATTCCTATGGTCTATTATTGTGTTTTACATGCTTCTCGTATGCTATTTTGATTACATGTTACGCAAATGTCTGTCTAATACATGATTAGCTAATGCATCAGTTAATGTGTTTAATCGTCGTGGAATATGCTGATATGTAATGAAATCAAAATTCCTTTCTAACAATTTAACATGTAAATACAACCTTAAAATCTGATGGTCTCTGACGGAATATCGCCCATTGAGCTGGTGGACGACAAGCTGAGAGTCCAGGTTCACAACCAATGTACGAATACTGAGATTAATCACCTTGGCCAGTAACTCAATCACAGCACTATATTCAACGACATTGTTTGTGGTACAATCTAAATAGACACCTTGAAGGTCTATCAACTCATCATGAGGATCGTAGATCACCCATGCCGCAGAGGACAAGTTGCGGGTACTATAGCGGGCACCATCGGCGAAACCAATGTAAGGTGCACCAGACATCTACACAGGAAGCAAAAGATACAATAAGCGGCAATCATGCCTACACACCAAGCCAAAAACATGACAACACACACACAACACACCTGCTAAAAACACACGTATGTACAAACCAAAGTGCATGGAATTCATGCATAATACTTTTTCAAGTAATGCCCATTTCGTGGCTTATCGATAGGATTTCCTTCATAATCAATTATCTCGTAGGCCCCTTTCTGCAAAACTCTCTTTACAACATAAGGCCCGTGCCACATGGGCTAGAATTTGCCTGCCCCTAGCTTATCATTCGCTTGATCGTAGAGTAGGACTAAATCTCCCCCAACAAAAGAACGAAGATGGATAGTATGATCAAAGTGAGTTTTCACTCTCTTCCTCTGTGCTTCGATAGCTAGAGAGGCTAGCCGACGAGTGTCGTCTAGCCATTCTAGGTAAAGAAGGCATTCTTCTACCGGAGTAGTGTTGGGGAGTAATTCGACAGCTAATTTCAAAGAAGGGATCTCAAACTCGATTGGAAGGGTGACCTCCAGTCCGTAAACTAATTAAAATGGAGTGAACCCGGTGGCATCCTTCACAGAAGTTCGGTAGGCCCACAAGGCAGAGAACAACATCAAGTGCCAATTAGACTTGTGCACGCCAATGGTACGTTGAAGCATTGTAACTAGAACCCTGTTGATGGCTTATACTTGGCCATTGGCCTAAGGATAGTATGGGGTCGAACTATCATGCCGCAAGCCTAGCTGGGTTGTTAGCTCAGTCATCATGTGATTACGGAAATGCTTCCCGTGATGAATGACGATAGCTTGAGGGACTCTGAACCGTGAAATAACATGATTAAACAAAAATTGCGCCACTGTGTGAGAATCTTCAGATAATGTGGGCATCACCTCGACCCATTTTGTGAAGTAATCAATGGCAACGATAATATACCCATGCCCCCCGACTGAGCGAGGGTTATAGGTCATATAATCAATGCCCCATTTTGCAAAAGGGCTGACGGTAAGAACAGGGTGCAATGGAGGGGGAGGTGCACGCATCTTCCATTGGTAGATCTGGCACTTGTGACAGGAGCGAATGGCAAGAATGCAATCCTTGAAGATGGAGGGCTAGAAATAACCGGTGTGGAGGATCTTTTGAGCATTAGCATATCCGGACATGTGACCGCCACAGGCGCTAGAATGGAAATCATTCAAAACTCGCTCAGCTTCCTCGAATGTTAGGCATCGGTGGAGAATAGAGTCGGCGCTGAGACGGTACAGGGTGTCCCTAATGATACGATAGGGCTGAGACTGATGGTGAATCTGTCGCCGAGCATCCTTAGACACATCGGGAGGAAAAGAAGACATCTGCAGATATACAATGATATCCCCGTACCAGGGATCGAGGGTGCTGATTAGGAACAGAGTTTCATCCGGGATATGGTCCTATGACTAAGAGGGCATGGTAGGAGATGGCAAAGAGCAAAGTAACTCAGCAAAGACAAGGGATTTCGTAGACTTGGTGGTGGTGAACTCCAAGTCAAACTCTTGGAGGATAACAATCCACTTTGAGTACTTGCCCCCTAGCAATTGACGTGATAGAATATATGTCATCGGGTTGCAATCAAAAACCACGGTCGTAGTGCGCAACAAGATATAATGGCAGAAACATTGGATGGCACAAACGGCGGCCAATGCCAACTTCTCGATGTAAGCGTATCGAGTTTCCGTATCTAGAAGATTGCGGCTGAGATAATATATGACATGCTCATTGTCATCATCGTCATCTTGAACAAGAACCATGCCAATAGTGGTATCAGCAACGACCAAATACAGAGTGTAGTCACGATGATAATTTGGAGGACGCAACAATGGAGCAGACACAAGGAGGCCCTTGAGATGCTCGAAGGACTCTTGAGCAGCGGCATCCCAATGAAAAGGGGTATCTCGCTTTAATAACTGTGTGAAACTTTTAGCCACTTTAGCGTAGTTGGGGATGAATCGTCTTAAAAAATTTGCTTTGCCCTGCAAGCTCTGTAATTGCTGTAAAGAAGCAGGGGGAGGAAGATTCAAAATAGCCTCGACTTTAAGGGGATCCAAACGGATTCCCTCTCAGGAGACGATAAACACGAGTAGTTTGCCTGACTCAACGCAGAAGACACACTTATGAGGATTAAGCCTGATGCGGTACTGTCGACAACGGAGAAATATTTCGCGAAGATGAGCAGGATGGTCCTGGCGCTTCGCTGAATGAGCTGGTAGATCATCCAGGTAGGGTTGTACAATGTGTCGAATGTCATGGAATGCATAATACATTTCACATTGGAAGGTAGCACCGGTGTTCTTCAAACCGAAAGGGAGCTTTTTGTAGGCAAAAGTGCCCCACGGATAGATAAAGGCAGTCTTATGCCAATTTGCGGGCGCAATATTGATCTAGTTGTACAATGAGCTGGTCAATGAAGGGTGTGGGGAAGTTATCTTTGGGACAAGCCCAGTTGATATCATGGTAATCACATTAGACTCGAATAGTACCCTATTTTTTAGTCACAAGGATAATATTGGAGACGCAATCTGTGAATGGGATGGGGTAAATAAAACTAGCCTTAAGAAGCTTTTCAACTTCCGCTTTAATAGCCACAACCTTTCGGGGGTGCACAGGGCGTAGATGCTGGCGAACAGGCTTAGCACCCAGATACATAGGTATCTCATGCACCACGATGCTAGGATCAATGCCGGGCATCTCTTCATAGGACCAAGAAAAGACATCACAAAATTCGCGAAAAAGATTAGTATAGAGCTGAAGTTCCTCTGAAGTACAAGTTACTCCGATATGAATATGCTTGACGATCCCTGGTTTCACAGAGATGTCGATGGGATAGGTTTGCATGATGTTTCCCATATTTCCTTCAGAAGACACTTGATAAACTTGAATGGGTGTCTGAAGGGGTTGGGATGGGAGACAAGGAGCAAACCACTCGAGACAGGTAAGCATTTCCTGATGGGCAGGTAGAAACGAGGAACGATGGTGACTATCAGACCAAGGGGGTTCCTCGAGAGACATGGTCTCGATAATGGCTTCATCAAAAGGAAATGTTTCCTTTAAAGGATCCGAAGAAGCATCATCTCCAAGCCAAGGGGAATGAGCGTACGAGTTGAGAGCTCTGCTCGAAGGAGCAGATTTAGGAGGTGGAGCTGATGCAGAAACAATTTCGACGTAGTTGAGCTCAACAGGACTCAACGGCATCTCATCACCCCAAGATTCTACCTGATCAGCGGGGGGAAGAACCCAAGGATTAGAGCGAACAGAAATCATATTGATAGGAGTGACGTTAGGAGGTGGGAGTGAAAAAACACCCATCAGGGCAAGATATTTAAAAAGTCCAGCTCCCACACTTTCATATGGAACAGAGGTATGCTCCACAAAAGGCACGTTGCCTTTGGAAGAGGAGGCGAAGAAGGATAGATGGTCTACTGTGACGATCTTCCCCTGATGAGGGAAACGAATGACATGAAAAGAGATGAAGCCATGGCTTGCATGGCGTATGTCCAGCTGCGTCCCAGAAGGAGGTTGTAGGTAAGATTAGCATCAAAAACTTCAAGTTCCACTTTGACCATCTTCCCTTCCAAAGTGATGGGCAAACGTTGGAGTATACCATAAGGGTGAGACTCTCTCCCATCAAAGGCTTCCAAGGTTGTAGGAGACTGGCTCAGAGTCAGAGAACCAATAGCCTTCCAATAGGCAACAGACATGATGCAAGTTGAAGCGCCTTCATCAATGACTGTACGATGAATCGTTTTGGAATTGATGATGACCTGAATGAGGAAGGAAATTTGGTGAGGCAATCTCGGTATATGGCTTTCCAGGTCAAAAGTAATCAGATCCGATTCAACCAGGTCTATGCCACCGATGGTCGATAGCAAGGACTTCCTCTGAGAGGGGCAACTCTGGAGTACTTCTAAGGCGGACATAGCCGACGAAGCCTGGGCTAAGTCCTCAACGATGCTGTAGTGCTGGGTAGCACAAGCATTAGGGTTGTAAGAAGATTTCCAGAGTACACCTTTAGGAGGGGGTCGGACGGGCGTCTCAGTGCTAGGTCTCTCGATATGGAGCGGACCAGAACTGGACGAAGGAGTGCTAGAGGGGACCTCAGGCTCTTTCCCGGCAAGTGATGGATACTCTTTTGCCCGAGTACTGATGTGGATGGGAATCGTCCCAGCCATAAATACTTGAGAACCAAAGGGAGAAGAGGATTGGGATGGATCGGCCACCATTTGCATTTGTTGTGAGGGAAAAGGCTCTTTGAGCACAGCAGGAGTCCTGGGAGCACCTTTCAACAAACGACTAACTTCAGATCGCCTTGGGTAGTCTTTGGTATAGTTATCCTCGTCACAGATAAGACAAGGGTACTTGGGCTTACGTTTGGCACCGTCCTTAGGTGGAGGCTTAGGGGAATCCTGCTTAGGTTGATCCGCTTTATTCTTTCCTTTTCCCTTCTTCTTTCCTTTCAAGGCTTTGTTCGCCGTGGTGGACTGAACAATGTTAACCTTGGAAGTACTACCAAAATTGGATATAGCCTGAGAAGTATTTTCATTCAAAGCATTCGACTTTTGCTTCCCAGGGTTCACAGAAGTTTTCTTTGAAGGTGGATTAATAGAACCGATGACACCGTCAACGATGGTGTTGGCGGGGCTTTGGAGGTTTCGGGTCTCAGGGCATCAGGCAAATAATCATATAGCGTACCAGACTGGGAGTAAACCAAGTCAAGGTACTGAGCGCGCACAATAGCCTGCTCTTCAGTTACACATGCCCCCATAGCAATGTCCCGTGCTATAGGACTGACAAATGAGGTCATGAACCAGTCGGTGAGAAGCTGGTTGGGAATCCAAAACTTAATCAAGTGACAACGTCGTCTCCATTCATGGATATGATCAGAGATATGCATAGCTGTTGTCTGTTTCAAGGATGTCAGGAGGTGTGTGCCCATTTCATATTGAAACAACAATTGAAAATGAGTTAAAAATGTCATAGCCAACGAGCTAATATCCTGAAAAGATCCACGATATAACTCAATATACCATTTAGTAGCAGAGCCAGTGAGAGTCCTTTGAAAAAGGCGGAGCCAGATTGAATCATCAAGCCACGAATTTGACGAACAGCATAGATGATAAGTCATGACGTGAGCCTGGGGATCTTCTCCATCTTTACCATCGAGATTGGGACAATCACCGAGAATCTTAGTTGGGACTGGGGGCCAATACGGATTATGAAGAATAGGATCATTTGTCAGTTTGGACACATCCGGTAATTCCAACGTTGCTAAAAAGGGTAATTGAAGGTTAAAGGACATCTGAGGCCGCACGTAGGAGGTGGTACTAGAGTTCCAGCCAGCTACCGGTTGGCCCCATTTATTTTGTCCAGATGGATTTGGCCCAAGAGGGTTTTGTCCATAAGGGGTTATAGGATGGCTGACCCTAGATCTACCCCCTAGCATTCCATTGATTACCAACTTGGCCTACAGGAGCAGCATAAGGTTGCTGGTAATTCTGATAAGGACTCACCTGCAGTTGTTGATAATTTTGACACGGGAAAAATTGAGTTTTCCCTTGGGATTGCTAGAAGCCATAAGGCAGCTGGGCTCCAAACTGAGCCTGGGGGGTAGGCTGTGTTTGATAGGTCAGTTGGGATTGAGATCCAACCTGCATTTGAAGACTGGATTGGGTCTGGAGCCCAACCTGGGGCTGAAAACCGGGTTGAGCTTGAGAAGCAACAATCATTTGAGTGCCCGATTGAGCAGGCCCAGAAGGATGTCCTTGAGAGAATTGAGGCTGAGCCATCTGGCCAGAAGGTTGACCTAGTTGAGATTGAGTTTGACCCATCTGCCCAGAAGGTTGAGCTTGCTGGGTGTTGGGTTGTCCTTGCACAATTGAGGGTTGTCCTGATAGACCGGATGGCTGAGCAGACTGGACAGTTGGTTGACCTGATTGGATTTGAGGCTGACCGACTTGTCCAGATGGTTAACCATACTGGACAGTGGGTTGGCCTTACTGAACGTAAGGTTGACCGACTTTCCCAGACGGGTAGCCTTGCTGGACACCAAGTTGGCCTTGTTGCATGTAAGGTTGTCCCGGATTACCAGAAGGTTGCGCGAAATAGGTAAAAGACAGACCACCAGAGGCCGAAGGTTGTCCCTGGAAGGGTTGTCCTTGTGGGCCTCTAGGTTGCCTTGGATAAGACTGCCCGTAATAGTGCTGACCATAAGAGGGTTGCATGTAAGACGATTGGCCTTGATAAGGTGGTCCTTAAAGATGCACAGGCGATACTTGGCCACCGCCATCACCAGTGGTGGTCCAAGCAACGGATAATGGGACCGTGACGTCAACTGCAAGCTGAGGTGGAAAAGGTCCGTGATGATAAAGATGAGCCCCTCTAGAATCATAATATTGAAACGGATTTTGAGGATCCGGATTCTGAAGAGCATGCAGATATTGATCGTATGCCCCCCCTGCTGGAATGGAACCAGAAGAAGGTGGGGCACTTAGTGTAGGATCAACAACTCCGAGTACAGGTGTCGATGGGCCACTATTAGCTGACCCTGAAGAAGGTCCAGCAGCGGTAGTCACAACTAAGGATGCAGTAACGGCACTGACAACGGGGGTTGAAGAAGCCACACAAACAGTTGGAATAGTCGGGACGGAAGTGACAGACACATTGTGAATTTGAGGAATGAAGGACTCTGAGGTCGGAGTGATGGTGTGCGACCACATAGAACTCATAAGGGGGGTCTGAGAAGACATTACATCCCTCAAAGCCTTATAGTGTAAAGGAAACATAACACCAAGAGGGGTGATATGAAAAGGTGTAGTTTCCGTTGAGGTGGGAATTTCACCACTCGTCGCAACAGATTCTTCACTTGTGACGGGGGATGTGTCCTCCATATCAGAAGAAGACATTGGGACTGAAACACTAGGAGGAGTAGCGGGAATATCTTCTTCAGAAGGCTCCCAAACGGGGTTCCAGTGAATCTCGTAAGTCTCGTCCCCTGGAGTGTGAGAGTTAATCTGTTGGATACTCGGAATAATAGGGAGAGTATCACTCACAACCGGTACCTCAGGAGAAACAAAAGAATGAGATCCTTGGTCACTCGGAACAGGAGACGGGACCGATGATTCTGCCAGGATGATGACTTCAAAAAATCCTAGGCAAACTAATGAGAAAGGACCCTACTCAAGCTAATGCAAACAAGATCTAACAGGGTAAATGTGAATCATGGCCGAATAAATTTTAAGACACAGGAAAAAAACTTGACCTTTTCATCTTTAAAAAGTCGAGAAAAGGACAAAAGAAGACTCTAATCGCCTTTGAATATTTAATGAGCCTGAAGTGACAAGTGCTGAGATGGACCTTTTCTTTTAGGGAGTCCGAAAAGGAATGAAAGTGACTACTCTGGAGAACTAGGCAAAAGGTTTAAGGGACAAATCCATAAAATTACATATACACCTTGGCACTCATATGAAAACCAAGGAATTTTCGTACGACAGTCAATCTTCCTGAATGTTGTGCTCGGTGCATTACGGCTTGTAAGGTGGCAGACACGGCTTCCTATGGATAAAGGATGATAACCTAGTGGGGTCTCCCAACATATACTCGACAGTACATGGGAGCACAATTCCGTGCTAGACCACTATTGAGTCACAGAAGGAGGAATCACCCAACCTTGAGTGGAAACAAAAGTGACTAGGTTTAACAACGTTGAAGCACGTCTCTAGCCTAGACCTCTAAATGTGTGTGTTATGTTCCAATGTATTGTTAGATTTATTCAGTTCATTTTAGAGTTGATCTTGGATTATGTTTCAATTTTCAGGCCTTACCGTATGTATATAACAAATCCTAGGATGCAGCTAGAATGAATGAAATATCCCTTTTTTTTCGATGAACACCTACCTATGGGAGGGTAGAGAGATCATTCCCAAACCAAGAAAACCAAGACAACAAAGCAGTCACTCAATGCAAACAGAAATCAATTCCTAAAGTGCACGGATACTACTAATGAGAGATTTAATCATTCACTTTTCAATATGCAACTTGAAATGCAAATTCACTTTCACTTTCGTAGACTAAATGAATGCAATACTTTTGATTTTGATGTCTCTTAAATCTAAAAGAAACCAATAAGCAATAAACAAATGTGAACAAACGGTTTATCCAAACAATTGTAATCTATGTCCGGGTAGTGAAGAGAAATCGAATCAATATTGAGATTGGTCCAATAACAATCACTAAACAATCAACCAAAAGTAAGCAAAGGGGAAGGCTCAGTCAAACCAACAAGCTGCAAACGAATCTCTGAGCAAACAAGCAACCAAGCCAAACTGATCCAAAAGACTTGAAACAATGAAACTAGTTCACAAAGCAAAAAAACGAGATTCATTCAACAAAGCTCACGAGAGAGTGCCTCAACCTATAAACAGTGAATAACAAGTTATCAAACAAGTGAGAACAACAAGGGACTAGCAAGACTGATGGATTCAGGAGGCAGAATTGAGAAAATCTACAGCAATCAGCGCAGGTAATACACAAGCAACAAGCGCTAATAAAGAACACACCGCAGCAACAAAGCAATGTCAGCGCGGAAGTACACGACTTTTCCACGATGATCTGATTTACAGAACCGTCATGACTATTAAGTGTAATTACGCGATGAACAGGATAGTACAAAAGGGGTGACGCGATGATAGTGCGACTGTTAAAATTAAAGCCATGATGATGCTCAAAATAGTAACAGGTGAACCAAAAACTCCTAAATCAAAGACAATCAATCTTTAATCAAATAAGGGCATTTCCCAGATCAGGCCAGGAAACTTAGAAGACTGGTAACTAATCCCCAATACTTCAAAAGATACCAAAACAAAAATCAAGACAAGAGTAAACAAGAAAACAACAAAGGCCAAAGCTCTTCCCAGTGGAGTCGCCAATTTGTGATGCAGGAAAGTGTTCCCTCTGTGGACAGAGGTAACCCCTCTAGCCCTAGAGTGGGTCTAGTCACAAACAAGGACATATCAACAATAGCTTTCCTTAAACAGTCATAGTTGGAGGCCTACCTCAACTGGTGGTCGATGGAGTTCTATTACGCTGCTCTAGCTTCTGCTTCCTAACGAGTGATCAACCTGAAACAATGCAAAGGAAATACAACAAAGAACATAATCGGAACAGCAATGATCTATTTACTCACAAAGTCAAGAAGTCATAAGCTATCAAGTACATTACATACAAAACATAGGAAAACATCATTGATTGCATTAATTATGAAATAAGAGTAAGCTTACAACCAAAGTCTTGACATCACAAGCCTTCTCAGAAGGGTCCAGCCAGCATGTTCCTCAAGCATTCTCTTTGAAGATGGATCTCCCAATACACAAGTTTCTCTCACTCAGAAGTTTTACACAAGATTAAGGGCACTTCACAACCTTCCTCAAGCTATCAACAATCCCACACTTGTCACACTCACACCAGCTATCTAGCAAACTCACAAACACTAACAACACTATCAGCAACCATTCCAAAAACTAGTAGCACATAGCAATGGTGAGAGTTTAAATAGGAGGAGTCCATGAAAGGTGGAAGAGTGAGCTTATCTCCAAGGAAGGTAGCACAAATGACGGAACAACCACGCCAGAGAATGGAGGGCAACATAAACTATGCCAACAACTAGGTCTGGAGTGATCTCGAAGGCCGACTGTTGGAACAAATTCACCCAATATGGATCATCGCGGGCTCATAACTGGTCTTCTGTGCTGACATCGCTATTGAATAACGTAGCTAGTCAGATCATCACCGGAGATTACAAACGATATTCGCGCTGGCACATAAAATCGAACCATCATGGGAATCAGGTGTACTTCCGCGATGGCAGCGCTTCTAGGCTATTTTGGAGCACCCTTCAGCACGTTTATTTAGCCAACAGACGCGTTGAGGCAGAAAGCTTTGGAAAAGTGGGTCATTTGGCAACATCAGAGAGCATTTGTCTAACATGAGCATGTATGACTTTGGACACATGACGTGGTAGGAAGACTGGGATGAAGATAGTGATAAATTACTATGTAACACACCCCTTGCAGTCAGCCCATCGGTAAGATCTTCTGTTGGTTGGCCATCCTTAGTTAGATCGGGGACCATTACAGTGCGGGCTTGCCCATGCATTCCCATGTTTTCTTAGGCAACACGTTCGCATCTGAGCCTAGGTCCAAGATGACCTGATCCATCTCGTATTCACCGATTTGCGCTGTCATTCTCATTTCTCATCTGGTGCGTAGAGCATGTCTTCCTATTTTTCTGACTACGCGCATCACGCCAAATCTGGCGTACATAGTGATCAGCTCCTGTAGTCATTTAATGGCTTTACTATTGCGTAGCAACTTCATGCAAGTTTCAAGAAAGGTAGTAATCATGGAGGGATCCAATCCTGGCTTCGTTTGGTCCCTCGTACCTAGAGTATAGACTTCCGTGAAGCTTTTCTGAGCTTCCTCAGGCATTCGCTTCCCTTGTTCCAGCTCAGAGTCAAGTTCATTTGTAGTTGCATCACGCCTCTTCCCATCTCGTGCAAGCTCTTTCTGTGTATCACCTCCTCTGGTTGTGCCACTCCTCAATACCATATTGATACTAGGGTCCGCTTCATGTGGTTCCAATCACATCATCTGGAAATTTTGAGTTGGTGTAGGTTGTAACACTCCTTTCTCACACATCTGGGCAATTAATGTTGGACAATCTACCATTTCATGATCAAACTACTCACAATAAGGGCAAGAGATCCTAGTCAGGTTAGTGCAATCACGAGCATAGTGTCCTGGCCCTCCAAAGATATAGCAAATCAGTTGTTCGTGGCCCCGCCCAGGCCCCATTCCTCTTTCTCAGCTGCCTCCTTGAAATCCCCCTTGTGCTTCAATCTGCACTTGGTGTTGGGTCCCTATAATACTAGTGATTACCCCATTACTATTGTAGTTATACCCCTTATTTATATTGTTGTGCCCCTATTACCCCCATATTGTTATTTCTGTGCCCCATAGAATCCCTCTATTGTTATTTTTGTGGCTTTATATTATTATTTTTAGGTCGGCTGGATTATATTGTGCTCCTTAGACTCCTATATATAGAAAGGAGGTTTTGTCATTTGTATCATCCAAGAATTGTTCATTTATGTAATGTAAAGGAGGTTTCCCCCTCGAAGAGGCTGAATTCTAAGGCGTTGATCTATCTTTTCTATCTTTTCTTGAGCTGGTTTCATAACATTTGGTATCAGAGCTTTGGATTCTAGGGTTTCGCTGCTCCAAACAGGTCATTGTGGCATTTTCGATATAACTTTTTTTCTGTGACGTTTCAAAAGTCGCAAAAAAAACCCATTTGAGAATAAATTGTACTAAACCTTGGGTCCGAATTTCACAGCTTTTCGCATGATATTTGCAGAGATATGATCTGAGGTAGTTGGTCTTTTTGCAGACTCCAGAATTACATTCAAAACAGGTGACCTAGGGAAAATCGTCATAACTTTCTCTCTGGGGATCGGATTGAAATTTCGTAAGAAGGTACAGAAAGAGGACAGACTGTAGTTTCTTGTGTGTGTGTTTCAGATTCAAATGTTGAAACAGTGACTCGTGGCACGTCATACAAGTTCGCTCTGCTGAACCAGTCTAAAAGAAAGTTACTGTGGGAGATTTCACATAACTCTTCCTTGGAGAATCCAATTTGGCTCAGAATTGTGGCATTGGAAAGAGGACATAGAAGGCTACTACAAGTAGCAATTTCAGAACTGGATGATCCGAAATTACAGAGATACATTAGATTCAATATCAGGCTTCTATAAAGTGAAAAAAGGTGTGTAGTTTTTTTTTAAATTTTTGTGTAAGCTTGGTTTAACGGAATTCAAAGGGCATAGTAAAGCATTATTATCGGTAACTGATGCCCCGAGGAAAGAAAATGCAAACACCTAGTAAGGAACCTGAAAGCTCTAGCATGAGTCATGAAGAAGAGGAAGAAATGCTACATGATATATCAAAATTACAAGAACAAGTGCAACAAATGTCACGCTCACAAAAGCTAACAGAAGCTAAGATAAGTGGCGTGGAATCTAAGGTAAATGGCGTGGAATCTAAGATAAGGGGCATGGAAGCTAATATGGATGATTTGAAGATAGATTTGAAGACAGACATGGAAGAATTGAAGAAGTTGCTACAAGAAAGGGTCACTAATGGTGAAAAGGTAGTAAAGGAAACTCATGATGAGAACAAAAGAAATGTTAATCATGATTCCATAGATGCTAATGTTGGATCGAAGAATCACCATATTCCAAAAATCGATATGAGGAAGTTTGATGGCAAGGATCCCGCCACATGGATATTACAGATGGAGCAATTCTTCGATCTCAATAATGTGCAAAACGCACAAAAGGTACGTATGACAACTGTATATTTAGAACCAAATCAGTTTGTATGGTATCAATGGCTTTGCTCTCGTAAACAATTTATCACTTGGGCAATTTTTACGGAATAATTGATAGCACATTATGAAGATACAAAAAGCAACACTTTTTTTAGCCAATTGATAAGTCTCAAACAAAAGGGTTCAGTAATGGAGCACATTGAGGAGTTCCAAAAATTGAACATAAGGGTAAAAGATATTCCAGAGGAGCATAGGATTTATGTGTTCATAGGGTCTTTAAAGGATAATATCCAACATGATGTTCACCTTTGGGAACCTGATTCATTAGAGAAGGCATTCAGGTTAGCAAGAAAAATGGAAAGCAAAATTATGGCAACCAGGAAGCATACCACTCACAACTATAAAGACGGAAGTGTTGTTGCCCCTAGTCTTCCACAACCTATAAGGTTGACACCACAACAATTGGAAGAAAAAAGAGCGAAATGGCTTTGTTACAGTTGTGATAGCAAATACACTAAAGGTCATAAGTGTGCTGAGAAGAAATTATTCTACATAGATTGTGAAGAGGAAGAAGAAAAGGAGCAAGAAAGGTCAAAAGAAGAAGATATACTCCAGGAAGAAAGCCTAGATGAAGAACAAATAAATCCGACCATATCTTGTAATGCATTGGTGGGAATTACCACTCCTCAAACCATCAAGATAGAAGGACAAATCAAGAAGAAAAAGGTAATAGTGTTGATTGATTCAGGAAGCACCCACAATTTTATTCATTGTAGGGTAGCAAAAGAATTGAATTGCTTCCTATATCCAGCACCAGAGTGTCAAGTGATGATTGCAAATGGAGGAACAATAAATTGCTCTGGAAAGTGCCATAATATCAAGCTATCCATGGGAGAATATGTATTGACTAGCCCAATGCTTTCCATTCCAATGGGAGGTGCTGATGTTGTACTAGGAGTCCAATGGCTACAATCCTTGGGTACAATAGCTTTTAATTTTCAAGAACTTTTCATCAAATTTTCTACGGAAGGAAAGGAAGTTGAATTAAGGGGTATTGCAGGGAAACCAGGAAAGATAATCAGCTCTAATAGCATGACAAAGCTTCTAAAAAAGGAGCAAAGAGGTGTAATTGCACAATTATGTTCGTTAGATGTTTCCACGTTGGAATCATCTATTTCTCCAGATCTCCAAAAAGTCCTGGACAATCATTCCAAGGTATTTGAGACTCGAAAAGGTCTCCCACCTATGCGTAGTCATGATCATGCTATTCATCTGATTCCAGGAAGTGTTCCTCCAAACATCAGGCCGTACAGATATCCCTATGTCCAAAAAAGTGAAATTGAACATATGGTTGCAGAAATGCTAGAGGCTGGTATAATTCAACCGAGTCAAAGTTCTTTCTCAGCTCCAGTAGTATTGGTGCACAAGAAGGATGGATCATGGCGCATGTGTCCGGATTATAGGGAGCTCAACAAGCTCACTATTAAAGATAAGTTCCCCATTCCTGTTATTGATGAATTACTGGATGAATTACATGGATCAATTTACTTCACCAAGTTGGATCTTCGTTCGGGATATCATCAAATCAGAATGAAGATTGAAGACATTTCGAAAACGGAATTTAGAACTCATGAGGGTCATTATGAATTTGAATTCAATTTTCAAACCATTCCTTAGAAAATTTGTGTTAGTATTTTTTGATGATATACTAATCTACAGCAAGTCTTGGAAGGATCATGTTGAACATGTTGACAGGGTGCTACAACTATTGGAGGAGAAACAATTATATGCAAAAAGATCCAAATGTTTCTTTGGAGTCCAGGAGGTGGAATATTTGGGTCATATTGTATCTCATGAAGGAGTTAAGGTAGACCCTAGCAAAATTAAAGCCATTAAGGAATGGAAAATCCCCACATCCATAAAGCATTTGCGAGGATTTCTTGGGTTGATAGGGTATTATCGCAAGTTTGTTAAGAATTATGGGAGAATAGCAGCACCTCTAACAACATTATTGAAGAAAGATTCATTTTCATGGACTCTGGAAGCAACAAAGGCCTTTGAACATCTTAAAGAGGCAATGTGCCAAGCACCGGCCTTAGCTACACTGGACTTCACAAAAACCTTTATTGTGGAATGTGATGCTTCAGGAAATGGAATTGGTGCTGTTCTAATGCAAGATGAAAGACCCATTGCTTTTGAAAGTCATCCAATCAAGGGAAAGTTTTTAGGCAAAGCTATTTATGAGAAGGAAATGTTGGCAATACTCCATGCACTTAAGAAATGGCAACCCTACCTAATGGGAAGACACTTCAAGGTAAAAATGGATCATGATAGCCTTAAATACTTTTTAGAACAAAGATTATCCTCTGAAGAGCAACAAAAGTGGGTCACAAAGATGTTGGGTTATGACTTTGAAATCATCTACAAAAAAGGAAAGCAAAATGTGGTGGCAGATGCACTCTCAAGAAAGGATGAGGATGTGGAAGCATTGTTGTGTGCCATTTCTATTATCCAACCATATTGGATAAACGAAGCAAGGGAGGAATGGAAGAATGACGAAGAAGTGTGGGCACTTATTCGAAAGCTACAACAAGATTCCAGTACTTCTGATACATTTAGCTGGCAAAATGATTCGTTATGGTACAAAGATTGCTTATACCTCTGTAAGAATTCCCAGCTAAAACAAAAGATTCTTATGGAATTGCACACTTCTCCCTTAGGAGGGCACTCAGGATTTTTAAAAACTTACCACAGGGTTAAGAAGGAATTTTTTTGGGATGGCCTTAAATCAGATATTCAAAAGTTTGTGGTGGAATGTTTGGCTTGCCAGCAAAATAAAGTTGAAACAATTAAGACACCAGGTCTATTACAACATTTATCCATTCCAAACCAACGTTGGGAGGAGGTTTCAATGGATTTTATCACAGGTTTACCCAAGTCTGAGGGAAAGAGTGTCATCTTGGTGGTAGTTGACAGACTTACCAAGTATGCACACTTTTGTGCATTATCACATCCATTTAAAGCCAGTACAGTTTCTACTGCATTTATGGAAACAGTTCAAAAGCTACATGGAAACCCAAAGATTATTGTAAGTGACAGAGATCCCATTTTCACTGGAAATTTTTGGACATAATTATTTTCTTGTCTTGGTACTCAGTTAGCTCATAGCTCATCTTATCATCCTCAATCTGATGGGCAAACTGAGATAGTAAACAAATGTTTGGAAGGATATCTTCGTTGCTTTGTATCTGATAAACAGACACAATGGGTCAAATGGTTGCCTCTGGCTGAATGGTGGTATAACACTTCCTTCCATACAGCAACAAAAATGACCCCATTTATGGCACTTTATGGGTATCAACCACCATCCATCACATCATATTTAAGAGAAAATTCTAAGGTTCAGGCAGTGGAACATCACATCGAACATCAACAACAAGTCCTCCAACTCTTAAAGGATAACCTCATGTTGGCACAAAATAGAATGAAACAACAGGCAAATCAACATCACAGTGAAAGAAGTTTTGATGTAGGTGATTGGGTATTCCTACGGCTACAACCATATAAGCAAATGTCCCTAAAGCAAGCTAAGAAGGATAATAAATTATCACCAAAGTATTATGGTCCATACAAGATGTTGCAAAAGATTGGTACTATGGCAAAAAATTGAGCTTCCTGCAGCTTCTCGATTGCACCCAGTTTTCCATGTTTCATGTTTAAAGAAGGTTATAGGTGACAAGCTCCCAATTCAAACAATATTGCCAGAACTTGACGAGGAAGGAAAAATTATATTGGAACCGGAAGCAGTCACAGAAACAAGAACTCAACAGCTACGAAATTGATCAATTTCAGATTATCTTATCAAGTGGAAGAACTTATCCGCTGAAGATTCCACATGGGAGGATGAGAATTTTATGCAGAAGTATCCAGAACTACTCAAGCGTTGAGGACAACACTTTTTTGAAGGAGAGGGGCATGTTGGGTCCCTATAATACTAGTGATTACCCCATTACTATTGTAGTTATACCCCTTATTTATATTGTTGTGCCCCTATTACCCCCATATTGTTATTTCTGTGCCCCATAGAATCCCTCTATTGTTATTTTTGTGGCTTTATATTATTATTGTTAGGTCGGCTGGATTATATTGTGACTCCTTAGACTCCTATATATAGAAGGGAGGTTTTGTCATTTGTATCATCCAAGAATTGTTCATTTATGTAATGTAAAGGAGGTTTCCCCCTCAAAGAGGCTGAATTCTAAGGCGTTGATCTATCTTTTCTATCTTTTCTTGAGCTGGTTTCATAACACTTGGTAAGCTGGGGTTCCTTCCATCATTAAGTCATAATTTCAACACGTCTGCTCATCGTGACCCATTGATTGACAAAATTTGCAATACAGCTGCTGCAGGATTTGGGTATACTTCTATAATAAGTGATAGTTATCTATTGCGTGTTTTCCACCCACTTGACAAATTGCACACCAAAGCGCAAGTGCGGCACTCAGTCTTGCTTGTACCTTAACTTTTAACGGCATCGAGCCCCTCGCCAGACAGTCTGCAAAGACGGGGCAATGGTCCGTATCATGCCCTTGATCATTAATTGGTCATCTGTGGCTACAGCAGCATTTCATCTCTCTGCGAGGGTTTCCTGGTGCGTTGACAGACATCGCAGGCCCGAAAATATGCTTTCAAATCCTGATGTAAGGTTGGCCACCATAGTGCTGCCGGCTTCAACGTTATATTCATTACTCCCAAGTCTCCTAAGATCTCTTTTAGCTCCATGATTTTTGTTGGGAATAAATCTCGATTTTCCTGAAGCATCTCGATGAATTTTTCCACCGTGGCATCATCCCAATAGTCCCCAAGAATTGCATACTTCAGCTCTTCTTCTGTTTGGCTAACCCTACTCAGAACATAAAATGATGAAGGCTGAACCACGCGTGAAAGATCCTAACATAAATATGATGCTCAGAAGTGGCACTGCTACAGGGGAAGATAAGGAGAAGCAGGCAGAGACAGATACATGGGTCCATAAGGCCCCCTCAAAACAAACATAATTTGACTTTGAGCATGTGAAGGAAACATTTATGGAAGCCAAGAAGAACTTCATGGAAGCTTCTACTTCAAACAATAAGGATCAATCCGAACCTGAGAAGGATACTTCTATGCTAACCACATTCTTGGAAACATGCATGAAGTTACTCCATGATGCTAAAGTGGTGAAGGGACTACAAGAATTGGTAACTCACTGCGTGGGAGCAGACAAATCACGAATGGTCCAGAAGGTAGGTAAACATGCTTTGTGCACTGGGCGGGAAATGCGATTGATTGTCCAGATTAGAGACTATGAGATGGACCAGGTCGTTTTGGATTTGGGGTCTGACGTGAATGTCCTACCAAAACAGACTTGGGAGTGCATGGGCAAGCCCACACTACAATGTTCCCTAATCTAGTTACGGATGGCTAACCAACAAAAGATCCTGGCCATGGGAAGACTGCATGGGGTTACAGTAGAAATCAATGGTGCTAGCACACAAACTGATTTTGAGGTCATAGAAATTGTGGACAACAGATATGAATGGAGCCATCAACCTCAAGAAACGCAAAATGATATTCGAAAAGAAATCTCTTCGCATAGTGGTTCTATTGGATCCAACTAAAGGGGCGTGCTATACTGAGCCAGTAAGCGATGAAGGCAGTGATGGTGAATTGGACTGTATCTACCAGTTTACAGCACAAGATCAGGACAGGGTAAATCCAATAGCGGATGGTAGACTCTCATGGGACCATGATAGTTCTTGCACGTCGAACTCAGATGAAGAGATTAAACTATGGCAGAACCAACTACATGAATTAACCACATTAAATTGTAACAAGATGGTGACAATAGGGGCAAAGGAGCAACCAGCGGATCAGTATGAATTGACGAAGGGAAGAAAAAACCTGCTGGAAATATCTGCGGAGGCACCACGCACAATCATTGCTTCGGGAAAGGGAGAAATTCCAAGGATGCGAAGGAAATGGTGCAGGTGTTGGAGGCAGGCAAGCGCACAGATGGGAGAGTGAAACGAGGTAAGCATTCCTCGCCAGCATAGGTTGTAGGTGTATGCAGTGCAAACACCCAACCATCGTAGAACTAGTAGCCCAAAGCCACCACAACAAACTGGTTCGCCAGCAGCCGGCGCCAAGGTCAGAAGGGAATCAGGGAAGTTGCGGATACCATAGGTTTTTTGGACCTGTAATAGACGACAGAAGGGAGCCTAGAAAAGATAGGGTAGCCACCGACCCCACAACATCAATAAACTCTGGGTATGGCCAAGGAAGCAAAGTGTGCTAAGAAGGGACGGATCCAGCAGAGTAGCACAAGACCAGGCTGTGACCCTACTATCATGGCTGCGCCTGCACTTATGGAAGAACATGACGCCTACCAACAGACCGGCTACCCACATGCTAGAGAAGTGCTTGCAGCCCGGGCTAGCAGAGAAGTTGAGGAATCACACCAAAGGTGCGAACACCTGACTAGCAGTAGAAACTACAGTCTTAGCACCCCAAGCGGTTGAAAGAAGGCGTGGGACTATAAACAAGTTTGCAGAAAGCTGGCATGACAAAAGGATTCTTTACCACATAAGGTAGGCCACAAGATCACAGCTATGCACCAAGGATTGTGCTACCACTGGGAAAAGTTGATAGATGACCGTTGGCAACATTAGTCCTGACAAGAAAGGTAGGGTACGTCCGAGAGGAGCGGGTGGTGGGACACTAAGACAAGATTTCTGGACTAGATATGCAAAGATCTGCCAACTAGACGCCACTAATAAACTGGAAAAGGAGAGAATGGATTTTTTAAACTCTCACAATCTGTGGCTGACACTGGAATATTGGCACTCTGAACCAGTGAAGAGCAGTGAGTACTCGGCTACCAGGCACCCCATGAATACCATGGCCAGAACCTAAGCATAGTTTGTGGAAGAAATGCAACTAAATAAAAAATAACCTGAGGACGTGACTCAGGCTCTTGAAGTTCCAAAGTCTCCACACACACCATGACCCAGGAAGAACAAGTAGATGATAGGAACAGTTCCAGCCTCACCAAGATTCAACAAGTGGTCAGCAGTTGACAAACACAAGGTAGTCACCACCGAACCCGCTGAGGATGATGACGATCTGCAAGCCTTGATTGATCAGATCAATGCACAGGCTGAGGAAGAATACGTTGCGTTCCAACTTTTGTCACTACCTTCATATATTTCTCCCTGGACTAGGACGACCAAGAGACCAAAGGACGTGGACACTGTGAAGACTATGCTCCAGAGCCCGCTTCTTCCGGATGAAATAAGGTTCGAAGGGTTGCCGATGGGGTGCATTCTAAGCATCAAGTTCAAAGATTGGGACCTTTCAGACAGCGATAAGTTCCCCGAATTGGCCGAAGACAAGCTATTTCCGCAGAAGTGGTTGCTAGGTGTGTAGAAGGCAGGACTACTGAACCTCAGGTGGATAACTCACTATCACTGCATGACCATAACCATATTTGTGATCCAACAACTACTTTGTCTCATACATGATGGATATCTCTAGTTGGAGGAGCTGATCCCGATCACAGCCGACTTAATCCACAGAATTATGCACCTGTCACTTAAAGGGAATGACCCCATAGACATAGCATGAACAAGTAGCGAGGTAGGCCTCACCGAAACAATGAAGGAGAAATACGAGCTGGAAAAAGAAAAGCAGGGGTATGTCATCACGGGCATCAACGACCACACAGTACAAGTCGCCACTCAGCTACTAGCTAGTAAACTCATGAGGAAGTGTCACGTAGATGAGGTGCCAGCTCCTATCATTGCGCTAGCAAGGCAGTGCGCCAAAGGGGTTTAGTTAAATTGAGCATAGTTTTTATGCAACGAATATCTGACCAGTTGTCAAGAAGCACAGGACAAAGGTAAGACATTTCATTATGCATGGTTGCTCTTATCACTTCTTCTGGTTACAGGTGAACTGCTGCAGGAGAGCCAATTTCCCAGCATTGAATATAGCCAACCTGAAGCAGTACGGTATATTTCGCTCTAGGCTACAAAGGATGCAGCAAGGGTTTCTACAATTCTAGCTTTTTGGACCTCTAGGAAGGGAATATAAGGACACAGATTGCTCAAAGACCGTGGATGTCTCCCACGATCTACAATACTTTCCAAAACATGGCCAAGTTCAAAGCATACATGCATCACTTGTATATCAGGGTGAGAAAGGATCCAAAGAAATCATGGGTCATGCTTTCATTCATTGCAATAGATGATGCCATTTACGCGGTATTAGCAGCATGGCCTCTAGAATGGCGTGCCCCAGAAAAGGCCTTTCTTGACAGGATGGCAGCCCAATAGTAGAAGAAGTAATGCCAGCAGTGACTCACTCAATTAGAAGAAAAGACACGTCAAGGACAACACGCTGCTTCGCAGGAGGAGGCTACCAAGAGCCTGACAACAGAAGAGAACTAGGCAGACCAGGGAATGGACTTGGAACAGGACCCACAACCAGAAATAGAGACGCAGGACCACCTTAAGCAGTCACGCGGTAAGGAATCACCTGCCGCAAGAAAAAAGTCCAAAACAATGAAGGCTCTGGAAAACGAATTCCTTTAGGATAGCCAGCCAGCAAGCAATGTTTCCACCAGTGCGTTGACCGAACTAATCACCAAGCAGACAATTGTGTTGGGGGAGATCTGAGTGTAGCTGCAGGCATTACAGGTTTAACCCCTGGGCATGGTCACCCTACAACCAGCAGAAGATACAACCACCAACAAGCAGATGGTACACATGCCCACACAAAACACTCTCCCGCTGCCAGCAGACGCTGTCCTAGCCGAACGCATAGGTGCAAAACGTAGTTGGGGATTAAATATGGTTGCATTGTCTAGGGAAATACTATAGTCCCCAAGCGTTGCATACTTCGGCTCTTCTTCTGTTCTGATATTTACTTGTTTCGTTTTCAACAGCACCGTGATATCTGGATCTTCGATTTCGGGTCCGTGCACCTCACGACTCCCCTCTGATTCCAGAATATTTATGTTTCGCGGGTCGTCCTCATCATCCTCTATCTGGATATGGTAGCATTCGAGGGTCTGGCTCAATTGTCGCGACCAGTCGGGCAACATGGTTTCTTTTGGCTCCAAAGGCGTTTTGAAAATGGCAGCCTTCACCAACTGTAATACGTTGGCCACAATATCCATCCATTGATATTCAAAGAGGAATGTCGACAAAATCCCTTCGCACAAGATATCCCACTCGCCTGTGCCTTGTGGGATCTCTGCTTCAGTATACCAGTTTCAGGGAATGACGTCCAGGGTGTGATAAAATAAGTGCACCCATTCTGGTTGAGGTTCCTCTCCGTAGGCTGTGATCCATCTGGTAAGGTGCATGCCCGGGTCATCACGTCCATTGTATTTCTCCGTTATTCATAGTTCTGTCTTCCTAAATCTTATCTTCATCATGCACCTGCAGCCACGCCAATCTTCGAAAGTCCCTTCATGTGTGCCCCACCATTGCACAAGTGTCGTGCGCAACACCCTTCTCAACGCATCAAACTATTGGTGCTCTAGTACCACGATTTCAAATTTGGTTAGAAATTCATCTATTATTTTCAGCCCATCATACATCGGCAGTTCGTGATCCTGGGTCCTCATGCAGTACAGAGATTTAGTCACCATATTGTAGTGAAGCGTGGTTACTCCGTTTAACCTATTGTGCCATCGCTCGTCTTATTCATCTGAATCGGTGGTGCAGGACTCTACATAGCCTCGTGATATTCTTCTATCCTCCGTTGACTTGACCCATTCTTGCCTTTGTGCAGAAATATTGTAGATACAGTCTAATTCGTTGTCCCTTTCTTCATTGCACATGGGTTCAATGTAGCACGGTCCTTCAGCCGGATCTAATGGAATGACTACGCGGAGCAACTTCATTTCAAATATCATTGTCTGCTTCTCTAAATTAGTAACCCCGTTCATGTCAGTGGCCCAGTCTATTCCTAACAATGTAGGATAAGGCATACTTTCATCCACGATTTTAATTACTTCAAAGTCTGTTCTGGTGCTCACGCCTTCTATATCTACCATAATTCCTTGCAACCTTCCCATGGGCAAGATCTTCTATTGGTTCACCATCTGCAATTGAATAGGAGACCATTGTAGTGTAGGCCTACCCATGTGCTCCCAAGTTTGTTTAGGTAGTACATTTGCATCCAAGCCCAAATCCAAAATGATCTGATCCATCTCATAGTCGCCAATTTGTGCTGTTAATCGCATCTCTCGCCCCATCCATGTTGCATACTTTCCTAGTTTGCGGACCATGCTAGGTTCCCGCATCCCCATGCACCTATTTATTAATTCTTGCAAGCCTCTAACTACCCTATTATTGCGCAACAATTTTATGCATGTCTCTAGAAAGGTAGTTATCATCGAGGGATCCCTGTCTTGCTCAGGTTGATCCCTACTACCTGGGGTAGAGAGCTCCGCAAAGCTCTCCCTAGCTTCCAGATACGTCTCCTTGCCGACCCTTACGTATTCTTGACTTAAATTCCTTTTATCTTCTCTTGTGGCCATGCCACTTCTTAGTACCATGTTTACCTAGGGGTCTTCGTCACGGGGTTCTGACCTTATCATCTGCACGTTCTGAGTCATCGTAGGTTGCGCTGCCCTTTTTTCACAAATTTGTGTTATCAATGTGGGGAATCTATCAGCTCATGATCAAATTGCTCATAGTACATGCATGATATTCTAGTTGGGTTGTTACAATCCCGCATGTAATGTCTTGGTCCTCCGTAGTTGTAACAGATTAGCTGCCTTTGACCCCTTCCTGGCCCCATTCCGCCCCATCCTCGTCCACGTCCCTGGAACCCACCACGCACGATCGCCACTACTGGATCCTGACCTCACGCCTCAGTCTGCATTATATAAGCAGGTGACTGGTCCATTAATAATTGATAGCTATGACAGTCTCCTTCCTCGTGGCCCATCAATCTGCAAAAGTTGCAAAATAGCTGCTGGGGGGTTTGGTTTAATTTTGGTTGTAGATGACAGTTATCTGTGCTATGCTTACCTCCCACCTAACAGATTGCGCACCAGAGTGGGGTTGTCGCACTTGGCCTTGCCTGTGCCTCCAGCTGCAATGGTGTTGGTCCCCCCGTTGCCACATAATTTGGGCAGTGATCTTTATCGTGCCCTTGACTCCTACACTTTATACACCATACTTCCTCCCGGACTTTTGGGCAAGGTGCCTGGTCCTGTTTTAACTTCTTCATTTCCAAACACAAGTTTTGTATCTGCACTTGGATTTGTTGAACTCCCAACCCCGGGTCTTGTAACAGAGTTTTGTGCAACCTCATCACTATCTCCAATGCTTTAGCTTGGGTTCAGATCTTCTATTGTGATAGATTCATCCTCAGATGTGGTGTCAACGATGCCATAAACCAAGCACAATGGTGTGCATCTGTCAGTGTCATGTTTACTTCGCAGATAGTACTTTTCAGTCTTTGATCCAAATCCCATGGGGTTTCACCAGGCATCATCGCGATCTCCTTGAAACCTATGATCGACTGTGTTTCTGACTTTGGTTGGCTAATCTCTTTCTTTAGTTTAGTATGGATGTCTGCTGTCCCCGCAATTGGGTGATCGTTTTAGTACTTTATGTACCATGTCAGTGCTCGGTCCTGCAGCACGCTACCTAAGGTAGCCTTTCTGATATTTTCTTCCACAATTCTATGTGCGTTCCATACTGATGTTAACACGAACAAAAATTGTTCTGGATCTTCACTTCCTGCTCCTTTGAATACCAGTAGCTAGCTTTCACTCATCATTGTCAACCTTGTCAATGTACTCTAAACTGTTACTGCTCGTGGTCCCTTTGATCCTTTAATTCCTTTTCTACAGAGCCCCCACGTTCCACATCAGACACCCCTTTTCCATAGAGCCCTTGCATTCCACATCAGACACTGGGATATGCCTAAGGGGTGTCTGATGTTGGAACACTAGAACCCTACAAAGAAAGAGCTTGAACAATGGTTGGATCTGAAGCTCCATGAGTTCGCGGTTCAGGAAAACAAAAATCCATGGATATCAAAGGAAGATTGGTTGGATCGCTATATATACATAGATATCCTCGAGGTCTTCTTCGCGACATTTCCGATAGAGCTTTACAAGTGGATTGCAAGGTTAGATGACAGTGTGGGAAGGTGTTATAGCTCCAAATCTCACTCTTGAGGTTTGTGATGCTGCACTCATGGCCCAGGGCAACCCCTCCTTCCAGACCTGGTCCAAAATTTAAAAAACAGTGTTTTATTCCCTATACGTGACATTTCCCTAAGCTAAACGCGTGTATACACATTTCTGTGTATACCCAACTTGCGTATATGTCTTAAAACACTTAAAAAAATTAAATCTCCTTAATTTTGGGTGGACAGCATGGGTTTTACTTGCTGATCACCTGTTAGTGCCCATGGCCCAACTATTCCCAACGAATTCCCAACTAAAAAACTACTTTGGGAGAAGTATAAAAAGGCTTCAATGGGAAGGCCTAAGGGAGGAGAGAAGAGAGAGAAAGGTTATTATGCTGAGATTTCCCTGACTAGGTCTGAAGATCCTAGTGCCTCTTGCACTTCCCCCATTTACAGGAAACCCTTTTTTCCTTGTGTGATGATGTTTATCTACCATTTGAGATATCATGGAGTAAGTCATGGAAGGAGTTTGTTAAAGGCTTAAGACTGGAGGAATCCGGAGGACAGTTCTGCTTAGGGCCTGTGAAAGGATGAATGAGGTGAAATTATTCCTTTCTGTACTTTATTTTTCTATAATAAAAGAAACACTTGTCTTTGTTCTTGACATAAATCTTCTTCATGTTTATGATATCCATGTTATGATTCATATGTGAATGGTTGTTTAATTGCATAACTAACTACCTTTCAATATACTATGAAGATGATTTCTTTATGATGTTTAGTCCATATACTGCTGTACTTTCTTGAATTGATTGTTTTGCAGGTTGAAGGAGCAAAAGGAACTCCAGGAGGGTTTGGATCCTAGAAGGCTCTTCTCGAACGTAGGACCCCCAGGTACGCCCCTTATTGTATAGTTTTCTTATCTTAGCATTAGGGTTGTATGCAATGTGCGTTTCTCTGTATAGACAACCTCTAATCTGCTAGGGTTTCAACCCAAAGACCCTATGGGAATTTGTCCCTTAACAGAATTGGTGACTCCACTGGGGACAACAGTATTGTTGTTCCTAGTTTAGGTTTATTCAAGCCAATCAGGGCTCAACTATCTGTTTGCTTGATGTTACTGTGTAGTCTGTTCCTGCAGAAACTTGAATTGTAAGTTTGGTCAGTTTCTTCACACTGCTTTTTATTTTTTCTTGAAATCTTTTATATACATTGTTTTTCTTGTTTACAGAGGCGTATATATGCATGTTTCCTAAATTAAACCCGCATATACGCAGCTGTATATCAATGCAGTCACGTATACACGCAGCTGTACATCAATGCAGTCACGTATATCTTGCAATTTTCAAGATTTTTTAAATCTTTTTGTTTCTGAAGGTCTGTCTGCTGGTTTGATTCAGTCCTAAACAGTTACGTTTCAGTATTAGTTTTTAGTTTTACAACAAGTATCTGATTTCAAATTCTCTCTGATTTTGGAAATTGTTGATCTTATTGGTTTTATTTGCAAGCATCATCATTTTGTTAAGCACACAAGATTTCTTGTTAGGAGTCTTGGCTGCTCTATTTTTCCAGAGTAGAAAGGATGATCTCAGTCTTTGTGTCAAATCTTGTTTTGGTAACCTTTTGTGTTTGCTTGTTAAAACTACATTTTTGCGACCATCTACTTTTCTTGCTTTCGAAAGTTGTTGATTGACACTTTCTTGAAAATTGTCTTTTTGATCTTTTGGTCTTTGTTGCCAAACCTCTCATTGCTGCTTTTGATTGTTAAAAGCATCTTGAAACACATCTTTGTTGTTGAGTTTTCATCCATTTTGTGTTGTCACCGTGCAAAGTGTTTGGTGCCGTTTTTTTCAATCATAAAGTTTCAGTCTTGTTGAGAGCACTTTTGAAAAGACATTTTTGCTTTTGCTTTTGAAGAAAAACTTTTTGAAAAACTTAGTTTTGCTTTCTTGAACTTTGTTTTGATTTAGTTTCCTTTTAGTGAATGAAAGTGCATTTTTGTTTGTCTTGAAACTTGTTTTTAGTGTTTAGACAAAATGAACGGTAGAAACTCGTATTCCATCTAAACATTTTAAGTGGCAAAATAAAAATTGATAAACAAGTAACTTTCATTTCTTGATTTAGAGTAGTCTTAAGTCTTGCATCAGTATGTACCTATTGCATTAGGATAGAGTTGCACATCTTTTTAGGCATCTATAGTTTTGTTAATGTTTGTGAGTGTGAAGTGTGAGTAAAAGAAAAGAAAAGAAAAATTTGTTGTTTTTTTGAAGTTCCTCTGAACCTTGTAGAAATTTCTTTCATCAAAAAACAAGAACAAGTGCATTTGCATGTAGTTTGGTTTTTATTAATTTATTTTGCGTCAAAACACCACTAGTTTCACTTCCGATTACCCCGTGACTTAAAGAACAATCCATTTAAAAACAAGCGCTAATTAAAATATACTAGAACTTTTTATAATTGTCAAGTTAGACACACCAACAAGTTTTGGGATATTTTAGGGCCTTGGATTAGGAAAGTGGAGAGATAACTCTCCAAGGCCATTTAAATTGTCAAACATAGGAGTCTGAATAGTGAGTGTAAATCCAATAGCGTTAGGGAGACCAGGAAAGCTCCGGATCTGGGAGTTAAGCATGAGGGTTTTTGAAGATAGGGAAGAGAGATACCCCCTCTCCTACTTGTTGGATCTAACCTCAAGACTGTTCCACCTGGCTCCTGATACGAGTTGGTAACCTTAGTTGCTACTCGTAGGGATCTACACAGGTGGCTGTGGAGGGGAATCCCATGGCACCTGAGGTTGACGTTGTATCACTCTCAACGGTACTACTAGAGGGCACCCTTGCGAAGCTTGGGGGCTTGCACCGGCGCAGGGTATTATTAGGAGGTCAGCGTAACTTCCTCTCTTACCTTCGTTGATAGGACTAGGCCGTCATTATCCCAGAATATCTTCAGAAGGCCCCTTACTTCACTTTCTTGTATTTTGGTGTCTGGTCCTCATCACCCGGAGCGGAAATACTTGAAAGTTGTTTGACTGGCTGATATCTTTTAGGGACTTTTTAGTGTGTGCTCTGTGCTCCTAGTTCACCTAGCTTTCAATTTTTTGAGTCTTTAGCTAGATCTTAATAAAAAATTCAAAGTGGCTGACCGATCACCTAGATGGTCTCGAAGACTTCGTGGTCTTTCACCACCAAGTTTAGAGCCTTCTCCTAGAAGGCGCAGAGGTAATATTTCCGGTGGGTTTCGTCCCGTGGCAGTTGACGCATCGGGGATTGATCCTCCTCACAGAGACATTAGTGTTTAAAATAGGCCTGGTACTTCCACAGAACAAGAGAGGAACACTCCAATTCTTTCTCGGGTTCTCTTTCAGATGGAAGATAACATAGAAGTAGAAGAATTTCAAGAGTCGTTAGCAGCTTCGAATTCTCCCTTACCTTCTAGCTATCCGGAAGTATTATGATACGTTGGGACTTCGAAACATAGACCGTCAAGTCCAGGTCACACTACGCACTTACCATCGATGACCACTACTAGAGGCATGGCTTCTACTACAATTGCTACAACTATGCAGACTCCAACATCAGTACAAGGGGGAGGAACCATTTCCATCCCCTCTGCATCTTTATTTGGGTCTTTTGCTAGCACATCTTCTATTGAGTCTACCTCCATTCCGTCTACGAGTGGAAATTCCCAAGCCAATGTTTTTAGTACTAGATTCTTCCCATTTGGCACCCATTCACTGGGTATTCCATCAGTTCCGTTTAGTGCCTCCACATCCATGATGGGTGGATTGGCTTCATTTTAGGGTTTTCCTTTTGGAAGTGGTCATATACCACATTCCAACCCGACAATAGGATCTATGCCTTTTTCTTTTACAGGACAAAGTATCAATCCTTTTCAAGGTTGGACTAACCCTGCGGTTAGTGGCATGGGAACTGGGAATCTGTTTTTCGGCCAACAAGGTAATGGGCCATACTCCACAGTTAGTTCGTTTCGAAGTATTCCTCCCTTAGCTACTTCTTGGAATCCTTATAAGCCGTTATCCACTCCTTATAATCCTTTAGGAGGAAGCTTCGCCGGTCATGGAGGTTTTGCAACCAGAGTTGGCCAAACTCTGATTTTTGCTGGATCACAAGGCTTGCCTTTTGGTTCAACCGGTTCTATTGGATTCTTTGGGCAGCCTAGTGCCTTCCAAAATCTAGGTCCATCTTTTCAGAACTTTGGGGCCCCCACCCAGTCTGGGTGGAATCCCCAAGGTCCTCCTAGGCTTCCTTTTCTGGCAACTTTGAACTTGCTAGATCTCACGAAATTAACAAACGATCCAATCAAATACAACCTGGCCTGGCCTCCAATCCCAACCAAACTCCCTTCGGACATTCCAAAATTCAAAGGGAAGGGCAGTGAATACCCAGGCGACCATGTAACCACATTCCATTTGTGGTGCTCATCAAACTCCCTTATTGATGACTCGATTAGGTTGAGACTTTTTCAACACACCTTGACTGGTAATGCGGCCAAGTGGTATATAGAGTTTCCAGGGGGCAGCTTTACATCTTTCACTGACTTAGCTAATATTTTCTTAAATCATTTCCAGTTGCCTGTTCGTTATGATGCCGGAACTGAACTTCTAGCCACTTTTCGTTAGGACAAGGCAACTCACATTTCTGACCATATTCAGGAATGGAGATGGAGAAAGAGGCTCATTAAAGCTGAAATCCCTCCGGAATACCATCTTGAATGGTTTTTGAAATATTTACAACCTAAAATCTCTAAGGATGTCTCCATGTCCGGAGTCTATTCTGAGGAGCAAGCTATTTTTAGGGCCCAACAATTAGAATTGATTTACTCTCAGTCTGGGATCCTTCAAAAAATCTTGCCAGATGCTCCTGGGTCTAAGGTTGATATAGCAAAGTCGAAGCCGGGGCCCCATGCAGATGGTATCGTTGGATCGGTAGACACAAATGCGGTGAACTTGTTGAGCCAATTGTAGCAGTTGTCTTTACAAACTGCTTCTAACAACCAAGTCACATCGTCTAACCCTGCGTCTTCCCAACCCTCTTCAGTCAATGCCGTCCAATCGACCAACCCCAAAGGAAATCAAAATTCCAATGGGAAGAAGAAAGGACATGGTAAGAAAAAGAGTCAAGATGGGAAGAGTGATGCAAATAATCCCGGCAATAATGCTGGTGGTGGTAGAAATGAGTCAAAAAAGAAAGTCAAGTTTCCATGCAAGTTATGCGGTGGAGACCATTTAACTCACCTCTGCCCCAAGATTGAAGATGCTCAATGCTTGTTACGGTAGCAAGGGACTTCTAGTTCTCAAGCTGTGTTAACCAACCCTTTTCCCTAAGGACAACAACTTCTTGCTGGTGCGAGTTCAAACCCTAGTACCTCCGCAGGGGGCAACCAGGAAGGGGAAAAGTCATTAAATGTTTTCATGATGGGTTCCAATGTCCATGTGGCCACTCGGTCATGTGATTACAGTGAAGCCAAAACTTCCAAGGACAAAATGGCTCCCAGAAATACCAACCTTCATATTGAGCGACCCTCTGTCAAGACTATACCATGGGTACCAAAAGGTTTTGCTAAACGTGCAACTATCAACCCTAATATTAGGGCAGCCAAGAATTACTCCGTTGTTGAGGATCTAGCTCAGATTCCATGTGCTATGTCCACTTTAGAGGTCCTCCAGTCATGTCCCGCTCAAAGAAGTGCCTTGCTGTCGGCAATGGGGGCAGTGGATCCAAATAATTCATTAGCTCTCACTTTTGATATGTGTAATGTCAAAAAGAGACTTCCTCATCACATGGCTTTCCAGATAAAGTCTACCTACAAGAAAACTAATATTTTTCGGACAGTTATAGATGAGGGAGCTTCCACATGTGTCATGTCTATGTCATGTTGGAAGGTCATTGGATCGCCTTCGGTTGTTCTTCACCTACCCTCTTGACAACGTTTGATGGTCATTCTCATAGGCCATACGGGATTATCCCGGCCTTTACTATATGTGTTGGGGGAAAGGTCGTTAATATCGAAGTAGAAGTCATCGATGCTAACCTAGATTACAATCTCCTCTTAGGAAGGAATTGGGTATACAAAATGGATGTCATTGTTTTGACTCTGTTTCGTGTCATTTGCTTTCCTCATGAAGGGAAAATTGTTAAGGTTGATCAATTGGATTATTGTCCAGTCGATCCTTGAGCAACTTCAGACTCTATTGTTCCCCTTGTGGATAGCCCCCATCCACCTACTGAGAATTTAGGAGTTGGGATGTACTCTTCACTGATGGGTACCTTTTATCTTCCCCCTCCTATGGCTAGAATAGATATAATTTCATCCTCCAAGGACCCCTTACAGAAAGAGTTTGTTCAAGCTCATTATTGTTCAGATCTTGGAGCCTTATCTACATTTGTGCCTACATCAGATGATGGCAAGGTGGGTGAAATAGAATCTCTTATGTCTACAGTGGAGCCTAGATGTGAATCTATCGATAACCCTGCAGATACCCATTCTACTCATTCCTTTGAGAAAGCGATAGATGGTGATGTGGCTCATTCTCGGACCCTTGATTCCACTTCTGTGCTGGATTGCTTGGATATTGTTTTTCCATATGATGAAGTGATATTCAAAGCAATGACGACTGTAGATCAACCTTCGGAAGATTTACATCATCGGTCATGTTTTTGTCCCCCGTTGCGTGAAGTCGAATCCAGGTCCTCCAGTTTGACTAGTGATGTTTGTACGGTTCCTTTGGTTCCAACACAATCATTTGCCGAAGGAAATATATTGATTGGTTCGATAATAGTACCGATAAACATCTCTAGGAGCAAGTGGGCAGAGCCCTCTGACAGGCTCTACCTTAAGAAGTACTTTGCTTAGCAACTAGGCAATGGCTTCTTTATACATTGTGTATATTTTTACATATCTCATCGAGAGTTCTTGATATCAACACTTTTTGGTCTGCTGTGGCAGGTGTTGATGGATGACTTGGTCTATTTTGGATTCACCGATGGTGCTAGTTGGCACACTCAGAACCTTGCTTCCGCAGCTTGGGTACTCTATTATCCAACTAGTCAGTTGATGGTATCAAGGGGAGTATGCATTGGTCCTGCTTCAAATAATATGGCTGAGTATACTGCATCATTAATTTACTATCCGAGGCAATTTCTCACGGAATCGACTCGTTGGTAGTTTATCTTGATTCACAATTGATAGTGTCACAATTGAATAACATTTATCAGGTAAGGGATCCATGTTTATATCGCCAGTATTTAAGGGTGAGGTTGTTGCAAAGATCATTTACTTATATTAATTATTTGCACATTCCAAGATCTCATAATTGGTTAGTTGATTCTATCGCTAATCAAGCATTAGACTGGCACATTAATCATTCATCACAATAAAATCAAGCATCAAAAATTCGAACTGTATACATACATATATATATATATATATATATATATATCATAAAACATATCAAGTGTACATAAGTCTATCCAAAAAATATACAAAATTGGGACTCAAATCCCCATAATCATGTCTAGTACTTCTAGTGCCCCGGCTCAGGATGAGTGGCTAAGTAGGAAGCTATCGCATTGGCCACACGCCTAAAGTGCGGACCCAGTCACGTGGCATGCCAACCACATGACGCTACATATCCTCAGGAAGATCCTCTACCACTGCCATCGGTACTCCGTGAGTGAGTCTCACCAAGTGCCGCTGGACGGTGTGAAGTAGTCGCTTTGTGTCTGCAGCTGCCTCTTCGGCCCCTCGGCCGCAACGTCTGTGCCGTGGGAAATCATCTGGTCGTACTGACCCAATATCTGGAACATGATCATCATATTAGTCATTTGAATCCTATCAAAAACATTTTTCAAAATTCATTATTATATTTGAAAAATCCAAAAAAATCATAAAATCAAAAAATACTTACCAATGTCACCCCATGTTACGGTCGATGGTAATACTAGATCGGGATCTCCTCGGAAATCTAACCCAGCATAAAGGTAGTCATCTATGGCGATGATCTACTGATCCCACTAGGAAAAGAAGTCATCATCAAATGCAGTCCGTGGGACATCCCCACCCCCTAGACGTTTCATCAGGTCCGCCCACCTGCCCATGCGTGGATCTCGTGGGGTGGTGATGGAAGCCGCTACCTTAGGGTGGAGTGCAGGGACCCTCTCAAAAAAGAAAGAACACAAAATAGTCCCATATCCAAAGTTTTTAGTCTGCCCTCTCTTGACGGAAGTGAGCTGGATTTTCAAGCTGGCCAAAAGAGAAGTACACCAGTCAAACATAGCGGTGAGACAGTCTACTGCCAAGCTCATGGTTAGCCGTGATGCCTGGTGCAGAGAAGCTGATTCGTTCACTCTATCTATGGTGAACAGGATTATCCTCAGCGATAAACTCTCCACATGTGTGATTGAAATCTGATTCCCAACCTTTTTGGGATGTCCCAGGCAATAGATATGCATGTAGTCCTCGATCGAGAGACAGCCTCGTGTCCTGCCCCTGGAATGTACTACCTCTCCCCTTCGGGAAAGGCCCGTGATGAAATAAATGTCATCCACTTCTATCCTGAGTGGCATCTGGTCAATCATAAATGAATCATCATCGATACTCCAGTAATCAATGAGCATCTCAAGTAGACGTGTGTTTGCTTTCATATTTGGCAATTTGAATAATTTTAGCAAACCACATCCCCGTAAGGCATCCAAAGCATCAGGATCATTCATGACCTCATCATCCACTGTGGTATTCTCTCTTTCTCGCCAAGTGACCGACATCCTGAAGAAAAAATGATTTTAAACCGTTAGTTTTTTTGTTTCAAATGTTCGTGACATATACGCGGGTCTATTTGCACATAGTCGCGTGTAGGGCCCGCGTGTATGCGGGTTTCATATACTCAACCCACGTGTACACGGGTTTCATATACTCAACCCGCGTATACGCCGCGGTGAAATTTTTGACAAAAAATTCAATGGTAAAACATAAATTAAAAATTCTAAAACTAGTCACAATTGATTGCAAGACAAGTATAAGAATTACCTGGGGATTTTGGAAGAATCTGAATAGTTGAATTTGGCGTATGGAAAAGTTGCTTCTTTTGCTCCACTCCTCTACTCTCAAACTCAAATGGTGAAAATGGTGAGTCCAAAAACTCTTTTATAGGTTTTGAAAATGAATTTTTTTTTCAAAATTTTATTTTGTTTGGCCTCATGTAACTTTTAACTTGGGAGCTTGGAATGTCGAGAATGGTTTGATTTTCAGGACATTTTGGACGTTTTTCGACGGTTTCGAGATGGTTCCATGACTACTGACCCGTCATGGCAGGTATCGTTTTCTCACTGGCATATAGGTTACGGAAGCCATTTTTCCGTTGCATTATGCATACTAGCCTCCATCTATCGATACATTTGCCATAGGGTCGATCCCATCGTGTTATGGTTCATAAACCATTTTCACTTGCCGATTCCTTAAATCATGACACGATGGTAGAAGCCATCCTTTACATGGGCATCGTAGTTAGCACCTCACTGACATTTGTTGCCCATGTTGCTCCGATCTGAGTAGGCTCGGGAGTCCTCTGTAGTCCCGCCATGACTTATGCGATGAAGACTCATTCCTCTTTGCTTCTTCTCTTTCATTCTGGCCTTATACACTAGAGGCTCCTATGTGTTGAGTTGTACCACTGCATTGCATTTTGACCATTTGCACCTTTTGGCCTTTAGCCGGCTTCACTCGGACTCATGTTTAAGCCAACTTTTGACCATGCCGACTGCAAAATCAAACTTGCATACCTTTAACTTCTACAACTTGACACACCTTGACCCGTGGAAGGAACACGCCTTTGAGTGTCACGGACCAGTTTTCGCCTCCCTACATTAAGCATAGGAATGTTCCGATCCCAGGAACTAGATCATCTGTTTCACTGGCACTTGTTCTTTCCACTGTACTATAGCATTCTTTTATTCTTTTTCCAGCTGAAAAGAAAAAGACAAAAAAATCATATATTCCAAAAACAGCAGGAACGGGACAATATTTCAATTTATTGTTGGCAGCTAGAGTCAGTCATGTCGCCCTTGAACAGAGCACTCAAAGCAAAGTCTCCTCCATTTGGGCGGGATTTAGTTTGACTTAGGTACACCTTACCCTTGTTATTGAGTCAGTTATCCCCCAATTGGTTATCTCTTCCAATCATATGGAGGGTTCATTTGTGCCTCCTCCATGTCGAGCTTATACAGAGTCATCATATGCTGCCACATAGTCACATTGAGTCATGCTTTTGTTCAAGGGAAGTTAGCCTCAGTCGGCCTCTCTGTGGTGTCTCTTGACTCAATTTTCAGTCAGCCATCCCTGATTGTCAGTATCATGTTTATCATCACATCAGCTATATTGGTCCTTTACTCATGCTGGTTTCAGAAGGTCCCCATTGACTTCTTGCTGGCGGGTCTTGTTCTTATCGACAGCGACATCTTACTCTGAGGACAGGCCTAGAGCTGCACCCTAGCCCTATTTTCATTATTGATAGGTCACCTTGTGCTCAACATCGATCAGTATCATGGGTCTTTGATTGAGTGGTTTCCCTTGTGTTCGAAATCAGCTTACATTATCACACATTTGGATTCATACAATACCTTGGTTTCCATTTGACCCTATTGGTGGATACCTCGCCTCTATGTCAGCTTTCATTATTGGTTGGTTCAGAGGGTTTCTGTCATGCGCTAGCCACATCTTATGTACACCAGAAACATACTTTGGTCGGGTTACTACATCTTTTTCGTCCGATTCCTTCCACATTATTGGCCTACGGGTTACACTCACGCTAGATTGATGAAGGATGCCTTAATGCCTTCCTTCTAGCGGATCTTTCCCTGTCGACTTTGACTCATTGCTGTGGGGCAAAGATCTAGAATCCATTTGGCAGTACCTTGGGGTTTGCAGTCATTAGTGGAAAATCCTTCGCTATCGATAGTGGGAAACCATCATTGTCTCCTGATTGATAGATTCTTACAGGTGTTCGACTCCAGCTCATCTATTCACACTTGTTAGATTGTACTAGGTACCTTGATGCTCATTATCATTATCGGTGAGTAGTCTCGTGTTTGTCAACGGTATACATCAATGACCAGTAATCAAACGATTTCTCACATGGTCGACTTCAGATCATTTATTCCCATGGTGTAGAAATTTACCACAGCGGTCGGTGAAGACCTCAGGTTGCATCAGCATTCATTGGTTCACTTGACAGTTGCTCCTATTGCTGCTAGTTGATACCACTCCACCTTATATGTTGCAGTCATTCATGGCGAAATTCTATATGCTGGCACCTAAGTTTACAGTGTAGTACCATCCTATTCCATCATGTTCAGTTGGTACCTTTTTTTATCAGTCTTGATATCAGTGATCCGGTTTATTCTTCAGCATCATTGACATTCTTATATGTGATATTCAGACATGTACTTGTTCGATCATGATCAGATGATCCATTATGTATTTTCCAGTTCTTTATACATGTATACTTAGTGGATCCACTTGTACTTGATATGCGGACATGCTTTACTTTCTCTGAGCATGGGTATGCCCGCCTCAAACAGTGCTTCTTTCTGATCTCCTTTTGTGGCTTGGCAGGCTGAACTCTGGTGAAGTCCTTCTCAGTTTTTGGCAGATTTCCTTTCCATGTACTTGCTTAATACATTTCGGCCATCATGTTCCCCTTCTAACCTCATATATTAGGGGGCATCTGTTATAGCTCCAAATCTCACTCTTGAGGTTTGTGATGCTACACTCATGGCCCAGGGCAACCCCTCCTTCCAGACCTGGTCCAAAATTTAAAAAATAGTGTTTTATTCCCTATACGTGACATTTCCCTGAGCTAAACGCGTGTATACGTGGGTCTATGTATACCCAACCTACGTATATGTCTTAAAGCACTTAAAAAAATTAAATCTCCTTAATTTTGGGTGGAGATCGTGGGTTTGACCTGCTGATAACCTGTTAGTGCCCGTGGCCCAACTGTTCCCAACGAATTCCCAACTAAAAAACTACTTTGGGAGAAGAATAAAAAGGCTTCAATGGGAAGGCCTAAGGGAGGAGAGAAGAGAGAGAAAGGTTATTATGCTGAGATTTCCCTGACCAGGTCTTAAGATCCTAGTGCCTCCTACACTTCCCCCATTTACAGGAAACCCTTGTTTCCTTGTGTGATGATGTCTATCTACCATTTGAGATATCATGGAGTAAGTCATGGAAGGAGTTTCTTAAAGGCTTGAGACTAGATGAATCTAGAGGACAGTTCCGCTTGGAGCCTGCGAAAGGATGAATCAGGTGAAATTATTCCTTTCTGTACTTTATTTGTCTATAATAAAAGAAACACTTGTCTTTGTTCCTGATATAAATCTTCTTCATGTTTATGATATCCATGTTATGATTCATATGTGAATGGTTGTTTAATTGCATAACTAACTACCTTTCAATATACTATGAAGATGATTTCTTTATGATGTTTAGTCCATATACTGCTGTACTTTCTTGAATTGATTGTTTTGTAGGTTGAAGGAGCAAAAGGAACTCTAGGAGGGTTTGGATCCTGGAAGGCTCTTCTCGAACGTAGGACCCCCAGGTACAACCCTTATCATATAGTTTGCTTATCTTAGCATTATGGCTATATGGAATGTGTGTTTCTTTGTAAGACAACCTCTGATCTGCTAGGGTTTCAACCCAAAGACCCTAGGGGAATTTGACCCTTAACAGAAGGTGCAGATTAGATCATCCTATTGTGTGGACTACAGAACTGGTGCACAGGCTAGAATCCACCAAATATAAAATCACATGCACAGTAGATCATTAGCTGGATTGGGTAATAGGAGGATTTATCACTGAGTTCACAATAGATATAACTGTGAGTTATAGTGAAGCAGAAAGATGATTTCTCCAAGGACCGTGGGGTAACTATATTAAATCATTGGATACTTGGATTAAGATGATGTTGTGTGAAAAATAGATCATGCACGTTTGTTTATGTTTGGAGTAACGCAAAGTGGAAGAGTTTACTGCGAAACAAGAGGGGCAAAGCACAATCCTCTGATTTCTATTTCACAGGAAAGCGAGGAGGAGCTTGCGAGGTTCTCACCAAGAAGTGTAGTCCGATTGATCAAGGAGAGCTTCCTACTGATACCACCTCCATCGATGCCACCATCCACTTCACTTACATCAACTCTGTCCACACCAACACCAACCCCATCTCCAACCCCACCACCACCAAAAGTTGGGATGGTGATCGCAGTAAAGCTACCGGTATTTAAGGGTGTAGGAGATGAGGAACTAGGCTGGTTCTGGTTTGTGATAGAGTCTGTGTGGGATGCTCAATTCATAACAGATGAAAACATAAAGAAGGCTACCCTAGCTAGTGCACTGCAGGACCACGCATTGATGTGGTACATAAAATACTCAACCGATCATCCGAACGATGGAATAGTAGCAATCCAAGAGGCATTAAACAAAGAGTTTGGCCGACCAAAATCAGAAACACAATCGGTTATTGGGTTCAAGGAGATCAAAATGTTTCCTGGTGAAATTCCATGGGATCCAGACCAAAGATTAAAAGGCACTATTAGCGAGGCTAACATGACATTGACGGATGCGCAGCACTGCGTGTGGTTTGTGGTGACATTGACAACACATCTAAGGACGACTCTGTCACAACAAGAGATCTCAACCCAAGCTAAAGCACTGGAGACAACAATGAGGTTGCACGAAACCCCAATATCAGATCCAGGGTTGGGAGTTCAGCAAATCCATGCGCAACTACAAAACCTGAGTTTGGAAATGCAAAGCTTGAAGCAAGAAAGGGTGCTCCGACCGGAGGCATGTACGAAGGTTGGCTGTATTAAATGCAAGAGTCAAGGGCATGATAAGGACCACTACCCCCTCTTCACAAACTATCTGGTTGGGGGGGAGATGCCGTTAAAAGTTAAGGTACAAGCAGGACTAAGTGCGCACTTGCACTTTGGTGTGCAATTTGTTAAGTGGGTGGAAAACACGGAACAGATAACTGTCACCTATTACAGAAGTATACCCAAACCCCGCAGCAGCTATTTTGCAACTTTTGTAGATCGGTGGGCCACGAGGAAAGAGACTGTCATAGCTATCAATTATTAATGGACCAGTCACCTACCTACAGAATACAGACTGAGGCGCGAGGTCAGGATCTAGCTGCGGTGATCGTGCGCGGTGCGTTCCAAGGAAGTGGATGAGGATGCAGAAGAATGGGGCCAGGAAGGGGCCACGGGCAGCTGATCTGCTATAACTATGGAGGGCTAGGACACTATGCTCATGACTGCACTAACTCGACCAGGATCTCTTGCCCCTATTGTGAGCAGTTTGATCATGAAATGGTAGATTGTCCAATGTTAATTGCCCAGATGTGTGAGAAGGGAGTGTTACAACCTACACCAACTCAAAATGTCTAGATGATGTGATCGAAACCACGCGAAGCAGACCCCAGTATAAATATGGTATCGAGGAGTGGTGCAACCATAGGAGGTGATACACGGGAAGAGCTTGCAGGAGACGGGAAGAGGTGTTGTGATGCAGGAAAGTGTTCCCTCTACGGACAGAGGGAACCCCTCTAGCCCTAGAGTGGGTCTAGTCACAAACAAGGATAGATCAACAATAACTTTCCTTAAACAGTCATAGTTGGAGGCCTACCTCAACCGGTGGTCAATGGAGTTCTGTTGCACTGCTCCAGCTTCCGCTTCCTTCTCCTAATGAGTGATCAACCTGAAACAATGCAAAGGAAATACAACAAAGCACGTAACCGAAAAACAACAATGATCTATTTACTCACAAAGTCAAGAAGTCATGAGCTATCAAGTAAATTAGATACAAGAGAGGAAAACATCATTGATTGTATTAATAATGAAATAGGAGTAAGCTTACAACCAAAGTCTTGATGTCGCAAGCCTTCTTAGAGGGATCCAGCCAACATGTTCCTCAAGCATTCACTCTTTGAAGATGGAACTCCTAATATACAAGATCTCTCTCACTCATAAGTTTTACATAAGATTAAGGGCACTTCACAACCTTCCACAAGCTATCAACAATACCACACTTTTCACACTCACACTAGCTATCTAGCAAACTCACAAACACTAACAACACTACTCCACTAGCCAACTATCAGAAACTAACAATGCATAGCAATGGTGAGATTTTAAATAGGAGAAGGAGTCTCCATGAAAGGTGGAAGAGTGAGCTTATCCCAAAGGAAGGTAGCACAATTGATGGAACTGCCATGCCAAAGAAAGGAGGGCGATACAAACTATGCCAACAACCAGGTCTGGAGTTGTCTGGAAGGCTGACTGTTGGAACAAATTTGCCCAATCTAGATCATCGCGGGGGCATAACTAATCTATAGCATTGACATCGCTAGTGAGTAACGTAGCTAGTCAGATCATCACTAAAGATTATAAGTAACCTCATGCTGGGACATGAAATCAGACCATCATGGGAATCAGATGTACTTCCACGCTAGCAACGCATCTGGACTATTCACGAGCGCCTTTTAGCGTGTATATTTAGTCCACAGATGCGATGAGGCAGATAACTTAGGAAAAATGGGTCTGTTGGCAGCACAAGAGAGCATTTGTTCAATATGAGCATGTTTGACTTGGACACATGACATAATAGATGGACTGGGAGTGAAGACAATGACAAATTACTATGTAACAGGTGTGATGCACCTACAAAGGAACCTGACTCTGAGCCGGAACAAGGGATGTAGATGCCTAAGGAAGCTCAGAAGACCTTCGCGGAAGTCTCTACTCTAGGTAGGAGGGATCAGATGGAGCCAGGATTAGATCCCTCCATGATTTCTACCTTTCTCAAAGCCTGCATGAAGCTACTGCGTGATATTCAAGCCATTAAAGGACTATAGGAGTTGATCACTAAGTGCACCGGATCGGTTGAGCCACACGTAGTCTGAAAAATAGGAAGACATGCTCTGCGCACTGGATGAGAAATGAGAATGACAGTGCAAATTGGTGAATACGAGATGGATCAGGTCATCCTGGACTTAGGCTCAGATGCAAACGTGTTGCCTAAGCAAACATGGGAACACATGGGCAAGCTCACACTACAATGGTCCCTAATCCAACTAAAGATGGCCAACCAACAAAAGATCTTACCGATGGGCCAACTATAAGGGGTGACCGTGGACATCGAAGGCGTAAGTAAAAAGACTGATTTTGAGGTAATGGAAATTATTGATGACAGTAATCCTTACCCTGCATTGCTTGGAATTGATTGGGCCACGAACATGAACGGGATCATTAATTTGAAGAGACGGAAAATGACGTTCGAAAAGAAGTCACTGCGGGTAGTAGTTCCGTTGGACCCAGCGGAAGGAGAGCGCTACACCAAACCAGTGCATGACGAGGAGAGTGATGATGAACTGGATTGCATCTATCAAATAACAGCGGAAGACTAGGATCAGGTGCATCCCGCAAAAAAGGGAAGAATCTCATGGGAGCATGATAGCACCTACATAGTGGATTCGAATGAGGAGACTGAGCAATGGCAGAACCGATTGCAGGAAGTTACGACACTTAACTGTAATATGACGATTTGATCTTTGCAACACATGACCATAGAAGAAAGACAACAACCAGCGGAGAATGATGCAACGAATGAGGGGCAACTCGTATCATAGGAATAGCCTGGTGCATTGGAAGATGCACCAAGTGCATCTAGATGGAGGGCGTAGATGCTGAGATGCAAGAGGCAGTTCCAGGTACAGATTAGAGGACGTGCATGGTAGCCATGTTAGTATAGAGAAGTCATCCATCAACAATGAAGGGTATGGGTGCACATCACACAACCATCACCCCAACCGGAGCTGCGTGGAACCATGGCTCGCTGGGCCGGGCAGGGAACTCTCTCCATGAACAGTACCTCTACAGTCCATCTTGCCTATAACAACATACATGAAAGGATTTAGAAGCTCTGGGCAGCTGTTCGACGTGGTAAAATACAACTTTGTAAGTTAGAAGAAACGGGGGCTAGAATTCGAGAACACAGTAAAAGGCTAGATGTAGAAATTGATAATCTCAACTTAGGGGTCACCCACATAGACTACTATCGAAAGTTCATCAAAAGCGACACCCAGATCATGGCTCCAATGGAACAGTTGCTGAAGAAGGATGCTACTTATTGTTGGAATGAGGAATGTAACAAAAGTCTGGAAACTCTTAAGGAAAAGATGGCATCCGCCCCTATATTGGTCTTTCCAAAATGGGACATCGAATTTCATGTGCATGTTGATGCGTCATGTATCGCGTTGGGTGCAGTACTCACTCAAGAAGGAGTGGAGGGAATAGATCACCTGATTGCATTCGCAAGTCGCTAGTTGTCAAAAGCTGAGAAGAATTACTCCACTATTAAGCAAGAGGGATTGGTGATGGTATACGCGCTTCAAAAATATCGCCACTATCTGCTCGGCGAACACTTTAAGATGTATACTGATCACTCTGTGCTAAAATACCTAGTGAATAAGCCTGTGTTGGGGGGGTGAATTTGTAGGTGGTTGCTGTTATTCCAGGAATATGACTTCAAGGTCGTCGTAAAGCTGGGATGTCTAAATGTAGGTCCAGATCACCTGTCCCAAATTGAGACCGGCGAAGAGCCCACAAATTTAGAGGAAGGACTCCCGGATGCACAACTATATGCAGTGCAAGTTGCAGATGGCCACTTTGAGGATATAATCCATTTCTTAACTACAGGAACTACGTCGCATGGATATTCTATTTAGCAGAAGAAGGAATTGGTGATACGTGCAACAGACTTTACTGTGATCGCAGGGCATCTCTACAAAATGGGCAACAATGAAATCTTATGTAGACATGTGCCTGAATTCGAGTGTGGACAAATATTGGCCAAAGCACATGGCGGAGTGGTGGGTGGACATTTTGTAGGTCGTGCTACCGCACAGAAGGTTCTTCACATAGGACTATGGTGGCCAACCCTACATCAAGATTCAAAAGCATAATGTCGGGCCTACGACGCCTGTCAATAGACTGGGAAACCATCGTGGAGAGATGAAATTCCACTCCAGCCACAGATGAGGCTACAGCCATTCGAGAAGTGGGCAATCGACTTCATAGGACCTATCGCACTGTCGCTATATCATCACTGCGACAGAATATTTGACTCGATCCCCTTGATCCTTCAATTCCTTTTCTACAGAGCCCCTAAATAACAGTTTTGGGGCTGAGAGCCTCTAAGCAGGATAAATATATTGTAAAACTCTGAAATTGCGGAGCGCGAAATGTAAATGGTCGAGTCAAAGGATTGACCACCCAAGAAATAATATAGAATAATAGGAAGTAAGTCGGTTCGCAGACCATAGGAATATATAAATAGAGCGAGGCTCTATGGGTAGAAAGTAGCTTTTGGTATGTAATCTTGGATCTGCTATGTAAGGGGTGTTTAAGAAGAAAAGTCTTGAAGCATCAGTAAGTATGAGTTGAGGGTTTGGGTAGTAGATAGAGGCTCTGCAACTATGTGCACAGAGGCATAGAAGAGATCGTAGATGTGTGCGGGACCCCTGCAGCTGAGTGCGTAGGACGGATCTGGATGTATTAGGGAAGGAAGTGAATAAAGATAAGTTGCTTCTAAAATTCAATGTTAAATCTGAACTATCGCGGATCTGGTTAATGTATGGTTAATATAACTATTTGATCTATGTGCGTATGCTCATGTTAGGAATATATGTGAATCTGTATCTATTCTAAGTGCGTGAACTGGTTAATACTGTTAAATGTTTGCTTAAAGACAATAAAAAGTAGGTTGAATCTATAAATAGCACATTAATAAGTATCAAAGAGTATTCTGGGACTTGATCTGCATGAAGCAGAGTAGTGCGAAGCCACGGAACAGTGTGTAAAACCTCCAGAACACATCAAGACATCCCAAGGGTGCGGAAAATTGGTTCCAGCACCCTCCTTTGCTACCTCGGGTGATCTCAATCCATGTTCCACAGGCTGTTGCCAAAAGGGCCGATAGCTTCAGGATTTGTTTGGCTAAATAATTCTTCTGAACATCAGTCAAGCCCATATAATCTCGTCTTCTTCATCTGAATTGGTGGTACAGAACTCTACATAGCCCTGTGATATTCTTTTATCCTCCATTGACTTGACCCATTCTTCCTTTTGTGTAGAAATATTGTAGATACAGTCTAATTCGTCATCCCTTTCTTCGTCGCACACAGGTTCAATGTAGTGTGGTCCTTCAGCCGGATCTAGTGAAACAACTACGTGGAGTGACTTCATTTCAAATATCACTGTCCGCTTCTCTAAATTAATAACCCCGTTCATGTCAGTGGCCCAGTCTATTCCTAACAACGCAGGATAAGGCGTACTTTCATCCATGATTTCAATTACTTCAAAGTTTGTTCTGGTGCTCATGCCTTCTATATCTACCATAATTCCCTACAAGCTTCCCATGGGCAAGATCTTCTATTGGTTCGCCATTCGTAATTGAATAGGAGACCATTGTAGTGTAGGCCTACCCATGCGCTCCCAAGTTTGTTTAGGCAGTACATTTGCATTTGAGCCCAAATCTAAAATGATCTGATCCATCTCATAGTCTCCAATTTGTGTCGTTAGTCACATCTCTCGCCCCATCCGTGTTGCGTGTTTTCCTAGTTTGTGAACCACGCTAGGTTCCCATGTCCCCACGCACCTATTTATTAATTCTTGCAAGCCTCTAACCACCCTATTATCGTGAAGAAATTTTATGCATGTCTCTAAAAAGGTAGCTATCATTGAGGGATCCCTATCCTGCTCAGGTTGATCCCTGCTACCTGGGGTAGAGACCTCCGCTAAGCTCTCCCTAGCTTCCAGATATGTCTACTTGCCAACCATTACATCTTCCTCACTTAAATTCATTTTATCTTCTCCTATGGCCATGCCACTTCTTAGTACCATGTTTAATTGGGGGTCTTCGTTGTGAGGTTCGAACCTCATCATCTGCACATTCTGAGTCATCGTAGGTTGCACTACCCTTTTTTCACGAATCTGTGCTATCAATGTCGGGCAATCTATCAGCTCATGATCAAATTTCTCACGTACGTGCATGATATTGTAGTTGGGTTGGTACAATCCCGCGCATAATGTCCTAGTCCTCCGCAGTTGTAACATATTAGCTGCCTGTGACCCCTTCCTGGCCCCATTCCACCTCGTCCTCATCCACATCCCTAGAACCCATCACGTGCGATCACCGTGGCTGGATCCTAACCTCGCGCCTCAGTCTACATTCTATAAGCAGGTGACTGGTCCATTAATAATTGATAGCTACGACAGTCTCTTTCCTCGTGGCCCATCGATTTGCAAAAGTTGCAAAATAGCTGTTGGGGGGTCTGGTTGAGTTTTGGTAGTAGATGATAGTTATTTGTGCTATGCTTACCTCCCACTTGATAGATTGTGCACCAGAGCAGGGTTGTCACACTTGGCCCTTCCTGTGCCTCTGGTCGCAATGGTGTTGGCCCCCACGTTACCACATAATTCGGGCTGTGATCTTTATCGTGCCCCTGACTCCTACACTTTATGCACCATACTTCCTCCCAGACTTCTGGGTAAGGTGCCTGGTCCTGTTTTAACTTCTTCATTTCCAAACACAAGTTTTGTATCTGCGCTTGGATTTGCTGAACTCCCAACCCCGGGTCTTGTAACGGAGTTTCGTGCAACCTCATCGCTGTCTCCAATGCTTCAGCCTAGGTTGAGATCTTCTATTGTGACAAAGCCATCCTCAGATGTGGTGTTAATGATGCCATAAACCAAGCACAGTGCTACGCATCCGTTAGTGTCATGTTTTCTTCGTGGATAGTACTTTTCAGTCTTTGATCCAAATCCCACGGGGTTTCACTAGGCATCATCGCAATCTCCTTGAACCCTATGATCGACTGTGTTTCTGACTTCGTCCAGCTAAACCCTTTCTTTAGTTCGGTCTGGATGTCTACTGTCCCAACAGTTGGGTGATCGCTTGAGTAATTTAGGTACCATGTCAGCGTTCGGTCCTCCAGCACGCTAACTAAGGTAGCCTTTCTGATATTTTCATCTGCAATTCTATGTGCATTCCATACTAATGTTAACATGAACCAAAATTGTTCTAGATCTTCGCTTCCTGCTCCTTTGAATACCAGTAACTGGATCGCACTCGTCATTGTCAACGTTGTCAATGTACTCTGAACTATTACTGCTCTTGGTCCCTTTGATCCTTCAATTCCTTTTCTGTAGAGACCCCGCGTTCCACATCAAACACCCCTTATGCAGATCTTGGTCCCGACAATGGAGCCATTTGTTGGCTTATATGGGCCTGACCCAGGTTTGGAAGAATTATTTAGCTAAACAAATCCCACAGCTACCAGCCCTTTCGACAATAGCCCGCGGAGCACGAACTGAGGTCTCACCCAAGGTAGCACGTGAGGGTGCTGGAACCAAGTTTCTGCACCCTTGGGATGTCTTGATGTGGTCTGAAGGTTTCACACACCGTTTGATGGCTTCGCGCCACTCTGCTTCACGTAGATCCAGTCCCAGAATATTCCTTGATACTTATTAATGCGCTATTTATAGATTCAACCTACTTTTTAGGGTCTTTAAGAAAACATTTAATAGAATTAACCAGTTCACGCACTTAGAATATATACAAATTCACATACATTCATAACATGAGCATACACGCATAGATCAAACAATGATATTAACCATGCATTAACCAAATCTACAATATTTCATATTTAACACAGAATTTTAGAATCAACTTATCTTTATTCACTTTCTTCACTAATATATCCATATTCGTCCTACACACTCAGCTACAGGGGTCTGCACACACAGCTACAGACTCTTCCAGGCCTCTGTGCACACAACTGGAGAGCCTCTATCTACTACCCAAAACCCTCGACTCGGACTTACTGATGCTTCAAGACTTCTCTTCTCAAAAACCCATTACATAGTAGATCCAAGATTACATACCCAAACCTAATTTCTACCCATAGAACCTTGCTCTATTTATATTCTCCTATAGTTCACGGACCGACTTACTTCCTATTATTCTATATTATTTCTTGGGTGGACAACCCTTTAACTTGACTGTTTACATTTCGCGCTTCGCATATTTTAGAGTTTTACAATATATTTATCCTACTTAGAGGCTCTCAGCCCAAAAACTGTTACGCGGGACCTCTACTACCCAACACCCCTTGTGGGGGTTGGGGTTGGTTTGCAACGAGGTGTTGCTGCTGCTGAGTAGAGAAAGGATTATTAGGGACAATGGGGGTCCTACCAGTATCGTTTTTAGCAATGAAATTTATGCATTCTTGAAGACGCGGGCAACGATAGGTCATGTGGTCTTCAACATAGATTTTGCAAGGGAATCTGGCAGTTTTATCCTTTCCATCGTCAAGAGGCGCAGTGGCCTTCTACTTTGGGTTTTGATACTTTGTTGACTGCTCTTCAGAAGGAGCGGTCTTTTTCTTATTCTTCTTGTTCTTACCACCAGGTTTTGTGTAGACTGCACAGAGCTTATCGCAGTGGTAGGAAGAGCAGTCAATTTGGTAGAGGGGTCGACTGACTTCTGGGTAATGTGACCGCTGAGTTGTTTTATAACAGTCCTGGAGGTTGTGCTGATAATCCCGTCGGTGTGCACTCCAGGGTGCTGAGTAGCCAAAGCATTGGAGTTATGAGGGGCATTGGGGATTACGTCGTAAAGAGTGCCAGACTATGAATATATCAGATCTAAGTGCTAGTCACATCATATGGATTGGTCTTCTATGAATGCACCACCTAAGGTGACATCCTTAGCGATTTGAGGGAGTAGGGACTTGTAGAACCAGTCCACTAAGAGATAGTCTAGGAGGGGAGCTTTGACTAACCTTCACCTACATCTCCATTCATGTATATGATCTGAGATGTGGGTGGTGGTATCCTGACGTAATGAAGTGAGGAGCTTTGTCCCAGTCTCATAGCAAATGGGTAGCTAGAAGTGATTTAAGAATTCCATCGCTAGAGCATCGAAGGTACTTACGACATGCGTGGTAACTCAATGTACCACTTCGCTACGTTTCTAGTGAGGGTGTGGGGAAAAAGACGTAACCGGACACTATCATCCACCATGGAGTTAGAAACACACCAAAGATGATAGGTGGTGATATGGGTGCTTGGATCCTCCCCTTGTTTCCCTTCGAAATTGGGGATGTCTTTTGGTATTTTATGCGGGATTGGCGGCCAAAGTAAGTTATGATAGATGGGGTCATTTGTGATTTTGTAAAAGTCAGGGATATCAAATGTTGCCAAGAAAGGCAGAGTGTGTGGTGCCCCCGACTTGGACCAAGGCGATGACATATGACTTGAGTATCCTTGTGGTCCTCCCATCGTTTGAGTCCCAATAGTATACATAGGTTGCGTGGTATAGTAGTTTCCTTGGGGTATGGCATTGTAGTGTGGATTTCCATGGGGATTGTGATGTTGGGGTATAGAATTTCCCCTAGGATAAGCAGTGCCACTTGACTCATTTGAAATTGTGAGTAGGGTGTCACCATGGATTGGTTGGGACCTCCTTGAGGATTCCCGCCCACCACAAAACTAACCATATGTCCTTGATTGACATAAGGAGCACTCAAGTCAATCAGTGACTAACCATGCATGCCTGAAAATGGAGGGGGAACTATTACGTTCCCGATTGGTATATGCATATTGGGAGTGCCCCCGAATACTTTAATCTAGGGGTTTGAACTGTACAATGGATGCTAACCATATTGTTGGTTGAGGGGACCCGCGCTAACCATGCTATATTGAGAATTATAAGGAGCGTTTTATGTAGCACCTTTCAAAGGTATAGAGTTTAACACTAAAGGGGTGGAACCCGGCATAGGTTGGGTTCCACTTGTGGAGGGTGTCATGTGAGTGTTTTCACCTGGGACAAATGGGATAGCATGGTTCACCATCAACAATGTGGTGGTGACTGTTGACTGGGGAAGTGGTGGGGGACCAAAAGTGTCCACAAAGTTCCAAGACCTGTTAGTCGTCGATGGGATGGATGGAAATGTTCCAACTAAAGAAACATGGAGTACAGGTGCCACGAAAACCAAGAGTGGGTCCAACAGATTCGTGAGCGGAGGGTTAAAGGGAGGAAGAAATCCGGTAGTAAAGAAATCCTCTGGTAAACTTGAATTTTCAGTTGTCCAAATAGATTCCATGTGAGATCTTGGAGACTGATTTCCCAAAGATGGGGAATCTGGTTCACTGGAGCTCGGCGGATCTTCCACAATGAGTGGAGGAAGTCCTAACAATCATCTAGATTGACGACGAGGGTCGAATGTAGCCATAGTGACCGTTAATTTATATCAATAAATTTTATCGTGATATTTGTTAAAGTATCAATGATAACACTCGGGTGCCTAAATAATATAAAAAATACACTACGTTGATCAAGAAACAAACAGAGGGAAATGACCGTGTCTTATAAGCACCAATCACTGGAGATGAAACCCAGTATCACAATGAATAAGAGAGAGGGCTGGCCAAATGTACAGTTACTGTTACTCTAGAGCTTCACTCAAACCTCAAATTGAGGGGCCAAGTACTCTCGTGAAGACGAGCACCCTCCAAAAAATTGAAGAAAGAGTAGGTCTGTTTGTGTTAGGTACCAAGGCAGCCTGCCCCAGTCACCTTGTGTAAGTACCTAAAAGTTTGGCCACTAAAGATACCTCAAATCACAGATACTATGGGGGGGGGACATAGTCACAAAAAGTACGTTGTGTGGGCAGGGTACTTGAGTCCCTGACTCAGCTCTGAAATCCCCGAAGGGATCCCCAAGACACAGAATACCCAAAGGAGTTGCAAGCGAAGGTGGGATACCTTCACTTACAGTCCGATGTTCTCTCGTATTTAGCTCCGCTTTGACTAGAGTGGTCCCGGTAGTATGAGTGTAGAGGAAATTTTCTCTCTTTTATTGACACTAGTTTTGGTTTCTGATCTTGGGCAGTTTACTCACACTACCTATCCCAAGATCCTAACCTAAACTAATATTTGTTTGCTCAATAAAGAGTTACTGATTGATTTTAGGTAAATTTTATGTGTACTTTTTTAGTGTCTTCGATAGGGGAGTTGATGTATGAAATGTGATGGGACTCTGACTCAAAAATCATGCGAAAGATAATGCTTAAAAAATATTCAATTTGATGAAAAAAGTTGTATTCTACAGATGATAGTCTTTCACATATTCATATTTGTTCCATGCATCCTAGTCATTATAACACATGCATAACCAACATAAATCTTTCCAATGCTTTCTAACAACTATTTGAAACCAAAATAAAGTAGATTGTAACTAGCTAAGCAGAAGAATGAATAAAAAAATGTTGATTTTTCTTTAATAAAAACTTTTTAAGAAAGAGAACAAATATATATATATATATATATATATATATATATATATATATATATATATATAGTATATATATATATATATATATATATATCCTAAAAAAAAATCTTTTAGGACATCGATCTTGCTAACAAAATGCAGCTGCAGATCCTTTTCAGTCCATGAGTAGGCTTCCCATCCCTTTGAGTTTACAGACATAGCTGTATGTCAAGATTTGGGGGACTAACGCTTTGTAGCAGTGGCCACAGAGAGTTACTGGGTCCACTAACGCACTGTTTGTGCAAACACAGAGGTTTATAAAGCTCTGTTTACTCTGCTAACCTACGTTAGTGTGGGAAAAGAGTTCAAAATAGGGCTTTTAGGATCAGATTCAAGGTTGAATATATGAAGGTGTTGAGGGCCCTGAAATCGGGTCAACAACAAGGGGGATACCCACCCGGTCGGGAACCTGGTTGGCGGCTCCGTGCCCGTTTGGTGTAGCGGGTCCGACTGGGGATAACGGGACCAGCTTCCCGATCTAAGGGGTGTGTGTGTGTAGAGTTTGGTGATGTGTGTGTGTGTAGAATATGATAATGAAAATCTAGAATTATTTCTAAGCTAATTTAATTCTAAACTCTAAGACTGAATTTTATACTACTTTAATCTATCAAGAACAACACATCTAATCTACGCTAACCCGGGATAGAACTTTTTCCATTATGCGATCTAGAAAGATTTCACACAATAACTGGTAATGAAGATTATTCAGCTATTATGAAAATATAAATCAATTAAGATGAACCATCCTGCATAAAAAGTTAAGAAAAACGGTTGTGAACAGCATATCGCATAATCAGTTATTCATGTATTAAGCACAAATCAATGACTCCACCGTACAAAAGTGCCAAATGGTAGTCCACTCATTCATACATTAACATATAAACAACATCAGCTGTATATTACTCTAAGAATGTGAGCAGAAATTCGTCAAGAGATAAAAGTACCATTTATGACTGATTTTATACTCACAGACCTTAAGCAATAACGATCTATTTCTACTTACTTCTAATGCCTACCAAGAGTACAGAAGTGCAACATCAGTAGCAGGTATTAAAATGCAAACATAATTAAATCTCGATCCGTCCATTCATCAAAAACCCCCTCCGAGGGTGCAAAAGTGCATGTTCTGAGGACAAGTTTTTTGACAAATTTCCGGACCCTTCTCCAATGCAATGAGAAGGGTTAAATACTACTAACCGGCTAATTTTAATTACACAAATTTAGGGAACGGCTTCAAATGACCGCCCTTTTACTAAAACAGATTTATTTCTAAAAACTGAATCTAATTTCTAACCATTTCTGTATCTGTTCCTTAGTGTTGTAAGCGATGCGCTGTTCGCCATGAAAGAGTCGGCTGCTTGTCCTTTCCTTTTGTTCAAGCTTGAAAATTAGAAATAACAAGAGTTGGCACCTCTTTCTGACAAACTAGAAGATATTTTTGAAAGTGTTCTTCCGGAGGAGTGTCTTCACGGCGTGTATACTTAGTACAACTCAGATTTCTTTCAAACTGATTGTGCTGTTGCTATTTTGGTTTCCAGCCGTGCGAATGACTCAATGAGCTGGGGATTTTGTTGCCTGAACGATTTTCTCAATTGAAACTTGTTTCCATTCTTTGTTCCAGGATTTTCTGAGACGTCTTTCCCCTTAAGCGTTTTTCTTTTTGCTTTACCCAATTTGGGACTCAGGATCTTTCATAAATGCTTTGCTTTTGTGCGCCTTCTACTCTGAGTCCTGGATAGCCTATTTCCATCAGCATTTGTTGAGTGATACTCTGGAATCCGCGGCCCTGCTGTATGCGGTATCCATCTGCGAAGTCATCTCCTCTCTGTTCTTCTAGCTCTGGCGCTTTTCCTTAGATGTTTCCTGCATATAGATTTATATCAGTTGCTGACTTATAGTTCACGTAAATGAAAAGAGACAGAAGAAAAGATTGACATGAAAGCAATTAAGTTCTAATGAATGCATAATCATGTCACCCATTATGACTTGACTCTTCGAAAAACGCAACATAATCATCTTTGGATACACAGGCGTACAATCATTAATTTCCCGTAAGGTGCACGCCTAATTTTGGGCTCACAGATCATGCCGAGGAATGCCTGCGACGAATGGCTTCTGCGATTTGCATCGCAGCATCGAAGATTGCGATGTAAATAAGTGGTATCGCAGCAATTGATGGTCTCATTTGTCGCAAACCATAGATCACAGGTCACAACTTTGCATGGTCGCAAATCGCATATCGCAAGATCGCAAGGTTTTCGCTTTGTCACTTTGTGCTGCTTATGCAACATTGCGACGTGCGATGTCGCATATCGGCCGTCGGCGGTTCTTTAGGTTTTCCCTTTTTGAGCACTTTTAATGCACGCGGTGCGATGAGTTCTCATGTCGCTCCCTTTCAGTGTATTTATGCGCTTTGGGAGAGCGCCTCTTTTTCCTTTGCGACGTGATATAGGTCTTAGGGAGTTAATACAAAAGATTTTTCAAACAAAAATATTTTTTGGATTTTTGGTTAAGGGTCCCCCTTTGCTTGATGTTATTACTAATATCAAACAAAGAGGGGGGTTGTTGGTGACCACAACAGAAGGCAGATTGCAGCAAGATTTTGGTTGGTTAGAAAGGGAATGCAGAAGTATAGGGAGGTCTTAGAAGGAGGAGCAAACTGACAACTGTCTGGGTGAACTGGGAACTAGATGTATAGTCCCTAGCAGAGTCGCCAATTCTGCTATAGGATAAAATGCACGGTGTATGGGGAATGGAGATACCCTCAAAGGCCTTTCTAGGACCTTTGGCAGACTGTAAGATTATCTGCAGCTGTCACAAAGTTACATGCATGTCCATAAAAAATAACTAACTATCAAAGCAAGACAAATTGATTACCTCAAGCCTCCGTGTAGATTTGTTGGAGAGCACAATGCAGCTAGGTGGAAGTCCCCTAAGCCAGCTCCAGATCAAGTCCTGCACATAGAAGAGACAAGCATAATCACAACATACAACCTTGATAACTAATACATGAATACATAAAATACATCTAGTTACACATAACTAAGCTACTCATGCTAAAAGGTATTGGACAAACAAGTAAATGAATGATAGTACCAACACCATGGAGTAGATAGTACAACTGCAGTTCTATATTAATGTCGGAAGAGTGATTACAACCATCTATTGCATCAGCCTTCCCTTACCCCTCCAGCTTCTCTCTCCCTCCCTTCTTACCAACTTCTTATGCTTAGATTTGAGACTATCCTCGACAATCAAGTAAGCTATCCTTTCAAATGATCTGACCCCTATCACCATAGCCCTAGCTTTGCTTATGTAGCAATTGAGTTAGGGTTGCCAAGTTCCTCCATGAGTCTCTTAAGGTAAAAGCAATGATGTTGCCATGATTTTCAACTCTTTCCCATTTGCCTCCTTCATTAGGATTTAGAAATCCCACAAATAGGTCGAACTTGAGATGTTTCCTTGCTTTTCTGAGTAGATTTAGGAGGGAATATAAAGATATTTATGAGTCAATTCACTCCTTTGACCTCTAGATGCTCATTAGGATCCACTAACGTTGTTCTCAAACTAACAACTAGAGTTAGTAGGGTCACTAATGCTCCCTTAGGCTTACAGAGAAGCTTTATAAAGTAGGTTGTTAGTGTATAGCCAGTGTTAGCATGGAAACAAGGCATGTGATCTTGGTATTTGCTTCAGCTATCATGTCTTTCCCCTCTGAGTTGATGAGGGGGTCTTTTTGTTGTATAACAAACATAACATGCATGACAGAAATGTACTATGTCTGGGAATAGGTGAACTTTTGGGAATGTATACTTGGGCAAATTGGATTCCCAAAGGTTGATGTCATCAGCATGGTTTAGGAACCTATCCTTAGCCTAGCAGTGGATTCTTAGCATGTGGCCTCGAGTGGCTATGTCTTTAATTTGGAAATCCCTGTCTGCCTGGGCCAAATGGTCAACGTCAAGGTGAGGGGTTGACACCAGTCTGATATCCAAAGAGGTAGGGGCAATCATCTTTGTGATAAAATAAGGGAATTGGGCTTATACAACTTGTGAAAATGGAGTCTTGGCAACTTTGGTACATGGATAGGGTATTAGTAGTTTCCAAGAAAGGGGTTTTCAGTACTTGAGGGGAAATACTCTCAATTAAATGGAAATTTATTAAATTCAATTAGTTATTTCTTGAATTTATTGTATACATTTGAATTTGAGAGGGCCATTCTAGTTCTGTGTCAAAATACCTAGAATTTATGGTTCAAGTTGCAAACTAGTTCTGAATGGTGGCTGCAGAGGGTTCAGTGGCTTCAGCTATGCACTAGAGGGTTGAACTAGGCTTTCTGAACATGTTCGGGTTGAAATTGGTGGTCAGAAATGGTTACAAAAGCTCGGGGGTGTTATAGAAATTTTTGTGCCTTACAGCTATAAGCATGAAATGTCCATAATCCAAGGGATCCAAAGTCCCTAAAGATGTTGTTACATCTCCTAAAGGAACAAGGTCAACCAATGACAACTTCTCCCAGAAGTTCTCCACCAAAAACCACTCAGAAACAGTCAATTCAGGATCAATTCAAGTGCTCCACTAGCTGCCTGCGTTGCAAAGCACCCCAGTACACTGTCTAGGTGCATTGCAACGCACTTGAATGCACTACCCAGGTGTGTTGAGCGGGAAATGACAAGTGGCAGAGTCATTCAACGAGGTGGAAAGACCATGGAAGCTTCCAGAATCTTCTCCAATGACACTTGCCTCACTGAATTCGACCAAGTGATGAGTAAGAGGCTCTCAGTCTCCAAGTGGAAGCAAGAACTGATAGAGAGAAGCCACAAGTCAAAACATAAGCTGACTCATCCTCTCTGCTTACATCTATATATGGATCCCTCATCCCAGAGATCCAGAGGCTGGAATTTTGTACTTTGCATAGAATTGTTGTTGGTTTGAGGTTGAGATTAGTACATTGGGTGATTTATGCTTTGTTGGAGGAGAGGAAGGGATTCCTTTGCTGGGAGGTAGATGCTGGATCGGGACTCACTTGGTTGTATCTCCTCTTGGACTTTCTTATTCTATCAATAAACTATTTGAGTTTCTCCTACATGCTGTGTATCAATGATGTTTTGCTATATTTGCATGTTTAGCTTAATCTGATCCTGAGCTTTTTATGAATGTATATCTATATCTTCATGTAGTTTCTCTCTCTTGTGATCTTGCAAGAATTCAGTGAAGCTGGGCCGGTAAAGGAGCAGGGAGCTGGGAGCCATTGAAGAGAGGAGTGATTGGATCAACAAACTAGTGAAAGACACAGGTCAGTTACATCCTTTCTCCTCATTTACATTTCATAAAGAAGAATACTCAAGTAGTTTTTCCTTGTTTGTTGCTAAGGCACTATCACACCTTAGAGTGGGATAGGGGCATTCTGAATTAGATACTTTTCCCAACAACAAATTGGCGTCTCCGTTGGGGATCGTGTCTAGTTAGTTTATTTGTGTTTCTATTGTTGTTCTTCTCATAAACTCAGGAGTGCTGATTCGAACTGCATTTTCCATTTACAAATGCAAAGTAGAGATCTGCTACTCTAGTCCATTTACAGGGCCTGTTTATGATTTGAACAAGCTGATCCAAAAATGCTCTAACTGCCCTTTGTGATAGCTCTTAGTCCTCCTTTAAATCATCCTTCTAATTGTACCTTATTGATAGCTTTTATCCGGCCAAAATCCTTAGATCAAACTGCAAACCGTGACCCAGAACCCAGAGACAATTCTCGTTTCTGCTTCAGCGCAGGCTCTGTGAAGAGACTCTGCATTTCAACGCAGGTCCCGAGAGGGCTACCTGCGCTGCAATTCAGTTTCTCTGTTCTGCAGGTGCGCTGATCAGCCTTTGCCCTGTGCAGCTGTGGTTCTTTGCATCCTTGTGTTCAGTTTTATCTCTGTTTTTTGCAGCCTGTTATCAGTGTGTGTACCTATCTGAAAACCCCTTTTCTCTGCCTTAATTCCACCTCAGTTGTATAAAGAAACTGGATTTGTTTTTGTGTATTTGTTACATCATTTGCAGTTTCCCATTACAAAATTAAACTAGTCATACTGTCGCTCTTAGATCTGGACCTGTCGTAAGTGTCGTTCTGATCTTAGGAGTAAATTTATTTGCTGTTGACAGTTGCTTGCGCTTTTATTTTTGTCTTTTGGTTTGAATTTATGAATTTCTAGTGTCGAAACAAGTGTTTACTTCAAAATCATAAGTGTCGTAATCGTCTTTTTGATTTCAAAAAGAAACTTGTTTGTGTTTTCACTTGAAATCGAATTCAAATTTGTACAACAGTTTTCTTTTTAGGCATCAATATTAAGAAAGTGGAAAACAAATACATGCATTTGTGCATTTGCATATTGATCGTTTGTATGGTTTGATTTAGGAAAAAGTGCATTTACAGTGTGCTCTTTGCTCTTTGAGAAAAGTTTGTGTCTTTCTTTTCCCCTTGTAGCTAGGATTTTCATTGTTGAAAAGAGATAAAAGCTTGCTTATCATCTTTAGACTACATTTAGGAATTGTATATACATCTCGTGGGGATCCAAAAAGGCAAACTTCTAAGAAAGATCAACCTAAAATAAATTGAATGAACTTAACAACGCATTGGAACTTAACGCACAACATAGAGGTCTAGGCTAGAGACGTGTTCCGGCGTCGTAAAACCTGGTGACTGTCGATCTCGCTGATGGTTGGGTGATTCCTCCTGAGAGACGATAAGCGCCAGTACGGATTGTGCTCCCACGTACCGTCGAGTATATATTGGGAGACCCCTATAGGAATAAAACCTTTATCCATAGGAAGCCGTGTCGGCCGCCCTACTGATCGCAATGCACTGAACACAGCATTCGGGAAGATTGACCGCCCGTACCTTAAAAAGTATTCTGCGGTTTTGTGAAAAGTTTGGCACACCCTCTACCTAGAACTCCAGAGCAGTTCCTTTTGGCCTTTTTCAGACTCTATAACGGAAAAAGTCCATCCGAGCATTTGTCACTTTGGGCTCGTTAAAACATCGAAGGAGACTAGAGTCATATTTTGCTTTTTCTCGACTCTTTAAAATTGAAAAAGCAAGTTGTGTCCAAGCGTCGTTAAAATTTATTTTAAACGGAATATTCATACCCTTTTTCCTGCGTTGATCTTTAGGTTGAGAAAATGGAGCCTACCAACCAAGGAATTCCCCTTGGTGGAAATCCTAGTCCCTTCTCCTCTTGGGGAGATGTTGGTGTGCCCCATATGGCCACATTGTCGCTTCCAGGACTGAAAATTGGCTTGCCGGTCTGGCTCTTCTCAACCAATTTCGTTCAGAACACCACTATTCCTGAACAGTCGAATCAGCAGTTAGACCAGTCCAGAGTTACCCACCAACCTTCTACTTCCTCTAATTCTTCCTCTCCTCCTTCCTCTTCACTTGATGGGGCTGGTAAAGCAAAAAGTCAAGTTCCTAAGGAGAAGAAGGAAAAGAAGAAGAAAGAGAAGAAGAAGAAGGAGCCAAAAGCGGCTGGGGGCAAACGAGTGTCATCTAACGAAAATCCACACACAACACTGACTAGGCCTAAATCACCATGTGTCATATGCAAGGGAGACCACTTTCACAGAGAATGTCCCTTCATCCCTCGGATACTAAGGGACTGGTCTCCCCGTTTGCACAATCTGGTGGCGTCAACCTCTGATAGCCATGTTGAATGCACACCGTCAACTAGCGAAAGTGAAGTCCCAGGACAAAAAGGGAGAGCTAGATCTCCCTGTAAACTGTGCGAGGGCAATCACGCCATCCACCGTTGTCCCTTCTTAGACGAGGCTAAAAGAGTCTTGGATGATCGTCTGATTTCACCGTTACGACTCCCTCTTGGATATAAAAAACTCTTGCCAAGTCCTTCATTAGTTGAAAATCTAGCTGGCCCGCTCAAGTGGTCAGCTGAAGCGCCGGTCATTGAAGATGAACCAGCTGAATCCATACCCGATGAAAGTCAAAAGGTCGAGGCGGCAGTTGACCCGGTCTTGCCTTCAGAGGTTTTATCTTCGAATGATACAGTCACTGAAGAGAATAAGGATGACACCGTCCAAATTCTCTTCATCAACACAGACTCCGATGAACACGGGGGCAACCCACCCATTCCTTTATCGCAGGAAGGAAGTTCGTCAGAGCCGTACCCGGCCGTCTACTCGATCCCACCTCCAAGCAACCTAGTTGTCTCCTTCGATTGGAATCAACTAGGCAGACCCCGTTTACCAGCAATCATACCATTCAGAATTATCATCCAAATATATAGAATGGTCATGGCTGGCACCATCATTGATGAGGGGGCATCTGTGAGTATCCTTTCCTCTACTGCTTGGAAAGCGTTTGGTTCGCCATCGCTTTTGCCTGAAATGAGAAATCTGATAGGCTTCGATAAAGGAGCCAGTCGACCTTTAGGGATCCTCCCCAATGTGCCCATAACATTGAAAGGGAAGACCGTTCAAATGAACGTGATGGTCGTTCAAGGACCCTCGGATTATAACCTACTCCTTAGACGAGACTATATATATTGCATGGGAGCCATCGTCTCCTCACTCTTTAGAGTAATGTGTTTTCCGCACGAAGGAAGAGTGGTCAAGCTCGTGGACCAGCTTTCATTTCCCGGATCGCGCATCGCAAATAGTCATATACCATCCCTAAATGGTCTCTTCACGCAAGAAATGTCTCAACCCATGGTCCGTCCTCCCGATGAGCGTGAGTGATTCGGAAGGATATGACTGGAACCCAGGGGGCATGCGTCCTGGTCTGCTTCGGCAGGAAAACTTCGGGTATAGGGTAGGTTTCCGCGGAAGAATATGACTAGTCTGTACCCCGTCCGTCTTGGAAGAGGGGTTATTCTAGAATAAGATTCTTTTGTCAAAGTTATGTGCTTGGCGCTCGTTGTCACTCACCTTTGTCTATCTCGGTAGACATCACCGAAGAAATGTTTTGTTTGTTGCGCAAATGAGACAATCTTTGGTAACCTGAAAGAGGTAGGCCTCTCTCATTAAAACAAATGTTTTAACGGACTGAATAAGGGGTAACCTTGAAATCATAATTTATACCTGGGGGCATGCAAACCTTTTGGAGTGCAAGCAAGGGGCGGCTATTTATTTTTTTAAATTTTTAGGTCCTCCCTTTAAACCTGTAGGTCTAACCCTTTTAACTCGTAGGATTAGTCGTTTCCGAACTTGAATAACGAAAGGATGCGGGGCATAGCTTTGTAAGGCGCAAGCTCCATAAAAAATGGAATCTTACATGAGACATTCTTATCATATGACTGGATTATCGAGCAGTTTTAGCGCATAGTTCATGCTCGTTAAAAAATAAACATAAGATCGAGCAAGTGTTTCAACCCGCGTTTAAGCTCGTTAAAAAACGAACTATCCTCCGGTAAATAACCACCGTGAATGTAACATTATCAGCCATTAAAGCCTTGGTCGTGTTTGCACCATCACCTCCACTTTTCCATTGGCCGATCATTCACCTCCATATGATTGTTTACCCATTTTGAGGAACAGCTGCAAAGAGTGATTTCACTAGCCATCCTTGTGACTCTGTCGTGCTTGGAAAATTCCAACCCTTACCTGGAATTAGCTGCTACCCATTTTATCACTCGTTCCTCAAAAGACGAGTCTTCTTTAAGCTCTTTTCATTTGACTCGTAAAATATGAAAAGATTGCTGAGTTTTGGCCTTCCAGCTCGTTAAAGCGACCAGAAATGCTATCCCTCCTCTAGATTTTAATCTTTTTGGACCTGAGGAATTATTGCACAAAAAGATCGAGCGCTTGTTTTGTTCGGCTCGTTAAAACTATCGAAAATTCATCCCTTCTGTATTGTTTTATACTTTTTCGGACTTAAGGGATTAGATGACGAAAAAGGAATTTCGGAGTTAACTTTACGTACCTTTTCAGACTCTCTAAAAATGAAAAGGACTGAGTTATCTTTGTCATTAGACTCGTTAAAAACATTAAATAGCGACAAACTTGTCTTTAGACGAGAACGAGTTTCACTATCGCTAGGCTCGTTAAAACATAGCGATAGGTTTTCCCGAAGGGAAAATTATAGAACAAGCATATGTTATCCTCCTCAAGCTTGACAAAAATAAAGAGGTACTGGTCAGCAATGATTGGGGAAAAATTGGGAAGAAACTCAAAGAACCTTTATTGGTAGCAAGTCGCTCTTGAACATGACACTTCCACTCCATGCCTGAGTCGAGTTGGGTTGTTTCATTCACCGGTCACATCACCATGGTCTCGCCATACCATCCACCTTTGGGGTAAATGCTACCAATCCATCACACAAGTGTCGCCGATATGTTCAAGAGAAGTCATCTAGAGAAGTCAACCGTGTCCCATCCACTACCATACATTATCCTTCATTCTTTCATGACCGCCACCCTGAACCATATATCATCAGATCGTTTTCACCTCCATCAAAATCATTTGCTCCGTTTCGTGTCACTGATGTGGGATACATCAAGGCCCTCCTTTGACGGATTGCTTCTTGTCGACATCAGCTCATTATCCAAGAAGTTGATCTAGGAACACCGGCTTCAGTACTTTGAAGCTTGCATGCCTCAATGGCAAGTTTCTCACTTCCAGCGACAGGTATACATCAATGACCTTCGACTGAAAGATTTTGCGTGGTGTTCGATGCCAAGTCCTTTATTCACACCACGTGAATTGTACTGCAGTACCTTGGGGGTCATTATCATTATCGGTGATTCCTCTCGCGCTTGTTAACAGTTTACATCATTGACTGGTAATCAAGCGACGTCTTTCCATGTTCGACTTCAAAACATTTCTCACATGGATCGACTTGTACTTAGAGTGAATATCGGACGAGATTGAAGACCCCGGATCTAGTTTCATCCATCCGGGCTGCGATATATATTTAGGAAAAATAAAGACATTGACATGTACAGCATTGCAGAACAGATAATCATCCTACCAAAAGGATGATGATTTCAGCAAGATCATCAGTCTACCATCAGACGATTGTCTGTCCTATGTACATAAAAAATGAATTTATAAAGCTGAGCATGGGAATGCCCGCCTCAGCTAGATCATGAAAACAGTATGAAAAATAATGTATTGTATTGTATCTTATTACAGGTCTCCTCCTAGCATTGAATGAACTTCGGATCCTCCTAATAAAGCATGTCACCCGATAAACGGCCTCATACTTTAGGGGGCAACTGTTATAGACATTTTTGTGCCTTACAGCTATAAGCATGAAATGTCCATAATCCAAGGGATCCAAAGTCCCTAAAGATGTTGTTACATCTCCTAAAGGAACAAGGTCAACCAATGACAACTTCTCCCAGAAGTTCTCCACCAAAAACCACTCAGAAACAGTCAATTCAGGATCAATTCAAGTGCTCCACTAGCTGCCTGCGTTGCAAAGCACCCCAGTACACTGTCTAGGTGCGTTGCAATGCACTTGAATGCACTACCCAGGTGCGTTGAGCGGGAAATGACAAGTGGCAAAGTCATTCAACGAGGTGGAAAGACCATGGAAGCTTCTAGAATCTTCTCCAATGACACTTGCCTCACCGAATTCGACCAAGTGATGAGTAAGAGGCTCTCAGTCTCCAAGTGGAAGCAAGAACTGACAGAGAGAAGCCACAAGTCAAAACATAAGCTGACTCATCCTCTCTGCTTACATCTATATATGGATCCCTCATCCCAGAGATCCAGAGGCTGGAATTTTGTACTTTGCAGAGAATTGCTGTTGGTTTGAGGTTGAGATTAGTACATTGGGTGATTTATGCTTTGTTGGAGGAGAGGAAGGGATTCCTTTGCTGGGAGGTAGATGCTGGATCGGGACTCACTTGGTTGTATCTCCTCTTGGAATTTCTTATTCTATCAATAAACTATTTGAGTTTCTCCTACATGCTGTGTATCAATGATGTTTTGCTATATTTGCATGTTTAGCTTAATCTAATCCTGAGCTTTTTATGAATGTATATCTATATCTTCGTGTAGTTTCTCTCTCTTGTGATCTTGTAGGAATTCGGTGAAGCTGGGCCAGTAAAGGAGCAGGGAGCTGGGAGCCATTGAAGAGAGGAGTGATTGGATCAACAAACTAGCGAAAGACACAGGTCAGTTACATCCTTTCTCCTCTTTTACATTTCATAAAGAAGAATACTCAAGTAGTTTTTACTTGTTTGTTGCTAAGGCACTATCACACCTTAGAGTGGGATAGGGGCATTCTGAATTAGATACTTTTCCCAACAACAGGGGGCATATGAGAGATTTAGAATTCTTTCGCAGAGAAAACAAGTGAAAAAGGATGAAAATGGGGGTCTGCGGGCTTTTAACGGGAAATGTTGTAAAATTGGCACGGAAAGTGTTTATGAACAGTGGATGGTTTTTGCATTGGGCGGGGATGCAATTTAGGGAGCCATCACACTGCTTTTGAGTGATGGGTGGTATTTTCTTCAGAGCATGCAACTTAACACGGTGCCTCCACGTAACCCAAGGGGGCCTGAGAAATACCGCCCATATCACGTGCTCTCAGGCCGATAAAGGTCGGGATACGATTGAGCATGACATGGGCGAGGGCCATAGGATCTGGGGGTGGAAGATCCAATGGCCATCGTATGGCAGAGATGCACGGTGGGAGACAGGGGCAGGATTTAGTGGGGCCCAATTGTTAATTACATTTTGAATGTAATCAATCAATGTATAAATGCGGGGTTGATAAAGTAGTGCGGGTTTATGGATTATAACAAGTAAAAGTGAATTTGCGAGGTTAGTAAAGTAATGCAGGAGGGGAATAATATTTAGGATAAGAGGTTTTAGTGAGTTTCTTTGGGTTTTTATGGAAATTAATAAAGGGAAAATGATTTTTGCATGGGGAAAAGGGTTCCACACTAGGAAAAGGGGGTTTTTTGGGTAGGGGAATGAATTTGGAGGGTAATTTGCTAGGCGATTGTGTGAAACCAAGGGGGAAGGGTAAAAATGAAGGGAAAAGGGGTTTTCATAAGAAATGAAGTGGTAAAAGGGGAAATTAGTTAAGTATGTAGTGAGGGGTGAAATGGAATGGGGGAATTTAACCAAATGAACTTGTGAGCATATTTTTTTTTTCACAACTACTCCTGCACACTGAAACACATGATTAAACATGATAGATGTGATTATGCCTCAAATAGCTTGTATTTCTACAACCTTTCTTCTACTTACCCTTTTACTTACCCAAACATTTTTTCTTCACTTTGTTGGGTGCACATAAGCTAGCAAACCCTTTTTTCTTTTATGAAACAAACTATCTACTTCTAACATTATATCTTCCAAGGGCTTAGATTAAACTGATGAGCTCCTTTTATTTCTCTACCTATCTACTAATTTGCCAAGATTAAACTGTTTGGCCCGATCTTTATTTGGCCAGATGAAATTCAAAGCATGAAGTAGTCAAGATTAAACAGTTTGACTATCATGGATTATGGCATGTATGAAAAACTACACACAACTATTATTTAACACAGTAAAGTAAAGAGTAGTGGCACTTGGACTTGCACACTTTCATGATCTGTTTTTTGTTTGGGGTTCATATTTTTTCATATTTTTGATCTTTTCTTATTTTTCTTGTCCTTTGATGTTTCTTTTAGGACATACCCTCTTTACATTTTTTAATTTTAATATGGAAAGCATTTGCAGAAAACAAAGGTATGTACAATATTACAAGACTTAACCTTAGCCAATTCAAAATTACGAATCCTATCACTATAGGACTCTAACAGTGGCTCCACATGGGGATGGCATTTCCTGGTGAAATGTCAAGAACTCTAAAGAACAGTAGCCCTTGAATTGTGACTGAAGTTACCTTGTAAACTGTCCTTTTGTGATTCTACTTTATTTATACTTATGGCAATATATCCTTCAAACTCAGGATCTTCTCTTCGGGCTTCAACTTTAAAGGATTACCATCCAATCCAATCTACACTCTGCAATGTTATTTACAATGATGCAAAGTAAATTGAACTATTGTGAGTAAGTGGAAAAATAATGCTTCAGCATCCTACCATTAACAGGTCCTCCTAGTAGATCTGATCCACCTACTTCTCTCAAGAAAAAGGCAGTGTTTCCCCTGTAGCCATAAATGACATAAGGTCCTTGCCACAAAAAATCAAATTTTCCATGCTTGCCTTTGTCTTCTCTCCTTGAATCCCACTTAAGGACTTTATCTCCTATGTAAAAATCATCTACTTTAGTATTTTTATCAAAACCTTCTTGATTTTGTCCTGGATTACCTATGAATTTACATATACTTATTCTCTGGTCTGCTGCAGGTGTATGGTCTGATTTATTCTTCTCTAAATATCATTTGGTTCCACCTGTAATTCCTGGATGATGTTCACTACTGGCACTCCCAAAGATGACGGGAAAATTGCATCCATCCCATAAACCAGCTGATAAAGTGATGTTCCAATGGACTTCTTAGTAGTTAGTCTCTCTGCCCATAAGGCATTGACTAACTTCTTGTTCCCTGTATTTTTGTTATCTTCCAACAATTTTTTAATGATACTAACCAAGCTTTTGTTAGATGACTCTGCTAGTCAATTACCTTGAGGGTAATAGGTTGTGGAATGGCCAAGGGTGATGTGGTATTTGTTACAGAAATCTATTATTCTCTTGGATTTAAAGGCAGCTGCATTATCAGTAATGAGCTTCTGGGGACATCCAAATCTTGACAGGATATTACTGTCTAGGAAGGATATTATGATAGTGTCTGTGGCTTGCTTAGAAGGTATGGCCTTTATCCATGTGGTAAAATGGTCAGTGGCTATCAAAATCCACTGGTGCTGAGCTGAGGAGGCTGGGTGTATTTCTCCAATGAAGTCTAACCCCCATTGTTGAAATGGCATTTCAGTGGAAATTGGTTTAAGAGGCAAGGGTAAAAGTTTTCTCTTTCCCTCAAATATCTGACATTTATGACAGGAGGTCACATGTTTCTTAACATTTGCAAACAAAGTGGGCTAGTAAAAACCAACCCTCAGGATTTTTTCAGTAGTAGTCTTCCAGTACAAGTGTCCTCCACAATCCCCTGCATGAAACTCTTACATGATTTTATCAACTTCATTTTTCAGTAAACAATTCAAAAGAATACCACTATTGTCTTTCCAAAACAGTGCATTATCTATGATACAATACTTTAATGACTTCATTTTTAAAAATCTAGCTTTAGTTCTTGTCAAACCAGGAGGAGCTTTTAAATTTTGTAATACAAATATAATATCTTCATAACAGGGTGAATCAGTTAAAGGTTCATTGGTTGATGGAGTCGCCATCTCTTCTTGATCATTAAGGGAACTAATGAAGTTTATATCAAGGGCCTGACAGTTTGATTGAGCCATGAGTTTAGCTAAACATTGGCCTTTGATAAGCTTAGTTGGCTTTATCTCTATGGCATATTCCAATATTGTGGCAATCCACTTGCCTCTTTTCCCTTCAGGCTCATTTTGTGTCAAAATGTCCTTAACTACAAAATTTGGAACATAAGCAATAATGTGAAAATACATAATGTATACTCTAAAGTCTTTGATAGCCTTTACTAAAGATAATGCTTGTTTTTCCATAATATTGTATTTGAGTGTGGCATCTCTTAAGAATTTACTAAAAATGGCAATTGGTTGTTCATATCCTTGGTTGTTCTTTTGCAGGAAGACTGCTGCAATGGTGTGGTCTGAAGAAAAATAAAAAATTATAAAATCCTTGTTAAAGTCAGGACTTATCAGGACTTCAATCTTGGTTAAGGCTTCCTTGATGGTTTCAAAGGATTGTTTGGCCTCCACTGTCCATTTAAGTGTTGAGTCCTTTCTTAGCATGTTATTTAATTCTCTAATTAGTTCTACTAGATTTGAAACGAATCTCCTAAGAAAGTTTATCTTGCCTAGAAATGACTGTAACTCTATAATGTTTCTAGGATGGGTAATGATCAAAATGGCCTTTATTCTAGTAGGATCTATTCTAACCCCATCTTTAAATATGATATGCCCCAATAGTTTTCCCTCTTCTAGAGCAAAGAGTGCCTTTTTGGGACTAAAAGAAATCTAAAATTTTCTACACTTGATAAATACTCTTCTCAAGTGGTCTAGGTGTTCATTGTCAGATTTAGAGAAGACTGCTGATTAGATATTGATCCAGGACTTCAGTGATAGCTCAAAATTCAAAGTGTTTGAAAGAGTGCCGAACTTGAACGATCAGATAGATCTAGTCTTCATAGTTCCAGCACCATGAATGGTTTGAGAAACCAACACTGTATGGAGTTATCACATTTTGAAAAAGTTCAGTAAACTACAATTTTCAAGAATAATTTGATTTTTGGAAATACTAAAAAGAAGAATATTGCGAGGAATATTCCTTGGAATATTCCCTAGAATATTCTCCAAAATATTCACTGGAATATTCCTTCTAGATGGACCAATCAGGAGCCGACACGTGGCAAGCCTGGAGGCTGCCACATGGCCCTGAATTAGTGTGGCAAAATATATTTTGGGTCAAGCGGGATCGAACCTGTGACCTCCCGCGGGAAAACTAAGAGCTTTGATTGTCTCTGTTATGCTTTGTGTCTTAACCATATTGGATCATGGTTAACCATATTGGATCATGGTTTGTATTTATGTTGTTAACAGTTGTTGTTTGGGGGCTAGACCGCCAGCGGTCCCGGGAAGAGTGGTCACATGCCAACAAAACTGCAGCGGTGAATGTAACAGTTCTCCCTAACCGCCAGCCTTAACAAACGTTAACCACCTAGACATTGCAGTCACATGCACGCCAATCCACTGAAGGTTATATTCAGCTGATGGCCAAGCCTGGCAGACCTCCAAAATTGGCGGAAATTGCCAAATTTAACTCCAGTTAAACTGCCATTTCCAGATTTAGTGGAGGAATACTAGGAGAAATTCATTTAATGAACTGAAGATGAAATTTTTGACATAGGAGAGTGAAAGAAGAGTCTACCTAGGCTTATTTGGGCCTTCTAAAGCCATTGGAACAGTCCAGAGAAGTTGAAGAAGCCATCTTCAAGGATATTTTCATCCAGGGATATTCTGGAGCTCAGGGCCATCAGGGGTTGGAGGTTGTTGCAGGAGCTACCAGTATCCATTCTCAGCAAACAAACAATCATTCCTGACTGTAATGAACCTTATGAATCCAATGAAGGTGTTTTCAAAAGCATTTGGAGACTTCTAAAGACTGAGATGCTGAAGGGAGTTTCAGGCACCCCAGAGCCAACTGTGGAGGAAGGCCTATATCGGGGATGTAGTACTCATTTTGAGCAAATGATCAGTCATTTGTTGATGTTAGATATGTGTTGGAGATAGTAGAAGAGGTTTCAAAGACATTTGAAGCATTCTGAAGGAGTTTTTACCATGAAGAAGCTCAGGGAAGCTCAGTGCACCAGTTGAAGGAATCAAGTCCAAGGGAACCTAGATCTGCTTGCACAATGAGGACAGCCATGACAGGGATGTAGATGGTTTTCTAAGCCCATTCATTCAATTTAGTAACCTATGGATTTGAGTGTGGAACTTGTAAAAGAATTCAAGCCATAATCCCAAAGAGCCAAGTCAAGTTGACAAGAGCTCACGGAGATGTATCCCACGAGATCAGGGTGAACTCCTTATTAAATTTGTTGTTATGTGTGATGTTTATTTGCTGCATTATATGTCTGATATATGTGTTTAATATCATAAGAAACAAATCAAGTTAAATCACTTAAACAGAGGAAAACAAGCAAACACATACACCTGTTTCAAGTATATAATTCCGCAATTGTCAACATAAGCTAGATCATGTTTGTTTAAGCTTTGGAGTGGGAGGTTCTTGTAAGCATGACAAGTTGTTCAAACCCTCATTTTAGATCAAATGGTATCAGAGCCAGATGCTTGATTGACAAAGCAATCTATTTTCTTGTTTGACTTGAAAGGTGTTTAAACAGTACAAAGGATTTCACTGTTTGATTATTTGTAAATTGACTATTGTTTGAGTTTGCAAAGGTGAAGGGAAAGCTACTGATAGCTAATTCTAGGAGAGGACAAGAAGGAAGAAGGGCTGAAGGCATTCTCCTTACCCCAAGGACCTCAAGGAAATCCTTGAAGCAGAAGAGGTTTGATGCAAAACAGGTTGTTTGAATAAGGGATTGACTGTGAAATCATATGGTTCAGAAATTTGTTAATAGATTCTGAATTTTGTTGAAGTTATTTTGTTCATTTTGATAATGACAACTTCCACAGGTGATTTTTCGAAATCTTCTTCCTTCACAAGATTCTTTGATGAAGGCTTGAAGCAAGAATTTTTCATCATGATGAATATCGTGAGAAAAGGAAGAGCACCAAACTTCAAGAGCAGTTGAATTCCATGAAGGAAGAGAAGCAGTTTCTTTCTAACCAACTGCAGGAAATGGAAAGCCAACTTCATATTACAAATATGATTCTGGAAAGGATGCATGAGTTGGAGACACAACTCCTTGTTTCCAAAGAAGCCTTGGCCAAGTATCAGCTTGAAGAAGTGGTAAACAATTCTAGTTTCTCTTCAAATTCTTCTAAGAATGTTTATGTTGGTTCTTTTGAGAAACATACTAGAGGCATATGGTCCAAGTTGATGTCCAAAATGGGATATGAAGGAAAAGGATTGGGCAAACATGCACAGGGTATTGTTGAGCCAATAATGATTGAGGAAAGGCCTAAGTATTTGGGTCTTGGCTATGGGAAATCTTATGGAGAAAGTTACAGAGCAGCCATCAAGATGTCTGAAATAGTTCCTAGAAGAAGTTTCATTTCAGGTTCTCTACCTCAAGGTTGTAAAGATTGTATTCTTGGGGAATGAAATAGTTTGAAACATACTTTGCAAGAACAAGGTGTTCATAAGCATGCACTTGAACAAGACAGTTCTGAAAGCTCTAAAACCATTGAAGGGATTGATGGTGTTCCAAAGGGAGCTACTTCTTCATTTGATTCACCTCCTCATGAAGGTAATGAAGGTGAAAGAGAAAGGTATACATCTGATTTCCATCACACTTCTTTTGATAATGTAAATCATGGTAAATTTCCACATAAGCATTGGAAAAGAATTGCATGTTCCTTTTGTGGTTTGGTTAACCATAGTGTTTCTAGATGTTGGAAAAGAATGGCCACATACAGGAAACTTTTGAAGGAAAGGAGGCAAGAAGCCAAAGGTCCATGGGAAAATGCAAATTATGCTGTCAAGAAGATGCACATGTGTTGTAGTTATTTCCATAAGCAAGGACATACTGCTAAAAGGTGTTGGACTCTGAATCCAACAATGCTTCCACGAATGTTGAAGAAAGTGGAGAAAGAGTTTGGCAAGAATGGAAAGGAATTTTCCATCATTGATATTTGTCAGGATGATCCACATGTTGATGTTAATGTGTAGTTAAAGGAAGCATCTTTGATGTGGATTGGTAAGAAATGGTTAGAGTTCTTATCCAAATAAACTTGCATGTCTTTTGATTATATGCATTTCTTTGCTAATGGAATGCAAGTTGCAGGATGGAAAAGTTGAGTATGAGACTCGCTTTATTGCAGCAAAATTTATATTCATTTTAGCTTTGAAAGTACATGTACATGTCATTGAGGATCTTGTACTTATGATTGTACTTAAGATAAAGTTGAAGGATGAAATGCATGCATGAGAATGATATGCATGAGCACGAGGATGATAATGATTTCATTGTATTTTGAACATGTATGTGTGATTAACTTGAAGGGTTGATTATTTTGTTTTTAAACATGCATGTAATGTCATATTGACTTGGAAAAGTTGATTTGATCTCCAAGATTGTAAAAGGGAGATAATGATGAAGCATTTCATCTTTGTAAAGGCATCGTTTAAATTATTTGTGTACATGCTTGACTTGAAGGGTGAAATGTTTAAAAGGCGTGATTTTTGTCGACTTGTGATTTAGTCGATCATTTGTAAACATGATGTAAAGACATGATGATAATTCACAAGATGTGAAAGTTGTTTCTTTTGTTGAAACAAGAATTTATTTCATCAAGTTATTATCTTCTTTTGACATCGTCTACAGAAGAAGATTTGCAGCAGCAAAAATCGCCATGCTTACATTTGTGACTTTTTCATGGAAGTGGCTTGGAAGCAATGATCAACTAACTTCTATAAATTCTGAATGAGTTCAAGGAAGAAATTTCCTGACATGAGGACAAGCGCATCCAGGAAAGGAAGTGTCGACTACCTTCGAGTTTCTGTTGAAAGGCACTAGCTATGTAGAGCAAGTGTATGGAGGCTGGAAGAAGAGGGTGTTGTACTCTCATCTACTGTTCAGATCAGTATATTAGTCTTTTGGGGTCCAAAAGATTCCCAATGGGGAGGAGTGATCAGATATTGATCTAGGACTTTAGTGATAGCTCAAAATTCAAAGTGTTTGAAAGAGTGTCGAACCTAAATGACTGGATAGTCTCATCTTTCTAATTCTGATGCTATGAATAGTTCGAAAAACTGACACCGTATGGAGGAGTTATCGCATTTTGAAAAAGTTCAGTAAACTGCAATTTTCAAGAATAATTTGATTTTTGGAGATATTAAAAGAAGAATATTTTGAGGAATATTCCTTAGAATATTCCCTAGAATATTCTCCAAAATATTCGTTGGAATATTCCATCTAGATGGACCAATCAGGAGCCGACACGTGCCAAGCCTAGAGGTCGCCACTTGGCCCTAAATTGGTATGGCAAAATATATTTTAGGTCAAGCGGGATTGAACTCGTGACCTCCCGCAGGCAAACTAAGAGCTTTGACTGTCTCCGCTATGCTTTGTGTCTTAACCATATTTGATCGTAGTTTGTATTTATGTTGTTAACAATTGCTGTTTGGGGGCTAGACCACCAGCGGTCCCAGGAAGAGTGGTCACATGCCAACAAAACCGCAACGGTGAATGTAACGGTTCTCCCTAACCGTCAGCCTTAACAAACGTTAACTACCCAGAGATTGCAGTCACATGTGCGCCAATCTGCCGATAGTTACGGTCAGCCAACGGTCAAGCCTGGTCGACCTCCAAAATTGGTGGAAATTGCCAAATTTAACTCCAGTTAAACTGCCAATTCCAGATTTGGTGGAGGAATACTAGGAGAAATTCTTTTAATGAATTGAAGATGAAATTTTCGACCTAGGAGAGTGAAAGAAGAGTCTACCTAGGCTAATTTGGGCCTTCTAAAGCCATTGGAATAGTCCAGAGAAGCTGAAGAAGCCATCTTCAAGGAAATTTTTGTCCATGGAGATTTTGGAGCTCAGGGCCACTAGGGGTTGGAGGCTGTTGCAAGAGCTACCAGTATCCATTCTCAGCCAACAAACAGCCATTCCTGACTATAATGAACCTTATGAATCAAATGAAGGTGTTTTTAGAAGCATTAGGAGACTTCTAAAGGCTGAGATACTAAAGGGAGTTTCAGGAAACCTAGAGCCAACTATGGAGGAAGGCCTAGATCGGGGATGAAGTGCTCGTTTTGAGCGAATGAACAGTCATTTGTTGATGTTAGATATGTGCTAGAGATAGTAGCAGAGTTTTTAGAGACATTTGAAGCATTCTGAAGGATTTTTTTCCACGAAGAAGCTGAGGGAAGCTCAGTGCACCTACTGAAGGAATCAAGTCCAATGGAGCCTAGATCTGCTTGCACAATGAGGACAACCATGACAGGGATGTAGATGGTTTTCTAAGCCCATTGGTTCAGTTCAGTAACCTCTAGAGTTGAGTGTGGAACTTGTAAAAGAATTCAAGACATAACCCCAAAGAGCCAAGTCAAGTTGACAAGAGCTCACGGAGATGTAGCCCACGAGATCGGGTGAACTCCTTATTAAATTTGCTGTTATGTGTGATGCTTATTTGCTGCATTATATGTCTAATATATGTGTTTAATATCAGAAGAAACAAATCAAGTTAAAGCACTTAAACAGATGAAAACAAACAAACACATACACCTATTTCAAGTACATAATTCCGTAATTGTCAACATAAGCTAGATCATGTTTGTTTAAGCTTTGGAGTGGGAGGTTCTTGTAAGCATGACAAGTTGTTCAAACCCTCATTTTAGATCAACTATGATGTCACCCTGGTACACTACTAGGAAGTCATGGATCTCCTTGGAAAAATCGATATGCATAACTCTTTGAAATGTGGCACCTGCATTCATTAATCCGAAAGGCATCTTCAAATACACGAAGGTACCCCAAGGAGTAGTAAACATAGTTTTGGCTTGGTCCTTAGGTTGAACTAAGATCTGGTTATACCTAGAGAATCCATATAACAGTGAAATCCTGGATGAGCCTACTACCCTCTGTAGGATATGATCCATTTTTGGTAGAGGATAGTTATTTTTTAATGAGACCTTGTTTAAATTTATGAAATCTACACAAAGTCTAATTTCACCAGTCTTTTTCCTAGTAGTAACTAAGTTTGAAATCCAATTTGAGTATCGAATGGGGGCTATTATTTGGGCATCAAACATTCTTTTAACTTCCTTCTCAATAGAGGGCATAATAACTGGGTCTATTCTCCTAAGTTTCTATTTGAAAGGTTTATGATCTTCTTTTAGAGTTATTTTTTGTTGGATTATGCTGGTGTCATAAGATTTTAAGTCTTCATAACTCTAGGCAAATACATCCTGGAACTCTTTAAACAAATTGTTGTATTTAACCTTTTCCTCTAGAGGTAAGGATTTTGATATTTTAATGAGTTTTGGTTTATCCTCAATTCCTATGTTAACCTCTTCTATGTCAGCTCTCAGGGGTTCCATTTGGGTTTCCTAGATACATCATTAGATTCAAACAAATCTTCTAAAGGGACTAATCCCTTAGGAAAAAAATTAATTTTTAGATTAAGAGTTTTAGGATCATCATTCATTGTTTCTTCAATCTCTACAATCTCTAAACTATCTATTTCTACTCTAATAAATTTAGTTGGTTTAGCCATATCTAAAATATTTACATCTATGCTACTTTCTATATTAGCATCTACTGTACAGTTGATATCTATCTTGCAATTATGAAACTCATCTTCGTTGTTCATGAAATTGTAAATCTGAGAATCCTAGGAGAAAATCTGCTAATACTTCGGGTTGTCTGGTATAATAGGCCTATGTCTGACTTCTGCAGTGTATTGATGGTTGGGTTAAAATGGCAATTTATAGGTACTAGCAAAAGTGGCTAGACTGTGGGCCTGCATGTTTTGTTTTCTAGAAATGGCGCAAAGTTTGTTTCCAGGTCTTTGATAAAGTCTAGGATTGTGTGTACTGACCAAGTCTAGGATTGTTCACAGAGTATTCACCATTAATCTGTTTAATAATCGACTCTGAGTCTCCCATGATGGAAACTATTTTGGCTCCTAGATTCCTAACCAATTGTAACCCTAGAATTAGGGCTTCATATTCGGCCATGTTATTGGTACACTTGAAATTCAATCTGAAAGCATGTCCTTCAACATGATTACTCTCCATATTATGGATCTAGACTCTTGCACCAACCCCTAACCTATTGACAAACCCATCAAAGTCTAGATGCCATAGTGACTCATGAAATATGTTCTCACTGTCAGTTGTTCTGTATTTCAAGTCTTTAGCTGTGATTTCCTTATTATCATTTTTTGCATTGTACAAGATAAAAGAATCCATATCTGAATGCATGGAGTATATGGGAAATTTTTGTGGTTTTTCCTCACTACTCACCATGTATTTCATCAAGGTCTCTCTACATAGTTTTCTTGGTTGGCCAAAAACAGATATAGTGGCATAAGACATATCTAACTGCAAGGATCCCTGCAGTTTTGCTCCCCATGAGTGAGATAGCAGCATTCCATATTTCGGTGGGATTTCTACAGCTAAAATGTCCATTACAATACTCTTTTGTAGGGCACTGGACAAGAGTTACACATAAGTCCTTGATCAAGCCAATGGATTTATCTTGGTTGGAGTCAAAAGAAAATAAATCCTATATGGCCTGGTAATGTCTAGGTTCAGTATTTCCATTATTGCCTTTGGCATCAAATTATGGGATGCCCTTGAGTCCAACATAGCATTATGCAATATCGTGTCATGAATTTTTAGGCTAATGTAGAAAGAAGGAACTCCCCCTTCCTGATGAATATCATTAGCCTCAGGGCCAAACAATAATTCAGGCTAATCATCATTCAAATTAACAGGATCCTCTCCCTCTCCTATCTTTAAAATTTCAGTTATCTATGACCTACAGGATTCATTCTTTACTAGTTCGGTCAAAGGAACTAATATCTTTAATTTTTTAATTTCATTTTTTATGTTGAAAGGGAGCTGAGGTTTGCTTATCTAATTTAGATCTTCCTTAACATGTGCAGTTTGTGTGTCCTTATTCTATTTCTTAGTACTAGGAATTTCAGTCTGTGTTTCTATTGTTTTGCCTTGATTTCTCTTATTTTGATTGTTTTCAGTAATTTTATTGGTTTCAGTGGAGGTTATATCTACAATTTTAGGGGTTAAAGTCTCCGGTGTTCCCCTAGGGAGGATTTATAACACTTTGTTAACTGGAGCTTCTTTTATTATCTTAGTCTGGGTTTGGATGGATCATTTAATGGGAGTCTCGTTATTATTTTTAGTTCACAAGCTATATTGTTTGTGTACCTCATATATCTTTAACTCATATCCCTGCTTAAAATCAAAGGATTCACCAAATTCTAGCTGCAACTGCTGCAATATATATAACTCTTGTTCTTCTTGAGTAAGAAAAATAGTGTCTTCCTCTTTGGTTTCTAGTAAGTTTATCTGGGTATCATCCTCTCCTTCTTGGTTCCGTGAATCCTCAACATAGTTCTCTTGGAAGGGGGGTTTAATATGTTGATCCGGTGTAGCATTCTTTCCATCATTAGGGTTCTTCCTAAAATTGGGGTTTCTTATTAGGGGTTGTTGTTGTTGATTATCCCATTGATTTTTCCTCTCCATGTTTTCTAATTTGTCCATTATTCTCTCTAAAATTTTAGCTTAAATATCTACTTTTCCAACTGAAGTGGAAGCTTTCTCTTTAAATACAACTTTCTTTTCATTTCTCATTCGGGTTTTCTTAGCTAATAGGTTGGCCTCTACACTAACAACATTTCTTTGCATTGGTTCAAGTGTTTTAGGGTTTCTTTCCCTTAACTGGTATGACATGTCAGTGTCAAAACCATCAGGGAACTTAATTAATGCTAAGTCAGGTGGAGGCTTAATATTGGCTGGAATTTCATTGTAGATACTGTTGAACCTAGTGCAATAGTCCTGAACTAACTCATTAGGAGCTCTTCTAATGTTTTCATATTCAGAAAGTATTTGCAATGGGTTTTTCTTTCTCTCCCATCTATCAATGAATAACCTATGAAAATTAGTTAAGTCTACAATATGGTTGGTAGGAAAGGCTTTGAACCATTTCTTGAAATCCCCTGTTAAAGTTTGGGCAAACAACCTCATTTGGACATTTGCTTCATCTATCTCATGCAACTCAAAAAAGTCAGACATCTTGTTTACATGTTGTTGGGTAGTGTAGTGACCAGTAGCATCAAACAGGAAGATTTTACTATGATAATCTGCGGGCATGGCATGGATTTGTTCAGGTAAAACAAGAGGAGCATATCGGTTTTCCATTGCTGTGCTTCTGGCTTGACTAGGGGCTAAAGTTGTGGTGCTTGAGGAAGGACTTGAAACTGATGGAGGTAAACTAGATGATGATGAGGATGGTTGATTAATAACTGGTTTAGGTGACTGAATTGTGGTAGATACAATTGGTGAGGTTGTGGTAAAAGAAGGGGTATTTACAGTGAGTGAAGTTTGTGTAGAAACTTCAGGGGCAGCAGTAGTAAGGGCAATTACTTCAACATATTGTTGAAGGTAAGAATCACCTATATTACTTATCAATTTAGAGGCCCAAGCTTCTATCTTGTCAAAAGTCTCGACGACAAATTTATCTAAATCTGAATGGATAATCCTTTTTTATTCAATGAGTTGAACAAACTCAGGGTCTAATACTATTTCATGGATTCCATTCTCAGATTTACTTTTAAATAATGAGAGGTCAAACGACAAATTAAAAGGGATGTCCTCTAAAGTTGACAAATCCTCGGGGAGTGAATTGGCTCTAACTAATCTGCAACTACTGGCTTGAGTTTCTGTTGTTTTAGGTCGTCTTAAAATTCTCTCTGGGTCATCAACTACAGTTGTAGGGTTTAGTTTTAATAAATTTTTGAAAATTGACTTCAGAAAATGACCTTAAGGGGCTCAAGATTAAATTTAAGGTTTCCTTAAATTTTTATGAGACTAAGGATCAAAGTCCCCAGTATGGTCACCAGAAATGTTATCGCTCTGATATTTCTTTTGAAGTTGATGAAGAAAGAAAAGTCAAAGGTAACCACAAACCACTTTTGGAGATCAAGACCTATCCTTCCTGATGCTCAAAGAGGGCTCTCTCTTTATAATTTAACTTTGTTTTAGTTAAGATGATTTTAGGCTAGTTATTAGTTGCACTTGGATTTTGTTTTTAAATTGGGTGGTGGGATCACTTTACTTAGATGAACAGAGGTTTGCTTCTACCATTGGGCTATGTAGTCTAATGTTAGACAAACAAGACTGGATTCGATTCTAAAAACAGTGTCTATAGGGCAAGATAGATGAGTTACTGCAGATCTCAAAGGCTAAATGGTGGAATGGTTTCAAATCAGATCCAGGGAGCAGTTAAGGGTTCCTTAGGCCGGACTTTGGAAGGAATGAAAGAAGTCAACCAGGATGGGAGAGCAATTAAGGGTTCTCAAATCTGGGTATCAGAGGAAAACATGTAAATGACTAACTGTACAAAACAGAGTGTACTTAAACAAATTCTGAGTGATATTTCCAGTTAATTCATTCAAATTTAGAACACATTTAAGATTATGAAACACATAAGAAGGTAACAAAATCACACAAAGAAAGTACTTCACTACAAATGGCTCATCTCATGAATCCTGTAGTGAAATGCTTTTATTACTTGCTCCAGTCTGTTGACTTGAAAATGGTACAATCATCCTTAGGTTTAAGATCAAAATAACTCTACAAATGTAAAATAATCCACACCTAATACTTATAATTTTGAAGTATTTATACAAAAGGAATTAAAAAATATCTGAAACTGCTTTCAGAAATAATCTAGGAAAAGAGGAATATCTTCTTACAAGAAGATAGAGACAACTATTGAACTATTGCTTGTTGTCCCAGTTATTAAGGTTCTGTTGGCTTTTCTCTTTGATCTTTTTCCCTTTATGCTGCTTGGCTATTTGGTCTTCATGCTGGATGTTCTATTTTAATTTAACCTTTCATCTGATACTCTTTTATCTGATGCCCTTTAACCCTTCTAACCTGTTAATATCCTTTTACTGTACATTATATTTTACTGTCCTTTTACTACAGTAAATCATTGAGTTTTTCCCATCTTTCCTCCTCTGGTAATTGGATATTGAGCATTTTTCTGTATATCTCATCTACCTCTATATATTTGGCAAAAGTGGGCTTATTAATAAACATGTGTTTTACCTCATGCTGGAGGTAAAACAAGTTTTCAAAAGTTTGGTACAATGCTTTGCCTGTTGGCATGCCCTTCATGGACAAAGTGATTATGTGTTCTTTGGCCACTTCCCTAATATTCTTGTTGTAATCTGCTTGTGTCATTAACTTGCAATTTATTACTAAGGGATTAGGCAATCCCTTTTCCTTCAAAAGTTCAAACTTAGCCATGAACCTATCAATGGCTAGTTGCATGTTTTGACACTTATCTTCTAAATTCAACATCAAATTCCTCTTAGTGAGGACTCTTCTGACTTCCAAAATTGTACCTGTCCTGTCAAATATCTCAAGCTCTTGTAGCTCATACTTATTCTTGGAGTTCAGGAAGTAGATGATTCTTGCTACTTCCTTTGGCATATCTCCAAGTTCTGTTTTAACCCTTTCAATGGCTTCTGTAGATTGCTTTATTGAGTCAATATACTCAAAAATGATTTGGATGGATGACAAAATATCATTAACAAAGTCAATGATATTGGCCCACAGTTTTTCTTTAGCCTTGCCTATAGGTTCAGTCAATATTAGTTCTTTCTCTAGGCTTTTTATCCTTTCATTCATTCTTGTAGCCTTTTGTTGTTCTTCTTTATGCTTGTTCTCGGCAAGCTTGCAATCTGTCTCAAGGCTGCTGACTTTCTCTTTCAGTTTGTTCATCTCATTGGTCTGAATGGACATTTCTTCCATTGCTTTGACTAGCTTGTTTGCTTCTTCACTTGTGGAGGCTGTTGCTATTGATCTTGTTGTTGATGTAGTCTGTGTAGGTGTCAGAAGTGTAGTGGCCATTGGAGTAGTGGGAGCTAATGCAGCTGCCAAAGTAGAAGGTACAGTTGTGGTCACTGTTGTAATGATAGTTGCAGGAGCATTATCAATACTAGCTTGTTTGTGCTAGATCAAGCTATCCAACTCCTTCTCCATTTTCTTTAACTAGTCATTCAGTTGCAACACTAAGTCCATCATTTCCTCATGATTGGTCTGGCTTTCTAGGACTTATTTTGTCTGTGGGTGCTATAAATGAGGCAACTCTAGTTGTTTCTTGAGGGGTGCTATGGCCCAATTCAATAACCAAGTCCTCCAAGGACTTTATCCTGGTGTCTTTAGCCTGTGAATAGGCTTTCTCCAGTTTAAATTGAGTTGTTATATTATCCAATGAATCCTGCAACTTGCAAGTAGCCATGGCCTTTGCAGTGAGAGTGGAGTAGATCATTTCTCCAACCTGCTTGTGAAATTTGATCTGATCAATGGGATGAACATCCCTGGCCAAGACCTCAAAATTTGTCTTCTTGTAGTCTGCTGAGGTCTTTGGTTGTTGTATAGTGGGCTACAAGAATGAGACCTACATTTTTCCTTCTTTGATGTCAAAGGTTGACATTAGTCTAGTCTGGTTTAGTGGTGTGATCTTGAGATATTGAGCATATGTCTTTGCCTTCAGTCTCTCATTCCTCATCTTTATTTCTTTAAAATTATCTTTGATGTCTCTTTCCTTGTCAACTAGCTTGACATAGGAAGAGATCTCCATACTCGGCTATCTACCTATCAACTGTGTGTTGGATGCTGACGATTGTTGTGTCTCCTTTGATGCAACTACTTCTTTACCTTTGGGTCCCATTGCCTCAGTGTCAATTATTTCTTCTAATGCAATGTTATCCTCATGTCCAAAGATAGGATTCAACTTGGGCCTCTTGCTTGGTTCCATCAACTCATCCGTAGTTTCCATCGCAGAGCTAGATGCTTCATCCCTACTCCTCTTAGGATTCTTCTCCTCATTTACTGGACTCTGTATGATAGGAGGAGTGTTCATTGGCCCTCCTTGTTTTGGTACCTACAGGAAAGAGTTGTGATCAAATTGTCTCTCCAAATCAATAAGTGTGTTCTCTATATCCACAACAATGTTGTCCATGTCAATCAAGGGGTTCTTCACCCACTCATCTTGGTTAGCATATTGTTCAATGTCAAGCCTTGGGTTGTGGATGTATGCTCCCAACTTGACCTTGAGTCTGAGCTTGTTTATGACCCCATGAGGGTCATATTGACAGATGAAACTATTTTTGAATTTCATTAGTTGAAGTAGCCTGTCGACCTTTGATCCAACCTCTCTGTTGTTGCAAACAAATGGGCCCATCTGGTTATTCACTTCGAACTAGGTTTTCTTCCTATAATCTAGGAAGTTGATCTCATCAGAGCTAATGATTTTCCTGAAGTACTCAAGAGTAAATACCCTCATAGGGAGGTATTTGGGCAACCTGTAAGGGGCTAGCTCATAGCCATAAATCCTGATCTCGATGTGGTTTTGGTACAAGTACCAATCTCCCACCTTGCTATTCTTCGCCAATTGCAAAACTCTTTTATACTCTAGGCTAATTCAAGGCTAAGTCTTAGAAGTTAGCATGTTCATGACTAGGTATACAAAAGAATCTATGAAGTCTTTGTAGGTGAATGATGTAAAAAAATTGTGAACCAAGGGTATCCAGTAGATGACTGATCTGTCCTTTTCCTTGGTGTCCAATTTCTAGATCCTCAAAGGTAACTTATCTGTCTGGTAATACAGGAACATATGAAACAACACTGAAGAGTATTTGAAAACTATTTCAGTGGGAAATCTAGTGAAATTTTCATGCATTCTGTTTGCAATGAACTGGGCATAATCATACATAATTGCAGGAGGATTGTCTGGAGTGAAAATGGACAAGAAATCCATGATGACCGCATCCACATGCTCATCATATGTGTATCCTAGGATGCATGAGAGCATGGTGTTTATTCTCCTACCAGTCTCTGAAAAAATAGTGGCAGCATATGGTGGAATGTCTTTAGGAGTATGTTTCTCCTCAATGATGAAATTCTGGAATATTTGTTTGATTTTGATTGGGTCCAGTGTGATGTATAGGTCCAACAGGTTTCCAATGGAGAAAGGAGTCATATTAGGACTAGGCTAGATTTGTAGCATCTGGTTGATGGATTCAACAATAATGGTGAATAATATCTCATGGTTTGGTGCCTCAATATCCCTATGGCTTGGAACATAACAGGCATGACAAAAATGTACTATGTCTAGGAATGGGTGAACTTCTGGGAATGTATACTTGGGAAAATTGGATTCCCAAAGGTTGATGTCATCAGCATGGTTTAGGAACCTATCCTTAGCCCAACAGAGGATTCTTAGCATGTGGGCTAGACTGGTTGTGTCTTTAATTTAGAAATCCCTATTTTCCAGGGCCAAATGGTCAATGTTGAGGTGAGGGGTTGAGACCAGTCTGACATCCAAAGAGGTAGGGGCAGTTATCTTTTTGATAAAATAAGGGAATTGGGCTTATACAGCTTGTGAAAATGGAGTCTTGGCAACTCTGGTATAGGGATAGGGTATTAGCAATTTCCAAGAAAGGGGTTTTCAGTACTTGAGGGGAAATACTCTCAATTAAATGGAAATTTATTAAATTCAATTAGTTATTTCTTGAATTTATTGTATCCTTTTGAATTTGAGAGGATCGTTCTGGTTCTATGTTGAAATACCTTGAATTTATGGTTCAGGTTGCAAACTGGTTCTGAATGGTGGCTACAGAGGGTTTAGTGGCTTCAGTCGTGCACTAGAGGGCTGAACTGGGCTTTCTGAATGTGTTCGAGCTACAATTTGTGGTCAGAAATGGTTGCAGAAGCTCGGGGACGCAAGAGAGCTTTAGAATTCTTTTGCAGAGAAACCAAGTGAAAAAGGGTGAAAATGGGGGTCTACGGGCTTTTAACGGGCAATGTTGTAAAATTGGTGCGGAAAGTGTTTATGAATAGTGGACGGTTTTCACGTTGGGCGGGGAGGTGGTTTAGGGAGCCATCACACTGCTTTTGAGTGATGGGTGTTATTTTCCCGAGAGAATGTGACTTAATGTGGTGTCGTCACGTAACCCGAGGGGGCTCGAGCAATACCGCCCATATCACATGCTCTCGGGCTGGTAAAGGTCAAGAGATGATCGGGCGCGATATGGGCGAGAGCCATAGGATCTGGGGGTGGAAGATCCAATGGCCATCATGTGGCGGAGATGCATGGTGGGAGATGGGGGCAGGATTTAGTGGGGCCCAAGGGTTAATTACATTTTAAATGTAATCAATCAATGCATAAATGCGGGGTTAATAAAGTAATGTAGGTTTATGGATTATAATGGGTAAAAGTGAATTTGTGTGGTTAGTAAAGTAATGCGAGAGGGGAATAATAGTTAGGATAAGAGGTTTTAGTGGGTTTTTTGGGGTTTTTAGGGAAATTAATAAAGGGAAAATGATTTTTGCATAGGGAAAAGGGTTCCACACTAGGGAAAATGGGTTTTTTGGGTAGGGAAATGAACTTGTAGGGTAATTTGCTAGGGGATTGTGTGGAACCAAGGGGGAAGGGTAAAAATGAAGGGAAAAGGGGTTTTCATAAGAAATGGAGTGGTAAAAGGGGAAATTAGTTAAGTATGTAGTGAGGGGTGAAATGGAATGCGAGAAGTGAACCAAATGAACTTGTGAGCATCCTTTTTCTTTCGCAACTGCTCCTGCAACTAAAACACATGATTAAACATGATATATGTGCTTATGCCTCAGATAGCTTGTATTTCTACAACCTTTCTTCTACTTACCCTTTTACTTACCCTAACATTTTTTCTTCACTTTGTTGGGTGCACTTAAGCTAGTAAACCCTTTTATTTTCTTTTCTTTTATGAAACAAACTCTCTACTCCTAACCTTATATCTTCCAAGGGATCTGATTAAACTGATGAGCTCCTTTTATTTCTCTACCTATCTACTAATGTGCCAAGATTAAACTGTTTGGCCAGATCTTTATTCTCTATCTATAAACATGAAATTCAAAGCATGAAGTAGTCAAGATTAAACAGTTTGACTATCATGGGCTGTGGCATGTATGACAAATTTGACACAACTATTATTTAAGACAGTAGAGTAAAGAGTAGTGGCACTTGGACTTGCACACTTTCATGATCTATTTTTTTTGGGGGTTCATATTTTTTCATTTTTTTGATCTTTTCTTATTTTTCTTATTCTTTGATATTTCTTTTAGGACATACCCTCTTTACATTTTTTTATTTTGATATGGAAAACATTTGCAGAAAGCTAAGGTATGTGCAATATTACAAGACTTAACCTCAACCAATTTGAAATTATGAATCCTCTCACTATAGGACACTAACAAAACCCAATATTCCTCTAACCAGCTTTTCAAACCCATGAATCTAATTCTCGTTGTTTTCCTTTGACCTTGTCTTCACCAGTGGCAATATCGCTTCGCATGACTATGTTGATACTGGGATCATTTAGATATTCTGTGTTAGCTTCTGGCTCTTCGTCTCCTGTATCTTCATTATTAATAATGGTAAATCTTCTTAACATGATCAAGTTGATGATAGTATTGGCAAGAAGGGTGCGTTGGAAATTGACAGTCATGTGCAAAGTGTCTTGGTTCTCCACAATTGTAACAAATAATGTAGCCCTGACCTCTTCCAGATCCTACTCCTCGTCCTCTTCCGTGTCCTTGGAATCCTCCATGGGCTATAGGTGAGCCTTAATCATTCTGCACGTGATTTTCAGCCTTCATTTTATCTAGCGGAGTCCTGTCCATCATTAATTCATATCTTCAACAATTCCTTTCATTATGACCAACCAATTTACAAAAGCTACAAAAAAATTTCTTTGGAGACTATATAAATTTTCATAATAGGAAACAATTATATATCCAATGTCATCCTGATACTTGGAAGATGCTACATCAGGTACCTACACCAATGCTTGAGCCAGCAGAAGATTCTGGCTTGAGTGGGTTAGGACCTCCCGCAACTATATAATAACAATGTAAACTTTGAAACGGGAACTGATACTGTTACCCGTTTCGTAGAGATAGCAAAAAAGTGACCTGATTTTGAAAAGGGGTGATGCAGAACAAACATGTTTTTCTTAGAGCATAGTTTTTGGCACTTTAATTTTTTTATGTACATTACGTTTTAGAATCATAGTGATTTTCATGCTGATTTAAAAGAGTGAGTATTCTGCATCACCCCCTTTTTTTAAAAGACCTATTTTTTGGCTTTAAATTTTCTAATGTATAAAATGTAAATAATTATTTTCTAAATTTGATCATTTTTGAAGTGGTCGTTTTCTTCACATTTTCTTGTTTTTTATTTTAATTTTAACTTTTTTTTTAGTGAGGTTTTTATTGTTTTGCATTTTTAAATTAGGAGGTCGATATTTAGAATTTTCGATATTCTACATATTTATACACCCTTAATTAATTTTCAATCCACATGAAATAATTGTTTCTAAAAAACAATATTTTTTAACAATGGACATAAAAATAACCATTTTTAACATAAATATAACTAAAAAACTACACGTTTTGATAATTTTTTGCTAGAATTGACATGTCAAAATCGCAATTTTTATATGATAATTTTAACTAAAAATGGTTAAATAATAGCTTTTTTTATGAATTTCATGTCAAAAAAATAATAATAATCACTTTTTTTTTCAAAAAATAATGATTAACTTAAAAATCAATGCGAAAATCACATATTACAGATATTGAACGTATAACAACCCTAATTGAGTGTTTATTCTTCTCATAAAATGTCAAAGTCAAAACATTGCAAAGCTTGATTTACAAGCATAACTTAAATTTAATCAACAATGTCACGTAATCCAAACTCTTCGTCCTCTAGAGTTTCATCATTGCCTTCTTCCACAATATTTTATGTTTCCTTTTGCTCATTTTCCTCTTCTAATGGGTCTTTGATGTCTGCGAATCTCGCACACAACCCCCGGCGCCCCAACCCTCTCAACCCCCCCCTCCACCGGCCCGGGCGCCCTCACCCGCCCCCCCAACCGACACCCCACCCTACCCCGTCGCCCTCACCCACCCTCACCCGCCCCCCACCCCGGCTCGGGCACCCTGCCAACCCCACCCGCCCGGGAGCCCACACAAACCCCCGCGCCCCAACCCTCTCAACCACCCCCGGCTCGGGAGCCCTCACCCGCCCCACCAACCGCCCCCCCACCCAGCCCCGACACCCTCACCCGCCCCCCGGCCTGGGCGCCCTCACCCACCCTCACCCGCTCCCCCACCCGGCCCGGGCGCCCTCACCCGCCCAACCCGCGCGCCCTCACCCGCCCCCTGCCCGGCGCCCTCATCCGCCCGCCCTCACCTGCCACCCTGCCAAGCGGGGGCGCGGGCTACCCGGGCGCGGCCGAGGCATGCGCCACCCGGGCGGCCTGCGCCCCCGCCCGACAGGCGGCAGGGCGATTACCAGAATCGCCCTGCCGCTTGCCGGGCCGGGGCGGGGGTCGCCCGGGTGGCGCGGACGAGGCAGGGTGGGTGAGGGCGCCCCGGGGGGGGAGGGTGGGTCAGGGCGCCCGGCAGGGGGGCGGGCGGGTCAGGGCGCCGAGCGGGTGAGGTGGGTGAGGCCGCCGGGCGAGCGGGCAGCCGGGTGAGGGCGCCGGGGCGGGCGGGCGGGGGCGCCCGGGCGGGTGAGGCGGGTGAGGGCGTCGGGCGGGCGGGCGAGGGCGCCTGGGCGGGTGAGGGCGCGGGGCGGGCGGGCGAGGGCGCCGAGCGGGCGGGTGAGCGAGGGTGGGCGGGCAGGTGAGGCGGGTGAGGGTGCCGGGCGGGCGGGCGGGCGAGGGCGCCTGGGCAGGTGAGGCGGGTGAGGGTGTCGGGCGTGCAAGGACGGCGGACGGGCGGGCGGACGAGGGCGCCTGGGGGGGCAAGGCGGGTGAGGGCGCCGGGCGGGCGGGCGGGTCAGGGCCGCCCGGGCGATTGCCGGAATCGCGCTGCCGCCTGCCTAGGGGGGTGCGGCCGAGGCAGGGTGGGTGAGGGTGGCCAGGGGGGCCGGCGGGTCAGGGCGCCCGTGCAGGGGGAAGGGCGGGTCAGGGCACCTGGCGGGCAAGCGGGTGAGGGCACCGGGCGGGCGGGTGAGGGCGCCGGGGCGGGCGGGCGGGTGAGGCTGGTGAGGGCGCCGGGCTGGCGAGGGCACGGTCGGGCGGGCGGGTGAGGGCGCCCGGGTGATTCCCGGAATCGCCCGGGCGCCCTCACCCGCCCGCCCGCCCGTGCCCTCACCCGCCCGGCGCCCTCACCCGCCTCACCCTCCGGCGGGCGAGGGCACGGGCGGGTGAGGCGGGTGAGGGCGCCGGGCGGGCGAGGGCACGGGCGGGCGGGCGGGTGAGGGCGACCGGGCGGCAGGGCGATTCCGGGAATCGCCCGGGTGCCCTCACCCGCCCGCCCGCCCGGCGCCCTCGCCCGCCCGGCCCTCACCCGCCCGCCCGCCGGGCGGGTGAGGCGGGTGAGGGCGCCGGGCGGACGAGGGCAAGGGCGGGCGTGCGGGTGAGGGTGCCCGGGCGATTCCGGGAATCGCCCTGGGGCCCTCACCCGCCCGCCCACCCATCGCCCTCACCCGCCCACCCGCCTGCCCGCCCGTGAGGGCGCCGGGCGGGCGGGCGGGTGAGGGTGCCCGGGCGATTCCGGGAATCGCCCGGGCGGCAGGAAGATTCCGGGAATCGCCTGGCCGGGCGCCCTCACCCGCCCGCCCGCCTGGCGCCCTCACCTGCCCGACGGGTGAGGCGGGTGAGGGCACCGGGCGGGCGAGGGCACCGGGCGGGCGGGCGGGTGAGGGCGGGTGAGGTGGGTGAGGGTGCCGGGCGGGCGGGCGAGGGCGCCCGGGCGGGTGAGGCGGGTGAGGGCGCCGGGCAGGCGAGGGCGCCGTGCGGGCGGGCGGGTGAGGGCGCAGGGCGGGTGGGCGAGTGAGAACGCCCGGGCGATTCTCGGAATCGCCCTCACCCGCCCGGGCGCCCCCACCTGCCCGCCCGCCCCTGCCCTCACCCGCCCGACGCCCTCACCCGCCTCACCAGCTCGGCGGGCGGGCGGGTGAGGGCGCCCGGCGGGCGAGGGCGCCGGGCGGGCGGGCGGGTGAGTGCGCCCGGGCGATTCCTGGAATCGCCCTCACCCGCCCGCGCCCGCACGTGCCCTCGCCCGTCCGGCGCCCTCACCCGCCTCACCCGCCCGGGAGCCTTCGCCCGCCCGCCCTCCCGACGCCCTCGCCCGCCCGCCCGACACCCTCACCCGGCTCACCCACCTGGACGCCCTTGCCCGCTCGGCGCAGGGCGATTCCGGGAATCGCCCGGGCGCCCTCACCCGCCCCCGCCCGGCCGTGCCCTCGCCCGCCCGGCCGTGCCCTCGCCCGCCCGGCGCCCTCACCCGCCTCACCCCGCCCGGGCGCCCTCGCCTGCTCGACGCCCTCGCCCGCCCGCCCGACTCCCTCACCCGCCTGGGCGCCCTCTCCCGCTCGCCCGCCCGACGCCCTCACCCGCCTTGGCGCGCTCGTCCGCCCACCCGCCCGGCACGCTCGCCCGCCCGCCCAGGCACCCTCACCCGCTCGCCCGGGCGATTCCCGGAATCGCCCTGTCGCCTGCCGGGAGGGGCCGCGGGCCGCCCTGGTGGCGCGACTGATGCAGGCGCCACCCGGGCAGCCCGCGCCCGAAAGTCGGCAGGGCGATTCCCGGAATCGCCCTGCCGCTTGCCTGGCAGGGGCGCAGGTCGCCCGGGTCGCACCGCTGCGCGGCGGAGCCAGGCCTCACCCGGGCAGCCCGCGCCCCCGCCCGGCAGGCGGCAGGGCGATTCCCGGAATCGCCCTGCCGCCTGCCGGGCGGCTCGCTCCGCCCCCCGGCAGGCGACAGGGCGATTCCGGGAATCGCCCTGCCGCCTGCCAGGCGGGGACGCGGCCGAGGCAGGGTGGGTCAGGGCGCCCAGGCTGGTAGGCGGGTGCCAGGTGGGTGAGGGCACGCGGGGGGGGGGGGGGGGGGGCGGGCGGGTGAGGGCGCCAAGTGGGTGGGGGCGCCCGGGCCCGGTGGGTGAGGGCGCTCGGGTCGGTGAGGGCGCCTGGGTGGGGGGGCGGGTGAGGGCGCCGGGCGAGGGGGCGGGTGAGGGTACCCGGGCCTGGCGGGCGGGCGGGTGAGGGTGCCCGGGCCGGGCGGGCAGGCGGGTGAAGGTGGGTGAGGGCGCCCGGGCCCGGGGGTGGGTGAGGGCGCCGGGGCTGGGTGGGGGGGCGGTTGTGGGTGCCCGGGCTGGTGGAAGGGGGGTTGAGAGGGTTGGGGCGCGGGCGGTTGTGTGGGCGCCCGGGCGGGGGGGGTTGGCAGGGTGCCCGGGCCGGGTGGGTCGGCGGGTGAGGGTGGGTGAGGGCACTAGGGCCGGGGGTCGGGTGAGGGCGCCGGGGCCGGTAGGGGGGTCGGTTCTGGGGGCGGGTGAGGGCGCCCGGGCCAGGGGAGGGGGGCGTTGAGAGGGTTTGGGCACGGGGGGTTGTGTGGGCGCTCGGGCGGGGAGGGTTGCAAGGCGCCCCGGCCGGCGAGGGGGGGGGGGGGTTGGGAGGGTTGGGGTGGCGGGGGTTGAGAGGGCGCCCGGGCCGGGCAAGGGGAAGGGTGAGGGCGCTCGGGCAGGCGTTGGGTTGGGTTGGTAGGGATTAAAGGGGCCAGGGGTGTGGGTTGTGGGTGAAGGTAGTAAGGGTGTCGAGAGGGGGGTTAGAGGTAGGGGACGAGTCGCGCTGTGGCACCCACCCTAGCATGTTATGGTTGAAAACATGTTAAATTTATACTTAGGAAAGAAAAATGATATTCTACCAAAAACATTAATGTGTTTTTTTTCCTCATAAACAACTTTGTTTGACACATAAAAATTTGGTTTTATTAGCATTTTTTAAAAATGTTGAAAATTGACCCTAAAAAAAAATAATCATTATTCCAGTATCATCACTTTCATTTTGAAGCTATATTTTGCACGAAAATTTCTTAGTAAAGTTCGTAGTTACTGCCATTTTTAAAACATGTTCAAAATTAACGCCTAAAAAATAAAAACATCGTTCTAGTATACACACTTTTCGTTTTTAGCACTGTTTTTGATGTTTTTTTGGGGTTTTTTGGCCAGAGTTCCCGTTTTGAGTTTATAGTTCCCGTTTCAAAGTTTACATTGTTTAATCCTGGAATACAGGGCACTGATCCTTATGATGACCTTCAGTCTTGCACTTTGTGCACCAAACTTCAAAATGTGTCTCTGACTTAACCTCCTTTCCATTCTTTAGATCTTGTAGCTCCATATGCAAGCTTGCTAGCTGTGACTAGATCTACTCAACTCCTATATTTGTATCCTGGGTTGGTGAAGCTTCTAGCTTCATTGCGATTTCCAACACTTCAACCTGAGACCCAATATTCTGCTAAGATAATGGAAATATTACGTGAGGTGATAATAAAGCTATATACCAGTCCTTGTGCTGTTCATTCTAAATATGAAGGTTAGCTTGAATTAGCAAGAACTTCAGACATTGATCTATATCCCATGCAGACTCATTAACCCTCTACTTGATCTCATTGATTTCGGTCACACACTGAGCTTGCGACTTCGGCTTCCTAAATTCCACATTTAGCACATCCTTTGTGTTAGCCAATGAAGCAGTTGGATGAGTTGTAACGGTATCTGATGTACCATGTAAGTGCTTTGTCCTGTAGCACTGTAACTAGTTGCATTTTCTTCATGTCATCATCATTGATCTGCTGTGCTTTCCACACAACCTCTACAAAGATCCAAAACTAATTGGGATGCTCTGATCCCTGACCCCTAAATACATACATTTTCACTTTATTCACCATAGTAAATAGCAGAGGTGGAGGTGGAGGTGGAGGTGTAGGTGTATGAGGTGAAGGTGAAGGCGGAGGTGTAGTGGATGGATGCGGAATTCCAGAAGTACCCTGATCTACTATCTGTGCTTCACTTCTAGGCATAATAGGGCTACTTCTTCTTCACTTTCAGACTCTCCCAATAAATAACTGTATCCAGTTTCGACGAATTTTTCTAGATCTACTCTGAATCACCTTCCACTTCGCGTAGATCTAGCTTGACCCTTCTTAAACATTAAGGTAAAGGCATAATCCCTTTTTCACACAACAACAGTTTAGTCTAGGTTTTTAAAAAATTTAGGTACTTACCTTTCAGGCCCTTGAAGAACCATTTTTCAGCTTTGCTATAATACAAAAATGTATCTATTGCAAATTCAGTGATGAAACCACCCAAGATACTACCAATCCAGTAATTAAAAACCCTTGTAAACCTATAACGAGATCCTTCAAGACATTTGACTAATTTTTTAGTCCACACAATAGGATCGTCATGCTTCCAAGTATGTTCACTATCTACTAATTTGGACAACCACTCGTGTAATTTGCAAGGGAATGTTGAAAAGAAACTTCGTGCACTTATGTGTAGAGATACCTCTATAACCAATTTTATTTTGACAAGCACAGATTCTTATTCTCCTAAGCTGCAAACTCATGCAAGTTCTGATCTATCCACTTCTTGATTTCCTTCTTAGTTGGTATCCACTTACACCACATCACACATCCCTTAGATAGATCCCAGTCCTGGTCCCGGTAACGTAATCATTTGTTGGCTTGAGGGGGCTTGGACCCAGGTTCAGAGTTAGCTACACTAACCAACAAAACCCTACACTACTGGCCCTTTCGACAACAACTTTCTTATCTCAAGCTACAGTCTCACCGAGGAGGGATGCTGGAAACAGATTTCCACATCTGGAAGGCTATGTGACATGGAGTTAGGGTGTCTCTTCAGTTTCAAGCCTAATCCAACCTTTGCAAACCCTTATCCCCAAAATTCCCAAAACTTGAATGATTTTTAGTTAAATAGAGTTATTAGCTTCTCGTAAACATCTAATCATGCATAAAATCACATATAGTAGTAGATCCAGATCTTCATGAAGCAATAAATACAAAAATATAGATAAATAGCATTCAAGTGCGTGCAAATACAGAAAACACTTAAGTATACAAATTGAACACATAATTCTTTATTACTTCAGATGTTCCATATACAAGATTTCTAGATCCTACACACACAATTGCAGGGTCCCACACACTCAGGGGAATAGTTGTGCCCTGCAATATGTAGATAGTTGTCTTTGTCTAAGGTGCGGTTTAGTTTACAGAAATCAACACATAAGTAGATTTCCCTGGATTTCTTCCATACAGGGACCAAGTTCGATACCTAGGTAGAATGTCGCACTTTATATATGATCTGAGCATCCAACAACTTCGTTAACTCCTTTTGAATGAGAGGCTCAAGCATCGGATCTACCTTCTGCAACTTTTGTTGGAACAGATTGGTTCCTTCTTTGATTGGGATTACATGCTGGATAATTCGCATGTCATAAGTTTTGAGCTTGTCATAAATCCATGCGAATATATCTCAGTATTGCTTGAATAAGTGATTAAAAGCTTGTTGCTCCTGTGGTGTGTAGCAAGTACCAAGATTGACAAACTTCAGATCTCTTTCTGTACCCAAATTGATCTTCTCGTGTGACAATGTTGATCTATGGGTCTTTGTATTGGCTGGGCCTTAGAAGTGATTATGTAATTCATACATATTTTCTAATGATACCACACCTTTCGGCATGAGCTTTCCTTTGCTTGTGCTGGCTACATCCTGCAAAGTATTCTTGTGCTCGTCTTCATCAATAGCTGCATCTTTGAATACATCATCATTCGCCATAAAGTGCAGTATTTGATGGTCATCATTCAAAACGCATAAATTAGTAATATTATCAGGGACGTGTGGCTTATAAAGGATATCTATAGATAATCATTCCTAAGTAGTGACAACCTAGTAGTAGAATTTTCCAATAAATCCGTAGTTGTGTTGCGCATTCTAGAAATAGCGATAATATTAAAATCTTTGAAATGAAAAATCAAACACCATACCTCTTGTAGGAAACTTTTGATATGAGGTAACACACATTGTATGGTATCACATACCTGTCGTACAATAATTCCTGAGTCACCTATTTCTTTGAGAACAACTATGTTTCAAGGCCAATGGATCTTTGCAAACCCAAAATAAGTACTTCTATTCTGCAGTGTTGTTTGTGCACTCGAATTCAAAGCAGCTAGAGGTCAGATGTTTTCTTTGTCACGGGCCTATTAAAACACAACTAGCTCCAAAGACCTCCTATGTTTTGGAACCATCAAATTACAGAGTCCACTTATCATATGTAAAAGGGATATGCACTACACTAGTACTGTTGTACTAAATTTTATGGATGCATCCCATCCATATTGACTTGAAGATTGACGTTTCGAACTTGCAGCTAAGGTTCATCATCATAATAAGAGTGTGTGGAAAACTTATCTACCTAGTTATTAATAGGGAAATGGTAATAGGGCAATTTGAGAAAATCACCGACAAAGAAAATATTCATAATAGAATTAGTAATTATTAAAAAAATTAATGAATTAAATAAATAAAATATTTTTTGTAAAGGTTCATAAATGTATATATTATATGATTAATAATATGATATAATATCGAATACTTAATATATTTTTAAATTTCAAGAAAAAATAATTTATTTACTTTTAATATTTTAAATTTATAATGTAGTATAATATATTTAAATGAGGGATTAGGGTTAAATAATGTAAGGAATAATATTAAAAATAGTAACTTAACAAGAGGGTAAGTTAGAAATGAATGAAACTAGAGTTAAGGGGTATAAAGATTTCTAGATTTGGATTTTAATGTAGGAATCCAATTTTTTTTCTTATGACCTATCCTTCATCATTGTTGAGGTTTTCAGGATGTTTATTGATTTCAAAGGCTTCTATAATTTTTTTATGGAAATAATGGTCAACTTTAGTGAGAATGTTGGTTTTCTTAATGCATATATGATGCTTTGTATTATTGGAATTCTTTGCTAGGGCTGATTTTTTTAATCGGTTATGTTTTATGTCTACAAAATGTTCTAGGATGCGAGTGTTGATGGATCAACCAGTCTCGCCAACTTATGGAATCCCACAAGAACAAGGAATCAGATAAACTCCTTTTTGGCTTTTAGGGTTAATGGGGTCTTTAGCAGAATTGAGGCGGCTACTAATGGTGTTAATTAGCTTGAAGGTGGTCATGATTTTGTGCTTTCTTAGGATATGGGAGAGTTTGTCAGTGGTGCCATAAATATAAGGAATGTTAAATTTGCTAACAAAGTTGTCTAATTTTTTTTTTATTATTTATAAGAGGAGATTCTTTAATTTCCTTATTTAGGGCTTGATAGCTTGATGTTTTATTTATCCATTTTTTCAAAATACATTTATTAGATCGGATTTCTCTTTATCTACGTGTTCTTCATCAGAGATTCGAAAATCTCTTGTTGCAAGTGTGTTTAAAATTCCTAATTTTTGGTTGGGATGGTGGTGATAAATGGCATGACAATACTGCTTTGCTTGGGCCTTTTTTCAGTAGACTTGGTGAGATATCGAATGATCAAGATTTTGAGTGATGAGGATGTCAAGAAACAAAATACTATCATTGACTTCTATTTCCATGGTAAACTTTATTGATGGGGTAAACTACTAATTGTACAAATATTGTTTTCACTAGTTGGACTAGTAAGGAGCTCCAACTATGTATTTGGTGGGATTGGGGATGATTGAGCAAGGTAACACGCCAACTCAATTTCCAAATAGAAGTTTCCAAAGATAATGTTTGCAAAATCCATTGGCTCATTTTTGCCTACTAGGGAAGTCACCGTGTGTTTCATGTACCACTCTGAGTTCACTCTGATCTAATTGTGCCTATCCTTATATAGAAGCCACAAATGTGACTAGTATGTCGCAAAACACCCTTGTAACTTGTTGGACTAGTCTCTGCTCAATAATACACCATATGCTTTCGGAATGTCCACGATTACTATATCTATACATTGGTGAACTCGGTGATCGGATGATAAATGAATATGAACATTTTTGAGTTCACCAATTGCATGGAAAAGAGTCTTGTCCAGCTGAATGATTTGTGCATCCATTTTGTCCCACTTTGTGTTGATTTTCTTCACGACAGATAGAAACAATGTAAACTTTGAAACAGGAACTATCAACTCAAAATGTGAACTCTGGCCAAAAAACCCCGTAAAAGCATAAAAAAACAATGCTAAAAACGAAAAGTGTTGATGCTGGAAAACCAATTTTGAACATGTTTTAGAAATGGTGGTGAAAACCAATTTTTTGTGCAAAAATTGTCCAAAAACACCCTCAAAACGAAAAATGTTGATGTTCGAATAACATTTTTTTTTTCAATGGTAAATTTTGTGCAAAAAACACCCTCAAAATGAAAAGTGTTAACGCTGGGATAATACTTTTTTTTCAAGGGTAAAATTTCAATATTTCAAAATAATGGCATAAAATATTTTATCATGACCGTAAAAACATTAAAATTTCAAAAGAATAATGAAAACATAAAATAAAATTAAAAAATTAAAAAATTAAAACAATGAAAAAACACAAAACAAAAAAAAAAGTTAAAAAAAAATAACAAAACATAAAATTAAAAACAAAAAAAATAAAATCAAATAGATAAAAAAGACAAAAAAAAAATCAAACATCAAAAAAAAAATCAATCATAAAAATGTAAAAAAAAAAAGAAACAAAATTAGCCTATAAAAGATACGGATTAAAAAACTAAAAAAAAAACTTAAAAATTATAAACAAATAAATAGTAAGAAAAACATATTTAAAAAAAAAATGGAAAAAAAATTATCTTGTAAACCATAAAAAAATTTGCCAAAAGAAAAAAAGTTAAAATAAACTATAAAATTAAGTAGGTAAAAATAGCAAAAAAAAAAAAAAATATTAACAAAAAACTAAAAAAAGTTATGAAAATTAAAAGCAAACCAGATTTAAAAAATAAAAAAATAAATAGAAAATTAACAAAAAAAAAAAAAAAAAAAAAAACTGCTAAAATTAAGATTAAAATGATGATTACTTAAAAAAGCAAACATAAGAATATATATAAAAAAAGACAAAAAAAAAAAATTAAAAAAAAAATTATCTCATAAACCATAAAAAAATTTAGAAAAGAAAAAACAAAATTTAAAAAATATATATAAAATTAAGTAAGTAAAAATTAAAAAAAAACATTAGAAAAACTGAAGAAAAAATAAACAAATAAATAAAATAAAAACAAACTAGATTAAAAAAAATAGAAAATTAACCCAAAAAAAATTTAAAAACGAGTAAATTTAATATTGAAAACAAAAAAAAAAACAAAAAAATAAACTCAAACTAATATATATATATATATATATATATATATATATATATATATATATATATATATATATATATATATATCTTTTCAAATTAAAAGGAAAAAAAAAAAAATCAAAAAACATTTAAAGTTTTAAAAGAAATATGTATTTTTATTAACAAAAAAAAAAATTATTAAGCCCTACCTTTTTTTATTTAAAAACAAAAAAAAAAAAAAAAAAAATTTAAACATTTTTTTTTTATTTAAAAAAAAAAATTACCTTGTTGCTGCCTAGCCGCCCATGGTGGCACGGCCCTCGGCGCAGAGGTCTGCATGCAGACCCTTCGCCCACGGCCACGCCACCATGGGCAGCCGGGCGGCAGTAGGGGTAATTTTTTTTTTCTTTAAATAAAAAAAAAAATTTGTTTAAAAAGAAATAAATTATTCTTTTGTTTTTAAATAAAAAATGTAAGGCTTAATAAATATATATATATTTTTTCAAATCAAAAATACATATTTCTTTTTAAACTTTAAATGTTTTCTGTTTTTTCTTCTTCTTTTTTAATTTGAAAAGCGATATATATATATATATATATATATATATATATATATTCAAAATTTTCATATTTTTTTGGTTTTTTTTTTTTTAATTTGAGTTTATTTTTGTTTTTTTAATTTTTTTCTAAATGTTTTTAATATTAATTTTACTCATTTTTTATTTTATTTTTTTGTTAATTTTCTATTTTTAAAATCCAGTTTGCTTTTAATTTTTAATTTTTTTTTCTAGTTTTTGTTAATGTTTTTTGTTTTGTTTTGTTCTTCTTTTTTTTTTTTTTATTTTTACTTAATTTTATATATATATATATATATATATATATATATATATATATATATATATATATATATATATATATAACGTTTTTTTCTTTTGTCTTTTTTATATATATTTTTATATTTGTTTTTTTAAGTAATCAACATTTAAAAAAAGAAAAATAAAACAACTTGAAAATTCGTTAAGTAATCCTAATTTCAAAAAAATTTGGACATAATAAATTTTAAAGTCTGAAAAATAAGTCCTCTAAAAACAAGGTATGCTGCATCAACACGTTTCAAAATCAGCATGAAAATCACTAAAATTTAAAAGCAAATATTTATATTTGATACATATGAAAATTTAAAGTGTCAAAAATATGCTCCAAAAAAAAGAAGTGTATCCTGCATGACCACTTTTCAAAATCGGGTCACGTTTTTACTACCCCTACTAAACGGGTAATTGTATCGATTACTTAAAGTGCCAAAAACTATGCTCTAAAAAAATATGTGTGTTCTGCATCACCCCTTTTCAAAATCGGGTTAATTTTTTGCTATCTCTATGAAACAGGTAACAGTATTAGTTCCCGTTTCAAAGTTTACATTATTTAGAGTCATTATGTTTACTGATGCACTAGAATCAACTAAGAAATTTTGTACATTATAATTGAAAATTTCAAATGTCAACAGAAATGAAGGGCGGAATTTGTTTATATCAAATGTTAAAGCATTAAGTACATATTACAAGGAACCAGAGGACTTACTGAATTTGGATCCCTTTTGTGAAGAAGCATCGTTACTTGAGATGAATTGTTTGAGTGCGCATAGGAGCATGTCTTGCTAGCTCACAATATTCGTTAATTCAAAAAGTGAGATATTTGTGCAATATTTCTTCATATCTTCAACTATGTTGTAACCTAGTGCGGGAGAGATTGTCGTAGTGTCTGGGGGAGTTGGATTGTCTCCTATTTATGAAGTGATGGACTTACTTTTGCTTCTTGCAGAAGTAATTTTTGTTGTAACTTCATTTCCATACTTGTTTTGAGTGTTTTGCGTTGATTCGACGAGTGAAGTAATCTTCCTTAACAATTTTTCTTTCAATTTTTGCTTCCTCAAATCTTGTTTGGGATCTATCCCTTCGCTTCTCAAGTTATATCGATTATTATGCTTCTGGGTTGGGTCAATACCCAAAGGTTTATTTTTGGCATTTCTCTTTCTAGTAGTGAGTACACAACTGAATGTGTTCACTACATGCCCTGTGCTTGGAGTCTCTTCGGTCGTAGCAGTTTCTTCCTTTTCTTCCACAAGATCAGTCTGCGCATCAGTAAGAATTATATCAATAAAATGCTCATCCAAAGCGTTCATGTCGTGGTTCCATTATGGGCATGTTTTTTTTCTAAATGACATTCTTGATGAAATGAACAATATTGATCCATTCACAACCTCTCAATATTCAACACAACGTTCGAGCTTTGCACAGATGTGGTCGGATGGTTGTTACTACTACTGGAGTTGGAGGTCCTTCTCAGAAACTTGAACTTGGGAGGTCTGCTACTCACAGTGGTCTCACTTGACCTTTGTTTCAATTCTACCAACTCATTGGATAGAGACTTGATTGTATGGGTCAAGCTCTTAAGATCAATTGCTTCCTTTTCCTTGGCCTTGCTTATGGAGGCCTAAGACCTTCTCCCCGTGTCTTTGTGGCCCTTTATTGATTCTTCATCTACAATAACTCCAATCACACACAAGTCCTTTTCAACTATGATCACCTCTTCAAAAGTTTTAGCCAAAATTGGTTTCATAGTTATTTTCATGAAATACACAATGCTTGTTGGTAAGGCAAATGTGAAATAGTTGATAGTGATCGAGTCATGAGGTTTCGTGCTTGCCAAAAATCTATTCAAGATATGGTTAAACCTCTAATTGAAATATTTCACCTTTTCTTTCTCCTCCGTATTGAGATTTCCCAACTCTTTTAAAAGCATGGAAGGGGTTTTATCATCAACGAATTTCTCAATAAATAATTTCTTGAAACCTCTCCAATTCTAGATCGCATTTAGATGAAGACTACGATACCATACAACTGATCTACCATCTAAGGTACATAGAAACAATCTACATGAAACATCATCATAATGTACCTCAAGTGTTTGCAGGTGTAGGTAGAAGTTGTCTAGATGGTCCTCTGCTTTCATTTTTTTGTCAGGATCATACTTCATTAGTAGCTTCTCTTGGTTCCTCGACATTTTGTGTAACAGATCCGACAGTGCAAGTGGGCCCTAAGTCATCTTGTCCAGATCTTGGTCTGCCATGCCTTCATCATTTTTTTCCCCTTCTTCTTCAGAATCTAATTGGTTTTATTATTCTTCTTCTTATTCTTCTTCCTCACTGCCTAACCCATGGAAAGTATCATCCAAGAGTATCATGTTATCACCGTCACCAACATTGAAGGTTGGAGGTTGCTCTAGTTTTTCTCCATTCTTTTCAAAATCTGTTAGCTCTTCAAGGGTGGCGAGAACCAAATATTCAATTGTTGAGACCACTATCATGGTAGGGGTGGTTTGGTTATTCTTTAGAAAATATGGAAGATTATGTACTTTGGATATCAATCCAATAGCTCTTGCAAACTTTTGTGTGATGGGGAGGATGGCCTAGATTTAGTCCTAAGAGATTTCATAAGCTTCTACATTCTCGAGTTGGGAAGAATTACCAACTTCAGGAATGTGCACAGGGGAGGTGTTGGGAATGTTACTTCCTTGATCATAGGAATTAAGATTGGGGTGGTTGAGTTTATCATCCATAAAAATACGTCTCCCCTTCTTCTAGTGGATGAAACATTGATGGTGCTGGACCTGCCAAAATTCAAGGAGTCACCCTTATATGTGGTCCCAATTAGACCTCACACCATTTAGGATAGGAGCCCCATCTTGAATATGGCCCAGTTGTGGGTTATTTTAAATATATGCCTTGGCTCTAACTATCAGCAAGAGAGAGGAGTGAAAATGCACCTTCAAAAAGCAAGGGGGTGTCCCTGGTGAGTGCTTGATCGTATGTGTGTCAAATTTCTTTCATTTCAAAGGGGAGGAAAAGTGAGCCTCTAAGAGAGAGGTAGTATTACCACCCTAGTAGAGACACACATGAAAAAGAAGGATTGATACAACTTCAAGTGGAATAGTCCATAGAGATGTGATGGTTGGTGCAACCAATGTAACAAGGAATATTTTTCTAATATCCAACAGAATAGTCCACGAGGATGTGACAACGATGATAAAAATTACAACACATTACCAATATGATAAGTACCAAAATAACTGAAATAGTTCAACTACTTTAGCACAGATGAAAGCGAACATGAATTACAAACATTCACATAATAGTCTTACAAATATCCATAATCCATGTATGAAGAACATGTTGGCCCATAGGGCTTCTTATATTAAGTAAAATTTCAAAGAAACATGTATATAATGAACACAACTAGCTCCAATAGTGGAGCGTTGGAGCCACTCCTTTCTCCTCAAAAGAACTAGCTTATATCTCTAATGCCTCGTGGGAGGAGCCAAGGTGAAAAGTCCTTTGTTCTTACAATGAGGGTGTATATATAATAATGAGGAAGTGATGATTCACCTTCTTTATGACTCTTCATTCACCCTCATGACTGTTTGACTTCTTATGAATTTTCTTTACATGACTCTTCATATTTTATACATGTCCTTTGGATGTCCCCTTTACAGTACATTTTCGAAACATAATTTACATCATTAACCACAATGGTGTTGCATGTGACAATTCTATAGGGATTAATGCACGGGTGATTGTGGTGGAGATACCCTCAAGGATCTTCCTGGGATCCTTGGCAAAAAGTATGATTAGCTGCAGCTGGCTGAGAGATACATGCACATATTCGTATTAGTGAAATGATAATCAAAGTAAGAAGGAAAATTCTTACCTCATATCTTAGTGTGGTGTTGCTAGAGAATGCAAAGTAGCGGAGTGGAAGACCCCTCAGCTAGCTCTTAGATCAATACTTGCACATAAACAAGATGAGGCATAATATCACAACATATAACTTTGACATCAATACAAGAATACATAGGGATATCTAACTACATATATCTAAGCTACTCATAATCATTAGCGTTGCATAAACATGTAAATAAATCACAATACCAATGCCATGGAGTGGAGAACAAAACTACAAGTCTATATTAATGATAGTAAAGAGTGATTACAACCGTTAGTTGCATCAAGCTTCCCTTACTCCTCCAGCTCCTCTCTCTCTCTCTCTCTTCTTAATCTCTTTTATGAGCCAACGTCTAATAAAGGCTTCGATAGTCAATAGGTAATCCTTTGAATACTTTCAACCTCTTTCACAATGGACCTATCCTCAAATATATAACATGAGAGAATAAGCCTTGCCAATTCTTTCATGAATTCTTTTGGGAAAAAGCTGACATGTTTCCATGCTTTATCACTCTTTCCCTGTTTGTAGACTCCATTAGGAATATAAATTCCTCAAATTGGTCGAATCTATATGTTTCCCCATTTTATGGGCTGACATATGAGTGAATATAGGGATATTATTCAGTCAATTGTTATGAAACCAGCTCACAAAAAGATAAAAAATAAAGATAAATGCCTTATAATTTAGCCTCTTCAAGGGTGAAAACTCCTTTACATTACACAAATGAACAATTCTTGGATGATACAAATGACAAGACCTCCTTCCTATATATAGGAGTCTAAGGGGTCATAATATAATCAGAACCGACATAACAATAATAATATAAGGGCACAGTAATAACATTAGTGGGCTTCTATGGGGCACAATAATAGCAATATGGAGACTACATGGGCACACCAATATAATAAGGGGGTTGCACTAATAACAATAGGGGTTACACTAGTAGTATAGGAACCTCACATGCCCCTCTCCTTAAAAAAGTGTTGTCCTTAATGCTTGAGTAGTTATGGATTCCTCTGTATAAAGTTATAATCCATCCATGTGGAATCTTCAGTGGGTAAGTTCTTCCACTTGATGAGATACTCTGAAATTGGTCGATTTCGTAGTTGTTGATTTCTCGGTTCTATGACTAGTTCAGGTTCCAATATGATTTTTCCTTCCTTGTCAAGTTCTAGAAATATTGTTTGAACTAGGATCTTCTATAAATTTTGAATGAGTTCCCACCCTGCTTCATCATTCTTCCATTCATCCCTTGCTTTGTTTATGGAATTTGTTTGGATAATTATATCAAACTCTAGCATTTTTACAACCATACATTCAATTCACTCCTTTGGGCATATGGATATTTGTAAGGCCTAATTTTTGGAGGAACACTTCCTAGAATCAAATGAATAGCATGATCATGATCACAAATAGGTGGGAGGCATTTGGGAGTCTCAAATGCCTTGGAATGATTGTTCAATACATTTTGGAGATTTGGAGAAATAGATGATTTCGATGTGGGAACCTCTAGCAAACATAATTGTGCAATTACGCCTCTTTATTATTTCTTTAGAATCTTTGTCATTCCATTAGAGTTGATTATCTTTCCCAGTTTCCCTGTGATACCCCTTAAATCAACTTCCCTCCCTTCCAAAGAAAAATTCATGAAATTTCTTGAAAATTAAAAGTTATTGTGTTGCCTTATATGGGCCTGACCCACGTTCGAAAGAGTTATTTATCCAAACAAATCCCGCAGCTACCGGCCCTTTCAGCAACAGCCCGTGGAGTGTGGACTGAGGTCTCACCTGAGGTAGCAGGGGAGGGTGCTGGAACTAGGTTTTCACACCCTTGGGATGTCTTGATGTGGAGTGGAAGGTTCGCACACCATTCTTTGGCTTCACGCCACTTGGCCTCGCGTAGATCCAGATCCAGGGAAATCCTTACTACTTATTAATGTGTTGTTTATAGATTAGATCTACTTTTTATGGTCTTTAAGAAAACATTTAACATAAATAACCTGTTCGCACACCCAGAAAAGATACAGATTCACATAGACTCATAACATAAGCATACGCACCTTGATCAAACAGTTATGTCAACCATAAATTAGTCGGATCCGCAATAATTCAGATTTAACACAAAATTTTAGAATCAACTTATCTTTAATTACTTCCTTCACCAATACATCCAGATCCACCCTGTGCACTTAGCTACAGTGGTCCATGCACACAGCTGCGGACTCTACTAGGCCTCTGCACACACAGCTGCAGAGCCTCTATCTATCTACCAACACCCTTGACTCGGACTTACAGACACTTCAAGACTTCGTTCTTCAAACACCCATTACATTCAAGATCCAAAAGCACATAAAAAAACTGACTTCTATCCATAAGGCCTCGCTTTATTTATACATTCCCATGGTCTGTGAACCATGGGAAAGCCGACTTACTTCCTATTATTTTACATTATTTTTGGGCAGACAACCCTTTGACTAGACTCATTTACAATTCTCGCTCCGTGCACTTCACGGAGTCCTTACCATACCTTTCCCAAAATTTCGGGCTTTGAGCCCCAACACTATTACACGGGCCCTCTGCTACCCAACAGTCCCCAAACACAATCAACTTGACTCATCTCGAGTCACTCGGCTAGTGTGGTAATCTTCACGCGAAGGTCATTCAAAAATTTATGCACGTCACTTGTGCTTGCAACACACTCGGCCGCTAGCTTTTGTACCTATTCTATGCAAGCCGCTGATGCATCCATATCACTTGGAGTTACCTATCCGGGATCACATAATGCCTGCATGTGTGTTATCTTTCCTTCTATGGTTGTGGAGACCACGAATGCTTCATCAATCCAAGGCTGGATGCGTTCCTTAAGCACTGCCTCCTTTTGCCACGCGGCGTCAACTTGTGTCTTGAGAGCCTGGGCCTCCTTCATTTTAGCCAACCACTGCATGATAGAAACTATCTGCATAGTCCCTTGGATTGTGTCATAAGCCTGCTGCAACTCCCATGCCTCGATTTCTACCTGTTGTATGGTTGGGTCTTCCTGGAGGGCAGTGAGCGTAAGGAGGGACTGATCTAATAGTCATGAGCAATCTTGTACAGCGCACTTTATCATTTCCAATCCTACTTGAATTTCACTGCGGTGTTGTTCCCGGATTTCCAGTGGTGTAGTCGGCTGTGCCTTCAATCTTAGTTATTCAATTTGTAGATTTAATTCCCATTGAGCCTTCGCGACCTCCTCCTGGGCTGTAAGGAATCCTGTGGCCATGCAATGAATCTTGTCAGTGGTTGGAGGTTCGGTTGGGATAGCTAACTTTGGGACCTTGCTGCAAGTGACCATCACAGCCTGTTCCACTTCCTGGGTGTGTGAGATCAAATCATCTCGCTGGAGACTGACCCACTCCAGATTTTCCTTGTCATCCATCACTGTTTGGAGGGCACGGCCTTCGTAGGCACGAAGCTTAGTGGTTACCCCATCTTGTAGTTGGTATAAGGTTTCTCTAGGAAGAGCAGCCAAATTCAATCCCCAACTTCACACATCCCCCTCTACTTCGGCCAAGACAACACCTACTGGAAACACTAAGGTGTTCATTATATTTGTACGCACCATCAGGTCGGATGC